>CM053770.1:590105526-590226033 GCA_028658325.1 Potorous gilbertii | reverse complement strand
TAGTAATGTATGAATCAATCTATTACCGACCTCTGCTATGTACTTGGTGTTGGATAAGAATTTTGCCCTAGAATCTAGAAGGGGAGACAGATACATACATAAAATACTGATGGCTAGCAAGGTGGTGTAGAGGATGGAGCACTGTCCTTGAGTATAGGAAAACCCGAGTTCAAACTGGCTGGATACTTCATAGCTATGTGACCCTGGGCCATTCACTTAAACCCTGTCTGCCTCAGTTTCCTTATTTGTAAAATGTGAAAATAATAGAACCTTCCTCCTATGGTTGTTGAGAAGATTCAATGAAATAGTACAGCATGTGGCAAACCTTAAAGTGCTATATATATGCTAGTTATTATTAATAACTTGATTTCTTCCTTGGTCATTGTTACTCAATTCAGTCATGTCTGACTCATGTGGGGTTTTCTTGGCAAAGATACTGGAGTGGTTTCCCATTTCCTTCTCCAGCTCATTTTATAGATGAAGAAGTTGAGACAAACAGGGTTAAGGGACTTCCCCTGGGGTCACATAGCTAGTAAGTGTCTGAGGGCCAGATTTGAGTTTAGGAAGAAAAGTGTTTCTGACTCCATATCCAGGTACTCTTTCAATTGTCTCCTATAGGCCACATATTGACAATTCCTATTATCTTTATTTTCTAAGGAAGTAATGGACTTGTTTTGTGGGATATACCTTTCTTAGAGATTCCATGTCCAATGCCTAGGAGATCCTAAGAGCACTGGCTCCAGCAGATTTGGTTGTAAACCTTGTGGGGGGTAGGATGGTGGAGGGTACAGGGAGTCTCTTCCTCAAGTCTTGTCATCTTTTAAATGGAGTAGTAGAAATGACCTATGAAGCCCCTTTCAACTCTGAAATTCTAATCCAGTTCATTCATTCATAACAGGAGAGATCTTAAGTGAGTACTGAGTCCAACAAACTTGCATAGCTTCTGTATTAAGATAAATTACTTAGAATCAGAGGTCATGTTTTAGTAGGGATTGTTTCATATTGTATTTATATTCACCAGCACCTAGCACAGTGCCTGGGGTATAGGAGGTACTTAATGCTTATTGATTGAATGATTTTATACATAACATCCATACATTCTTCAAGACTTTTTTACTTCTTGAGAGGTAGCCTGGCATAATGGTTAGACCTGAAGGTGGGAAAATCTGGGCTTAAAACCCACTTGTGACAATTAAAAGATTCATGACCATACTTGAGTCATCTGATATCTCTAAACTCCAATTATCTTCTATATAACATGCAGAGAATAATAACTATTGTGTCTACATTAAAGGGTTGTTGTACATTTATCCCTTTCACATCATGACTTTTCCCAGTTTTGATATATTGCAGGTTGGCATAAGAAATTACCATAAATGGGAATTTTTTTTTGGAGTTTTGCAGAAGCTGTAGATGACATGCAAAGACCAGCAGATAACACGACTTTGACTTACATTTGGCACATAACCAAATACTTAACCCCAATTTTACAATAAGATACTGTAAACACCCCGTAAAATAAAAAGAAAAAATTGAGACAGAGTACAAAGAAAGGGCCAAAAAATTTCAGATTTTCCAGCTCATGGGGGTGTACTGTACCCCTAACCTCTCAATGTGAAGGGAATAGCTATATTTCAGAAGAGAAACAAACTCTGACGTCTTTGAATAAAAATCACTGTATCCATTACCATCGCACTTATCTCACCTTGAGAGACCTTGATACAATGCCAAATTTAGAGATATCTCCACTCCAAATATTCATATGGATTATTTGAGCCCAACCTCTAGTAGAGACTACTGAACCTGTATTGGTTTGATGAGCCATAGTTGGACACATTGTACCTTGACTCCAACATAGTGATGTCAATTTGGTTCTCTTCTGGAATAAAGAACCAACCAACTAGCCATTTCATCTCGATGGGAAAGGCTTTTAGGGAAACTTCCATTGTCTTTGTGCTTTCTCCAAACACCACATATAGGAGAAAATAAAACAAGCTGGTGTGGTCCAAGGAAAACATATTTTCAGGTGAAAGAAATAAAGGAAAAGAAAACCCAATGTAGTTGGGAAATCAAAGTAAAGCAACACTCCCATTTAATGCTTGTGCACTGGCTCTTGGGTGCAGATAAATCAACAGCTACTAGATGAATAGATAAAACACACTTGTGTAACCTGCAGCCTTAAATTTGAGGCTCACAAAACATGGAAAAAATGTTCTACTAGGTGACATTTTTGATGTAAACCATCTTCAATATTCTTCAATGAACTGAAGGTTGTAATTAATGATAAGTAGGCAAGAGATGAAGCAAACGTAATATTTCCCAGGGTCCAGGGGCCTCATGTAAGATCATTGTATACTTTGCCCTATTTAATGTAACCCTTTTATCTCCTGCTTGTAAAATTGCATGCTTAGTGATTCAAATTATTTAAAGATATCCTAGTACTTTTAGTGAGGCATTTCCCCTATGTAATGCTCTTTTGTATTTTCTAAACGGAGAGCCAACTGGTAAAATTAGAGGAAATTTTCCATGGGAAGAAATTTGTTGAAATCAGGGTCAAAATGTTGTCTCCTTCTAGGACTTGTTATAACTATACATCTTTCATTCCAACTGTGGTATCTGGCAAACCTAGAAGCTTAGGATGAATGTCTATCAGTTTCACTAGTCTATGACCCTTGTTGAAATAATCTATGCTGAAATACCTCCAGGGCCTTATTTGCTGAAGTGATAGATTATTATAGAGTCACCTAAAAGCTTTTGTACCCATTCTAGAAGATCTACCTACTAGTACCAAATTTTAGGCCAGGAGCCCGTGATGGGATCAGGACAGTAGTCAAAGTCCTTTGGGATTATGGTTTACTTAGAGGACCTCTTTGAGACCCTTTTTAGACTTGTTTCCTCCTTCCTTAGTGGGCTGGAAGCACTATGGATTGAATTCTCTTGAATAAACTATCTATAATCAGTATAAAAATCTGTTCCTGAGTTAGAATTTTGGGTGGGAGCTCTGGAATTTGAGAATGTGGATTTAACTCTATTCAATAAGCAATGCCTGTTCCATAATTAGAGTTACAAATTAGGTCCTGAGTTAGAAAGTTAGATGGGCCATGAGGCTCTGGAATTTGGAATTATGGGCTAGGGCTTCTCTTATAATTTGGAAAGATATTCTGACACTCCCACTGGGACTGTTGAGCATCTATCAGGCATCTGCAATCAGTTAGATTCAAACTGATTTGATAGAAGACTATCTTAAGAGAACAGAGAAGATCCCTAATTAAGAGGCTGATAACCTACAAAAAGGAAAAAATGAAAAGATTTCTTCAACCAGTTAGTCATAAAAGATTTAGTAAGAGCCAATTATGTACCAGACTATGCTAAATATTGAAGATACAATATCAGTGAAGGAAAATGATCCTTTCAAAGATCTTCCATTCTTTAGAAGTCAAACAACTAATAATCCACCCAATCAACAAGCACATTTTAAGTATCTCCCATGTGCCAGTCACTAAGGACACAAGTACAAAAAATGAAATAATCCCTACTGTCAAGGAACTTACATTCTAATGGGAGAGAGGAAAGGCATGTGTTAATTAGGCACCAAACATAGCTGCTCTTATCCCTCTTCGCCAATATCATCCTTACCTATCTAAATAACACTTGAAATTTCTCTGGCTTAAGACTATTAAAATGTGCAAATTGGGAGTAGAGCCAAGATGGTAGAGTACAAGTAGGGACTTACTTGAGTTCTTCCCCAAAGCAATTCAAATACCTGTAAAAAATGACTCAAAACAAATCCAAGAGCTACAGAACCCATAAAATGACAGAGTGAAACCAATCTCCAGCCCAAGACAACCTGGAAGGTTGACAAGAAGGGTATATTGCACTGGGCTGGGAGTGGAGCACAATCTGGCATGGGCCATGCCAGCAGGGCCAGAGCAGGCCTCAGGGGACTGAATCATTGACAGCGTGACAGTTTCCAGACTTCTCAAACCACAAATGCCAAAGACAGTATAGAAGGTCACTAGGAAAACTCTGTGGGACCTGGATGAAAGAAGAGCCTGGTCCTGGCAGAGGTGGTGGCAGCAGCAGCAGCAGTGACTGCTTCCAGAACTCTGGTCCCACAGATGGTGAGGAATCAAGTGACTGATACACAACCTTTGAAGCCTGGAATAGTGTATACCCACCCCCACCCCCACTGGAAGCAGAGTCTTTCCTTGACAAAGAGTTAAAAATCAAGTATTTGGCTGGGAAGAAGACCAAACAGCATAAAAACTCAGACTATAGAATCTTACTTTGGTGACAAAGAAGATCAAAATATACAACAAAGCCAAAACTTCGAAGTCAAAAGCCTCCAAGAAAATTATGTATTGGTTGCAGGCCATAGAAAGAGCTCACAAAGGACTTTGAAAATAAGTAAGATAAGTAGAGGAAAAATTGGGAAGAGAAATGAGCACAATGCAAGAAAATCATGAAAAACAAGTCAACAACTTGCTAAAGGAGACCCCAAAAAATACTGAAGGAAAAAACAACTTAAAAAATAGACTAACCCAAATGGCAAAAGTGGTCCAAAAAGCCAAAGAAGAGAATGCCTTAAAAAGACTATTAAAATATAAATATCTTTGGGAGAGGTATTATGTTAAACCTTATAAAGTTTTACTCTTTAGCATGGATGAGTCATTGAATTTGGACTTATATGAGACCTCTTAGTGTTCTGTGGGGGCTTTGTTTTGTGTCTTTGTATCTCACATGAAAAGTGTCGTTTGCTATTTTATAAGTGGCCTTTGTTCACACAAGATCCCTGTCAATAATAGGTATTTCTTGACTGTCATAGAATTTTTAGAGTTGGAAGCTTAGAGGCCAATAAGCAATTTCCTGGACCGTATAGAAGTTGATCCCCTCCTGAATCACTGCCTTGTCATGGCAGAAGGAGTTGCATAGCTCAGTGAAATTATGAGCTATGCCATATGGAGTTACCTAAGATGAACAGGGCATAGTGGAGAGTTCTGACAAAAGATGATCCATTGGAGAAGGAAATGGAAGACAACTTCAGGTTACTTGCCAAGAAAACCCCATGGACAGACTTTGGGAGACTGTCAAGGACAGAAGGGCCTGGTATACTATGTTCTATGGGGTCACAAGGAGTCAGACATGACTAAATGACTGAATGACAACACAGAAGTTGATTCATAATTTTAAAAATGGAATTGGCCCTTTTGATTGCAAAATTCTGTTGTCCTTAGAGCTGCACAGGGTGATGTTTTATAAATGAACTTAGATGCCAATGGTGGCATGTTTACTATTTACAACATGAAATGAAAAAGGATATCCCCTATTTTCATATAATGACACAATTGAGATCCAACAAATACTGAAACCATGGACTGAATCTAATAAAATGAAATATAATAGCAATTCATTCAAAGTCTTACACTTGCTTTAAACAACAACAAAACTTCACAAGTACAAGATGAGGAAGGCAGGCATGGATAAACAACAGTTAATGTGAAGACTTGAGGATATTGTAGACTGCAGATATAATACGAGTCAACAGTGTGATAGGACAGTCAAAAAAGCCAACGCCATTTTAAGCTACATTAACAGAAGCAGGATGTCCAGAACAAAGGAGGGAGTAGATCCACTCTACTTTATTCTTGTCAGATCACACATAGAGTACAGTGCTTATTTTAGGAGGACACATTCAAGATAGACATTGGCAAGTTACACCAAATCCAGAGGAAGGTGATCCAGAGAAATAAGAGGCCCTGAAAATATGCCATATGAGGATTAAATGAAAGAACTAGGGCTGAGGAGGCTTAGTGGGGCTGGAATACCTGCCTTTAAGAATTTGAAGGACTGCCATGTGGAAAAACTTGCTCTACTTAGTCCCAGAAGGAAAAATAGAGTAGTGGGTGAAAATTTCAGAGAAATAGCTTGTGCTTTGATGTAAGAAAAAACTTACCAGCTTGTGGTTCAATTGTGTCCCGCTCTTTGTAAACCCAAATGGGATTTATTGGAATAGCTTGTTGTTTCCTTCTCCAGCTCATTTCACAGATGAGAAAACTGAGGCAAACAGGGTTAAGTCACTTGCCTAGCGTTGTCCTGCTAGTAAGAGGTGAGATTTGTAGTGGTGGAGGCAGTGGCAGCAGCAGCTACTATTTCTATAGCGCCTACTATTACCAGTTACAGGGTTGGGGTGCTACATGCTTTAAAAAGATTATCTCATTTTGCCCTCATGGCAGTCTTGAGAGGCAAGTGCTATTGTGACCCCCATTTTATAGTTAAAAAATTGAGTCAAACAGAAGTTGAGTGACTTGCTCAGAGTCACATAGCTGTTGTGCATCTGAGACTGGATTTGAACTCAGGTCTTTCTCACCCCATACCCAGCACTCTAGCCACTGTCATCACCTGGCTGATTTGAAAGTGGACTGGGTTGCCTTGGTGGTGGTGTGCTCTTCCTCACTAGAAATCTTAAAGTTAAAACTGGAGCATCGCTTATCAACAATATAGTAGAGGAGATTCCTGTTCAAGTATAGATTGAGTCAGATAGTCTTTGAGGTCCTTGTACCTCTAAAATTCTATGATATTATAACACTATTTTGCAAACTTTATCTTTTTATCTTGTAATCTATCTCTGTCAGAAATAATTTATTAAGCTCTTACTATGTGCCTGGCACTATACTAAATATTGGGGATACAACGGAAGGTAAAAGCAGTTCCTATCAACCTCAAGGAGTTCACATTGTATTGGGGAGATATCATATCAAAAAACATGCACATGCAGTCAGTTCTGCTGTAACATTTGCTTTGAAAATGCTTATTTGTTCCAATAAAATTACTACATTTTGATCATAACATGAAATTTGCATTTGCTTATATGGGGTTATATCATGGAGAAAAGTTGGACCATGGTGGCAGGATATGCATGGGCAGACAGCGACTGCCACCCTGCTAACCCTCCTTAGCCCTAGTTCCTTCATTTAATCCTCATATGGCATATTTTCAAGGCTATCCATTCTACAAATGGATTGGAAGAACACTTCTAGCATGTTGTGAGGCCTGTGGGAAGAGAAGATGTCTGGTTTCAACTAGGGGCCATCTCTGTCATCTTCTACCCAGGTGGAGGAAGGTGAAGTGAGAGCTACTGGGAGCAGAGGAAAACATGGAATAATGCTTAGAGGTTTGAAGGGAAGGGGAGTTAGGGAGACTCTGATGCATCCTCACCTACCATAAAGTAGGACTTAATGTTAACCTGGTCAATTATATTCCTGCTGTCAATCAACTTGAATGTAAAAAAGCTCCCTGAGGCATGTCATAGAAGAGTACCTTTCAAAAGTCTCCTATTTTTGGTCATAGTATTCCTGAAGTTGCTTAATCTTTGGTATATAATTTTTGTTTTGGAGAGCTCTGAGCTGTTGGAGAGCTCAGGAAATATGTCTATTTTTCTATCTTTTGATCATGTGACATAAAAGCCTTCAAAAGCATTTTAACGGGCCTCTCCATCTTAACTCTCTCCTTATTAGCTCAGATGCCAAAGGGCGATTTCTGCATTATGAGTTTGACCATATCACTCCATTACTTAGTAGACTATAGTGACTGCCTATTACCATTTGTCTCCTTCCTATCTTTCTAGTCCTCTTACACATTACTCTTCTTAACTGCTATATAATCCAATTATACTAGGTTGCTTACTGTTTCTCACATATGACGCTCCATCTCTCATTTCTGTGCTTTTGCAATGATTATTCTCCATGCCTAGAATTTTCTGCTCTCTCACCTCTGTCCCTTAGTTTCCCTGGCTTCCTTCAAGACTTTGCTCAAATCTCACCCTCTGCAGGAAATCTTTCTTAGCCTCCTCAGTTGCTATTTATCTTCTTTGAATTTACCTTACATCTACTCTGCACAAACCTGGTATATACTTAGTTATTTACAAGTCTCTTCCATTAGAATGTAAGTTCCTTGAGGACATAGGCTATGTTTCAGTCTTTTTAGCACTGTACATAGTAAGAGCTTGATGAACATTTGTTGAATAACTGACGATATATACAAGTTCAACAAGCTATTATAAAAAGGAATAAAAATAACTTGTCCTCCATATAACTCTTCTAGTTTATAATGAGCTTTTAATTTTATTTTTTTAAAACATTAATACATTTTGATTTATTTTGTTAAATATTTCCCAATTACATGTAATTTTTTAACTCCATTTAAAAAAATGAGTTCCAAATGCTCTCCTTTTCTCTTGCTCCTCTCCCCTTGAGAAAAAAAACCAGAATGATATTGATTATACAAGTGAAGTAATGCAAACTATATTTCCATATTAGCCGTGTTGCAAAAGGAAACATACATGAAAAAGCAAGAAAAGTAAGTTAAAAAGAATGTTTCAGTCTGCACTGTGAGTTCATCAGTTCTCTCTCTTGAAGAGAAAAGCATTTTTCAGTTCCTTTGGAATCATTGTCTTGATGGGAATAGTTAAGCTTTTTACAGTAGATCATCTTTAAATTATTGATTTTACTGTGTACAATGTTCTCCTGGTTCTACTACTCACTTCACTTTGCATCAGTTCATATAAGTCTTCATAGGTTTTTCTGAAACCATACTTGTTATTTCTTATAGCAAAGTAGTATTCTATCACAATCATATACCACAACTTTTCAAAAACCATTTCCTAGTTGATGGTCATCCCCATTCAATTCTTTGCCACCACAAAAAGAAATACTATAAATGTATTTGTATAAATAGACTTTCCCCCTCTTGCTTTGAATGCTTTGGGATACAGACCTAGTAGCTGTGTTGTTGGATCAAAGAGTATTTACAATTTGGTTGCCTTTGGGACATAGTTCCAAATTGCTCTCCAGAATGGTTGAATCACTTCACAACACCACCAACAATGCATTAATGTCCCAATTTTTCCACATCCCCTCCAGTATTTTTAATTTTATTTTTTTGGTCATATTAACCAATTGGTTAGATGCAAGGTGCATGTATATTTGATATTGATATTACTTCGTGGTGTATGGTGCATTTTAGCAAAATTTAGTTTTACAGATTTTTTAGTTGTATGCCCAATTCACTGATCTGCTCTTTCTCTCTTTTAATTGTGTATGCATTTAATTATTTAAATTTTTCCATAAGTATTATTTTGGCGGCATTACACAAACTTCAGTGTATTGTCTCATTGTTTTCATTCTCTTTAAGGAAATTATTGTTTCTATGATTTGTTCTTTGACCCAGTCATTCTTTAATTTCCAATTAATTTTTAATTTATGCTTCCATGGGCCTTTATTGAATGTAATTTTTATTGAATTGTGTCCTGAAAAGGATGCATTTGGCATTTCTTGTTTCCTGCATTTTGTCATGAGATTTTTAATGCCCTAATGTACAGTTGATTTTTATGAAGGTGCCATAGACAGTTGAGAAAAAAGTATACTCCTTTCTATTCCCATTAATTTTTCTTGAGAGGTTTATGATATCTAATTTTTTAAAGCCTCTATTCATGTCTTTATTTCTTTCTTATTTATTTCTTTGGTGTGATATATATATAGCTCTGATAGAGGAAGGTTGAGGTCCCCCTCTAACATAGACTTACTGTTTATTTCCTCCTGTAAGTAATTTAATTTTTCAGTTAAGAATTTGGATACTATGCTATTTGTGGTGCATATATATTTAGCATTGATATTACTTCATTGTCTTTGGTGCCTTTAAGCAAATTGTATTTTCCCTGCTTATCTCTTAATTAGGTTTATTTTTGCTTTTGTTTTGTCTGAGATGATGATTGTTGCCCTATTCCTTTTTTTTTTTTTTACTTTAGCTGAAATGTAATAGATTCTGCTCAAGGCCATTATTTTAACTCTGTGTATGTCTCTCTGTTTCAAGTGTGTTTCTTGTAAACAACATATTGTTTGATTTTCTTTTCTAATCCATTTTGCTATCTGCTTCAGTTTTATGAGTGAGTTCATCCCATTCATATTCACAGTCATGGTCGCTAATTGTGCATTTCCCTTCATCAGATTTTCTTTTCTTTATTCTCCTCTTTCCATGTTTATCCAGTCTTTCCTCTAAAGTCTGTTTTGATTCTGACCACTGTCTTTCTATCTTTCCTCCTTTTTGTCACCCTATTTTTCTCTTAATCCTCATTCCCTCCTGTTTTTCAATTGAGTAAGATAGATTTCTATATCCAATTGAGTGTGTGCATATTTTTTCTTTCCTGTTTGAACCAATTTAGATGAAAATGATGTTCAAACATTGCCCTCTCCTTTCTTTCCCCTTCCCTGTAAAAGCTCTTCCTTGTTTGCCTCTTTTATATGAGATAATTTCCTCTTTTCCTCTTCCTTCCCCCTAATCCCAAAGCATCTCTTCTCACTCATCCTTTTTTTTAACATCATCCAAACATAATTGCCTCATTCCTCTGCCTTCTGTGTAGAGTCCTTCTAACTGTCCTAACAATGATAAAATTCTTAAATGTTATATGTATCATCTCCCCAAATAGAAATATAAAAAAGCTTAACTTTATTGAGTTCCTTATGATTTTTCTTTCATTTCTATGCTTCTATTGAATCTTGTATTTGATAGTCAAATTTTCTATTCAGCTCTGGTCTTTTCACCAGAAATGCTTGAGAGTCCTCTATTTCATTAAATTTTCATTTTTTCCCTTGAAGGATTATACTTAGTTTTGCTGGGTAGCTTATTCTTTGTTGTAATCTCAGCTATGTTGCCTTCCAAAATATCATATTCTAAGTCCTCTGCTCCTTCAGTATGGTTGCTGTTAAATCTTGTATGACCCTGCCTGGGGTTTTCTGGTATTTGAATGGTTTCTTTCTGGCTCCTGAAAGTATTATCTCTCTGACATGAGAACTCTGAAATTTAACTATAATATTCCTGGGAGTTTTGATTTTGAGATTTCCTTCAGATGGTAATCAGTGTATTCTTTCAATTTCTATTTTACCTTATGGTTCTAGGATATTGTGGTGGTTTTCCTTGATAATTGCTGGAAATATGATAGGTTCTTTATTTGTTCATGGAGTTTAGGGGGTATAATGATTATTAGGTTATCTCTCCTTGATCTATCTTCCAGGTCAATTGATTTTCCAATGAGATATTTCATACTTTCTTCTATTTTTCATTCTTTGGATTTTATTTTATTGTTTTTGATGTCTCCTGGAGTCATTAACTTCCACTTGCCCAGTTCTAATTTTTAAGAAAAAATTTTTTTAGTGAGTTTTTGTACCTATCATTCTATTTTATCAATTCTGCTTTTGGGGAGTTCTTTTCTTCAGTATTTTTGGTACCTTTTTTTTTTTTACCAAGCTGTTAATTGTCTTCTCAAAATTTTCTTCCTTTGATTTTATTTCTTTACTTATTTTTTGTCTATTACTCTTATTTGATTTTGGAAATAATTTTTAGTCCTTCCAGGAATTCTTGTTTGATGTGTGCTCACATTACATTGTTATTTCTTTGAGGTTTTGCTTGTGGCTGTTTTGGTCTCATTGTCTTCTGTGTGTGTTTTGATCTTCTATGTCACCATAGCAGTATTTTATGGTCAGGTTATTGTGTGTGTGTGTGTGTGTGTGTGTGTGTGTTGTGAGAGGCACTATCTTATGCTTCAGATTTTTTTGCACTGTTGTTTTCAGAGCTAGTTCTGGGGTTTGCAAGTTTTTGGTGCTTCCAAGGTGGTTTGATCAGGGGAGAGGTGTGACCACTATTCTCTTGGTCTGCATTCTGGTTCTTAACCAGGAAGGATCCCAATCCCTTGGGATTGAAATTCATACTTTTCTCAAAGGGCCCTTATCTCTTGGGCCCAGAAGTGATACTGTTTCTTGGGGTTTTTGATTTCTTTGGATCAGAAGCAATACTGCTCCTCAGCACCCTGCTCTACCTTGATCGAAAATACTCCTTTCTTCCCCTGATCCAGAAGTGCATGTAGGCAATGGAGTTGCCAAGCAACTTCCAGTCCTTCATCTAGTGCTAGTATAGGGATCTCCTGTAAGCTCTTTCTAACCAGTTGCAAGATCTCAAGCCATGGCTGACTTCAGAGCTTCTGAGACTGCTGCTGCTTCTGCTGCCCCCATCTAGTCCTACCACTAGTGTTTCAAATACCTGGGCTCTGGGATGACTTCCACCCTCATCTCACCCTCTACCTTCTGACCTCCTGAGTTTTCTTGGGTTAGATCTGACATTCCAAAATTTGACTTGAGGCCTTATTTTAAAATTGTTTAGAGAGGAATGTTGGGAGAGCTCAGCTGAGTGCTTTCTCTACTCTTGGAGCCATCTTGACTCCAAACTTGGAAGATCTCATTTTAAATTCTCCCAAATCATCCTTTTATTAATGCATTTTAGAAATTTGCCATGAATTGAAGTCAAGTTCAGTGGCCTATAGTTTGAAGAGCACCCTATCTGCCTTCTTTCCCTCCTTGAAAATTTACAACATACTTGTTTTGTTATAGCTCCAAGGTACTTCTCTAATACTACATAATTTTTCAAACATCCTTGATGGCAGCTCAATAATCCTATCTGCAAGTTCTACCAGCACCTAGGAATGGAGTTTGTACATGCCTTGTGACTCAAACTTATTGAGGATAGTTGTTCTCATTATTTTCATAGTTAGCTAAATTTCAGGTCATTCTTGGCTCACCATTTTAAAAGAAGTGTCCTTTAAAGAACTGTCTTAGATCCAGAAAAACTGGATTTCCATCCTATCTCTGACACATCCAAATCTTTTCTTCCTTAAGTAAGTCACTTTATCTCTCAGTGCCCCATTCAACATTCTAAAACTGTAAGCTGCAGAGAAGGTAAAATTTTGCTTTGTTTAGGGGAAGTTCCTTCCAGGAGGTCCCCATGTAACCATATCATCCTCTTTTGACAGTTTCCCCTAACCTATTTTTTCCTTCTTGTAATAATTTTTTATTTACATTATAAGATTTCATTTTTATAAGCATTAAATTTTACTTGAGTTGACTTCTATAGAACTTTAGATCATGGGATCCCACTTATCCTTTCTCTGAACTCTTTGAATATACACTTTCCAAAAATCTAGGGTGCACATTGGCCTTCCACATAGCTGGCAGTTGAATAGGTGTTGATTGAATGATTGATTTGGCAAATAGTTTCTCTTCTTTCATCAGAGTCTGATCCAGGATGGTAATTCTTATTGCTTTTTGAAGAATGAAATTAACATCAAGGCCAGTTATGTGCTGGTGTAGCTTGGAGCAGTCTGCTAGTTCAAATTCAGGACAGGAATGAAATGACACAGTTGTAGAACATCTGACTGTCGAAAGAAGGTTTATCTAGTCATTGAATGGATACTCAACAAGGAAATAGCAAAGCAATGGGACGATATGACTGCTTCTTCTCTATATAGAAATGCAGCTGGTCAGCAGTGTCTTGGGTTTGATGGATGTGATGGCTTACATGTCTGAGGGCACTAACTCCTGGTGGACTGTCTTTTTAATGTCTCAGGCAATCAGGAAGTCATATCAATGGCTTGAGCCTTATCCCACTGAACAATCAAATCTTGAGGATATCTTTTTTGCCTTTAATGGACAAGTCAGCCTGGTCTACATGACAGAACCTTAGGAGAAACTAGATTAACCTGTGTGACAGGACCTTAGTGAATATTGCTTCTCTCATATAAGTAAAGGATTTATCACTGTTTTTTTTTAAGCATAGGGAAACCTTTAGCAGATCTATCTGGATAACTGAAATCATCCATCACTACACTGCTATGCCAGGTGTGATTTATTTCTAGGATTCATTATCAATTTCCACCTTCTGGCAGGTTGGTTTTTATGCTTCCATCACAAGTTTCTCCTTCCAGTAGTCTTCAACCAAATACCCTTTAATGCTTTCCCTTTTCCAAAGTTTATGACTGCTTAGAAAAGCAGGTCATCTTAATATACATTGCTACTCTCTCCTGCTTCCTCTAGTTTGTTTCTTTTGTATCACTTAAAAGAAACCACTTGCTTGGAAGAGATGTTGAGTACCAATGAGCCTGACAATTTGAACTGAGATGTTTATGAATAAAAACTCTTGAAGAGGGATAGAACTGTCAATGACATGAAGAAAAGAGCCATTTCTTTGAGACATGTAATTGTTAATTAACCAAATGACTCTAAAACATGTAATGATGGCAATGAATTGTAAGAAGGAATGTTTTATTTCTAGGAATGTTCTTTCTTTCCATCTATCTATCTATCTTTCTATCTATTCATCTGTCTCTACTGTGTATTTCTTTTTATCTGTCTATAATTATTTTATGTGTCTATATCTATTATGTATATATCAATTTATCATCTATTACCTGTTCTCCATCATCTTTCTATATCTTATCTATCATGTATCTATTTTTGTTTATCTTCAATCATCTGACATTTATCATCCACCTCAAACTCTTTGTGCCTATCTTCTGTCATCTACTGTATATTTCTATTTATCTATCATCTCTCTATATCTATTTACCTGTCATGTATCTATTTCTATTTATCATCTGTCATTTGCCTGTCTGTTTAGTTATTTCTCATCTACTTCTATCTATCTCTCTTGTCTATCATCTATTTTGGATTTCTATTTATCTATATACATCTATAATCTGTCATTGATCTATCCATATCATCTATTATGTCTGTATCTGTCATTTGTTATCTATTATGTATCTATTTCTATTCATCTATCATCTATTTTATCTATCAATCATCTGCCATCTATCATCCATCTATCTAACTGTTAGTCTATCTTTTACTTATTTATAGAAATTCCTTTCTCTCTAGAGGTATAATAAAAAAGATTTTATATTAAAACAGAATAGAAATGCTCAGATGTTTTCTTAATAGAAACAAAAGGCATTTTAAAAGAATTAATTAGGGCATAGGAACAACATGACAACTGAAATTTTAGAAAGGACAAACAGCAGCAGCATTTGAACTCAATAAAACTGCAATCTGTTTGGATTCCCAGATGGAGAAATCTACAGACTCTTTCTCTGCCTGAAACATTTCTCTGCCTGCCAAAGTTCCTGGAGACATATTAAGAAATTCTTAGCCCCACCTCAGAGAGAAGATTCTCAGATAATATCTCCCCTTTGCTCTTCATCTACCCCTCATTTAGAAACCTGATCAAGTTTAGTTTAACATTCAGAGAACATCCCAAATGCAAACCAGGCTGAATAGTCCTTTCTTATCTTCATGTGCTGAAAGAATTTGGGCATATGATTTACTAAGAAAGAAGGGTGTGGCAATTTTTATCACCTTGGTGGAACATAAAAAAATACATATTGTGATGAGCTACTATTACATTTTAAGGTGATGTCATCATTACTGCATTGTTTTTCAACTTTAGTTAAAAGGGAAGTTAGCTGATATTGGGTCCAGAGGGTATACATAGTACCAATCATTTAAAAAAAATTGTCTTCATAGAGCAAGTATTTGACTCAGATTGCATTTATATGCCATAACAAATAGCGGGAGAACACTATCCCCAAATGACAAGGAATGCTTTGCAAATTTGCCAAATGGACATGTTTGGAATAGTTATACTCTTTTTCTAGAATTCCATCACAACGAAATATAAGATCATATAATTATGATTGGACATGCTTCTCAAAGTAGAGGCAGTGTGATATAGTTGATAGAGAATTAACCCATGAACCAGAAATACTTAGGTTCTAATCCTACCTCTGACACATGTTGACTGTGTGATCCTAAGCAGGTTAATCTCTTCAGGTTATAGGCAACTATCTCAGACTATAAATTGCAGAGAAGGTGTTGACATGCATTGGCATAGGGAATTTCCTCCTCTGAGAGTTCTTCATAAAAATTAAACTATAGGTTTAGTTCCTATCCCTATTTGTTCTTTCAAATATTAAGATGATGTTTAGTTAGGGTAAGATAGTCCAACAATCAACACTTATTAAGCACCTTCCAAATGTGAGCTAGTGCTGGGGATACAAAGGGAGGTAAAATACATTTTCTGCCCTTCAGAAGTCCACCATCTAATGGAGGAGACAACAAGAAAATAGCTATGTCCAACAATCTACATGACAAATAGGCAATAATTGGCAGAGGGAAGGCGCTATATTGAAGAGGTAGGGAGAAAAGTAAAATATTGAATTTCTTTTTGTTATTGTGTATGACCTATGAAAGGTGCAATGCTTCTGGTACATAGAATCATAAACCTAGATAGAAGAACACTCAAATTTGATAGAGTCATATGATCATATATTTAACCTTAGAGACCATTGACTCCAACTCCTTCATTCTACAGAGAAAATGAGCACCCAGACAATTAGTGACTTGCTCAATAGCAGAGTTGGGATAAGAGAGTTTAGGACTCCATTTTTAGTGCTTTCCTTACTGTTTCACATTGCCTCAAGAAAATAATACTGTAAAATAGAACTAAAGGTATTTGTTAAACTGTGATTTGACCTTTATCCAAAGGTTTTAAGTGCCCTCAGATGAGGACGAGAAATAGAAAAAAAATGAGTGATAAATATCATTTAACCTTTTCCAACCATTCCATTCTTACTCCAAAAAGTTACTGGGGTAGTTGTGGGGTAGAAAAGTGGGGTAGTTCAGGGGTAGTTAACTTTTATTGTAAAGGTCAGCATTACAAGGATGGAGATTCACTCCCTTGCACATATTTTGGCCTGTCCAACTTCACTTGCCAAATAATCTTTTTCAACACAAGTTGAGACCATGAATTCCCTTGAAATGTTGCTGACAACTGAGCGTCAGTTTCCTCCTTTGTAAAATGGAGGTGATAAATGGAGCACTTAACTTCATAGGTCAATGTGAGGATCCAGTTAGTTTTTATATGTGAGGTGTTTTATAAACCTTAGAACTCTATATACCTGTCACTTATTGTTAAGTCAAGCTTTCATATTTTCCTTCAATCTGCAGATTCCATAACTCACTATAATACAGCAAAGCCTCAAATTACTACATACCTTAAAAAAAGGCCTCCCTCAGGTAAGCCAACTGAACTTGTGATTTCATTTACATAGAGCAGAGGTTTCCAACACTTGGTCCATTAACCCTGAGTGGGGCCTGAACCAGAAGAAAATGTAATGTGAAATATTTAACAAAATAAATAAAATAGAACATAGATAATGTTAATATGTGGCTTTCTAAGTTAATTTGTGGCCTCTAAGGATAGTCTTATTTCTACTTGAGTCTGAAATTACTGAAATAGAGAACTCTTAGGAGGAAGAATCCTTTCTACCAATAGAGATTTTAAGTGCTCTTCAACCTATGTGGTATTAGCTCCCTGAGAGATTAGTTAAGTGACTTGCCTAGAGTCACATAGACAATATATGACTCTAAGTCCACCTTTCTGTTCACTACATTGTACGGCCTTTCAACTAATCTAAAAATATTAAGCAAATTGCCAACACATCATAGTCTATAATAGCAAAAACTGAGGGCTTTGAGTAATAATTAGGGACAACTCCCATTCAGTATGGCTCGAGGGCAAGAATGGTGAACTTGGAGTTAGTTACAGGGCCTGAATTCAGATCCCAGCTCCCCAATTTACTGTTCCCAGTATATCTTTGGACAAGTCACTTAACATTTTGGGTCCCAATTTTCTCATTTGTAAATTGAGGAGGTTGTATTTTATAATTTCTGATGCCCCTTCCAATTCTAAAAGCAGAATCCTATGATTCCTAAATTCAGTTTGTAGGGTTTAAGAGCAGGAAGGGGTGATAATTAAATCCAATCTATTTTATGGATAAGGAAACTAAGTCTCAGAGACATCACTGAGGCAAAAGGTCACAAAGATAGATACATAGAATAACCAGGATTTGAGATTAGAGCCAGTGATCCTTTGGACTATACAATCCTGGGATGCCTTATTTTCACTAATTAGATTTGCCTTATGCTGATGACATCAATAAAGCCCATGGAAGGTCACTATCACTTTTGATGGTTGGGATGTAATAGAAGGAATTCTTGTTTAAGAAGGGTTGGACTAGATAACTTCAAAAGGTCTTTCCAATTTAGAGATTTTGTGAGTCAGTGTGGTTTGAGTTCATTGTCATAATCCCCTCCCTACCTTCCTTCACCTCCTAGGTGTTCACTACAAAAATCTGACGTTTTGACAGCTCACCGTGCTGCAGCACTTCAGAGTCACTGAATTTCACTTGTCAGGGGAACTGCCAAAATTAGAATCAGTTCTGAGAGAAAGAAAAATATAGCTACAACCTTGACCTCTGTTCCTCCTCCAGATCTTTCCTTGGTATTCTAAGTTTAACTAACTTTGCTATAGAAACTAGTAACATCCTGCCTTCCAAAATGCTATACCTGTTTAGACAGCTACAGCTGGAAGCTGCAAATGCAAACAAAAATCCCGACAAACCAACCTCTTCTTTTTCTTCTCCCACTTTCCCATACTTGGTATTATTGCTCATGCAAATATGAGAGAATAAGCCTCATTTGGTCTGATTTGGAATTCTAGCAAATACAGTACATCTGTTAAGTGCATGTGAGGAAGGAAAAAAATCCTAGTCAACTAAGCATATGGGTAAGCAGCAGACTTTTAACTTTATGGCATTGCTTTAACTATCTGCTTGACAGATATAGTAATCGTTACAGATTGGAAATACCTTTGGCAGACAGCAATTTCCTGTGATGGGTAGCCATGTGATCCTGAATGATATATTGGGTTGACAGCTTGCAGGAAGGTCCAGGAAAAAAAGCTGTGAGAGGGGAAAAGCTTATTTTAGCCAACAGGCTTGGAAATTTCACAGACGTTATAGGATTCTTTTAGCACTACGCATGATTTCTCCTCATCAGCTGCTAATTATGGGTATTTATTTATTTATCTACCTATTTATTTGATACTGGAAATGTGAGACTCAGTTCGGTGTGGGTTATAATTTATCACAGTTTAAAAATCTTTTGTGTAATTCAAAATTATGGTTTGTAATAAATGATTTATGAGGAGTTTATAAGTATTCTTATTAAATCAGCATTTTTTATGTATTATTCTTTGGCATTACGTACCTCTGGAGACTATTAAAGTTTATTACTCAGTGTTCATTTTAATAAGAACCTTCTGACATTCCCTAGGGTCTGGGATGAACCATCCATGTGTTTCTGTCCAATATTGAATGGAGCTCTGGCTTATAAGGAAAAACCTTTTATCAATACTTTAAAAGAAAAAGCTGGTGGATTATCCACTTGTCAATTTTTTTATGTAGTGCCTGATGTCAGGACTTCCCAGTCATTTTTCACCCTGTGATTTGTTTCTGTACTTCTAAATGGATTCCAATACAGTTGGCATGGAGTAAATTGTATCCACACATGGAAAACAGAAGCCATGGTAGTGGCCATGGGAATTTTCCCATTAGATGCCACATCTCACCTACACCTGAAGCAAGCCATGTGCTCAGTTGTATTTATGGAGACTTGGAAGAGGGACTTTTTCTCCCCACAAAAAAGGACCTGCTAGACTGAAACCAGTTCTGATGTCAAGTTCATTCCTATATTAACCTAGAATCTTCTCACTCAATACATTACAGGCTACATATGGAAACCTGACCAACAGTGTTTTTAGCCATTGGATTTGGAGTCAGAAAACCCAGGGTCAAGTTTGGCTTTGCTACTTTTGGGGAAGCCACATTATATTTCTTGACCAGAGCTATAAAATGAGAAGCTTAGAGTACATGATTTCTAAGGTTCCTTCTAGCTCTAAAATTCTCTAGAACTGAGTGGATCCTATCCACTGAAGAGAACACCTTGATTCTGGGAAAATTACATTTCAACAACTATGTAGTAGTGTTAGTACAACAACCATGACAACAAAACCCTATTAGAATCTTTTAATGGCATTGTGTGTATATGTGTACATAACATATATACACATACACATCAACACATATGTGTGTGTATATATATATATACACATACATACAACCATACATACACACATACACACAACCACACACGCATTTGAAGAATTTAGCTTTGATGACTTTGAAAGCCTGAGCTCATAGTTCTCAGCTAGTTAGATAAGGCATTTAAAAAAATGTTCTACTGAAGTCAACACCAACAAAAATTTATTAAGTGCCTACTGTGTGAAGAACTCTGTGCCTAGAGCTGGTTGAGATACAAAATTCCAGCAAGATAGTGTCCCAGGCCTTGTAGAGCTTATAGTCCACTGGTTTCAGGTGACATTTACATTACTTTCCATCTTTGAAAGGAACAGTAGAATATATGCAGGGAGAAGGGTCAGGTGGTTTGGGTTTAGATTACAGCTTGCTGAGGTGGCCTCTCCATTCAAAGCTAACCCCCATCCTCCAACAAATACTGACTTTTAAAATAAGGAAATAGTAGTTCTTCCTTTTTCCTCTTCTGCTTCCAGGCATTCTGTCACTATCCATTCCTTGCATCATTACTGGCTGTCACGTTTCTATTAGAGTAACTCTCCTTTCAGAATTTACTCTAATTTAAACACTTACCCATGATGCCTATCTCTGCTGCTATTATGCAGAGTGAGAGTGAGACATTGGTTGAAATCTAATGTTATAACAGAAATATACTACAGTTTATCACTTTCCAATAGAAACATGTTACAGTTATTACTTTATGAAATGCTTTCACATGCATGCTTTCTGTTAATCTACAAAACAACCCCGTGTTTTAGGTAAGTTTAGTAAGAAGTTAAATGAGAGAGGCAAAATGACTTTCCTGACAGTCATCTAGGCGAAAAGTCGCAGAGGTAAGACAATCTTTTGCATATAGGTTCAGGACCTTTTTCAGTTCAACCTCTCAGATAGCTGTAAGCCCTTAGTATGAGAGAGAGAGAGAGAGAGAGAGAGAGAGAGAGAGAGAGAGAGACGACAGAGACAGAGAGAGACAGAGAGAGACAGAGAGAGGGAGATTCTAACCTGACTTTCATGAATACATTAAGACACCAACAAAGATATACTAAAAAGATGAGTATTTTCAAAGCTTAAAGATGATTAATGATGACAGTGAACCCTATGAAGATAAGAAACCGTGAACCTTTTAGCATGAGGCCCAGAAACTGTGGTCCAAAAAATTGACCAGAACTGCAATTAATGACTCCTTGAGGTGAAGAGAATTACTCCATTTTTCCATTATTGGGCATAAAAGCAGCACTCCTTTCCATACCCATAATTACACTTTTCAGAAAGGACTTCACAGTTCACTAGATCATGTACTTAGAATGCTGGTCAAAAAAAGAATGCTTGCAAGTTAGAGTCTAAATGCTACATTACTGGCATTCTTATTCTCCATCCTCCTTTTCTGTTTCCTTATAATAGGGCTGGGAACTACTGCCAAGTAGTCTATCTTATTTTAACTTTGCAAAAATGTTACCGTTTTTGATGGTAGGAAGAATTCCATTATGATGAATATTATTAGGACTAAAAATTCACTGTGTTGGAATCTTATGGTGTAGTGGAAAGGTCACTGGCCTCAGATTCAGAACACCTGGGTTAAAATCCTAGTTCTCTTACATTCTACTTGTGTGACTTAAAAAATAATTATGTTGCATACTAAAATTCAGAATGAGTTTATGGTCATAAAGAAGTATTTTTTCTTTTTAAAAAATTAATTTATTAATTTTTAGTTTTCAACATTCACTTCCACAAGATTTTGAATTCTAAATTTTCTCCCCTTCTCTCCCCTCTGCCCACTCCAAGACAGCTTGCATTCCAATTATCCCTTCCCCCAATCTGCCCTCCCTTCTATCACACCTCTCCCTTCTCTCATACCTTTCCCTTCTATTTTCTTGTAGGGCAAGATAGATTTCCATTCCTCATTGCCTGTATGTCTTATTTCTGAGTTGTATGTAAAAACAATTTTTAACCTTAATTGTTTAAACTTTGAGTTCCAACTGCTCTCCCTTCCTCCCTTCCCACCCAACCCCACTGAGAAGGCACACAATTTGATATAGGTTATACATGTGGACTCATGCAAAACACTTCCATAACAGTCATGAAGTGAAGGACTAACGATATTTCCCTCCATCCTATCCTTCCCATTTATTCTGTTGTTTACTTCTAATTACCTCCTCATCCCATTTGCCCTCCCTCTCATCATCCCCTCACCCTGTGCTTATCTCCTTCATCCCTACTTTCCTGTGATGTAAAATAGATTTTCATAACAAATTGAGTGTACATGTTATTCCATCCTTAAACCAAATCCAAAGAGAATAAGGTTCACTCTTTCCTCCTCTCACCTCCTCTCTCTTCCCCTCCATTAAAAAGCTTTATCTTGCTTCTTTTATGTGAGAGATAAAACACCCCATTCTATTTCTCCCTTTCTCCTCCCAATGTATTCCTCTCTCACCTCTTAATTTTATGTTTTTTAGGTATCATCCTTTCCTATTCAACTCACCCTGTGCCCTCTGTCTATAAGTATACAATCCTTTCAACTACCCCAATACTGAAAAAGTCTCAAGAGCTACAAATATTATCTTTCTATGTAAGAATGTAATCGGTTCAACTTTAGTAAGTCCCTTTTGATTTATCTTTCCTGTTTACCTTTTCATGCTTCTTTTGATTCTTATGTTTTAAAGTCAAATTTTCCATTCGGCTCTGACCTTTTCATCAAGAATGGTTGAAAGTCCTTTATTTCACTGAATGACCAATTTTTCCCCTGCAGTACTGTACTCAGTTTTGCTGGGTAGGTGGTTCTTGGTTTTAATCCTAGCTCCTCTGGAATATCATATTCCAAGACCTGTAATCCCTTAATGTAAAAGCTGCTATATCTTATGTTATCCTGATTGTGTTTCCACAGTACTTGAACTGTTTCAGGCTGTTCACAAAATTTTCTCCTTGACCTGGGAGCTCTGGAACTTGGGTATAATATTCCTAGGAGTTTTCATTTTGGGATCTCTTTCAGGAGGCAATTGTTGGATTCTTTCAATATCTATTTTACACTCTGATTCTAGAATATCAGTGCAGTTTTCCTTGATAATTTCTTGAAATATGATGTCTAGGCTCTTTTTTTGATCATAGCTTACAGGTATTTTTAAATTGCCTATCTTGGAGAGACCATTTTCCAGGTCAGTGGTTTTTCCAATGAGATATTTTACATTGTCTGCTATTTTTTCATGCCTTTGATTTTGTTTTATAGTTTCTTGATTTTTTCATAAAGTTATTAGCTTTCATCTTCTCCATTCTAATCTTCAAGGAATTATTTTCTTCAGTGAGCTTTTGGATCTCCTTTTCAATCTGGCCAATTCTGCTTTTTAGGGCATTCTTCTCCTCATTGGCTTTTTGGATCTCTTTTTGTCATTTGGGTTAGTCTATTTTTAAAGTTATTTTCAGTATTTTTTGGGTCCCCTTTAGCAAGAAGTTGACCTGTTTCTTGATTTTCTTGTATCACAGTCATTTTTCTTCCCATTTTTTGCTCTACTTTTCTTTCATTTTCAAAATCTTTTTTGAGCTCTTCTATGGCCTGAGACCAATTCATATTTTTCTTGGAGTCTTTGAATGTAGGAGCTTTGACTTTGTTGTCTTCTTCTGTTTGTATATTTTGGTCTTCCTGGTCACCCAAGTAAGATTTTGTAGTCTGATTATTTTTCCAGTTTTTGCTCATTTCTCCAGCCATTTACTTGACTTTTGATATCTTTCCCAAGGTATTCTCAACTTCCAGTGGGAATGTGGGGGTGTAATGTTAGTTACTCGATTCCTCCCATAATCTGTGTGTCTAGAACTCCAGAAACAGCCACTCTCTCTGCTCCTGCTGCAGCTTCTGTGAGCTCTTCCCCTCCCTCTGCTGTCCTGGGGCTTGGGCTGGACCAGTCTACTGTCTCACACAGGTCCAACAGGTGTTTTCTATTGAGCTTCCAATTTGTTCATGGTGTTTTGGGGTTGTGAAGTCTGGAAACCACCACAGATACCAGTGTTTCAGCACCCTCCACTCCCCCCCCCCGCCTCCCCTAGCCTGCTCAGGTCCTATCTCATGGCCCACACTGGACTGTGCTCTGCTCCCAGTGCAGAGTAATAAGACACTTCCTGTTGACCTTCCAGGCTGTCTTGGGCTGAAGATTTACTTCACTCCATTATTCTGTGGGTTCTGCAGCTCCAGAATTTGTTTAGAGTAATTTTTTACAAGTATTTGGCTGGGTTTGGAGGGAGAGCTGTAGCAAGTCCTTGCTTTTACTCTGCCCTCTTGGCACTGCCCCTGCTCATAAGAAATATTAAAGAAAAAGGGGAGCTATTTTTGGCTATATTGGGGTCAAAAGGAAGATCAAAGAATGGATATAACTTCTTTTCAGAGTAGATGAGACAATGAGAGTCGATGAAGGACAGAAAACAGAACAACTCAACTTATTTTCTCTTTTCTACATTGAGAATGATATTTATTCTGAGAAAAAAGAGTATAAAAATGTTAGCCATTTATCCAAGATAAATAAGGACCATAGATTATGTGGTCATTGATTTAGAGGTAGAAGACATATTAGAAGCCATCTAGTCTAAGTCCATTACAGATGAATAAATTGAAGCAAAGGGACCTTAAGGGACTTATGCAGGGTCACATAGCTAGTGAATGTCTGAGATAGGATGTGAACCCAGTTATTCCTGACTCTAGGTCTAGCTCTATCCACCTAAATGCAAAAAAATTATAACTCATTGTTTCATTCTTGTTTCATACAGATTTAGATCCAAAAGAGACCTCAGAATACATCTATTTTATAGATTAGGAAACTGAGGTCCACCAAGATTAAATAACTTGCCCAAGGTCACACAGCTAGTAAATGCCAAAGATGGGATTTGAAACTGGGTCTCCTGACTTTAGAATCAGTGGTTTCCCCCCTATACCCTGTACCTGAATTTGACATCATAATAAAACACCTAATGATCTTGATCAAGGCTCTGGTCCCAAATGAATTCAATCCCTTGGATCTGGAGAGAATGAATGTGGATTGTAGCTGTGACAGTTATTAACTGTTTGACAATAAGTAAGTCACTTAAATTATTTATCTATAAAATAGGGCTAAGACTTCCTGAACTCTCTGCCCCATAGGTTCCTTTGAGAAAAGCACTTTATAAACCTAAATAACACTGTATAAATGTAAACAGTTACTATTATTACTACTTAAAAAGATGACCATGTGCTGAATGCAATAAGGACAATGATGCCAACAACACTGATGATGATGAAAATGATGGCTCTCATGACTGTGACGGCTACCACTGCTAGATGTTATTACTCAATCACCACTAGCCATGTTAGAAAACTGGTGGACAATGAGTGAGTTGCCATAGGACATGAAGTGTTCGATGTTCTGATTTTCAAAAATGGAGGGAGGATCATGTTATTAAACTATAGGCTTATGAGCTTGACTTTGATTCCTGGTCAAATTATGTTGTGATTTGTCTTTCATTTTTCAAACAATGACATCATAAGTGATGTCTTGAATTGTACATGAATTGGATTGGTTGTGAGGAAAGCATTTTGTATACTCTAAAGTGCTATATAAATACAAATGATTATAATTACTTAGAATAAATAGCAATGTCACAAACGGACTCTGATATAAAAAAGATTTATGAGGGATCCTGTTAAGGGGAATTGATTGCTACAAACACTAGAAGGAAAGAAAGGAAAATGACAAATGATTTAGGATTTGCCAGAAAAGAGGCATACTTTTTCATTGTTGGTGGAGGTATAAATAGGTACAACCATTCTGGAGAGCAGTTTGGAACTATAAGCAAAAGGTTATTAAATTGTTCATTCCCTTTGATCTAACAATAGAATTACATTTCAAAGAGATCAAAGAAAGAGGAAAAGGATCCCTATGTAAAAAATACTTATAGTGCCTTTTTTTATGGTAGCAAAGAACTGGAAACTAAGGGAATACCCATTAATTGGGGAATGACTGACCAAACTATGGTATATAAATGAAATGGAATACTATTGGACTATCTGAAATAATGGAAGATATATATGAAATGATGCACAGTGAAGAGAGTAGGACCAGGAGAATAATTTATATAATAACAAATTATATAACAACAAATTTGAAATCCATACGAACTCTGGTTAATTGAATGACCAGCCATGATTCCAGAGGAACCCTGATAAGAAATACTACACACTTCCTGACAGTGAGGTGATTGGCTCAGTATGAAGAAACATGTATTTTTTGGACATGGTGAGTGGAGGAATGTATTTTGCTTGATATGCATATTTCCTATAAGGATTTCCTTTTTTTTTTCTTTCTTTTTCCCCCCCAGTAGTATGGTTGGGGTGAGAAAAGAAAATACATTTTCATTAATTAAAAAAAATCCCAAATGTAATTGAATAAATCCCTAGATACAAGAAGGACTTTACTGAAACCCTTTCTCCATGGTCATAGCTCATCAATTTTGCTTATAGATGTGTGTATATACATACATATATTTTATATATAACAATATTTTAACAGAATATGTATGTAAGCAAATAAGTATATAGTAGAAAAACAGAACTTACCAGCTGCCCTCAGGTATCTATCAATGTTAATTAGAGCTATAATTAGCACAGGGTAATTGGGATTTCACCCCAGGATGAAGACGAAAGGGTGTGATTTACTTTTTCTTCTCAGCATCTACAACCCTGCCCTTTTATCTTGGGTCCTCTTTGACTCATGCCTACTTATGATGCGGTGGTCCATTGGCCATCACCTTCATAATCACTCACCAAGGCTCTGCTCTCATTCCTGTTGTCTTTATCCCCATACCTTGTAAAGTGAAGGTTAGGCTCTTTTGGGAATAGTCTGCTCTCTTTGCTGGTGAGACTTTTCCCATTGTTGTAACGTCCTCTGTTGGTATTGAGGGTTTGCCTGTCCCAAGTGAATTTAACCCTGGTTCTGGGATTATTGCTAAGGCTCTGATTTTGTGAACATTCATTTACATTTCAATCAAATGGATTACAGTTGGATGTCTTCTTACCTGACACAGCTAAGGTCAAAGGCCAGCTTTTTTTTATAAGATTACAGGATGATAGATTTAGAGCTAGAAAGAATATTAGAAATCACTGAATCCCA
Organism: Potorous gilbertii; assembly: GCA_028658325.1. Lineage (NCBI taxonomy): Eukaryota > Metazoa > Chordata > Mammalia > Diprotodontia > Potoroidae > Potorous > Potorous gilbertii. The sequence goes on along the minus strand of CM053770.1, from coordinate 590,199,045 downwards.
CTCCTTCATTTTAGAAATATCCCACTCCTTCATTTTAGAAATATGAAAACTGAGGTTAAATGACTTTTTCTGGGTCATTCAACTGTTAAATATTGGGCTAGAAAATATTTTGGAAATTGTGTGTGCTTTCAGTCACTGCTCATTATTCACTATCACAAAAATCCACCTCTCTAATACCAATTACACCATTATTTTCCCAGAGATTCCTTACTTCTGCTACTATATTAAAAAATGATTAACAGTCTTGTAATTTTTAGCGTTAATGGTATTGTTGAGGGATAGTTTAAAAATGGAGTAATGTCTTTTAGGATAAAATTCTAATCAAACAAAATTATCTTGGTCCCCCCTAGAAAGTCACTGTAATTATTTCAAACAAAGTTCATTGATTCACACTGATTTGGTAGTTCTCTAATTAAGTAGATTCATAACTTAATTTAAATGTAGATAAGCTTTTGGGTACTAAGCATTTCATCCTTAATTTAGAAGAAGCTATGAACTTAATTGGGACAAACCCTCCCCCATCTCTGTCCCTTTTTGTCTGCCTGTAACTGGAAAATGAAAATATACACAAAGAAAAACATATTGCACCATAATGGAAAACAACAGATTATGATTGCTCACCTTTTTTTTCTGAGTTTTTGCTTTTTTGCATAATTGTGGTAAGAAATTTAGGTTCACCATTCAGTATAATAAAGAGGATTTAAAAAATGTGTATCAAATCCGATGGCTTTTCCCCCCCAGTTTTAATCCTTTCCAACTCATGTGCTACATTTGACCCTATTGACTAACTCTGTCCTTGGATACTTATTCTCTCTTCTCTAGGTTTTCATTTCGACTCCTCTCTCCTGCTTTGCCTGTAATCTGTTTGGTTGCTCCTCCTCAGTTTTTTTCCCTGACTCATTCATATCATACCCTCTACTTGTGGGTATTCCCTAAGGTTCTATCCTAGTGCCCCTTTCCTGTTCACTGGACCCAGATGGCTCAGGAGGAGAGAGTGAGGTTGGTGACCTTGCACAGCCCTCCCTCACTCAAATTAAAGTCAACTTCAAGTCATGTCATCATTTCTCTGATGTCATGATCTTCTTTGGCAATGAAGGATGAATACAGCAACAACAACAGCAATGTTACATCTCAGCTTCCATGAGTTTAACTATCATCTCTGTGCAGATGACTCATGCATTTCAATATCCAGTCTGACTGTCTATCCTCAGCTTCTGCCTTTTTGTAGCTCTAATTGCCTACTGGATATTCTAAGCTGAGACATCTTAAACTCAGCATATCAAAAAACTGAACATTATCTTTTTCTCTAAATCCTCTCCTTTCCCAAACTTTTTAAATTTCTGTTACAGGTTTATCACCTCAGCATTTTTCTTGACTCATCTTTCTCCCCTGCCAAATATTTAATTAGTTTCCACATCTTAATGTTTCTGCCTTTACAACTTTGCACCTGAGTCCTTCTTCCTGCTCATTGAGAGTCTAGTTCAGTTCAGGTTTTATCATCTCTCACCTAGATTATTGCAAAAACATCCTATTTGTTCAATATGACTCAGTGCTCCAGTGCATTCTGTACACCACTGCCTTGAGCTCAGATTGAGTGATGATCCTACTCAGCCAACTTCAGTGGTTTCCTATCACCTTTAGAATAAAATAGAAACTCTTCTGTTTAGCTTTTAAAGCTCCATACAACCTGGCCATAACCTACCTTTCCATCTACCTTGTACTTTAGTACCCTTCCCAAATATTGGTAAATTGTTTAGCATAGTGTCTGGCACACAGTAGGCTCTATATAAATGCTCATTCCCTTTTCACACTTTGTGATCCAGTCACGCTGGCCTTTCTTTTTCCCAACTTTCAACATTTCTCCTCCTAACTTCTTGCCTTTGTACCGGCTGTCCCACGTGCCTGAAATAAATGTGTTAAATTTAATTTAAATTTCTTTAGATTTGTCTCACAGAGTCATTCTCTTCTTTTAAAGATACTATTAGATACCATCTTTTGCATGAAACTTTTCCTGATACTCTCAATGCTTGTAACCTCCCATGTATTGAACAACTATAATTAAAAAAATGTACACGTGTGTGTATATATATATGTATATATATATATATACACACACATACACATATGTATATGTGTACTCACATTTGTGGATATATGTACATATGTATACACATATGTATTAACCTTATCTTTATTCCACATATATTTTTATGTATATTTTGTTATCTTTCATTACTAGGACAACTTTGATACTGTCATTCCAATTAGAACATAAACTCACTGAGAGCAGGGATCCTTCATTCTTAGTACTTATAGCTGCAATGCTGGGCCTAATGGCTGGCACATAACAGAAACTTAATAAATACTTGTTTATTGATCTAATCTTCCATCACTTCTTTCATTTTTCAACACTGCCTAATGATTATTAGCAACAGTGATGTTGGGCTCACAACTTGAAGGTTCTTCAGAGATCTAACTGGTCTATGCTAGGAGAAAATTCCTTTAAAGAAATTAGATGCTGTCTTAGTTAGCAATTATAGAATGATTTAAGGCTTACTAAGTGCTTTATAAGTGTTATTTCATTTTATCCTCACAACAATCCTGGGAAGTAGGTACATTGTCACCCCAATTTTGGTTGAGGTTAAGTGACTTGCCTGGAGTTGCTAGTAAGTATCTGAGGCTGGATGTGAAGTCAGGTCTTCCTGATTCTAGGCCTGGTCTCTATTAACTGAGCCACCAGTTGCCTCTGACTATCTCGAGTTTCATTCCTTGCTAAGGATATTCTTCTTTCTGTCATGAAGATCTTTTTCCTTAAAGGAGAAGATGAAATTGTAATAGGAGTTGAATAATTTTGATTTCTCTCTGTTGACTGCTAACATTACATTCTTTGTCCCTTATGGTGGACCCAGTACAGGCATTCTTAACCTTTTTTTGTATCATGGTCTCCTTTGGTAGTCGGGTAAAACCCATGGACTCCTTGCAATGATGTTTATAAATAATTGAAGGAAATGCCAAATTTAAGTAAGAATTTAGTGAATATAAGTAGGATTTTTTTCTTATTCAAGTTCTCAAAGTTCCTAAAATCTGTGGGCTCCAGGTTAAGGACCCCTGATCTTGTTATTTTTTCTTGTTATTTTTCTTACATCAAACATATATTTAAAAACACCCCCTATAGCATTCTACTCCCCTGAATTTCTGAATGCCAAGTTTCAGATGGACCTTAACAGGCCACCTAATCACTCTCATCACTACTTTCTGACTTCCCCAGCTTTTTAAAAATCCCAGTTTAAATCTCAATTTCTATAGAAAACTTTTTCTAATTCCTCTTGATTCTAGTGCCTTTTCCATTGATTATTTTCTATTTATCTTGTATATAAGCTTGTTTGCACAAAGTTTGTTTGCAAGTTATCTCTCCACTAAACTGTGAACGTGTGATGAATAGAAACTGTCTTTATTTTTCCTTGTTTTTCTCCTCCCCTCTCCCTACCTTTCCATGCTTGGCACATAATTGATTATAAACACATATGTGCCTAATAACTATTTCTTGACTAGCCCAACTCTTTCATTTAAAGATTAGAATACTAAACTCTAGTTTTTAGATCTCCATTTATTATATAAGGGGATTGAGATATAGGATTTAATTTCCTTTCTCAAGAGAAAAAGAGACTATAAGAAGCTGCTCAGCCAAGATCATCAACTTCTTTGTGAGGAAGAGATGCTTCTAATTTCCTCAAAGCTCAGGAAGGGTGCTCAGAGTTAAATCTCTAATTTGGAAATGGAATGGTGGTACTTACTGCTAACAGAAAAATCCCTAATTGTCTATATATAACCATGACCCTATGAAGACTCTCAACTCATACAGACCAGGTCAGACTCTTGGAGCTGTACCCAAGAAGGTCAATTTTAACCCTACTTGGAAATTCTTCTGGGAAAATCTAGATGCTCATAGTATGGTACTGTCCATGTTTAAGTAGCATCAAATGTGGTTTCTAGTTACCATGAAAGCACTCAAGGAAACAAATGCATATGGTGTATAGGACATACTTTATTTCACCTCACAGAAAATTTATACATAGAAACTCATAAAGAAACACAAAATCATATAAATCAGCCAAATAGCCTATAAGTTCCTGCTGTAAGTGAACTGAACAGAGGGATAACTCTTTGGTACTCTGATTCTCTTCTCCTTCATACTTCCCTTCCAGGTCATGATAATCTTCTGTTATTGCCTATGACCTGTAACTAGTGTGTGTGTATGTGTTGCTGAGAAGCCCAGTCATCATTTGAATGCTTAGCCTGTTTGGCAGATCTAATGCCCATGTAGACCTTGAAACAGTCTTAGACATTTTGTAACTGGTTCTGGTCTATTAACTTATGTGGTGAAGATGAACCTTTACAATTAGCTGTGGAACATAAATGGGGGTTGTTCAAAGGCACTAATTACCCAAAGTGAGGGTCTTGCTCAGGAGTGTGGAAATCCAAGGCCTTGAGGTCACATGTGGCCCTCTAGGTCCTCAAAAGTGACCCTTTGACTGGATTCCAACTTCACAGAACAAATTCCCTTAATAAAAGGATTTATTCTGTAAAACTTGGACTCAGTCAAAAGGCCACATCTGAGGGCCTAGAGGCCATGTATGGCCTTGAGGCTGCATGTTCTCCCCCTTCTTGCTCTTTTTTTCCCCCTGGGAAGAGATAATTGCTCTAAGACTGGATGGATAAAAGCCTTGAACCCTTTTTATCAGAACCTGACACATATCCTGTGAATTTTATCACTTTGTGTTTATTCTTTCTTGTTTGAGCAGTATGGGAGAGAGGGACAACCTTGTGAATGTAGAAATGGTAAGTCATTAGAAATTAAGAAGGTAGAGTTTACGCCTAGCTTTCCCTAGCCAGTCCAGCAGTTAAGACCTTAAGGAACAACCTGAGGGATCCAGAGCAGCAGCAACTGAGTTGAGGATTTCTCTAGCAGCTATCCTACATCTGTCATTGAATCTGGTGGGGACAATACTCTATAGACGCTGAATTAAGTATGAATCTACTATCCCCAGGGCTGAAAGGCTTGGGAAGAGTATACTCCTTCCAAGGTATTGGGGAGAATTATCTGTAGGTCTGTTCTTGCTAAATCTTCAAAGTAAATGCCCCTTCACAAAGGATAACCGATGTTAGTTGGTTAAATAGAATTGGGGTAACTGGTGGTTAATAGTGAGGGAAAATGAATGGGAACTTTAGCAGGCAGGAGAAAAAGACTCCTACAGGGAGATGTAGCTGGCCTTCTTCTGGGAGAATAATTGATTCCTTCAACTTCTGGACCTTTGTTATTCTAAAAGAGATAATATTGTCAGAACTTCATGTAGTAGCTGTGCCCTGGTCTGAGAGTATGCTCCAAGAAGGCGTTCTCTTGGGAGGGGATTTAAAATAAGCATATTCATGGATTTACCAACAAAATATCGAGGGTCAGTTAATGATAGAAAAAGCTTTAGATATGGGTGATTTAAAAAATCAGCTAAGCTGAAAATACTCCTAAGGACCATAATAACATTAATATAATTCTTTACAGTTTGGAAATGTTACTTAGCTGTGGAAGGCTTCATGATTTTTCTCTCTCTAGTTACTTGGGCAAGGCTATGAGAGAGATCCAAGCAGTTTATTGCTATCTTGTAAGGGAAAACTCCTCTCTCTTGCTGGTGTGAAAGGAGAAGAATGTGAACTAAATGAGTGCACTGGAAAAGAGACAGGTATTGAGTTTCAGAGACTGTGGTTCCTGGAATCACATTCTAGTCCTTCATATAGTCTGGTTACAGTCAGGTCCTTGGAGAAGAGGAATCTGAGTCCAAGTTCTTTGACTCCAAATACAGTGCCCTTTCAATTACATTAGACTGTCTTTTGTTGGACTAGGAAAGATGAATAAAAAATGGCTAATAAGAAAAAGATAGGTAGGAAGATGAGATTGTACGAGAGGAAACAGCTGCCCTGGATAAGTTCAAATCACCAGGCTCAGACAAATTACATCCTAAGGTACTGAAAAAATTGGCAGAAGTGATCACCAATCTACTGTATGTTATCTTTCAAATATTGTAGAAAACAAGAAAAGAACAACTTTGGAAAATGATAAATGTTTTGATTTTCAGAAAAGGAAAGAGAAGTTCAGAAAAGGAAAGAGAAGGGAGGCTCTATAAATCAATAAACTTCACTCATGTAAAAATTCTAGCACATATTCTAAGGAGATGGTTAAGATCACAAAATGCCAGGGTAGCTTCATTAAGAATAGATTTCACTAGATCTTTCCTTTCCTAACACAGTAACTTGACTTTCAGAGTAGGAAAATGCAATAGAATGCAGTTTATCATAGATATTAGCACAGCATTTGTCAATTTCCTTTATTCAGTTTGATTATTCAGTTTTAACTTAGAAGGAGTTTACTAGGGATCTATGTCCTATGTAGTTAATACCCCCCTCTTTCGCTCCAGTGATTTAGGTAAAAGTATAATTGACATACTTATAAAATTTGTACATGGTGCAAAATTTGGAGGCAAAGCTGATGTGTTAAGTGACAGAATAAGGGACCCAAAAATATCTTGACAGGTTAATTCAAAAGGTGGAATCTAAAGCTGTGAAATTGAATAGGAAGAAATTTAAGGTCTTATGCTTGTGCAAGATCAGCTTAAAACCTAGAAAGGTATTGAGAGAAATAATTATTTCTCTCATATAAATAACCAATAATTGAATTAGGACTAAGGTTTTCTCCCTTCTATTTCCTCATTCAGAAATAAACCCCTGTAGACTATTCAGATAGCCTTCCCAAAAGGGAAAACTTAGATCTGATCAAAAGATAAAAAACATGTACTCTGGGTAAATTGGTGAATTTTAGACCCATGTGGTTTAGTCAGACAGTTCTGGGTGGAAGTGAATTCCCACTTTTATCTAGATCACCCTAGATTGGTGGTATGGGTATAGATGAGTCTCTGTCTAAGACTGAGTCATCAGTCACATCCCAGGACCATCATTAGAATAAGCCCACCCCTCATTATAGTTCGTATTTTTTCACTACTTGTTAACTAATCAGAGTTGATTTCTATCCTCAGGAACACCCAGTTTTTCAAGGGCATGTAAGAGTTGAGTGGATTCCATGAGAGATGACCAAATGACCAGTACTTTTATTAATTATTCACTGGCCATAATTAATAAAATAATTGTTAATTACCCAGAAGTTATGTCTCTTATACTTTTTGTATGTCACAACTTACTGGACATATATACAGAGGGAAAGTGAAAAACATAACTAGGTAAGGAAAAGACAATAGCCTTGCTTCCTGGGCTTAGTTTTGTTCCAATACCTTTCATTTACATGAGAGAGTAAAAAAGTTATGGAGTTAAGAAACAAAATGGAGGTTTACAAAAACAAAAAAGGTGGAAGCCCCAAGAACTTGCTGCAGTTTTCTAGAAGAATAGTTTATGAATGAATGCAGGCTTGGAATAGGTGAGCAATTTGAAATTAAACACAGCGTTAAATGAACTTTCTGACCTCCAGTTCAAGTGGGATATCTGAGAGACTTGGCTCTTGATGATCAGGAAGTAGTTTCTTATAATATAAATTTAGAATTAAGGTTACTTGTTAGATAGGGCAATTATGTTCCGTATCCTATAGACCTTGGCATCTTGAACAAGGCATCTCCTTTTCTAGCTATGGGATGGAGAAATAGATAGACTTCCTTTTGGGAAATAAAGCCAGAAAGAACTTGTCCCTAATTCAATGATCAAGTGTTTTAGGGCTTCTGCCTTTTCTAAAAGAGATGTAGAAGAAAGGTTTCTGGACTTAAAGCTTAAAGAATAGCAGCAAAGGAGGAAGAAGAGGGAGCAATTCAGCTGAACACGTTAGAGGAAGCTAACAGCTGGAAGCAGAGAAGAGCTCACAATATTGTGCCCAATAGGGCTATGTTTGGCAGTGACCAACAGAGATTATAGGACCAATAAATAGATCATTGCCATGCAAGACCAACAGGTAGCAAAGCTCAGCAGAAACTATATGTAATGCTGCTATTCCAGGTGAAGATTATGCATCCAACAAAGACTACATCTATGTAATTTTTAGCTATATGTTTCTCCTGAATCTTCTAAAGAATTTCTTCCCAACTTGCTAGCCTCCTCTTCTGGTTGTAATGTCTTAGGAGTATTAATGATCCACTTAGACTATCTGTGTGGCAAGACAGGTCTTCCTCCTTTTACTGTCTCATGCATATGTTCTTGATGTATCTTTTACCTATTAACATCTTGCTACAAGAAGTTAATAACGTACTCATTCCCAATATCACCCCTATAAATGTTTCCATTGACTTCTACAGCTATTTGTAATTTTACTTCTAAACTCAATGTGTTTCATGTTTTGTAACTCTACAGCATCACTGGTTGATGATGGTTGCTTCCCCTACCTATCATCTCCATTCTTGTTAATGATCACACCTGTAATTGGTCATATAACTATGTCAACTGGGTTCATTAAACAGTGTTTACTAATTGCAACTAGCTCATATTGCTACATTGCAACCTTTTTACTTTCTCCTGTTGTTCTTTATCACATTCTCCATGGTGGCTATTCCAAACTTTCCTCTTTACTCAAACCTTCTCCTTCCCTCTCCGGATAGGTTTTTTCCTACTGAGAAAATAGAGGCAATCTGTCTTTCTATGCAATTTCATACCTCAATACCCCCAACCCCTTTTGTTTTAGCACAACCAGTTCTTTTCTCTTTTGTCTGTCAATAAACATTCATTAACCCCTATATGCTAAGTGCCTGGGACACAAAGAAAGGCAAAAAACCATCTTTGCTTTCAAGGAATTCACAATCAAAATGAGGAAGAAAACCTGTAAACAACTATGTACAAGCCATATGCAAGATAAGATGGAGATGAACACCAGAGGGAAGAGACTGGAATTAAGAGGCATTGGGAAAGTCTTCCCTTCTTGCCAAAGTCACCTCACCTTCTTCATGTGTCCTCTGGATTCCAATCTCCTCTTTCCTTTAGGGACTTTATTTCCCCAATATCCCCTTCTCTCTGTCTCTCTGTCTCTTTCTCTCTCTCTCTCACTCTCACTCTTGCTCTCTCCCCTCCTCTGTCTATTTCTCTCCAGCTCCTCTCTCTCCTTTTACTTTATTTATCTACTGTTGGTAATTTCTTGCTATTGTTGGTATTGGCTTTATTGGTCATTACTCTCTCTTTTACACCATAAGCAAACTCAGGAGTACCCTATGCCTAAAAAAACTCCTTCACTTGCCCATGTCTCCCTTTCATACTATCATTCTATCCCCTCTTTCCCCATTCATAGCTAAACTCCAAGAAAAGAACATCTATACTTTCCTCCCATTTTTATTACTCCTCACATATTTCTTTTCCAGCCTTTATAATCTGCCTTCTACCCTACCACTGGCATGAAACTGTTTTCTCCAAGTTTGCCAATGATCTTTAACTGTTAAGCCCAATGAGTTTTTCTCAGTTCTCTCTACTTGACTTCTCTGCTTTTGATACTGATGATCACTTCCTGCTCATGGATACTATCTCTTCTCTTGGCTTTTACAGAGTTTCTGTCTTGTGGTTCTCCTCTTACTTGTTTGACTGTTCTTTTTCAGTCTCTTTCACTGGGATCTCCTCTTCCATGAGCCCACTAAGTGTGGAAATCATGCAGGCTCTATTGTGGATCAGCTTGTGTTCTTCGCTACCAGTCATTGACCCTTTTTCCATCTTGAAATTACCTTGCCTTATGTTGTGTTTACTTACATGTGCACACAGTATATATTCCTTTGCCCTGGTAGGATGTGAGCTTCTTGAGGGCAGGAGCCACTTCATTTTTGTCTTTGTATTTACCTTGTTCCTTTCACATAGTAGGCACTTTATAAATGTTTGTGAAATTGAATCTCTTGAAAATATTGTCCTATATTTTAATTGTTAAGTAATTTAATATTTTAAAGAGATGGGCTTTTGTGACAGTGAACAAGCAATTGTATCATTGCATGGACTGCCCAATTTCCAAAATATTTTCTGGCTCAATCTTTTCCTACTACTCCATTATGGAGTCATTGTGGTGTTCATCTGTGGCATTATCTAATATATTTCTTTTGGTAGATTCATTTTATGGTCTGTTCCTGTCCAGTTCCATGTAGTAGTCTGGAAAATATGAATTTTTTTCTACTTTACTTTTTCAACATGGACAGTTAGACTGATGGTTTTTGTAATGTTGTGGATTCCACTGAAGAAGCCTTGTAATATACTAGAGCTGGCTGTAATATGTTAAAGTCTTATTCTATTTTTTCCAACAAAGTGTTAAGCAATGTATCATCATGGCACGGAGTCAAACTGGGGTACTTGAACACGACACCAGTGAACCTCAAGTTCTGGTGATTTCTACCAAACTGGAGAGGGTTCCAATTCAGAGCCAAAATATAGACTGTTATCTGAGGATGAACTAAGTAAGGAGAGGATGATTGGCAGAAGGTTGCATATCAAGTAACTTCTTATTTTTGACTATGACCATCAACAAGGTCACACATTGGCCTCATTGTGTTAAATTTTTGAGTTAATTTTATTATTCATATTTTTTACAAATGCATACAGACATTTAAATCTGCAAAGTTTGTTCCTAGCATTCTTCCCACTTGACATCTATTTAAATAATAACTTTTAACAAGAACAAAACCTCTCTAAACTTCTACTTAACAGCCTCCAGTCCTGAGTTACCTCTTTCCATTTCTGAGGACAAAGGATGCTAACAGTCATGCAGGATTTAGGCCATTCATAAACATTAACTTAGCTGTTGGTACTTTAACTGTGAGATCTTTATCCAGTGACCAATGAGTGCAGGAAGTGAATCACATCAATCTTAACATTCTTGTTATAAATGATACCAGAAAACAAAAGGAAGCTGCAACAGTTTAGAAAGATGACTCATGGGTTCTCTTTGGAGAGACAAAGAAATTTGGTGGAATGGTTTTATCATGAAACCAACAGCAATAAGAACATTATTTGGGCAATTCATATTTCCAAGCTCATGACTAAGATTTGTGAAAAGACCACCATGAAAATAATTACAGCTTATATGCCTTACATATAACAGCTTAGTTGTAGAGAATGAGGAGGTAGAGAAATTCTCTAGAAAAGAGAAGACCCTCCAAATTAACCTAATATAAACTTTCATTCCCAAAGATTTCAGGGCAAAGGTGAAAGATTAAGGAGAAAAATATATTGGAAAATATAGTTCTGGAGCAAAAAATGAGGGAATGAAGAAACGGGAACAAGCATAGATGGTTGTTATTTCCCAAGGAAATCTAACCAATATAGATCAGTTTTTACAATGAAGAAATCAAAAGAGCTTTAAAAACTGCCTCAAGCAAGACAGCATTGACCTCCTTGACAAAGAAGCATGGAAGACATGGGCAGCACTGGTTTATAATAATATAAACTCATTTATAAAATCTCTTAGATGGATATAAAGAAGGATTATGAAGATTATAACCTCATAAAACAATGGATAGGTGGGGGAGGAGAAAAACATCTAGAGAAAGCCTGGCAAGATACCCAACTAAACCAGATCATCTTGAGAGCATTTAGATATGAAACTGGAAAGAGGATATGAAAAAAATGAAAAATGTCTGTATTGATATCTATAACCCTGTTCTCCACTGATGACAGTGGAGTTGCTGATTTGGACTCAACACCACAGTTTCACATGTGCCCCATGAGGAATTTAAAATGTCACTGAAGGAAAACATGGGAGCCAAGAATAGCTAGACTCAATGGAATCTTCACTAAAGCTGAATGTGCTGGTGGTAATACAATTTTGAGTGTGTTAAGGGATTGATATTCAGGATATCTGAAAGTTGGAAGGATACTAAATAACTTTGAAAAAAATCATTGATCTTATTATTACAAAAAAAGGTAGCCTAGAAAATAACAAAAACTAATGACCCATATGTCTACTTTCACATATCTATGATATTTTTATGAGATGATCTATACACTTACCCAATATATCTTTGATGAGGTGTTAAGAAGGATACAAGCAGTCACAAATAATGTTTTACTTTGCCTTCTGTCACACAGTTGACCGAAAGGTATAAAGAATATGAGATTGTCATGTGCTTATTGTCTGGGTAATCCTCTCTAGTACATGTATATATCATATATGAGAAATTTTGGTATCAGCATACCCATACACTCACTACTACTCCTTCTTATGCCAATTATAGTCTAGGCATTGGGAAAGATAGCTAAACAGGATCTCTCTGTAGGTAATGGGGGATTAAACAAAACTATTCACATTGGTATGCCAGGGTAGCTATTTTGCTACCTGATAGCCCATGTTTTTGGCAGATCTGGGTACTATTCAGACCTATAGTCTCAGAGGATGCCTTTTGCCAATAGCAATTTGAGATATGTCTTCACATGCTAATTCTGTTGTGTGAATTTCATGTGTCTGCCTAGGACCCAAAGAACTGGGACAACTGTTTCTGAAGAAAGTACAGTTACTCTGATTGAGTATTAATTCTTATGTGTTCTACTGTGGGTAAAGGGGAGAACCTGGGAGCTCACCAGAGATTTGGCCACATTTCTTCAAGTGGAAGCAGTGTTGAAATGGGACCTACACTCTGCTCAGAAGCTGCTGATGTACTTTTGAGTCTCTCCCTACTTCAACTTTTGAAATTCAGACAAGGAAAAAGAAAATTTTTTTCATATATTCACTTAACATTCAACATGAATTTATTAATTACCAGCTGCCTAGAATGCAAGGTACAGTTCTAGGCGCTATGTGGGCTATGCAGATGAATATGTGAGATGACACATACATAAGATAGAACTTAACTTGAAGGATTGTGAACAAAACACTCTTTAAATGTAATGTTCTATATATGAATGTGGGCTATTAGCTATCACTACTGCTAAAATAGAAGTGCTATAAGAGTGGTATAAATAAAGTTTTATGGCACATCGGAGGTGGGTGACTTTACTTCTGGTTAGAAGTATTAGGGAAGAAAACATGTAGACACCATGAATTGGACCTTCTCAGCATGGGTTACAGCAGTTGAAGAGAGGGCCAAACATACGTCAGGAATAAGGTTTGGTATGAGCAAAATGTCAGAGGGAGGAAAAATGGGGCACGTTTGGGGACTGCTTAATAGAATGGTTTGACTGGTACATGAAAGAGGGTACAGTTATCCTTTTCATATCATGTGGGTTAGGTGTGCAATGTCTCCACCATTTGGAAAATCTAGGTAAAATTTTTTGACCCTCTCTTTGAACAACAGATGAAATGTGAATTATTATGGTATTAAAAGATAAACTGTTGATATTATACAGTATTATACATCATTTTATACATTTCTGAGCTTCTAAACTTTTTCTGTGTTATTTACTGGCCTTTGAATGTTACCTGTGACTTCCCCAAACTCCCCTCCCCCTCCCCCCGCCAAATTCCCATTTAATTTCTTATGCCAACTTACCATCAAAACCATGATGGGGAAAGTTGTGACGTGGAGAGGATAACTGTAGTGTGAAATAAAACTGGAAAGATAAGTTGAGATCAGATCATGGAAAGCCTTTTAAATGTTAGATTGTCTATCTAAGGAGTATAGATTTTATCATAGACAATTAAGCCAATTAAAAAATTGTAATGATGGCTAATTCACAAGGTGTGTGAAACTTCACTTCCTACTCTAACTGGATTACCAGTAATTCTGAGTAGAAATTAGTAAATTTTTAAAGCTAAGCTTAGGTTGTTGGATCTTGTGACTTATTTCTCTAGGCACGACCTGTGTGTAGTTATATGGTTGTAGATTACTTTGAGGTTTTTATCAAATAAATAAATAGTAAGCAAAAATAATACTACTATTTGTTTACTTTTTCAGCTCATTTCCATTTCCACCCCTCTCCCTTAGCTCCCTTCTTTTGGCTGAAACTTTCATTGTTTCTCCTCCCACATCCTTTTTCCTTTGTATATTTTCCTTGTTCTGGCTTTTTTTTTTCTTGGCACCATTACCTCTTCCATTTTTGCACCATTAGAAAAAAGATGATTCTTCTCTATCTATTCTTATGTCCTGGTCTATCTCTGCTGGGGAATAGGATGGAAAAATCCACAGAGTTTGACATTCAGTTCATATCAATTGCGTAATAATAAGGGCAGTTTCTCCAAACAACTCAAACTTCCAACTCCCTTTGGAAATTTTGTGAATGGGAGAAGTACTAAAGGTGATCCCCCTTGAAATATTCCTATTGTCACTTTATCATGACTTCCTTCCTCCCTCATCCCCAAATAAATAATATAATTTTTTGGTAAAACAACTAAGTAGTGAAGTGAATTCATACTTTAACATTCAACAGCCATTTATCAAATATCGATTATTCACAAGGCAGTATGACTTAGTAGATAGAAGACTCAACTTGGAGTCAAGAAGACTAGAATTCAAGTCTTGACACTAACATCGTAGCAGTGTTGAAATAATAATTCATATATCTGCCTGTCTATCTATAGCTTTAAAGTTTACTTAGCATTGATCTTATTTGATTCTCACAACTCTGTGAGATAGATGCTGTTATACTCCCCCTTTTTGCGACAGTGAAACTAAAGCTAAGAGAAATTGATTGACTTGACCATGATCACACAGATAGTAAATGTTTCAGGCAGGATTTGAACTCAGCCCTCAGTCCAGCACTCTATCCATTACACCACCTAGTTCTGAAGTTCTTAGCTTTTGAGTGTTCCAGGCAAATAACTTAAGACAATAAGTAACGGATACATTATAGTTCTGTTTCAAGGGGAGGACTTCTTACCCTAATGAAATTAGACATCCAACTTATCTCCTATTCCTTTGCAAACTAGTACCAGGTTTGAAGGTGATAAAGGTAATTAAGACATAGTGTCTGCCACCATGGAGATTACTGGTTTTTTTCTCTTTTGGGCGGAGGGGCAAGGAGGAGAGATGAAGTGATTGGTTCCAACTCCTTTTGGAAATTTTGTGAATGGGAGAACTACTAAAGGTGATCACCCTTGAAATATTCCTATTATCACTTTATCATGACTTCCTTCTTCCCCAGCCCCAAATAAATAATATAATTTTCAGTAAAGCAATTAAGTAGTGAAGTGAATTCAATCATTAATATTCAGCAGTCATTTATCAAATATTTTTTATGTACAAGGCAATATTTAACTTAGTAGATAGAAGCCTCAACTTGGCCAAGAAGACTAGAATAATATAATTATCTAAAAGAACAAGGTTTAAAAGTTAAGGGATCTTAGTTCATGTCCCACCTTCTACATGAAGCCTTACTACCCTAAAATTATTATATACATATATATATATATACATATATATTTAATCATTTACATATTGGATCTACTCCTTTCAAATAGAAAATACACTTCTTGGAACAGATTTTTTTTTTGTCTTTCTGTTTCCAGTGCCTAGCAAAGTGCCTTGTATATGGCTGGCATATAGTAAGCACTTAATAGGTGCTTGTTGGATTGGATTGAATGAACTTTATTCACCTTCCTTGGCACATTTATAAACTAGGATGAAAATCACACAGCATGAGAGAAGGACGGAACCTCAGTGATCATCCTGCTCAACTTGCACCAAGCAGGAATCTCCATCCTACTCCACCGAGCATTCCCAACAAGTCCAGAACAATTTTTAAACACCATGTAAGCAGAAAATTTAAGATTAAAAGACAGAATCCAACAGTTTAATCAAAATCTTTTGAATCTGAAGCAAAGCAGAACTTACCCAGAATCTACTATGTAAATAAGGGAATGGCTATTGAATGGGAATTAGGAGGAACTCTGGTTTTGAATCCTCTAAAGCTTGTTATTTGTGTGTCTATGTTCAAGTTGTTCAACCTTCTCAAATTAAGTTTCCTCATCTATAAGACAGCACATACCACACTGAAGATCCCATGAAATAATTATGTATTGCATTTTGCAACTCTTAATTATATAACATCAGCTAATATTTTTGCCATGGCTTTCATCTTTCTATTTCTGGGTCCTGCAACAAGGAAACTTGGGGGTAGCCAAAAGTCCTTGTAGGAGAATTTTCTCATTTGCTCTTCCTCTGGTTAGAGTATCCTTCTCTGACTATCTGTTAGCTGTATACTTTGAGGTTTGCGAAGTACTTTACAAATATTATCTCATTTTATCCTTACAAAAAATCATGGGACATAGGTGTAATTATTATTTATGTTTTACAGATGAGGGAACTGAGGCAGACAAATTAAATGATTTGCTCAGGGGTCATACAGCTAGTGAATATCTGAAGAGGGATTTGAACTCAGGTCTTTCTTACTCGAGAACCAGCAGCCTGTTCACTGAACCTCTTAACTGACTTTTTTCTTCCCTGCTCTTCTCTTCCCTGCAGACTCCAGAAATGGAAAGAGATGACATTTCTCATTTCTATTTGATTTCCTGCATTTAAATTTTTGACTGCTTTAACTGAATTTACTATGAAGTGAAATTTGAATACTATTATTCTTATAAAGAACTAATTTTATGACTAGAGATGCAGAGTTAAAACTTAGTTCATTTCCATAAACAATTTATTAAAAGATCCAGAACAAATCTGTTAAAATTTTATATCTGTGTAAAATAGCTTAACCACAAATTCCAAGTTAAAAAAACCTCAAAACAACAAAATAGGGCCATCCTAATTTTCATCTTAAATCTTAACTACCTCTGACTAGTTGGAAGCACTTTATCCAAGGAATCGGCATCTTCATCATCCATGACTGTCATCACTAGAGTAAGGTGGATAAAGAAGGTATATATAGGGAAGAAAGGAAAAAAAGATAGGAGAAAAATAGTGTGGGAAAGGAGGCAAGAGGGAGTAGGGGGCAGGATTGAGGGAAAGAGTAAATGAAAGAGAGGGAAGAATTAGAACTGAAGGAAGATAGTTATTAAAGAGTAGTAGAGTACCTCCAGGGTTGTGCTGAAGCTAACTTGAACTATTCAATATAAGCATTTATACTTTAGGAAATGAGCAAAAACTATAAATCAGGGAATGATTTATTGCTTTGTTAATTGTCTAGACTCAAGAAGTGATGAAAAATACCAGTAATGTAGATTAAGCTTAAAAGTATTACTTAAAAGTAAAAAGGCACAGTTTTTTCCCCCAGAGAGCTGGGTGAAACATTTACCATCATACTCCTCACTACCCCTCATATTTGCCATAGGTGCCCCTCAATGCTTTTCCTTCCCATGCCTATCTGGTTCAGATTTTAATCCTTATATGGTGTGGCAAGACTGTGTATCAAAAGAGTAATGTATGAGAAAGAAGGGTAGGAAAACCAGTTTTGGAAACAGTTTTCTGGCTGGGATCCTAAAACATATATTTGGTTTCTACCAAGAACTTCTCTAATCTATAGAATACAAGGTAACTCTAACTCAAAGAGTTTATTCTTGTTAAACTTTAAAAAGGGAAAAGAGGGCTTTCCTTTTGAACCATTTACAAAACTTTATTATATCCAACGAAGATGCTACTACCTTTGAATCTGTTCATTTTACATGCAAACTGGTGACTAAAGAGATCCTCTCCAAATGGTGGCTGGAGCTTTTCTCCTTCAGATCTGCAACAGTAAATCATATTCACTGTTGCAAAGTCCACTGTATGATTCATTTTGATTTTATTCACAAAGTACTTTTCCATTAAGGTGCTGCTCCCATCTTTGATTGTTTTTCTCTTGATTCAATGAGAGTAGAGTGTGAAATGCTTGTGGAAGATTCAGAAGAGAGGTACAAAATTAATTTTATAATGCTCTGCAGGGATGAAGTAGGGTTGATTTCCACTGATTACCCAAGAGGAAATTGTCACACTCTCTGGTCATAAGGGACCATAAAATTCTCTTGACAGTTTTCCCAAATCCAAGGATATAAACACACCTAGCAGGAAATGGTAATCCCTTGTGAGTTGGAGTCAAGGGTCAATTGCTGGGTTCACTGAATATTGTTTCAATGTCTCATGGGTCTTTGAGTCCACTGGTTTGGGTACACCCTCTACCAATGTACTATGTACATTGTCTTAGTAGGTGAATTACATCAATTGTTTTCACCAAAAAAAACTAACCCTCCAAATTTAAAAAATAAAAACTTAACCCCAAACAAAATATCATTTGGTGACCAACTGTCTGGTGATGAGAGCCTCTCTGAAAAGAAGCTAGCGTGGTTGTCAGATGACAGATGAATAATCTACCATGGGACCAATTCACCAATCTTTCCTAGCTTGGTATAACCAGAAGGAGTTTGTGTTTCCCTGGCATTGCTTTTGTGAATTCAGGGTCATTGCTGTGCTTTGATGAATAACATTTTCATGTTGTCTTCATGTATGCATGTATATTACATATTTATACTATGCAGTTATTTTTATATGTGCATATGCATATATGTATGAATACACTCACAAGAAACTAACCTTGTTAGGGTGATGGTAGAGGTGATAAGACATATTAGAATGTGATGCATGCATACAAAGAAGTAGAAACAGCTATGAGATCAAAGGAGAGAGAGATCACTTCCAGGTGTGTCTGAGAACACTCAAAGAAATTGTGTGAGGCATCCAATCCCTCCTAGCTTTGTAACGGGAAAGTGTGGGAAGCATATCTTTTCTGTCTTCAATCAGGTCGCTGATAAAAATACAGACTAGGACTCACCTTTGGAGTGATATAGAATCATTAATCAACACTTTCAATAGTATTACTCAACCAGCTAGGAATCTGCCTAAGCATTCTATAATCTAGCCCACCTTTTCCCATCTTATGCAAAAGAAGTTTATGAAAGACTTCGCCATATGTTTTGCTGGAATCCATTGTGTTTCTCTGGTTTAGGTCTAGTTACCTTGTTGAAAAAAGAAATGATGCTGGTTTGACATGACTTATTATTTCGTTCAGTTCTATCAATCAGAATTTATGAAATTTTTGGGTGACTTTAATTAAGGTTTTTCCTTATGTCAGAAAGAGTGTACATTCTTATGTTGGTGTAACTTCTCCCCATCCCACCCTTCAAACTAGTTCTTCTTCCTGCATTCAAGATCAAATCTAGTCCCTCTTTTATGGGACTGCCTTTCAAGTCCTTGAAGAAAGCAATCATGTCTTTTTGTATTCTGCATCCTACCCCCAAAGTCTCTTCATTAAACGGAGTCCCCAGTTCTTCCAATATATTCTCATAGGCATTGTCTTTGTTATCTGAGTGCCCTATTCCTATAAGATGATAGGATCACAGACAAAGTTGGAAGTGACCTTAGAGGCCAATGAAACCCTCCCTCCCTCCACACTGCCCCCCCCTGCTCCCCTGTATTTTATAAATAAAATTCAAGCCTGGAGAACAGAAATCACTTGCCAAAGGAAGTAAGAGGAAGAGTGTAGATTCAGATCCAGCTCCTCAGATTTGAAATTCTGAGTCCTTTCCTACTTTTACTCCCATTTATCAATGTATTTTTCTAAAATAAAGTATCAAGAACTTAATACAATACTTTAAATGTAGTATAATCATGGCAGAGTATAACAAAACTATTATCTCTTTCATTCAGGACAGTATCCCTATCTAAATGTCGCCCAAAGTTGAATTAACTTTTATGGCTACTATACCATATGTTTATAACCACCCTTCCCGCTCAGATCTTTTCTGACAAACTATTCATAGAAGTTTGCCAAATATATCTATGAAACCTTCTGTCACATTTGAGGTTGATTTTTTGATCCCAGCTGTAATACTTAAAATCTACTAAAATTCATCTGATTAGATCTGCCCCAATATTCTAACCTGTCAAGACATTGTTGGTTTTTGGCATGTTAGCTATTTTCCCTAGCTTTGCATTATATACAAATTTCATAAGCCCCCTATTGAAGTTATTGATAAAAATTTTAAACAGTACAGGTCTAGCAATCTGAAGAAAATTTTTGCATTCCCCCCTAACCAAAAATATTGCAGAACTTTCCCCTTTCCTAATCTTTGCTGTTGCAGGGATCCCCCTGCCCACTGGTACTATTGCCATTTTGTTCATCAACTTGGGCACTGATTTTATTCCTTCCATTGTCTTAGACTGTAAGAAAGCTCATGACCCAGAAGCCATGCCCCAGGAAGGACCGATTGGGCAATTAAAACCTGGCTTTTTACTCCTACTTCCAAATTGGAATCTTATAATCTGCGGGAGGTTTTGTTTACCTACTTTATTATCTATGTGGACCAGGGATTCAAACTTGACCCACTCATTTACTCACAGCCATTGTAGGAAAATGATAATATGAATGACCTCGAAGACAGCTATGGACAAGAATGGACAAAATACTAGTAGAAATACTTGGATTGCACTGTTTATACATTTACTTTATAGTAGTTATGGTTCAGCAAATAGCAGATGTAATAAGCAAAAAAAAAACCATGAGTAAATTCAATTTTCCAGCAAAATCTCTTCAGAAATACATTCAACTGGCTAGGTATTGCATCTCAAGTTATCATATCACTAATCCTCTCCTATGCATTTGGAAGTGTTACAGTCCTAAATTTCACCATGTTTCAGGTTCAGTATTAGTTTTTAGTGGTACCATATGCCATTTTCATCCGGCTACATGATGAGTTCTGAAAACGCCTAATCAGGCAGTATCCAGGAAGCTGGTGGGATAAGAACATGTAGTAAGTACTGAAATTTCTATTAGTTTCCAAGATTTTTTTAAATTTCTTACTGGAGATGTTCAGTGTTCTCCAGTCACATCTGCTGGGAAATCTCTTCTGCAATATGTGCATAATCAAAATCCACACACTAGAAGAAATTTGTATGAAGGATTTTTAGCACATTGAAAAAATGAGATCTGGCTTTTTTTTTTTACAGATTTTCTTCTTCGCCTTGTCCTCTATCCCTCTTGTTTGTTTAAAATGTATGAAGTTAAAAGAGGCAGAGAAGAAAAGCAATGTTTTATTTATACATAAGTTTCCATGATGTTTAATACTATTGTAAAGCATGCACTGGGCAGCTATGTGGCACAGTGGATACAGTGCTGGGCGTGGAGTTAGGAAGACTCATCTTCCTGAGCTCAAGTCTGGCCTCACACACTTAGTTGTGTGACCCTGGGAAAGTCACCTAACCTTCTTTACCTCAGTTTTCTCATCTATAAAATGAACTGGAGAAGGAAATGACAAACCACTCCAGTACCTTTGCCAAGAAAACCCCAAATGGGATGATGAGGAGTCAGACACAAATGAAATGACAACAACAAAGTGTGCACTTGTATTGGGTTTGAAATTGTTGAGTGTTGCGGACTCAACCTGGGCATGATCATGTGCAGCACTAGCCCTAGTGGACTGGCCCAGAGAGACCATATTTTAAAGGGTATTTTTTAAAAAAAAGTTGTGATTGTGTTGTTTTTAGACAAAACCAAACCAAAACATTATACAAGTCTAGGCCCAGGATAGTCCATTCAAGTCCTCCTGAGATGACATTGAGTCATTAGTAGCTACTTATCAATTTCAAATTTACCTCAATTTAACGTATTGTCTAGCCTGGATCACATCTTATCCATGAGGACAGCATAGGTACTGTGTCAAGTGCTTTGCTAAAAATCTAGGAAAAGTACATCTATAATATTTCTTTGATCTAACTGTCAAAATGGTAAGTAATAAGATCATCATTAATGAAATGAAGTTCATCTAGACCAACTTCTTCTTGATGGAGCCATGTTAGCTTCTTGTGATTCAGCTTAAGATATGTCAGGCACTGTCCTAGGTGTTAGGGATAGAAATATAAAAGTGAAAGAGTTGTGACCCTCAAGGAGTTTACATTCTCCTTGGGGGTGCAACATATTCACTCATCAGTAAACACAGGATATATAAAAAATGCAAAGTGATTTTTCCAGGAGAAAAGCCTTTGGAGGAATCTGAAAAGATCTCTTGAAGGAAGTGGCACTTGAACTGAACCTTGGAAATGATAACTGGAAAGATGAACTAGAGATGCACAGAGATAAATTTGACCCCACAGGTTTCAATCAGCCTCTGAGCATTTATTAAACACCAACTATGTGCAAAGTACTGTGCTAAGCACTGGAATATTCCTAAGATTGGTGACTGGGAGGATATACTTGATTCAAAGAATCAGGATCTATTAAATAGGTGTGGTGGAGTAGCACTGTATATTCCAAAGATACCTACATTTGAGAAAATCCAGGAACTAGAGGGAAGAAAGAAGATGGCACCTGAGAATGGAATCTATATTTCTTCATATAGCTTAAAATATAGGAATGATTTGTTCTTGGTCAGAGACAGAGTGCACCCAGCAACAGTTGGTGAGATTTTTTTTGCCTTGAGTCTTGCAAAAGAAACCAAAAAGGGAATGAGTAAGATGAAATAAACAACATAGGGTAAGGAGCTAAATTTGACTAAATAGATATCATTGAGCTTGGTAACTGAAATATGACCCTAGAGGAGTATACCTTTTTCCAAAAAAAAAAAAAAAACAACAAGAGAGGTAAAATAAAGGTAGAGAAATAGTATATATTAAGAAGACAAACTTAGGTGGGTAAATAAAATTATCATAGTGAGGAAAGTGTGAGGGTGAGCACTTGAGTCATTAAAATATAAGTTATCTAGGAACAAAGAGTAAAAGATGAATCTGGAAAACAGATCAGAAACCTGGCGCAGAGGTATAATATAATCATAATGTGTGACCTCAATTATCTAGACATCTTCTGGAACTCCTTCCTTACCAAAAGCAGATCAACCATTACATTTTCTTTTTTTCCTCCCTTAAGCAAATACATTTTCAGCTAAATGATAATTTCCTCCTTCTAAAGATAGAGGAAACCAAAAGTAGAAATTCTATTAAGAATTTTCTGTAAGAAAATTCTATTAAGAATATTACCAACAATGAGGAACTAATTGGTTGATTTAAAAATAATATAATAATGGAAACCTTGGGGAGAACTGAAACATTCCATTGTAAAATTTGTGATTGCAGAGAAGAAAGCCAAGTTTGGTGTGACACGTACTTGAAATTTTGAGAAAGCCAATTTAAAGTTGTGTAGAGATAGGATGGTTAACATTTTATGGCCAAAAACTCTCTAAAATGTCATTCCAGCAGGGATAGATAATTCTTAAGAATGGAATTCTGAAGATGCTGAAAGAAAAAATTCTGATGAGGTAGAAAAAGGCATATGGATGAACAATACCAGTGTGGGTGCCTAAGTAACTCATTGACCAACTGAGATGTTAGTGAATTAGAATTGTGTGTATGCTCCCACCTGAGAAACTGTGGGCCCTGTATTTTGAGTCATTTCCTCCCATAAAGTTTTGGCTGATATGAAGATAACTGAAAATCTGAGTAGGAAATAGCATAAGAACACTAAGTCAGCCAACTTTGTGGAAGGAAGGGGCAAAAGGAAAGACAGAATGGCATTGGCACAATGTGGAGTGATCTGGCATCTGGCTCTCCAGTCATTTTCATCATGGGACTAGGATCATGACTCACTGCAGGCTTATAAGCCCAGTGGAAAGCAGGCAAGGCTGTAGGTCTGGACAGTGCCAAATGTTGCACCCCCAGCAATGAAGAAAAGTCAGCAGAGGAGGAATTAACAGGCACAGAAGTTTCTTTAAATAACTCTCCCTTTTCTTCCTGACTGTAAATGGTCATTGTCAGGAAACTAGCTGATGCACTGAGTCTGGAGTCAAGAAGGTCTGCTAGCTTTGTGATCCTGGGAAAAATTCTTAACCTCAGACTGTTTCCTCAACTATAAAATTGAGACAATAATGGACCCTACCTCCCAGGGCTGTTGTTCATATGATGAAATAATATGTGTAAAGTGCTCAACACAGTGACTCGTGTGTAGTAGGTGCTTAATAAATGTTTTCTTCCTTCCCCTTTAATTCTAGCCCTACAGTAAACAATGCTAACCTTTTAAAAACATTACTGAAAAATAAGCTACCAATTGCTAGACCTGGTCGCTCTGACTTTTACTAAACTAAGATTCTAAGCAAATCCATTAACTTCTCTTAGCCTCAGTTTCCACATCTATAAAATGGGAATGATGATACCTCTATCATGTACCTCATTAAGTTGTAAGGAAATCACTTTATAAACCTTAAAACCCTATATAGATCTGAACTGGTAAGATGAATATGCAGTGCAAATCATGGGAACTCAGGATACAATAAAATGATTTAGTGAGTCTATATAAAAATTGCATGAAAATGCAAGTTGTTTTAGTACAAATAAAGAAATTCATCATAGTAAATCAAAACTGAATATTTCATTTAATTCCCTACAGTAAAAAACAGTTCACTTAAGTTCACAGAAGCACAAGATGCTAATGCCAACATAAATATGTGACAAATAAATGTGGCAAATGCAGAAATATGGCTTAATACCACTAAGAAATTTTCATGGGAGTGTCTTTTTTACCCACAAAATTACACTGTTTATTTTTCATGTATTAGTGCCTTTTGAAAAATACATTGTTAAGAGGATAGTAAGAACTTCTGACTGTTTACTAGGCAGAAAGCTGGCATAATCATTTGAATGTGTCACAGCTCAAGATTTATTTTTAGCATTCTTTGTTTTATTTATTAATTTAAAACATAAATACTGTCAAACTTAAGCAAAATCAGCATGCTACTGGTAACTCATGAGTGACTTAGTTCACAATCCCTTGTTCTGTCCTACTTGAATTTTGTGAAATTACCAATTTTCACATCTCCAAATTTCATGAACTTAAGTTGAGTATTTTTACAATTTTTTTTGATGTCCACATTTTAAATGACCAGAAAGTTTGATCACAAGAGGCAAAGCAATGGGAAGACTGATGGACTTGGAATCTGAGGATCTATCTGGGTTAAAATCCTGAATCTACCATTGACTACTTGTATTAAGCAAATCTCTTAACTTTTATGGGTCTCATTTTCCTTAGCTGCAAATTAAGGGCATTAGACTGGAAGATCTCAAAGTACCTTTCCATCTTTAAATCTTCAAATCTAGGAGAAAATTCAAAAAGGTTTTGTTACTTACTATGTGCCTTGCACTCTGCTAATCGCTTTACAAATATTACCTCACTTAATCTGATTTGAAAGAAGAAATAGAGCCAAAATATCTTATTAATCACTGATGTATATGGACAGCACCAAACTACATTGACAAACACATTAAACAATTCCTTCAATTGTGGAATCTTTCTCCAAAGAAATCAAGATGTCATTTGACTTTGATAAGTAAAATTCTTGACACATACTAAAGAAAGATGAAGACTGAAGGATTTGAGCTATGAAAACTTCCATTCTAGGCAAGACTCATCAAGCATAGAGTCATCAAAGCAAAGGCTCTGGCTAAAAATCTCCTGGAATCCTGAGATAAAGTCAAATGGTAAGAACATGTTTAAAAAAATAACACCTGTGCAGTGCCAGTCTTAGCACTCACTTTCAGGATAGTAAAACACGCCAAAAGAGAACTGGAAAGTGTTCTAAAAACAAGACCCCAAAACCTTGCATGCAATATTACCAAAACATAGGGCGCATCAACCTAAGGCAGCTGTAGAAAGATTGACACTTTTTATTAAAAAAGGAGGTAGGGCATTGTAGGTATACTTAGGTGACAGGATAAACAGGACTACAGAGATATTTTTGGAACAAACTGACTCCACTCTTGGGCTTACAGTTTTGTTGAATATTATGTAAAATGTTTTATCTCTGAAAGGAGCTTATGAAATATATAATATCAAAAAATGGAAGCAAAAGTCCCTCCATGGGTAGCATCCACATGAACTCAGCCATCTATGTGTTGACAAACAAGTACTGAACAAATGATATAGTAAAGTGGATCTATTTGTAGAAATAGAGGGGTTTATGGTGACAATTTATGACAAGGCCATTGCCACTAGAAGTTATAGAAGGAACCTATACTTAGCGATCAATACAGATTTTGTAAGGGGACAGAAGAAACTGGGCAACACATCACTGCAGACTTACCAAGACTTGACATGTTGGCTACATCTATCTGAAGCTTGCTAACTTTCATAGATTAGTGGATAACAAATTTTCATACTATAGACACAGACCTTCTTAGAATATCCTGGAGAATATAACAAAAAATAGGAATGGACTTGGATCCTTGTCACAGACCAAACTCTTATAATTGCCCAGATATGATATTGATCTACAAAGACCTAAGAATAATATATTTTTTCTTTTAAACATACAATTCCATGCGAAATATTCAGAAACTCCAAGCTATATGAAAAACTTAAAATATAGAGAACTAGCAGAAGAAATCAAAACTATATGAGAGTAGGATGAGGGGCATATCATCTGTGTTGTCTTGTCTGATGCTACAATTGTATCAAAGATGCTTTCAGTGAACCTATACAGATGAGTTTTTTTCAATGACTAAAAAACATTTTATCCAACTGCATACTAGGCTAATGAACATTAAATTGAAAAGATTAATAGATGGTTAGTGAATTGCCACAGAATGGTTTCTGAATCTCATTGAAAAAGATGAGAGGAACAATATAATAACAGTAACTTTTAATCATATTTTTAATACAACTTTTAGTTGTAGGCTGCAACAATTTAGCATCTACTGAATAACTAGCAAGACACCATCCTGGTGACTAGAATTGTGTATCAGAAGCTGTTTTCTTCCATAAATTGACAACGAATCTCTGTACTACAAATAGTCCTCAAAGTATCCCTGGGAACTTAACAGATAAACTGTTCTGCAACTACATTATTATCAGACCAAAACTGTTGCTCACAATCAAATGAATATGACATTGATCCTTAAAAACTTAAAGAGAGTGTTTTAAATAGATGTTACCATGGCAAATATTCATAATCTCAAGGTTATGCGGAAATAAAAAAGCTTTCAAAACATACAGATCTAATGCCAGAAATAAAAAAAATAGCTATTGATGCCAGAAATCAAATTAATAGGGAAGCAGTGTGAAGTTCTGCTACTAGAGGTATCTTGAAGATGACAGTGAACTAACAGATGAGCTGACATTTATTGTTACAGATAGTAGTTATTTTTATCTACCTTGCAAGAGCCCATGTCTGGTTACTGAATCCAAATGGCTCAGGAGGAGAATGTGAGGCTGGTGACCTTGCACAGCCCTCCCTCACTCAAAACCAAGTCAAGTGAAAGTCATATCATGATCTTGATGTGATGGCCCTCTTCAAGAATGAAGGACAAACACAACAGAACATTAAATACAACGGAATCCAGTGACATAGCCTATGGCCCTTTTCTATTTGAACTTGATAGAAAAAAGATGAGAAAAATTAAATGAAAAATAATACTTTTTACTTTTTGAGACTTTTCATTCTACAAAACCCTCTCAAATCCATTATCTTGTTTGACACAACAAACCTATCACTTTCAGGACTGGCATAAGGAACACTATTTTGCACATGAGAAATGTGTAAATGTATGAATGTAAGTGACTTTTTCAAAGTCATGCCTAGCAGAGTGGGGTGTGTGGCAGAATTTCAGCTCAGTTTTTTGGACTCCATGTCAGTTTTTAACAAGGATGTATATGTCTATATATGTTGTATATATGTATACATACATACATATATGAGTATTATATTGTTCTTTACATTTAAACTTCTTTTAAAAATGATTATTGTGTATAATCAACAAGGAATTTTCTGTCATCCCTACCATTATTCATTTAGATTAAGGAATTTTCCAAAATAGAGAAAAGCTGATCTTTATATATTGAAATCTTCTATATTTACTATAAAAAGTACTCATTGGACAGTAGTTGTTTATTCAATCTTATGTAGTTATCAGTTGATTTTATTTCACTAAATAATAGGAAGAGTGCATTTTTCCACTTTCATAACTTGTAAATCATCACAGGGCTTTTCCTCAAATTTTCCAAAAGGGAAAAAATAACTTTACTTGGGTGGAGATTAAACACAGAATGGAAAGCTTCAAATCAAAAGGCAGCTTTTTCACAAAGTTATGAACATTTAACCAAGAGATTATAATTGAAACCATTTTGCATCCTTATCCACCAAATTAATCAATGGAAGGAAATTATTTATACAACAGATAGGGAAACTCAAAGTGTTCCATGAGCATGTATTCCACAAACTTCCTTGTTATTAGTCTCTTAAGGGGATACAAAAGAAACAAATAATTGTGGTTTTGAACTTCCAAGGCACAGGGGGTAGCATAGATAAATAATAAATAACTGAAGTTTAGCCAGTAGTTTCAAATGGTTTCCCCTACAGCTTCTGATAAAAACAGAGATTTGAATTTTTCTCCTGATGTTTTCCATTGTCCTCAATGATGGAGGAAGTATAAACAGAGAAGCAGCAGAAAACTGGGCTTCAAAATGACAAAAGATGAGTGAGATGAATCGGAAAATTTAATGAATGTTAGAGTAGAAAGGTACTTTGAGGTCAACTAGTCCCAACTCATTTTAGAAAAGGGGAAGCTGAGAATCAGCTTAAAGACTCAAGGTCACATGGCTCTTTTCTCTCCTTTTAAAAAAAATTAATTTATTTTTAGTTTTCAACATTCACTTTCATAAGATTTTGAGTTCCAAATTTTATATCCATCTCTCCCCTTCCCCAAACCCAAGATGGAATGCATTCTGATTATCCCTTCCTCCAATCTGCCCTCCCTTCTAACACTCCCCACCCCTTCTCTTGTCTCTTCCCCTTCTATTTTCCTGTAGGACAAGATAACTTTCTATACCCCCATTGCTTGTATATCTTATTTTCCAGTTGCATGTAAAAACAACTTTAACATTCAGTTTTAAAAGTTTGTGTTCCACATTGTCTTCCTCCCTCCCTCCCCACATACCCTCATTAAGAAGGCAAGCAATTCAATATAGGTATGACATATGTAGTCATGCAAAACACTTCCATAACAATCATGGTGTAAAAGACTAACTATATTTCCCTTCCTGTTCTCCATTTATTCTGTTCTCTCCTTTGATCCTTTTCCTCCTCAAAAGTGTTTGCTTCTGATTACTCCATTCTCCCTTTTGACCTTCCTTCTATCATCCCTTTCCCCTCTTATCTTCTTCCCTCTACTTTCCTGTATTGCAAGATAGACTTTCATATCCAATAGTGTGTGTACATTATTCCCTCAATAAGCCAAATTCAGTGAGAGTAAGGTTCACTCTTTTCCTCTCACCTCTCCTCTCTTCCCCTTAAAAACTTTTATAAAAACTTTTTCTTGCCTCTTTTATGTGAGATAACTTACCTCATTCTACCTCTCCCTTTCTCCTTCTCCCAGTACAATCCTCTCTCACCCCTTATTTTTTTAGATATCATCCATTCATATTCAACTCACCCTGTGCTCTGTGTGTGTATGTATATATATATATATATATATATATATATATACATACACACACACACACACACACATACATATACACACACATACATTCCCTCCACCTATCCTAATACTGAGAAAGGTCTCATGAATTACAAATATCATATTTCTATGTAGGAATATAAACAATTCAACTTTAATAAGTCCCTTATGATTTCTCTTTCCTGTTTATTTCTTCATGCTTCTCTTGATTCTTATATTTGAAAATTTAGTTTTCTATTCAGCTCTGGTCTTTTCATCAAGAATGCTTGAAAGTACTCTATTTCATTGAATGTCCATTTCTTTCACTGAAGGATTATACTCAGTTTTGTTGGGTAAGTGATTCTCAGTTTTAATCCTAGCTTCTTTGACCTCCTCAATATCATATTACAAGTCCTCAGATGCCATAATGCTTATATCATTTTTTATGGGCAAAGGGATAGAAAGTAGAACTCAGTTCTCCTGACTTCCAATTCCATAGTCTTTCTATGACACCATTTGCTTCTTTGATCAAAGTGATAGAGAGGAATTGTATTATAGTGAAAAGGAGTACTAGATTTAAGACAACTGGGGTTGAAAACCTGTCTCTCTCACTTACCTATGTAGCCCTTGGACAAGTAATTCTTTGTGTCTTAATTTCTCATCTGTAAAATAAAGGGGTTGGGTTAGATGGCCTCTAAAGTCTCTTGTAGATCTAAATTTATGATGCTATGAGGGTTGATTTTATAGCCATATAATAGCATGTTGAGAGATTTAAGTTCCATTTTCTGAAAGGATTAGTAAAAAAGAATATTTTTAACTTGAAAGTTTAAAATCTTAGCTACTATATTTTTCCCACTATATTTTATTATCCAGTGTGTGGGTTTATTTAAAAAAACAAACAAGAAAAAAAATTAAAATCATCTCTCTTCAATTTGAATGAGACAGGCCATTCCAAGAAAGCTGTTTTTATTTACAAAAATCAGAACATAATTTTCTTTGCCTAATTCCAAAATTTGAGATTTGTGGAGGAATATGGCTACATTATCTTGAGCTATACACATGGGGCCATGTTTGCGGCCACGATGGTGTTTTTTACAGTTAGGGAAAAATGTAGCAACTGAAGTAAAGGTGATGATAGTGGAAGCTGCATTACTCCCTTTGGGTCAACCATGCTGATCTGACAGTCCATGAGCCCTAGTGAGTCACCAGAGGCAGACAGAGGATCAGTGACTTGCCCAGGGTCACAAAATTAGTGGATTTTAACTGGAATTAAACTCAGACTTTACTGATTCATAGTCTACTGCTTTATCTGCCACTCCCAAAGATTCTCCAATCCCCAAAGCTCCCAGAAATCAAGTGATTTTCTTAAGGTCCTATGGGAAGTAACTATCAAAGACAGGATCTGAAACTGTATCCCTTGCAGTGTAGTATAATGTAGAGGGTATAGGTGCAGAGCTGGGGATTGGGGCAAGTGTGGAGGAATATATGGGGTGATACCTGAAGTGTAGGTGAATGTGTAGAGATGAATGGGAAATGCGGATGCCTAGCTCTTGGCAAGATGTTGAAAACTCACCTCCCAAAGTCTGGTATCCCAAGGGCAGAGTCCAAATTTCAAGCTGAGGGAGATTGGGATAATGACCAGAGGGCAAGCAACATGGTGTGAAGGTGGATATGTGCTGTTATCTGCTCACAAAAGGAAGTCTACTTAAAACTAGGGCAAAGGGCCCGCAGCCCCTCTCTGACATTTAATTATCATGCCTAAGTTGTACTGCTGTGTGGACACGTATGTCTGCTCATGATGGTGATGTACTGTTTTTCATTTCCTGGTTGGAATTTCATTGTCCACTTAATTCCTTGTGCCTGGCTTGAATCCTGAGTTTCTACCTGTGCCTGTAGTTCATTGAGATTCTCCTTCCTAAGTGTATTTGTGGCCACCAAACAATTCAAGGCCAATAAACCCTCAAATTAGGTTGGGAATTCTGGTTCTAAGTTCTGATCCCTACATCACAAACTTCTCCAAAGTAAGCAGGAGGTCACAGAGTTGTGTATTTGTCACTTAATATAGATAGGAAAAGTTTCTTTCCCTGTCTTTTGTCATTATTAATCACTTTAAAGAAAAGGAAAATTAGACATTTATTTTACTAAAATAGAATTTCCAACTCACTAAGTTACATTCATATTGATTGTTAATATTTTATAAATATTTTATAACTTTATAAATTTTATATATATATATAAATTTTATAAATATTTTATAAAATAAAAAAAAATAAAAATTTTATAAAATTATAAAATTTATAAATTTATAAATTATAAAATTATAAAATTTATAAAAATTATAAAATATTATTACTTACAACTACTTTTGATGCTCATATGCCTTCTGAATTATCCTAGCAACAAATATTTAGGAATAGCTAAAGGCTGGGACTTTGAAAAATGGGGGAAAAGTATCAGTTTGAATGAAGACATTCCTTAGGATATTCCTTCCAGGAAAATATTCTAAGATTTGTGTATTGAAAAGTTTTGAGGAAGGCTCATTGGGAAGCAAGAAAATAAACTTTGGATTTACATGTATTATAATGCATATTTTCAGTCAATGAATATTTTTTAAGCACCTACTTTTTGCCAGACACTTTGCTGAAAGCTGAGGAATCAAAAAGAGGCAAAAGACTGTCCTTGTCCTCAAGAAGCTTACAATCTAATGGGGGAGACAACATGCAAAAAAATATACAAAGCAAGTATATACAAGTTAATAAGAAATAATTAACATAGAGAAGGCATTGGAATTAAGTTGGAGAAAGCTTCCTGTATAAAGTGGGATTTTAGTTGGGACTTAAAGGAAGACAGCAGTTGGAGTGGAGGAGAGAAAGCATTCCAGGCATCAGGGACAACAGAAAACATACATGGAGTCAAGAGATGGTATCCTGTTCATAGTACAGCCAGCAGGCCAGTACTGGGAGAGGTTGAGGTGTACATGTTGGGGAGGAAGGTATAAGAAGATTGGAAAGATAGGTTAGAAATATTATATAACCTATATTTGAATGCCAAAAAAGCATTTTGCATTTACTCCTTGAGGCAATAGGAAGCTACTGGAGTTTAATGAGCAGGGGGTTGTATGAACAGACCTGAATTTTAGGAAAACCTCTTACTGAAGTGGTTAAATGAAGGATGGATTAGAGTGGGGAGAGACTTGAGGCAGGCATCAGCAGGGTATTGCAATACTCCAGGTGTGAGGTGATGAAGGCCTGTAATAGTATGGTGGCGGTAACAAAGAAGAGAAGGGAACGTATTGGAGACATATTGCCAGAGTGAAATCAATAGACCTTGGCAATAGTTCGGATATAGGAAGTGAGAAATAGTAGGGAATCCAGAATGACTCCTATGCTGTGAACCTGAGGGAGTGGGAGCATGATTTTTCCTTATAGGAAAGTGGTTTAAGGGGAAAGATAATGAGTTTTGTTTTGGACACATTAAGTTTAAGTTGTCTCCTGGACATTCAATTTGAGATTTCTGAAAGGCAGTTAAAGATGTGAGACTGGAAGCTAGCAGAGATATTGGGTCAGGAAAGGTAGTTTTGAGAATCATCAGCATAGAAATGGTAATTAAACCTAATTAGAACTGATTAGATTACCAAGTAAAAAAATATGGAGGGAGAAAAAAAGAGGGCCCAGGATAGAACCCTGAGGGATACCAGTGGTTAGAGGGCATGATTTATAGGAGGATCCAGCAAAGGAGACAGAGAAGGAGAGGTCAGATAGGTAGGAGGAAACCAGGAGTGAGTGGTGTCCTAAAAATCTAGAGAAAAGAGAATATTAGAAATAGGATATTCTATTTGGCAACTAAGAGCATTAGTAACTTGGATGATAAGATTGGAAGCTAGATTTTAGAAAGTTAAGAAAAGAGTGAGAGGAGAGGAAGTGGAGGCACCTCTTGTGCACAGTCTTTTTGAGGAGTTTAGCTACAAAAAACCAGAAGAGATTATAGGACAACAATTAGTGAGGATGGAAGGATGAAGTGATAGTTTTTTTTCAGAATAGAGAAGATATGGGCATGTTTGTAGGCATTAGGAAATGAGTCAGCAGAGTGGAAGAGGTTGAAAATAAGTGAAAGAGTGATGATGACAGAGGGGGTTATCTGTTGGAGGAGAGAGTGATAGAATGGAATCTCTTGTGCAAGTAAAGAAATTAGCCTTTGGTAAATTTTAAGATCACTCCATTATATGCAACAGCAGTGAAGGAAGGGAAAGTGGCAGAAGGGAGCCAAAGAAAGAGCTCACTGTGAAGGGCCTCAACTTTTTTGGTAAAATATGAGGAGAAGTCTCAACTGAGAGAGTAGGGAAAAGAAAGAGATAAGGGAGGTTTGAGGAGGAAAGGTTTGGAAGAGCCAGTGTGGAGAGTGGGACAGTCAGTTGATAAGGGAGGTATGGTAGGATTTCCTAGCAGCAGTGAGGGCCCAGTTAACGTTATATAACATTAATTTTTAGTGGGCTCAGAACACTTGCATGATTCACTTCCCTTCATTCATCAGCACACATAAAGAAATAAAAGTGGTAATTGGTGGGAGTGACTAATGTGATAGTCTGTGACTTGGTCCGATGTCTTCATCTATTGCAATCTGCCAAAGTGATCTTAAAACATAGGTCTGACCATATCAACCCCTCCTACTCAATAAACTCCCATGGTTCCCTATCATCTCGAATCAAATATAAAACCCTGTATGGCATTTAAAGATTTTCATCATTATTTCCTGTTCTGCCTTTACACCTGCATACTACTCCCTGATCTCCCACCATATACCCAGTGGTCCAGTGACATCTGCCTCCTTGGTATTCCTCCAACAAAATATTCCATCTCTCTGCTTCAGGCATTTCCACTGACTTTTCCTAATGCCTGGAATTCTCTCCCTCCTCATCTGTCCCTCCTTGCCTTGTCTGGCTTCCTTCAAGTCCCAGCTGAAAATCTGACTTTCCTGATCTGCTTTAATTCTAGTGCCTTCTCTCTCTTGTTAATTTCCACTTTACCCTGTATGACTTGTATGTACATAGTTGTTTGCACATCATCTTCCCCCGCTGGACTGAGCTCTTTCAGGGCAGGACTGTCTTCTGCCTCTTTTTGTATTCTCAGTGCTTAGCACAGTAGGTGGCACACGGTAGGAACTTAATAAGTACTTATTGATTGAATGACTGACAAAGTGGCTCAAGAGTCACATCCAGTGTGTAACTATCAGATTTGCATATGGGAGAATGACAAAAAGATTACTCTAACATCTTTTTGTCATTCTCTCATATGCAAATCTGATAGTTACATACTCTACTAGAGTTTTATGATGGGGTTTGACTTTAATAATCATGATTAATTAATTATTAATTAATAATATTAATATTATTAAATTGATATTAAATTAATAATATTAAAATATTATTAAAATGATATGAGTCTGGGACAATGTTTTGTTGGGTTTACTTGTAATTAATTTCATATACTCACTTGAAGGCTTTATTTCATATTGAAATGGGGTTTCAAATTTTCTTAATGATCAAGAAAATATGTGCCCTAAAATAGTGCTTTGTTGACGTTTCCAGCATTTGACATGAAATACAAGCATGCTGTGAGTACATTAATTGTAGGCGAACTTTTGACAGGAGACAAAGCAGCAAGGGAGTGAGAAATAGGAATCACGCTGAGGTAGGAAAAATGGTATTTAATATTGCTTTCATCCCAATGGATTTCTAAAAGCACTTTTAAAAAATATGCTTCAACAGCAGGGCATCCTGGTACAATATTTGGAATTGTTTTGAGTCTGTAGTAATAGAGTTGGTATGTCTGAATTCCTTCTTCATCTTAACGGGATTATAACACAAACTTCTCTGGTTTGTGTTAAGATTAACTTGATAATATTGAAATGACTGAGTTTGGACTTTATTGTAATATATACTTCATGGCTGATGCTCAAACACCAGCTAATAACGACATCCTCATGTTTCACATGTCAGAACTCTGGATTTCTTTGTGGTGGTTAATTTAAAATGCTACATCCCACATATAATTTACAAAAGGCAGATGAAGCAGCATTTTTTTCTCATTCAACAATTTGTTTCCATGGTGACCTTATTTTTTGTCCAGCTTCTCAAACCTTTTGAGCCCTGTCTTCTTTCTTTCAGTTTTCTTGATTCTAATTTTCTATTTGATTTTGTCCTTTCCTTTTTCAATTCCACTCCAATTGACTTAGTTTATTCTTACTTTCTGCTTCAACTTGCTCCCTTCAGATGTGATTTTTCTGACTCGTTCATCAGCTTTGCATTCATTTCTGCTAAGGACATATTTCTTTGAATTTTCATAGTGGGTCATTGAGTCATTCAATAAATTCTCCCAAACCACTCAAAGTAAGCAATAATATATAATGTGCTGATCTATCAGATGAGATCACAAGCCAGCCACCTAGACCTGATGCATTTCTCAGGCAACACTATATCTCAGTTGTCCACTAGCTGTGCAGTGTCCACTAGCCTAGATATCTCCTACAGAGATCTGAACAGAGGTCTGTTCAGATTGGCCGTCCTCTGGGACCTGAATAGAACCATTGAGTTATTGGAAATGAGATGGAAGGAAGTGGTGATATAGGGGCAAACATTCCAAGAAAATTCCTGAGAAGGAATCAACTGAGAGGTGAGGAAAACAAGTTGGCCCATCTTTCTTCCTTTTCTTTCTTGGCTAGAGGACAACCTTGTGAACTTCAGAAAGTTGGAGGATTTAGACTGTCCATCTTCCCCTGAACATCCTTGTAGTGTTCCCAGAACAACTTATGGAACTGTCTCCTTCAAGAGCCAAGGGCAGACTAGATACAAGACTCTACCAAGAACCCAGCAGCAGAATAACTATCATATCTAAAGGGAACATTTTGTGTACTCCAACAAAAGGACTTCCTGGAGGTGCCCTATCCCTCTACTACATATACTTTCTAAGTGTCAGTTCACTTTCCCCTATACTATATATGAACTTATAGGAGAGTTTATTATAGACTGTTAGAGGATATTTTATACCAACCATACTAGCATAGTAAAGATGCTTTTCTAAAAGCTGACTAATTGGTATCAACTGGTAACTCATAGGGAGAAGCACAGTTGTGGGGGTCCATGAATGACAGTACTAGAAAAAACCACATTTAACCCTCCAAAGTTAGTTAGACTTGAACCCTAAGGGGAGACATGGCGATCTTGCTCTGGGGACTCGGCTTGTCAGTGCATGTAGGAGTTTGGAAGTTGTAAAGATCCTTAGATACAATAGAAAAACACAATCACAGGAAAATAAAGTGGGAATTTCGTCCTCTTTCCAAGAGCTTGGTGACTGTATTTTGAGATAGGAATCTGCAACATTTCAAAGGTTCCACAATTTTTAACGTTCAGCCATTGATACTAGAATATTATTTTGATGATCACTCCTCACAAAGGGCACATTTGAAACGTTTTCTCCTGAATCCTTCTATTTCATCTCTTACCACTTTCTCTCGTCAGAGGGAATTGTCTTTTATTAAAAAAAACCCCAAAAACCAGAGACCATTCTGTGAGAGCTCCCTCTTCGCCTTCCTTCTCTGTCCTCAAATCTCTCCACACTATTCCCCACCCTATCATCCTGTCTCAAAGGAGGAGATAGTCTTTTTTAGCAAGATGAAATTTTCTACTTATTTCCTTGATACCATCCTCTCTTGTTGCCTCTGGGAGGTGAGTCTTTTGCTCATCTCCTTTTTCTTATCTTCAGTTTTTCTTTATGAATTGGCTCCTTCCATATCTGGGCTTTCCCTTTCTTTAAAGAGTTACTTGAAACTTAACATTGATACTCAAGCTGTCATCCTTTCACAAACTAGAAAAAACTATTCTCTATAGCAATCGATTTATGTATGTCTATAACCTCCACTTTTTCACTTCCTACTCACTAATCCCTTCTA
Source organism: Potorous gilbertii (assembly GCA_028658325.1). NCBI lineage: Eukaryota > Metazoa > Chordata > Mammalia > Diprotodontia > Potoroidae > Potorous > Potorous gilbertii. Next base: position 590,161,783 of record CM053770.1, on the reverse strand, counting down.
AACTAAATTATAGTTCTACGAATCAAGTTGAAGCACTTCTCTGTGTCTGCTTATCTCTTATTGGCTAAAGTGGATGCTCTTTTTTAAAAATATATTTCCCACACTACTTGACCTCTCTGCAGTTTTTGATGCTCATAACAACTACCCCTCACTCAAATTTTCTTTCATCATAGACATTGGTGACAACAAATGTGGCTATCCTCCTACCTGTCTAATCAACAAGCATTTATTGTGTTTATTCTATGTCAGGCACTGTGCCAAGTGCCAGGGCTATAAAAACAAAAATAAAACAAAGGGTTCCTACTCTCAAGGAACTTAATTCTATCATGGAAGGCTCCATACATTCATAAATACATGCACATACATGCATATGTACATGCACATATATACAAACATATATGCTTAAATATGTACATATACATATATGTGTGCATATTTCTTTGGGGAGACTGTACAGACATACATATGTGTGTGTATGTATGTATAGACTTGACTAAATGTGTGTGTATGTATGTATAGACTTGATTAAATGGTTCAATAATTTTTGTTGTCATCATTTCTTTATTGTTCTCCTGGTTTACTTTCCTCTGAAACTTCCTCTTTTCTACAACATTGGGGTACTTACCCTTCTTGTTCCCTCTATTCAAACCCTCAGGACAAAAGCAATGCATCTGCTAGGACCCTTTTCAAATGATTTTTTGTTTATTTATCTCTTGAATCTCTCTTACAATGTAGATTGGTACCCATCCTTGTCTCTCTGTCCATGTCTACAACTCTTTTCCATGTGCTCCAAAAAGTTTGTCATAAAGGGTTCCCCAACATGCTAAAGGCCTTTCTCACTTTCTCCCTACAGTGCCAGGGTACCAATAGAACGCTCTAGCCATTTATTTGTCATCACTAGCTCTTGTCAAATGACCTTCCCATCCTCTCAGTCACATCATTCTTTGATGACATTCTTTACTCTTGTTTTCCTTGCAAGTTCTTTATTGGTTATATGTTGCAGCCTGCTCATACCTATCACGAGTCTTTCCATTGCCCTCTGTGTGATGCTCATCTTTAATTCTTTGGAGTTAGTGGCATTCCAGGTCTTGCTGTCATAAAGCAACATTGGGGAAATGTTTGTATTGAAAAGCTTGGTATTTGCAATTGTGGGAAACTTGAGCTCAGGAAATGTGCATTGCAATTCATTCCACTCTCATCCTTTTCAACTCTGGGGCATGCTCATAGTTCATCTGTATTGCTTGATACAATATGCAGTGTTGGACAGCCTCTCCTGGGTGTTTATTCAGAAGCATGAAGACATCTGAGCAATAGACTTTCATTTGATCTTTCCTGTGTAGAAGGACAAGCCAAAATCCTCTTAGGAATTATAGATCTTTTCCAGGAGATTCTTTAGTGTCCTGGGTCTTGATTTAATTAACGAAATGCATCTGCAAATAGGAGAATCCCTTCTCTAATAAGAATGGAAGTTTCTTTAGGGCTGAAATGGTTTTCTTTTTGTTTTACCTTTATATTCCCCAGCTCCTAGCACAATACTTTGCACATAATAGGTGCTTAATAAATGCTTGTTGAGCTGTTGCTGAATTAATATAACCTTCTTGTTTCAATTTAATCTATCAGTGAACATTTATTAAGTATTCCAAGCACCACATTAAGTTCTAGGAATATAAATCCAAAAATATAAACAGTTCCAACCCGCAGGGAACTTACATTATAATGTATATATATGGATACATACTTATGCAAGGCTTTTTTTTCTCATAAAGGCACTAGAAATTGTTGGGGACTAAGAAAAGTTTCATGAAGAAGGTGGCACCCCTGAGCTGAACTTTTAAGGAAATAAGTGATTTCAGTCCCTGGAAATTTATTTGTAAAAGTAGGTTGGGTCATGTTATGAATGATTTTTACATGTCAAACAGAGGGGGTGTGTATTTGGTTTTAGAGGTAATAGGGAGTTATTGAAGCTTATTGAGTAGGGGAGTGGCCTGACTTGACCTGTGTTTGGGGAATATTATTTTGGCAGCTATATAAAGGATGAATTGGAGAAGAGAGAGAGTGGCCATTGGATTAGTCTAGGTAAGAGGTGATTATGAGTTGAACTGGGGTGGTAGCCACACTGTTTGGGAGAAGAAGACATACAAAAGATGTTGTGAAGGTAGAAGTCATAAGAATTGGAAGCAAACTGGATATTGGAGGAATGAAGATTTGACATGCCCTATACTTTATGGATATATTTTTGACAGTTGTTTAAGATGAGGAGAGGGTGAGGTACTTGATGCAGAGAGACCATTTTTAGAAGGTTATTGTAACAATCCAGGATAGAGGAGAGGAGAGTTTGTACTAGGATGGTAAGTATATGAATGGAGAAAAAGGGTCAGGTAGATATGATGTCATGTCATTGAAAACCAGACCTGGAAGGAACCTCAGAAGCCTTCTGATCCAGTCTACATTTTATCAGTAATCCTTTCTAAAACATCTCTAACATGTGGCTATCAAGTCTGCAAAGACCACCAGTGACAGGGAACTCAATACAACCCAAGGAAATCCATTTAGTTATAGCTCTAAATTACTATTTTATTTTCAGTGGAGAGAGAGATCTCTGGGTTACATGATACTGATATGTGAAACATCCTGGTATGCTCACTCCCAGTGCTATCCAAATTGAAGATGCTTCTATTCTTAAATTCTAAAGCCTGATATTCTGTTAGCTAATGTCGTACAAGCCATCACCCTTTAGTTAAGTACAGGGGGAGAAGAGTCAATGTCATTATTATTCAATGTCTGCAGCTGTGAACTATCCATTATAACTAAAGTCTAGATCATAGGCCAATATAATCCAATTAATCTTAACAAAAACCAATGAAACTATTAAAGGTACTATTAAATCTTGGGAGTTTTAACTTCTTGAGAGTGATGCCATTTTCAAAATGACTCCTTAAGGATCTTTAGTGATTTAGGTATGAATTATGATTTTCTTCCCTTTCTCCCTGTGCTGCCAACTCCAGAGAAACACCACCTCACCAAATGCATCTCTCTCTTTCTCTTTCTCTCTCTCTCTCTCTCGGCTCCCCTTTCCTTCCTTTTCTCCATCCTCTTCCCTAAACCCCTCTAACACAGGGATACCAAGTTTCACCAGAAGAATCATTGTTGATTCCAGAGATATGAAAAAATAATTCATAAAACATATTCCCTTGCAGAGGGCTGAGGACAATGGCTATGTGATATACCCTTCTCCTTCTCCCACATGATTTTTGTGGCTCATTATTTAAACAATAATATTCTTGCTTTGTGGACCCATACTACAAGTTGTTGTATGTGGTGTAGTGGATACAGTACTGGTCTTGCAGTCAGTGGGAGTTAGGTTTGAATTCTGTTTCACTCACTTACTGGTTGTGTGTCTTTGGACAAGTCATTTAAACTCTCTGAGATTCAGTTTCTGCATATGTATAAATGAAAAATTGAATTTTGTGACCTTTAAAGTCTCTTTTAGTTATAAATCTCTTGTCTTTGATCCTCTAATTCTCTATTGTGCCCAACACTCTTTGGAGCAGTTTTCTCTAAATATTATTGGCATAAATTCAGGATGTGCAATCTAATTTTAATAGACTACAGAAGACATAATTAGGAACTAGCCTGAGGTTAAAAATTGTCTGTGGATGAGCCATACAGTGAAAAAATATTTATTGGGTCCTATGCCAAAGAATATTAATTTGATCATGTAGGATTCCCTTTCCCACCCTCTCCTTTTGCTCTCTTCCAGTCAAAACTACATCTATTTGAAGACATGCTGTGTAATGACCACTGAGTGGATAGGTGGAATTATAGGGGAAGGGAAACGACAAACCTAAAATCATCTGTTCTCTTTTTAGAGTGTATCTACTACTGGAATCAGATACTATCCTTTTTTTTCTAGCAAGCCCTTCAATATTACCATAAAGCTAGACACCTATTTAGGTACACATATAATAGAACTCACCATTAGACTGGAAGGTGCTTATATAGCCATGGTACATACATTTCCTCCCAGGGAAGGGGAAATATTCTAATCCTTCAAGGTAGCATCATATGGTTCAGTATGGGACTCAATGGAGAGAGGAATATTGTAAATCCTTTATGTTGCTTTTATGTTCTTTCTGGAGTAGAATAAAGGGTATTCTGTACCCACCACCCAAAATAAAAAAAGAGTGAAAAAATGAGGATATACGAATATGGTCCATAAATCTAAAAATATCTTATCAGAAAATTTGTAAATGCAAAAATAGAGAATTAATAATGCTAAATTTAGTTTCTTCCATCTCATTTCATATATATCCATTTTTAAAAAGTACAATATCTTCCTGTGTGTAGAAGTGGCAGATCCTAACTCTGACACTTAATTAAAGATGAATGTTAGTTGAGATGCTATGACAACTGTCTCTAATGTTCTTATGGTTCTAATATTGTCAATTATTATTCAGGGAAAACTCCAACCAAGTCCTGCAAATTGAGACATTTTTATTTGAAGACTGGAAATCTATGTCTGTGAGAAGACAGTGATGGCAGCTGTTTTTCCTAAGTTGGGTTTAGTTTTATTCTGTTGTTTTCATTTTCATTCTCCTAAATCCTTAAATGCTTCTACTACAGACCCCTCTCAGACTCTAATTCATAAATTCTAAATAGAGGGAGGGACATATGCCAAAAGCTGAAGTAATTCTGCAATAAGTAGCATGTATTGGAATCCCACTGTCCTGGGAATAAGGAGAATAGAACGGAAGGGTTATGTCCTGTTCTGCTGTTAGCCAGCTATATGACTTTGTATAAGATATTATGTCTCACTTTTTTATCTGTAATATGAGAGGGATGTTCAAGGTCTTCCCCAGCTCTAATATTCCATCATTCTAAGAGGTCCCATAATAGGACAGAAATCCTACCTCTGACAAATGGAAGCATCTTGCATGCTGTGGCTGAGCTAAGTGGCTATGGACAAGTTATTTGTCATTCCTATATCCTTTTATTTCAGTAAAATGGTGATACTCATACTTGTATTACCTTCCTCACAGGGTTACAGGGAAGTTCAAATGGGGTAATATCTAAAAGGTGCTTTGCAGACCTTAAAGTGTTATTTGAATGTTGCTTCTTTGATCTGGACCTGTGATTTTATTTGTAGAAAACTCCCAGTAAGGAAACTTCCACTGTAACTGCAAATAAGCAACTACTTGGCAGCTTACAGTATTAGAGAGTGATCAGGGTAAGAGAGGTCAAGTAATTTGCCCAGGGCCACTGAATTAATGTGTTAGAAGCAAGATTTGAACCTGTATTTTCCTGTCTCAAAGGCTGGTCCTTATCTGCCATGCCATACTGTCTTTTGTAGGTGTCTTTTCTCAATAATCCTGATTTTATACATATCCATGGCATATGACATAAATAGTATAGTACATATTGTGCCTTCTTTCTCAGAGAAATTAAAAGGAGGAAGAAGGGAAAAAAGAAGGAAAGAAAGAAAGGAAAGGAAAGAAGGAAAGAAAATAAAGAGAAAGAAAGGAAGAAACCTATATTTGCTTTAAAACATCATTCCTCTCCATAAAGCAGTTGTACGTGTCCCACTTCATGCGTACAATAGACACCTGATCAGTAAATGATATGTTAATTTGGTATTTCTTTTTAAAAAGAGCTCTTTTTTGAACCCTAGAAAGCATTGAGGGTCCACAAAGCAAGAGTGTTATTGTTTGAGTAATGAGCCACAAAATCACATGGGAGAAGGGTACATCACTTAGCCATTATTCTCATCCTTCTCCAAGCAAATATGTTTTGTGAAGTATTTTTCATATCTCTGGAATCAGCAATGATACTTTGTTTTCAGTGGCTCATCAAGCCAGTGCTTGGTGTTGTAAAGAGATGGGGCATACAGATGATTGAGGTAGTTCTTATGGAACAAGATACTCACCTTTAGAAAACCTTTGAAGACACCTTGTAAAGCCCTATGGTGTACCACAGTTTGAGAATCACTGATCAGGTCAATATCTAGAAGGTAATTTATAAGACAAGACATAAATAATTTTGTGAGTTAAGCACCAACTGGCAATATGTTCTCTATAGTATCTGGACACTTAGATGTTAAATAAGAGCTTCATATCAATTTCTTAGCAAACAAGACATTTACTAAAATCAATATGGAGACAGGTGGCAGTGTTCCTACCTGCTATTTTTTTAATATACAAACATTAGCTTCAGAAAATCACATAAAAATCACATATGAATACTATTAAGAAAGCTGGAATCCCGTGAAGATTGTTTTAATGATTTTCAGGGCTTAAAAAAAATCAAACCCAATGTTCAAAATGAGCCTACCAATCATTGTCAGCAACAAATTGATAAATTCTGTGAGGGCAGAGTCATATATTTTCTGTTAGTTAAGAAGACAAAGCTCCCTTCAGGGAATCTCATGTAATAACTTCTCAAAAAGACGGCATAATTGGGAAGCTGAAATAATCGTGAGCCATGTTAAATAGAAGTCATGGGATACAGGGTGAGCTTGACTGTATTACACACAGGAATGGTGCAACGGTGTCATAGGATCTGGGTAATAACATATGCTAAAGCCAAGAGCAAACATTTTACAACAAAATGAAGACAGAAAATGATAAAATGAGGAATAAAAAGCCTCAAGTGACAATTTAAAACCGTTTTTGTCCCTTTTTCTTTCCATTTCCTCAAACAGTGCTATTATTGCCATAACTGACATCACCTTTGTACTAAAAAATACAAATATGTAAAGATTTCCATTCCTTTGAAATATTAAGGGGATGGTAATGACTCCTCTTCATCTCACCATTTGAAAGGAAAAGCTAAAGATCTGGAGAAAAGAGAAGGCAGAGGAATGGAGGTGAATATGGCATGGGCAAGGCACCAATATGGTAATGAGAAAGAGTGGCCTGGTGACAGATGGGAATATATTAGTTGGACCTTTCCTGGTCCACACCCCCCCTCCCCCGCCATAGGAACTTCTGTACAAGACTCATTGTGGTCAAAACTATATATTCTCTGTACCACCACATTCCCCTTCCCAGTTTGAGAAACACTGGCATGAAAACCTTCACAGAAGGCCATACAAGGACAAGGGCAAATTCCAAAGCAACATTCTTTTACCATCTGTCATTTCTTTTATGCCAGTAAATGAAGTTTCCTTGTATAAGATTAATATATACTTAAAAAACAAATTTAATAAGCTGTACTGTAGCTCCATAAGGGTTATAGGAGGTTTCTAGTAGCGCTGAGTTAATGGAAAAGCTAGATAGGAAAGTGAACAGTCCTGTGCTTGGTCAGAAATGAAAAGAGAATTATGGTTTTTGAAAAGACTTCATGGCCTCGTTTTAGACAAAATACTCTAATGGAGAGAGATCTTGGTTGCTCTAGAACATTTATAATAAGAAGAATGCTTTTCAATTTGAAAACTTAAAAACTGAGGTTGTAAGAAGGAGAGGGCAGGGAAAGTGTTGTAATGACACATTGAAAACACATCCGATGATGCACTTTGCTGATATACATGTCATATCTATCCTCCCCAATACCCCAACCTCACCCCAGTTGAATGTAAGTTTTTTATTTAGGACAGAGTGTGTCATTTTTGTCTTGGCTTAATAATATCTAGCATTATACTTTCCACATAGTAATCAGATTCCCTCACTTCTATCTCCCCACTTCAATGCCCCTTCCATAGAATTGCCAAATTGATATTCCTAAAGCACAGTTCTGGCCATAATACTTGGGTGCTAAAAATCGTCAATGACTCTCTGTTGCCTTTAGAATAAAATACACACTCTTTCATATTTGACAATACTTTTATACCTGTGTTCTTGCCCCACTAACAAACTCCAATTGATTGCTATAATCCATATCATCTTTCCTTAAAAACTACCAATACCTAAGGTGACAGCTAGGCGGCACAGTGGATAGAGCACAGGACCTGGAGTCAGGAAGACCTGAATTCAAATCCAACCTCAGACACTTGCTAACTCTGTGACCTTTGAGAAATCACTTAACTTTTCTGTGCCTCAGTTTCCTCTTCTTAAATATATAATTTGTAGATAATGGCACTAGGATTGTTGTCAGAATGAAATGTACTTAGTACGATGCCTGAGACAGAGTGTTATATAAATATTAGCTATAATTATTGTTAAAGATCCCCCCAATCTAATTAAACATTACTCCCCTTCTCCCACTCTGGGGTTCTGAAAAGCCTTCTTGTTGCCCTTTATGTAACAGTAGGTGCCGCTGTGGAACAGAGAAGAAGGGGCATACTTTAGTCTTTTGGACCTGCAGTCCCTAAGACCATCCCTTAAGTAGCAACATGTGCGTAAGAAAATAATTATTTTTTTTTCAGGAGAAATTTAAGTGATCTTGGGATCACTGCCTGGGAGATTTATAGAATCATTCATAAGACTAAATGGTGACCCAATAGCCCCCAGATCCTTTAACCTCCCACACTCCAGGGTCCTAGTGCAGATATGTTGTGAATACAAATCCAAGGCTGCCCCTCCAATGTACACTCTGATCTCAAGGCATAACATGCCTGCCAACAGTAAGTGAGAATGAATTAATGTATATAAAGAGAATTAGGCTTACAAATACCGCCGGCAATGGCAGATGACAAGATGGGATACTTTCAGCTCCATCCAAACAGATGGAGAGGGGAGAAGACACACTCCTCAGTCACTATACATCCTGGATGGGGTAGGGATAAATCCACTGCTGACTAGGCTAGCCTCCAGGCCTTCCAGAAGAGAGTTCTGGACAGACGGCTGGCCCTGGAGGATGAAGCTGACCCTGAACTGAGAAGCCAGATCATATTCTTGCTCCATATTCTCTGTCCCATTTGCTCCTTTCCTCCCTTCTCCCAGGCTTTTGGCCCAAATCCTGTAGGTGAAGCTTGTAAAACTCTCCCCCAAGTAGCTACCTCATTGGCTAGTGGAAGCTTGGAAGAGGGACTACATTCACAAATGACATTAAATTTCTATCTTCTTATCTTTGTTCAAGCTCTTTGCTCTCTGGAATGCTCTATCTCCTTAGTTCCACTTAGAATCCAGAGTTTCCTTTGAAACTCAATTCAAGCACCATTTTCTACATCCTTCCTCCCTTATTGTGTTTTTTTCAGTTGTGTCTGTCTCTTTGCTACCCCATTTAGGGTTTGCTTGGCATTTCCTTCTCCAACTCATTTTCTGCCATTTCCATCTCCAACTCATTTTACAGATGAAGAACTTAGGCAAACAAGGTTAAATGACTTGCCCAGAGTTACACAGCTAGTATCAAAGGCTGGATTTGAACTCAGGAAGATGTCCTCCTTATTCCAAGCCCAGTGTTCTATCCACTGCACCACCCAGATATCCCAAATCTTTAATAGTTACAACTACTGACAATCTAGCTATGAACTAAAGCTAGTCTCTGTGAGCTGTAAGTAGTGTTGGTCTTTTCAGTCTTTCCAGCTGTAGTCATCCCACATACTGTTAATGAGGAACAGCAGTGCTACCTGTTGAATATGGAATCCACCTCCTATCTATCGTGTTTCCAGATCTCCATTCCTCAACGGCTAGTGTCTCCCCCTGAAAAGATCTCATAGTACAAAAATGATCTCATATATGCTTTGTATATATTTTGTACATGCTTAAAGTGCTTTATAATGTTTATAGATTGAATGATTAAAATAAGATTGAGGAATAAATAAAAGATAGATGGTGACCATTATGAGTCCACTACAATGATGCCAGTGGATTGGGAAACACTAAAATAAGGATTACAGAAGGGATAGCAGGGGCCTTAGAAGCCATCTAAACCCACCACCCTTCTTTTTTTCAAAAGGAAGAAACTGGTCCTAAGGTTTGAATCACTTGCCTAAGAGCATACAGAAAGGTAAGGGGCAGGACTAGGCTTCTGATGCCATGACCAGTGATCCTTCTTTCCATAGTATTGTATTAAAATTAATTCCTACTTTTTTGACTTATGACTATTATTGTGGCAAAAGAAACTATTGGGCAGATGTGGTAATGTTAAAACCATGACAATAACAGCAGTACTATCACAAAATTAATGATACCACAATGCAATTAATCAAAATGGCTTTTGAATAGCCCTTTTAAAGTGGATTTTTTGCATTCAAGGCTAAGCTACACCCATGGTGGAGTTTGATGACTATTAAACATAGGACTATAAAGGTTCAGACCAAATTTATTAAAAGCTCTTACATTCTTGAAATAACATTGTAAGATTTATAGATACTGATGCTTTGATTGTAGTCTCACTTTCTCAATATTTCCTTCAAGAAAACTCTTAAAATTTTTATTGATGGGAAAAAAGCAACGATTGGAGAAAATGCCACTCTCTGGGGATGGAACTGAAGAGTAAAGGAAGAGAGGACATGCAGGCATAAAATACCACAAAATGAACTCCACCTGGATTGGAAAAGTATGAGTAAAAGATTATTTAAGTTATTTGCAGCAAAGCAGAAGAGGGATAAATCAAAAATAATGCTTATGTTTACAGGAAAACTAAGCTACTTCACGTAGTAAGAAGCATCCCCTGAAGGACAAATTAAAATATTAATTGTGAGTAGCATGCTGAGCTTGTAGTCAAAAAGACTTGGGTTCAAATTCTGTCATTGTGAAATCTGGGTAAATTAATTAATTAGTCTCTAAGTGTCCTAGGCAACTCCCTAGGATTTATCTACTAAGTCAAAGAGGGTTGCAATTGAAGGCACTGTCAACCAAATGTCTATGTATTTTCATGTAATGGTAGAAATAAATAAAACAGAATTTGAATCATCTATAATTTTTGAGTCAGGAAGGACACAAGACATAAAGACATTTCCTAGGGTTGTTTTTGCTCTTGGACCAATAGATCTAAGAATCCATGGAAAGATTTTATAAGATCTAGGAACTTGGGTGGGAAAAATAGTTTTGTTTCAATATAATTGGTTTCCTTTGTAATCTTTAGATTTTGGTTTTTTGCATTTAAGAACATTATCTTGAGAAGAGATCTATGGACTTCATCAGATTGTCAAAGGGGATTATTGACATAAAAAAGTTAATTATTCCTGATATAGTCCAACCCCTTAAATTTTACAGATGAGGAAAGGGAAGACCAGAGAGCTTAGTCTTTTATATTAAATCCATAAAACAAAGTAATGGTGGAGGTTGGAGATAACCCAAATTTGCTAGTTTCTAGACCTGTACTTGTCTCTCTACTATTGTAACAACAATTCATGCATTTTATCTTTCTAGGTTACACTATTAGTGATAAATTGGAACAAAAACAGGAGCAATATGGTCCAAAATAAATCAACCAAAAAAGATTATCTCCCCAATAGATAAAACTATTGAGTTTTCTCAGTCTGATTTTTGTTACTCAGATATTTGTTACTAACAAGTAAAAACCAGATAAAAGATTGCTTAAATGTAAAATGATAGTGTCTTCTAAAAATCATTTAATTTGTTCTAGAACCACAAAATTTAAAAGAAAACTATATATAAATACTTAAAAGAAGAAATAATCCAACTTTTATGGGCAACAAAGCAGTGACTGTTGAATGTCTAATACAGAGTCTTCCTGTGTGTCTAAAGATTCCCTTGGCCATTAGTTTCAGATTGATTTTTCTTATGACATTATAAAATGTGAACATTCACAGATGAAAAATTCAAGATTCAAATACCGTAGTCCATTAAAAAACCTGTAAGAAATGAAATCAGAATGCACTGAATTCAGGCTGCTTTTGGATACATCCCATAGTAAAGCCTCTTTCTGTCTTGAAGGTGAATGTATTTTTTGATGACCGCTCAAATAGAAAATAGTAACTGTTCTTACATTCCTGAAATGAGATTAAAAATTATAGAAGTGATTGCCTTGACATTTATTTTCATTTCCCCAAAACTTCTCTTGAACCAAACTTGAGATATTCATTGTCAAAAGGGGGAAAAAGATGACAAGCAATTTCACTTCTTCAATAGATTCCTGTTTTTTTTTGCCTTTGCCTCTGCCTTTCTGTTTCCCTTTTCTTTCCCTTCTCATTCTTCCTTTCTTTCTTTTTTTCTCTCTCTCAGAGGGATTACCTAGGGAAAACTATGGTGCTAGGAGACAGAGTACTATGAATGGGCATTAGCTAGTTGACCAATTTCATAGAAATGGAGATTATGTGAGGGGAGTAATATGAAAATAAAAGTGGAAATGTGACTGGGAGGCAAACTGTGTAGTTATATATTCTGTCCTAGAGATAATATGGAGCCACTTAAGATTTTTGAATAAGGGAGCGACATGTTCAGATTTGTATTTGGGGAATATAAATTTTGTAGTTGTGTTGCACATAAATTGAAGAGGGGAGAGACTAGACCAATTAGGAGGCCATTGCAATAATGTAGATAAGAAGTGATGAGATGTCCAGAACTAGGAAAGAGTGTTAGTTTCAAGAAGGGAAGAAATACAAGAAATATTGTAAAAGTATAAAGGATAAGCTGTTGTTCAGTTATGTTCAGGATCCCATTTGGGGTTTTCTTATCAAAGATACTGAATGATTTGTCATTTCCTTCTCCAGCTCATTTTCCAGATGAGGAAACTGAGGCAAAACTTTCTTATTTGATTTTAAAATAAATTTACTTTTTATGCTTCTCTTCATTCTTGTATTTGGAAATCAGATTTTCTGTTCAGCACTGATCTTTTCATGAGGAATGCCTGAAAGTCCTTAATTTCATTAAATGATAATTTCTTCCCCTGAAGGATTATGCTCAGTTTCCTTGGCTAGGTGATTCTTAGTTGTAATCCTCACTCTTTTGCCTTCTAGAATATCATATTCCAAGCCCTCCAATCCTTTAATGAAGAAATTGCTAAATTTTGTATAATCCTGACTGTGGCTCCACAAATAATCGAATTATTTTTGGCTGTTTCCAGTATTTTCTCCTTGACATGAGAGTTATGGAATTTGGCTGTAATATTCCTTGGACTTACCATTTTAGGATTTCTTTCAGGAAATGATCAATGGATTCTTTCAATTTCTATTTTACCCTCTAGTTCTAGATATCAGGACACTGTTCTTTGATAATTTCCTGAAATATGCTGACCAGGCTCTTTTTTGATCATGGTTTTCAGGTAGTTCAATAATTTTTAAATGATTTCTCCTGAATCTCTTTTCCAAGTCAGTTTTTTTTCCAATGAAATATTTCTTCTATTTTTCCTTTCTTTTGATTTTTCTTGATTGATTCTTGATGTCTTATGGAGTCATTAGTTTTCTCTTGCTCAATTTTAATTTTTAATGAATTATTTTCATTAAATTTTTGTACTTCCCTTTCCATTTGGCCAAGTCTATTTCTTAAGGAATTTTCTTCAGTGAATTTGTATACATCTTTCCCCATATTTTGATGTTTCCTTTATCAAGTTGTTGACTTTTTTGATAATTCTCTTGCATCATCCTCATTTCTTTCCCCAAATTTTATTCTAACTTTTTTAACTTTTAAAATCCTTTTTGAGCTCTTCAAAACGTTCTTTTTGACCCTGAGACAGATTTACATTTGTAAGTTTTTTAAGATTCCAATTTATTTATTTTTAGTTTTTAACGTTCATTTTCACAAGTTTTTGAGTTCCAAATTTTCTTCCCATCCCTTCCATCTGCCGAATCTGATAGCATGCATTCTGATTACTCCTTTCCCCAATCTGCCCTCCCTTCTATTACACCCCTCCCTTCTGTTATCTCCATCCCCTTTATTTTCTTGGAGGGCAAGATAGATTTCTATACCCCATTGCCTGTATACCTTATTTCCCAGTTGCATGTAAAAACAATTTTTAACATTTATTTTTTAAAACTTTGAGTTCCAACTTTTCTCCCTTCCTCCTTCCCCACCCATCCCCACTGAGAAGGCAAGCAATTTGATGTGTGTCATACATGTGTTGTTATACAAAAGACTTCCATAAAAGCCATGTTGTGGAAGACTAGCTATATTTCCCTCCATCCTATCCTGCCCCCCCATTTATTCTGTTCTCTCTTTTGACCCTATCCCTCCCTCAAAAGTATTTACTTCCAATTATGTCCTCCTTCCATGTGCGCTCCCTTCTATCATCCCCCCATCTCCTACTTATACCCTTCTCTACTTTCCTATAGTGTAAGATAGAGTTAGATAGCAAATTGAGAATGCATATCATTCGCTCCTGCAAGTCAAATGTGATAAGGCTCACTTTTCCCTCTCACTTCCTCTCTCTTCCCTTCTATTGAAAAAGCTCATTTGCCCCATTCTGTTTTCCTCTTTCTCCTCCCAATATATTCCTCTCTCACCCCTTAATTTTATTTTTTAGATATCATCCCTTCCTATTCAACTCACCCTGTGCTCTCTGTCCTATATGTATATAATCCCTTCAACTACCTTAGTACTGAGAAAAGTCTCAAGAGTTACAAATATTGTTTTTCCATGTAGGAATGTAAACAGTTCAACTTTGGTAAGTCCCTTAGGATTTTGCTTTCCTGTTTACCTTTTCATGCTTCTCATGGTTGAAAGTTAAATTTTCTATTTAGCTCTGGTCTTTTTTATCAAGAATGCTTTAAAGTCTTCTATTTCATTGAATGACCATTTTTTCCCCTGAAGTATTATACTCACTTTTGCTGGGTAGGTGATTCTTGGTTTTAATCCTAGTTCCTTTGCATTCTGGAATATCATATTCCAAGTCCTGTGATCCCTTAATGACTGTGGGATCTTACTGCTTACCTGTGTTGGGACTTGGGGTCTCTTGCTGACTTGCTGGGGCATGGCTTACTGCTGGCTTACCTGGATGCTGCATTCATTGGACTGTGCTTCTCTTTTGCCTGAAAAAATCCTTTCCTGCCAACTTTCTAAGTTATCTTGGCCTAGAAGGTTGTTTTGTTGGTTCTGTTGCATCAGAATTCATTTTGAGGTGTTATTTTATAGTTGTTTGGAAGTAAGTTTGGGATGGTTCAGGTGAGTTCCTGCCTCATTCTGGCATCTTGGCTCTGCCTTTCAAGTCAGACAAATTAGAAAGCAACTATTCTCTTTTTTAAAAATTTTATTTGTTTATTTTTTGTTTTCAACATTCATTTCCACAAGATTTTGAGTTCCAAATTTTCTCCACATCTCTCCCCTCCCCCCACCACAAGACACTGTGCATTCTGATTACCCTTTCCCCCAACTGACCCTCCTTTATATCACACCTCTCTCTTCCCTTATCCCCATCTCCTCTGTTTTCTTGCAGGGCAAGATAGATTTCTATACCTCATTACTTGTATTTCTTATTTCCCAATTGCATGTAAAAACAATTTTTAGCACTTATTTTTAAAACTTTGATTTCCAACATCTCTCCCTTCCTCTCTCCCCACCCATCCCCACTGAGAAGGAAAGCAATTCAATACAGGTTGTACATGTGTAGGTATGCAAAAGACTTTCATAATAGTCACATTGTGAAAGACTATATTTCCCTCCATCCTATCCTGCCCCCCCATTTATTCTATTATTTCTTTTGACCTTGTCCCTCCCCAGAAGTGTTTACTTATAATTACCCCTCCTCCCATTTGCCTTCCCTTCTATCATCTTCCCCCCACCCCACTCATCCCCTTATCCCCTATTTTCTTGTAGTGTAAGATAATTTTCATACCAATTTGAATGTACCTGTTATTATTTACTTAAGGAAAATGTGATGAGAGTAAGCTTCACTTTCCCCCTGACACCTCCCCCTTTCCTCCCTCCATTGAAAAAGCTTTTTTCTTGCCTCTTTTATGAGAGATAATTTGCCGCATTCCATTTCTCCCTTTCTCCTCCCAATATATTCCTCTCACTCCTTAATTTTATTTTTTTAGATATCATCCCTTCCTATTCAACTCACTCTGTGCCCTCTCTCTCTATTTTTATAGTCTCTCAAACTACCCAAATACTGAGAAAAGTTTCAAGAGTTACAAATATTTTTCCATATAGGAATGTAAATAGTTCAACTTTATTAAGTCCCTTATTATTTCTCTTTCCTGTTTACCTTTTCATGCTTCTCTTGATTCTTGTGTTTGAAAGTCAAATTTTCTATTCGATCTAGTCTTTTCATCAAGAATGCTTGAAAATCCCCTATTTCATTGAATGATCCTTTTTATTTTCTCTAAAGCATTATACTCAGTTTTGCTGAGTAGGTGATTCTTGGCTTTAATCCTATCTCCTTTGATTTCTGGAATATCATATTCCAAGCCCTGTGATCCTTAATGTAGAAGCTGCTAGATACTGTGTTATCCTGATTTTATTTCCACAATACTCAAATTGTTTCTTTCTGGCTGCTTGCAATATTTTCTCCTTGACCTGGGAACTCTGGCATTTGGCTACAATATTCTTAGGAGTTTGTCTTTTTGGATCTCTTTCAGGAGGTGATTGCTGGATTCTTTCAGTATTTATTTTACTTTTTGATTCTAGAATATCAGGGCAGTTTTCCTTGATAATTTCATGAAAGATGATGTCTAGGATCTTTTTTTTTATCATAGTTTTCAGGTAGTCTTTTAATTTTTGAATTGTCTGTTATCGATCTGTTTTCCAGGTGAGTTGTTTTTCCAATGAGATATTTCACATTGTCTGCTATTTTTTCATTCCTTTGGTTTTGTTTTTATAATTTCTTGATTTTTCATACAATCATTAGTTTCCATCTGCTTCATTCTAATCTTTAAGGAATTATTTTCTTCAGTGAACTTTTAGACCTCCTTTTCCATCTGGCCAACTCTGCTTTTTAGCACATTCTTCTGCCCGTTGGCTTTTTCGATCTCTTTTGCCATTTGAGTTAGTCTATTTTTTAAAGTATTTTTTTCTTCAGCATTTTTTGGGGGGGTCTCCTTCAGCAATCAGTTGACTCATTTTTCATGATTTTCTTGCATCACTCTCATGTCTCTTCCCAATTTTTGCTCTACTACTCTTACTTGATTTTCAAAATCCTTTTTGAGCTCTTCCCTGGCCTGAGACCTATTAATATTTTTCTTGAAGGCTTTGGATGGAGGAGCTTTGACTTTACTTTTTTTTTTTTCTGTTTGCATGCTTTGGTCTTCCTTGTCATCAAAGTAAGATTGTTTTTCTGGTTTTTGCTTATTTTACCAGTCATTTATTTTGTCAAAGTAGTTCTCTGCTTCCAGTGAGGGTGTGGGGGTATACTGACAGCCATTCAATTCCCCGCCCCAAATCTGTGGACCTAGAGCTACCAAAACAATTTCTGCAGCTGTCATTCCTGCTACTGTGATTGCTGAAGTTTCCTTTGCCCCCTTCCCTATCAGCTGCCCTAGGGCAGGGGCTGGACCACTCCACTCTCCGGCCCTGGTTCCACAGGCTTTTCCCAGTGATTTTCTAAATTGTCCTCAGAGTTTTGGGGTCATGAAGTCTGGAAATCACCACAGGTGTGAGGGATTCAGTCACCCCAAGACTTTCTCAGATCCTCTGCACTTGCAGCCCACACTGGACTGCACTCTGCTCCCAGTGTAGTGAGATAAACACTTCCTGGCTATCTTCCAGGATGTCTTGGGCTGGCAATTTGCTTCACTCCATCATTCTGTGGGTTCTGCAGCTCCAGAATTTCTTTAGAGTCATTTTTTACAGGTATTTGGCTGGGTTTTCCAGGAGCATTCTAGAAAGTGTGTGTTGTTACTCCACCATCTTGACTTCCCCACCTATTTTATTTTTTTAAAGGTTTATTTGATTTTCATAGCCATTCCTTCTCTTCCTTTTTACATTTAAATATTTGTTTGCTGATCACTAATTGCTTGGCTGAAGTTAAGTGACGTGAGGCCAAGAGAAAGTAGGATTCCAGTCACAAAAATAAATTTCTGTGCAATTTTTAGAAACACATACCTTGCATGTCTTTATTACATCCACCCCCCTGTGTCAATCAATTTAAGTAGTTTCCTTTCCACATATTTTTTATACCTTCCTCCCGGGTATGAAGTGAAATTTGATTTGGTACTACCTCAGTTACGTGTTGAGTAAAAGAGTGAAAATTCTAAAAGACATTTTAGCAAGAAATGATTTTTAATACGTAATTCAGCATGGGGCGGAGCCAAAATGGTGGAGTAGAAGGACAGACCTGCTGTAGTTCTCCCCCCATAACCCATAAAATACCTGTAAAAAATGATTAAACAAATTCTAGAGCAGCAGAAATCACAAAATGACAGAGTGAAACAGATTTCCAGCCCAAGACATCCTGAAAGGCTGACAGGAAAGATTTATCACACTGGACTCAGAGAGAAGTGCAGCCCAGTCTGGGCCATGCAGCACAGACAGGACTCAAGCAGGCTTCAGGTTGCAGGATCACAGGTAGCAGCTGTGGTTCCCAGATTTCTCAATCCACAAATGCCAAAGACAGTTTCAAAGTCAGTAATAAAGCTCTTTCACCTGGGTGAGAGGGGAGTATGGTCTGGCCCCAGTCTGGGCTCCTGGGTAGCTGCAGCCATTTTTCTAGCCCTTGGCCTAGAGACTGGGGAATTGAGCAGCTGATCTGTGTCTTAGTCCTGAGTGGTTGTCCTGTAGTGCGGAGGAGTGCTGGTGTGGTGGAGCTAGTGGTGGCAGTGAAGAGAGAATCCTACTCACAGATCCTGAACAGAAAAGAGTGCTTGTGATTTCTCACAGACAAGAGTGTAGGGCAGGAAAGGAGCAAACTTCTCTCCCTTGGTTGTGCCACCTTGGAGGAACTGAGAACTTACAGCTCCCTAGAAATATCTCAGAGAAGAGCTGCACAAAACCTCTGAAGCCTAGAGTAGCACACCCTCCCCTTGAAAAAGGTCTCAAAAGACAAGTAACTGGCTGGGAAAATGCTCAAAAAAGAGAAAAAATAAGACTATGGAAGGTTACTTTCTTGGTGAAAAGGTTTCTTCTATCCTTTTGAATGAGGAAGAACAAAGCATAACATCAGAAGAAGACATCAAAGTCAAGGCTTCTATAACCAAAACCTCCAAAAAAAATGCAATTGTCTCAAGCCATGAAAGAGCTCAAAAAGGATTTTGAAATACTTAATTCTACAAATAAAATATTTTGTCAATTAATTAAAAATAATTCAATACCTCCTCAACTTACTGAAATATTTTCTTCTTACTGCATTGGTTAATGGTGCCATAGCCAGTGTGTGACAGAGGACAGCTATTTAATAGAGAAGTTGTCCTAATGTAGCTATGAAAGTAACTTCCTCTGAAACTCATCAATCCTAACTCTTATGTTGCATTGGTCAAAGATAAAAATATTGATGTACTTTTCTTCTCAGAGGTTATTCTTCACATTTGTATAACATTCAGTATTGCCATTCTGCAGCAGCTGGTCTTTAAGCTGCCTATATCTCACTGAGGTAATTTCTTTCTAGAAGCAGCATATTGGATAGAGAAATATTGACTGGGAGGGAGAAAAAAAGGATAACCAATACTCACTTGAACAGTTGATTCATAAGTATGCTCCACATTATGAGAATATAATGTAATGTTAGACTTTTCTGATATTTGTTACTACTCCTTTCCCTTTTTTCCCTGCCACACAAATATTTCATTTTGTTATTGGAAAGAGAGAGGAGAACTGGTAAATAGTACGAATGGACAGCAGCATATGTATAAACCAACAGGAATTTTAGAATATCAAAATCATATTTCATGAGTTTTAACAACCTTTAACCTCCTACTACAAATGATATGGACTGCTAAATTAAGTCACTGGTTAATTCCTGCCCTCCCCACCCCTGTGGTATTTCATTCAATCGATCTCTTTTTCTCCAATTCAACAACTTTATTCTCTATGAGGAAGCATAATGAAAATTCATATTAAGTATTTCCCATAACATACTCTGGGCTGCCATAGAATCATATTCCTGTACTAAGTCAATTATACTAACATTCTATATCTATTTTTTAGTTATATTCTTGTCTGTCAATACATCAGAAGCATCAATCAGTTTTTAAATATATGTTCCAAAATGCTTTTTGGATTTTCTATCCTGGAGGATTATTGAAGATAATTTATTTTAGTTTTTTTTTCAACTAACTACACACTAAAAAGCATAATATGAATTTCATTTTATCTGATTTACTGGCAGAGTTTCTGTGGAGTGTGGAATGTATACTCAGGAGATACATATAGTGCATTCATGAATAAGAGACTACCTGAGAAATGAATTTAATGTCTATGATCTGGAGATGTTTCATTGTTCCTGGGGAATACTAGTATTTGATTCCTTAAAAATTTTGGGATTTTATTAATTTATGTAAGCTAAACCCCTAATATTTTAAACATATATTTAACTTATTTGTTAAATTTGTTGTCCTTGAAGCTAGGTGGCACAGTGGATTGAATGCTGGGTATAAAGTTGAGAAGACTCATCTTCCTGTATTCAAATCTGGCCCAAGATATTTAATAGCTCTATGACCCTGGACAAATCATTTAACCCTACTTGCCTCAGTTTCCTCTTCTGTAAAATAAGCTAGAGAAAGTAATGATAAACCATTCTTGTATCTTTGCTAAGAAAAATCCCAAATAAGGTTATGAAGAGTTGTATATTACTGAAAAAAAAAAGACTGAATCAAATAGTCAACTTATTAAGAGCAACTAATAAAATAATCCTATATTAGTAATAATGAGAAGCAATGTGGTACAGTATAAAGCACGATCAGTTCAGATTCAGGTTAGACCTGGTTTTAAATTCAGCCTCTGACACCTACTAGCTTTCTGTTATCATGTAAATCACTTAACATCTCTGAACCTCTGTTTCCTAACTTGTAAAGTGGATATAATAAATAATGCCTTTAGTACATACTACCTTAAGGTTTGTCATGAGAATAAAATCATAAAGTGGACAAAAAGTGCTTTGTATAATTTATAGTGCTATATAAATTTCATGGGTTATTTTAATATGGCAACATATATTTTGATCTAATATGTACATAGTCATTTGGGTAGCTAGGTGGTGCAGTGAATAGAATACCAGCCCAGGAGTTAGGAGGACTCATCTTTCTGAGTTCAAATCTGAACTTAGACACTTATTAACTATGTTATCCTGGGCAAGTCACTTAACCCTGATTGCCTCAGTTTCTTCATATGTAAAGTGAAAAGGACAAGGAAATGGCAAACCACTCTAGTATCTTTGCCAAGAAACCCCAAATGTGGCCACAAAGAGTTGGACTTGACTGAAAGTGACTGAACAACAGCAAATATAGTAATTTATGGTCTGTTATCCTTACAAAAACCCTGTGAAATGCATGGGGGAAGTGTCATTCCCTTTTTTTACACATGAGGAAACTGTGGTTCAGAGGAAGTTCACACTTCCCCACCAAGACTATAAGTATGAATACACACACACATCCACACACATGTATATATGTATAATACACACATATACATATGTATATATATACACATATATGCTATATATACACATAATACATACCTACATACATGCACTTATATACATACATTTATACTTAGATATCTATAATTGTAGTCATTTATGAATACTTGTGTTCATTCATATGCATCAATGTAAGACCATACTATACTTGTTTGTCTTCTGTTTCTCTGTGGGCGGATAAAGTGTTCCTTCATAGATCCAAGTCTTTCCATATTTTTCTAATTCTACCAACTCATCGTTTCTTATACCACAGCAATATTCCGACCTTATACAGTCCGGTTATTTACAAGTCTAAAACAATATTGATTAATATGGCTGACATATAGTGCAGTTTCCCTATTTTTCTCTTTTGATTAAATCTATTTTAGCTTTAACTTTGCTGAGATCACGATTACTACCCTTGTTTTTTTCCGCTAATAAATTCTACTCCTGATCTTTATTTTATCTTTGTTTGTATCTCCTATATCCTGTATCTCCTGACCCCTCTTACTTTAGGTCTACCCATTAACTTGCCCTCCTTTTACTTAACCTACCCACCACCAAAGATCCCTCCCTTATCTTACCCCATCCACCCTGAAATCCCTCCCTATCCTCTCCTTCTTCCCTATTCCTGTAGCCTTTTGTTTCTTTCTGAATTTAGAATATTTTTATACATTTCTAGATAGGTATTTATTGTTCTCTCTTTAACTCATTTTCAATGAGAATAGGTTTCCAGAACTACCAACCCTTTCCCCCCATCTATTCCTCTGTATCAATTCTTCCTCTTGCACCTCATTTTGCTTTTTAGGATCCCAGCATACATAGCTCTGAGAAAGCTAGGTGGTGCAGTGGATAGAGCACCAGTGCAGGAGTCAGGAGGACCTGAGTTCAAATCTCATCTCAGACACTTGACACTCTCTAGCTGTGTGACCTTGGGCAAGTCACTTAACCCCAGTTGTCTCATCCTGGGTCATCTCCAGTCATCCTGATGAATATCTGGTCACTGGATTCAGATGGCTCTGGAGGAGAAATGAGGCTGGTGACCTGCACAGCCCTCCCTCACTCAAAACAAAGTCAAGTGCAAGTCATGTCATCATTTCTCTGACGGCATGGTCTTCTTTGGCAACATTGGCTCTAATCAGTTCTTTTTTTTGAACTACCCAATTACTAACAACAATCTTAGACATATAGTTTACATTTCCTAGTATAAAAAGTAAACAGTTTGTCCTTATTGAATCCCTGTAATTAGTCTTTGATGTGTTTACCTTATATTTCTCTTGAATCCTGTATGTAAAATTTTCTATTGATTTCAAGTCTTTTTGCAATAAAATCCTAAAAGTCTGGCAATACATTGAATGTCAATTTTTTCCACAATAATCTACAAACAAAATTCATGAACCAACTTTTCTTCCACTTTAGGCTTAGCTTGTAGCATTTACAAATTATATAATTTATCGTCTGTGCAATAGCTGACCTTGATGCCATTTTTATTCTCTGAGAACATTGCTGAAAACATCCTGCTAAAAAGCATGACATGAAGTACACAGCTCTGCTTCACTCCATTGGTTACTGGGAGGCCAGAGAGCTTTGTCCATTATCCAGAACTCATGCAAGTATACTGTTAGGGAACTTGCGTATAATACTGATGAACTTCCATGGGCAACCAATGATCTTTCACATCTTTGCCATGATTTTTCCCAAGCCTTCATGGCCAATAGTATAAAAGGTCTTAGATCTACAAACATTGTGTACAGACCTCTGTTCTGCTGGGTTTTTTTTCTGGAGTTGTCAGGTAGCCAAAACTTATCAGCTGTTCCTTGGCCGTATCTGAAGCCATGCTGATTGTTGGGCTGATGACCATCTTTCAGGTGAAGCATCAGTCTATTAAGGAGGACTCTGGCAAGAATCTTGCTGGCAGTGAATAAAAGAGAGACACCTCTGTGATTGTCACAGCACAACTTACTTTTACTTTAAAGAGATGGACAATGAAGCTATTTTTGAATTCCTGGAATTCTCTTGCAATATAGCCTAGAACATTTCCATCAGTTTTTGTATGATCAGAGGACCCCCTGCCTTGCAAATCTCAGCTGGAATAGAATCAGCTTCACGCACTTTGCCACATGAAAGGAGTGTAATGTCTTTCAAAATCTATTCATCAGTTGGGTGTTCAGCTAGAGAGGGATTGATTTCAACATGAGATATATGATCAATGGCTTCAGCATTGGTTAATGATGGTCTATTTAGAACTTTATGGAAGTATTCAGCCCATCTCTCCAGTATCATGTTTTTGTGACAAATCAATGTGGTTTCATCAGTGTTGAGTAGTTGAGATGCACCAGAGGTCTTTGGCCCAGAAATAGTCACCAGAGCATCATAAAAGTACTTTGGATTGTTATGATCAGCATAAAACTGAATTTCATCTGCCTTGTTTTAATGAGCCAAGAATCCTGAATTTCTCTAAGCTTCATTTGAACTTTACTTTTGATGGAGTTAAATGTTTCCTTCTTAGAGATAGAGGAACTATCCTGCTGGAAAACTCTGTAAAGTTCTCATTTTTTGTTTAGTAGCTTCTTAATTTTATCATAATTTTCATCAAACTAGTCTTGATATTTTATGATTCACTTGATATTAATAAACAAAAGCTTGTTGAACAAAATCATTTCTGTTGCTACGTTTGTGAAGAAATTTTGCATGATTTTAACATATATGGAAAATACTGTGTGTGAGTATAGCCTTTAAGACACACACTCATACACACATATGCATACACACACACACACATATATATATATATATATAAATACATATGTGTATATATGCATACATTCATAGATATCCTTTGTTCTGTTAAATCAAATGATTTTCAAAAAAGTCAATAACAAGAACAGTGAGGTCTTAATAGTTCTACACATTTCAATCAATTGTTTGACTACAAAGACAAGATCTGATGTAGAATATTGTTTGGAAAGTTCTAAGTGTTTCCTTCTCACACATTCATCAAAGATGCTGTCCTTGTATATTATGTTTTCATAAAGGTTTTTTAGAGATAGGAAAATGGGCACATGAATGAATAGTTCATATTTTTCTTGATTGTCTTTTTATTTTTGGTAGTCATAAGGCCTGTAGCCATTCTAAACATTGGTATCCTCCCTTCCTTTAGATGTGTTGAGAAGTCATCCCTCAATGACCCCAAAATTGTCTCATCTCCAGCACAGACATCTTCTGTGTACACTTGATCTCCTCCAGCTGCTGTTCCCATTTTTGTTTTTCTTAGTGTCATTCCTACTTCCTCATGGAGCTCATCAGGGTCTGTGATGTTTCCCTGAAACAAATGTGGTGGCTCCATGATGAATGATGGAGAGTTTTCTACAGAAGTATTTACAGATTTTTTCCATTTTTTTCAAATCTGTTTATTGTACTTCCAGTATCAACCTTGAGTAACTTCAGAATGATCTAGATTAGATGGGTCTCTCTTCAAGTTTTCTGTAAGCTTGTTTGTGTCTGCACTGCTTCTCATTGTTTTATGTGGAAATACTGCTCATTGTCTTCTGCTATCTTGCTCCAGAAGCCTTCACAAACTAATTGCTTTTTTTTTTCTGAATTATTGTGGCCCTTAGATGCCTTATTTTTCTACTTGTCATGGAGATCAAATGTTTGCCTGTTAAGGTACGGTCTAGGATCTCTTGCTTATATTGCTGTGGCAAACTCATTTAGATCAATCAAGCTTCCTTAGGAAATGGTGATAGTATATAATTATGTTGGTTCTACTATGTATTTTCTATTTTTTGGAGTAAATAACTCTTTTAACTCAGGTTTGAGTTGACTCAATTATGTACTACTTCTTTTTCTATTTTTTCTTCTAATCTGGTAATCATTTTGATCTTTTCTCTAAGAATGTAGTAGTATGACCATACTATGATAGGTATTATAAAAGGACTACTTCATTCATAATTTGCTATAATTTTAAACATAATAAATTTATTTTTGATGATATTTGGTGTCTGTGTCAAGGCCAATACTTTTGTATTCTCTTCTGGAAGAAAGTATTCTGTGGTAATAAGATCATAAGTCCTACAAGGGACCTTAAAGTTCACTAACCTAATACACTCATTTTACAGATGAGAAACTTGAGACTCAAAGAAGTTAACTGATTTGTTCAAGGTCACCCCAATAGTAAATGGAAAAGATAGGATTTGAGCCATTTTCACTGAATCATATTATCACTCTGTGTACTGTAGTCACCTTTAGCCTCATTTATTTCTTATTTGTGAATGACTTTCTCCAACATTTGTTGTGCTATTCTCAGTCTCTGCAATTTATGTTAGCTCTTAACCTGTAATAATCTTCATGGTGGTTTTTGTAAATGCACTACAATGCGAGATGACTAAGTATCTCATAAAATGATGTTTCCTATTGCTTGTAGATACACAAGAACATTAATGCTACCAATTACTTTGTCCAGTTCTGCAAGGAGAATTGCAGGTTCTCCATCAAACCATACTATGGTGCCTCATTGTGGCATGGAACAGACCACTGGTTTCTGAAGGATAGACCAGTAGTACATAACCTATGGCATGTTTTACCATGGTGGAAAGGCTTTCAGTATGGCCTAAGAAACAAGCTATATTACTTCTTGAGGATAAGGTTAGCCAAGTACCAAGAATCCAACAATCAGTAGCCTGATCACTCTGTGATGAATTCTTTGGACCTGGTGAAAGGAAAAATACAGAGTTCTTAAGTCTTTCTGCTTCTGTAGTGATGGCAACAGAGGGTCATAAAATGGGATAGAATAGATTGACTCATTTATATTGCCTATAAACATGAACTTGGTCATTGGTACTTCAAAAATGAGACACTTAGCCAATGGTCAATAATTGAGCATAGTACTGGAGAAGTGGGACCATATCGTTTTTGAAATTTTCATTATAAATCAAACAAGAAAGTTGTAGCTAAATAGGAAGAAAAAAATTAGAAAAAGAAATGGCTAGAGAAATGCTCTTTAAAGCTCCATAATTTGAGGTATAATTTGAGTTCAAGAAACAAGTCTGAATAAAAAATAAGTTCATTGTATATGCACACAAAAAAACTAGATTTTTCTTTATATTGACAAAGAGACACTTTGGATAAAATTTTTTTGCTAAACAGGTAATATAGACATTTGAACAATAATATGTAAAAGATGTGGGTCTTTTTCTTTTATGGGTGTGAACTGGGGAGAGTAATAACTATCAGATTTGTGGATGCATAGATTACTTAAAAGAAATATGAAAAGGATTAGAAAGTTATGTAGTTTTCCCTATATATACAATAAGAAATATTGGTGTATGGAGGAGACTTTGTGGGGATCTTGGGAAGAAGAAGTGAGGCTGGAAGTAATCAAGAAGCAACCCACTAAGTCAAATATAGAGAAATATTGTATGGCCATAAAAGCCTTAAAAGCTTATTTAGGTTTGATTGAAAAGTCGGGAGGTGTTGGTTGAAGTTCAGGCACTACGACTAAATAACTGTTACCTTCACAAATTACTACTACAGGTAATCTCCATATGTATCATTTTTCTCTTTTGAAAAATGAGTCCATGATCTCTAAAGTTCCTTCCAACTCTAACATTCCAAGTGTATGTACAGAAAGCATGTAAAGGCATAACCAGCACACATTCAGTCCATCCTTATGCCTGATTTTTTATGAATGCATGAAAATGCTAACAGTATAGAATATATCTACAAAAAAGTGAAAAATGCACCAGTGGAATTGGTAGTATTTAAGTACAAATAAAAAAGAGTTTCTGACATGTAAAATTTGCTTTCATTCTAAAATAATGGACCAAATTAATTTTCCCCAAACAGGAAAGTTTGGCAGAGATTTGAGTTATAAAGGATTAACCAACTCCTTTACAACAGTGAGAAATAAAAAAAAAAAACCAACCCAATACATTCCAGGGATGACCAAAGTGAAGAAAGCCTTGTCCTTTCAATTTGACTTTTATTTAAAGGAAGAAAGAAAGAGGAATTACAGGAAGGAAAAAAGTAAAAAGCAAAAAAAAAACCCCAAACCCAGATTCTTGCGAAGTTATTAATGGAGAAAATAGAAAAAACAAAATGAAGTAATTATGAAACAAGTAGTTGAAAGTGAAAGACAAATAAAAGAAATGTGTGGTCTGATGTCTCCAGTGCCAAGGTGAAGAGGGAAGAAGTAGAAGACAGAGCAATAAAAAGGTCACTATTAATAAACATCCTAGAGTGTATAAAAAAGAAGGGAAGGGACAGTTGGAATAGAATTAAGAGATTAAAAACAGATTGGGTTAGTTTTGCTGAACTGCTTTTTTCCCTCTTTATTTTTATTTTTCAAGGGATGGTTCATTGGATAAGGGATGGGGGGAATATATTTTTAAATAAAGGCAATAAAAAAACAAAATGTATCAATACAAATGTAAAAAAGGTTAAATGTATAAGCACTGAATAATCAAAATATATAGGTATGGTAACAGTTGGGCAAATGATGTATGTTGAAAACCAAGTATTGAGAGAAGATTCTGGGAAGATGGCCAAGTAGGTAGGAAAATTTAAAGCTCTCCAGATTTCCTTCACAAACAAGACACAATAATTCCTTGAGCTCAATATTGAGTGGCAAAAATAAACAGGAGTTGGGGCAGAACCGTGGTCCTCCTGGGACAATGGGAGAAGATTTGAAGAAAGATCCTAGGACGGAGGTTCAGCCCTGAGTGAAGTGTAAACTGCAGGCTAGTTCTCCCGAAACAACAACCTGTGAGCCATGGGGACAGCTACCTCAACCACAGGAAATTTCACCTTGTGGACAGTGAGTGATTTGGGCATCTAAACAGGG
The DNA here is from genome assembly GCA_028658325.1 of Potorous gilbertii. Classification (NCBI taxonomy): domain Eukaryota; kingdom Metazoa; phylum Chordata; class Mammalia; order Diprotodontia; family Potoroidae; genus Potorous; species Potorous gilbertii. The sequence continues at coordinate 590,133,621 of CM053770.1, read as the reverse complement.
GCAAGGGGGAAGATTGTTTGATGGTCCCAGGTGAGAAAGAGCAAGTACATGCCCAAGGAGTGCAGAAGCAATGAAGCAGGGACACTGTTGGCTGTAGGCACTCACAGAAGAGCTGAATTCTTGGTCTCAGTTCTAGGCCAGAGAAAAGAACTAAAGGTCATAGGCACTGGAGGGTTCTCAGGGAACAAGCCTATTTCCAGAATATTGCACTGAAAGACCCTAGTTGTGACTTGGAGTGGAAAAGGATTGCAGAGGTTGGGTCTAGGACAAAACTCAAAAATTAACAATAAGAAGGACCTGAGGCCAGAGACACCACCCCTCATACTCCAGGATTAGAGGTTATTATAATGATATATATAATATATTATATCTATAATATAATTATAGTAATATAGATATAATATATAAAAAAAGAAAAACAATGAGCAGGCAAAAGAGCAAAAATCCAACCACAGACAATTACTATGGAAACAGAGAAGACTGGGGTTCATCTTCAGAGGAGGATGCTGAAACAAAAAGAAAAAAATAAAAATTCTCTTCGATCTGAAAGTGTAACGTCAAATGGTCACATGCCCCCAAAGCATTCGTAGAGCAACTCAAAAAAGACTTCAAAAATCAGCTAAGAAAGATTGAGGAAACTTTTTAAAAATAAGAACAATCCTGAAATAATTAAAAGTTATGAAAAGAAAGTCAACCGACTGAAAAAGGAGATACAGAAAATCAAGGAAGAAAATGACTCCATGAAAATTAGAATTGGGCAAGGGAAAACTAGGGAAGTTGTGAGGCTAAGAACTAACAAAACAAAATACAAAAAATGAAAAAAATAGAAGAGAAAATGAAACATCTTATTAAAAAAACTAATCTGGAGAACAGATCAAGAAGAGAAAATATAAGAATAATTGGACTACCTGACAGCAATGATCAGAAAAAGAATCTTGATATGATAATACAAGAAATAATTAAAGAAAATTTTCCTGAAGTGTTAGAACAAGAAAGGAAAGTAGAAATAGAAACTACAAACAGAATAGAATAGAAATAGAAAAAAATTCACTGATCCATAAGATCCTTGGAGGAAAGCCTACAGGAATATCATTGTTGTTGTGTTCATCTTTAGTTGCTGAAGAAGATCATGACATCAGAGAAATGATGACATGACTTGCTCTGGACTTTGTTTTGAGTGAAGGAGGGCTGTAAGGTCACCAGTCTCACTTCTCCTCCAGGGCCATCTGAATCCAATGACCAGATATTCATCAGGATGACTGGAGATGACCCAGGATATCATAGGTGTTAAGGAGAAAAGAGAAGCAACAAGAAAAAGAACAATTCAAATATGGTGGAGCCACAGTTAGAGTTACACAAGACCTAGCAGTGGCTATACTAAAAGATCACAGATCTTGGAATACTATACATGAAAGAGAAAAAGAACTGGAGTTATGACTGAAAATAACATACCTAGTAAATTTACATACAGGATCCAAGAGAAATATGAGGTTAACCATCAAAGACTAATTACAAGGGACTCAATAACAACAGATTGTTTACTTTTTATATGAGGAAATGTAAAGTGTATGTATAAGATTGTCATTAGTAACTTGATAATTCAAAAGACAGTAGGGTAGAGCTGAGTATAATGTGATTCTAAAAAGCAAAATGATGTAAGAAAAGGTAAAAAAGAGTAACTATCTCATACAAATGAAGTGCAAGTGGAAGAACTGATACAGAGAAATTAGATGAGGGAGGAGACTGGTAGTTCTGGAACCATATTATTTTGGGGAATGGATTAAAGAGGGAACAATACATACATCTAGAAGAGTATAAAGGTCTTCTAAATTCGGAAAGAAATAAGAGGTCAAGGAGACTGGGAGGGGGAAAAGGATAAGGAGGGATAGGAAATAGGATAAGAGAGGGTATAGAAGGGTGTGTAGATTAATGGGATTGGGATAAAGAGGAGCAACACATATATTTAGGAGGGTATGAAAATCTTCTAAATTCAGAAAGAAATAAGAGGGTAAAGGGATAGGGTGGAGGGAGAGATAAGGGAGGGATTCTTGGAGATGGGGTAGGTTAAGGAATAGGAGGACGAGTTAGAGAGTAGGAGTAAAGAAGAGGAAGGAGTGATAGGAATAGCGTGAGAAGGATATTGAGGAAAATAGGAAGGAGGAAAATATACAACAATTAATTATATTTTAGAATGTGAATGGGATGAAATTTACCCATAAAGTGGAAGCTGATAGCAGAGTAAAAATTTGAATTCAGTAATATGTTATTTTTAGGAAATACTATAAAAATGATGGATATATACAAACATAAAATAAAGGTCAGGAATAGAATTTATGTAAAGAAGCAGGGATAGTAATGATGATCTCAGATTAAATTAAAGCTAAAATAAGGTTTAACCAAAAGAGAAAAAATAGGGAAACTACACAATTGTCAGCCATCTTAATCACGTTTTGGACCATATAAAATAATAATATGGTATAAAAATATGAGGATACCTGCCATAACATAGGAACTATATGAACATAAACACAAAACACTTTTTTATACAAAGATCTAAATAATTGTTTATTGTGCATGGGTAGGTAAAACTACTATAATAAAAAATGACATTTTACCTAACTAATCTACTTATGTAATACCATCCTCATTAAATTACTAAAAAATTATCTCACTGAATTGGAAAAAAACAATTCAGTTCATTTGGAAGAACACAGACTTTAAGGAAGAACAGAACTTTAAGGAAACCAGGGAAAAACATTTGAAGGAACTCGACTGACTTGTATCAGAACTTAAATCCTGTTATAGGATGAGATCAGTGTTGAAGTGGAAGAAGGAAAATTTTGACCATTTAAAATCAAAATTATCCCCTATGTAGCTAAGAATAGAGAGAATGAAGAAAAATTGTGGAAAAAACCTCATAGGCAATCTCTCAGATTGAATGTGATTGGATCGGAATGTGGTTGTTGTGTAGGAAAGGATGAGCTAATAGATACAGAAAAATATGAAAAGACGTGGACTTATGAAGGAAGAGTTTATGCAACCACAGAGGAACTAATGAAAAGAGTAATTAAGCATAAGTGGTCATATATATATATATGTTTGAGTTATATGTGTATATATGTGTATGTTTATGTATTCCCATGTATATGTATATATGTGTATACATGTGTATATACACACACATGTATGTGTCTATGTGTGTGTCTCTATATCCATGCTTAACCGTAGTCTTCTTGGGTAGGGGTTGTGGTAGTACCAACTGTGTTTCTTCCTTCACATTATCATGTACCAATGACTAGCAGTTCAGTTCCATTTATCTACTTAACATCAATTAGCTTTTATAAAGGAATACTTACTTTGAAGATACAATAATCATAAAAATACGAAACTACTTCTGCCTCTCTCCACCACCACTCTTCCCTATCCCACTTTGGAGTTATTCAGTTATTTCAGTCAGGTTTGACTCCGTGACCCTGGGAGTGGTTTGTCATTTTCTTCTCCAGCTCATTTTTGTAGATGAGGAACTGAGGGTCCTCAAGTGACTTGCTCAGGGTCACGCAGCTGGTAAGTGTCTCAGACTGGAATTGTACTCATGAAGATGAGTCTTCCTCATTCCAAGTCCAGGACTCTATCCACTACGCCACTTAGTTGGCTGGTCTCTAGGGAGAGAAGGCTAAAACATAGCACGGTTTACACATAGCATTACTTCCACTAAGTTCATATCCAAAGGTAATATCATAAGCAGATAAGTCTTTGTTTTAGCTACCACAGAGCTGGATTTCAAGGATCACTACCAAAATTTACTCTTTACTTCATCAGCATCAAATTGGTGCTGAATAGGATGTAAAAGCTGGCATAGATACTGAGCTGCCAAGATGCAGATTTTAGCCCAGGTTTTCTGATGCTAAGATTAAAGGGTTATCCACTCTGCCCATCTGCCTTTATCTTATATGTTTTTCTTAAGGCTTTTTTCAACTGTGTCTGACTCCTTGTGACCTCGTTTGTTTTCTTAGTAAAGATACTAGAGTGGTTTGCCATTTTCTTCTCCACCTCATTTTACAGGTGAGAAAACTAAGGCAAATAGGGTTAAGTGGCTTGCCTATGATCACAAGGTAAGTGTCTGAGGCTAGATTTGAATTCATGAAGATGTCTTCCTGACTCCCAGCCAGGCACTCTATCCACTGTACTACCTAGCTGCCCCATCTTGCATATCATGGGCATTTAATAAATATTTAATTATTTTTTAAATTTTTTAAAAAATAAATTAATTAATTTTATTTAAAAAATGAATAAATATTAACTCAACCAAATGATTAAAGCAGAATATGATAAGAATATAGAGAGGCAGAGACAATATACCATAACAAATTCAAGGTGGGAATGCTAATTTTCAATGGAGAAAAATCAGGGAAAGTTTCTTGGAAAAGGTGGTTTCTGAGTTTGGTTTTAAAAGAAAAGAGGGATTTTAAAGGGGTGGACTTGATGGGGGTGTGACTGGAGCATATTAGTGAAGTCATGGGGGGATGAAAATAGGTCAGTGCTGATATCCTTTATAATTCTCCTTGAATCAGGTAGTTTTTTGATTTCTTTGTTAGGATTTTTCAGCTTTTCAGGGCCCCCAATCTATGCAAGGACTGTTGAATAAGAACTCCATCTTGGACTATGCTCTTATTTGGAGCAAAGTAGAACATGCAAAGTAGAGCAGTATAAACTTATGTGCATCAGGAGGCCATGGAGTGCTAACAGGAGCATTTTCTTTTTCACATTATGTTGTCTTGTGCCTGGTTCCCATTTTGCAGGCTCCCAATGCACACAAGTTGATGTGCTTAAGAAACAGACAACACTCAGAATAAACATAGCAACAGCTGCCTTTTGAGGTCGAGTCGTTACTGAAATAATAACCTCTGTCCACAGTACTGTGGAGCAGCTCAGGAAGGATGCTGCTGCAGCCAGTGGTGGGGGATGAAGTCACTCACCCAGGGAGGCTGGGCTACTTAATAGAGACTCCTACAAGAGGAAGTGAAGTTCTATTTTGTTTTCCGTTTTAAGTTTGCTTTCATCCATAAATTAGTCTCAGCCATTTAAGAGAGAAACAAACCACCTGGCTTGAATGCAAGGGCTTCCTTTTCTTGCAGCTGAGAACCACCCCTTGGTTAATCAATATATTTTTGCTAATGGGATGGAAGTGCCTTGAGGGCAGGGACTTTGGTTTCATTTTTGTCTCTGTGTTCCTACTTATACATTGTTGTTCAGTCATGTCTGATTCTCCATGACCCTATTTGGGGTTTTCTTGGCAAAGATACTGGAGTGGTTCATCATTTTCTTCTCCAGCTCATTTTATAGATGAGAAACTAAGGCAAACAGGGTGAATTGGCTTGCCCTGGGTCACACAGCTAGAAAGCCTCTGAGGCTAGATTTGAACTTTGGAAGATGAGTCTTCTTGACTTCAGGCCCTGACCTCTATCTAGTTGCCCTTACCTTGCACATAACAGGTGTTTAATAAATGTGTGTTGATTGTTTAAAATTAACCCCTTTTCTTGTAATTTTGAGCCTCAAAACAAAAGTCATCAAGGCCTCCTGTTCTTTTAAAAAAGATACCTTCTCCATTCTTTAGAGGAGAAAGCATTCCTAGTTGTGCTTTTCCTGGGCATCTCTCTCTCTCTCCTCTCTCTGTCTGTCTCTGTCTCTATCTGTCTCTCTCTCTTCCCTTTTCCCTCCCTTTCATATATTTCTACTCCCTTGTCCCTTCCCCGCACTGAAGCCAACGTCCAGTGGCTATAGGCAAGTGCATCATCAAGCTGAAAATCAGCCCATCTTCTTGATGAAGAGCTTGGTAAGCAATCTCTCTGCCAAGTTCCCTTGGATTCTAGAGCAGTACTCCAGAAAGTCTTGGAGAAAACTTTCAAGAGGATTGCTCGGGGCTGGGAATTCAATCCTTACCCTTTGGAGAAGAGACAGTCCTGCTTTCAGGGTCAGTGCTTTTTCCCTTGTGGTGGCTCTGGCTGTAGGCCTCACCCATCACTCTGGTGGCATTTGAAAGTGGGTGAAGGAGAGGGAGCAGGAGGTGCAGAAGCCCAGGGGGCTATGCAGACAGGGCTACTGGTTGGGCAGCACTGGTTGTTGTGGCGACCATTGCCATGAGAACATTGAACACAGAGGGGACCAACCCCACCCAGCAAGGCATTGATCCTCAGCGTGTCCCTTAGTGCTTTATTCTCTGGCAGATGCTTCTTGTCTTAGGTTACAATTGCTGCACGCCTTTAATGGGACAGGTGGGCACTCAAAGCGCAGTGAAAACAGCCTTTCTCCATTTGCTTTTTCCGTTTCTTCCTTAACACAACACCCTGTCCCTCATCGTTTTTCTTTCTCCTTTATTTCTTCTCCTCGTTCTCAGTTTATTACCCCAGCTTTTTATTTCTTGTCTTTATCTCTCCCACCTTTCCTTCCTCTCCATTGCCCATTTTCTAGGAATTGTTTTCCTTTCTTCCAACCTCCTTTCCATTTGTTCTATTTTCATTTTCATTGATTTCTCTCTCCCCACATTCCTAAAACTATTTCACACCCCAAAACCTGGTTTTCCCAGAGGAGCACATTTTCAAAAGTATGTCTCAGTCCCCCTCATTCCTTTTGTAAGCAAAATCTTCCTTTCCTATTATTCACCCAGCAGCTTTCTATTATCTGACACAGTAGGAGTTCTTGTAGAATCAGTGCACAGTATCTGTGCACAAGACAGGTGATGAAAGTACACGATGACATTTGGGTTTAAAAGGTGTTATCATGCCATCCATGCCTTTATTTGAGGAACTCTTCCTTTGCGTGTACTCAGTGCGTGGGGCTCTACCAAAAGAAAGTACTTCATCTGTTTTGTTCTCCTAAGTGGAGATCAGAAATTTCTATAATACTTACCCAAAAGTAGTTTGTCATAGCATGTTGTAAGACTTAGCAAAAATGCTTTCACAGCAGGATCTTATATTCTCTACACAGTTGTGTGACTATAAAGATGTGGTCTCCTTTAGAAAATGTCTGTAAAAACTTGCCTGCTTCTGGAGTCTCCTCCCCACCCTCCTTTTAAAATTAAACAATTTATTTTTTCTTGGCTAATAAAACTAAAAAAAAAACCTGTTCCATGTATCATTTACACCCTATCGTCTTAGTAACTGATTTGCTATATGAGGAAATGAAAATGGAATGCAGGGAAAAAATGTCAGGAAAAGCAGTTGGCTCTGACCAAATATATTCAACTAGAGGAAATCTTTTATGGAAGTGACACTTACTTAAAGGCACTTAACAGATTTATTTTCAAGATGTTTCAAAGAAGGGACAACAACAAAAGAATGGGAAAAAAATCACAGACAGTGTAAAGCCCTGAAAAAGGCAACTGAGGAAATATCAGTAACTATCCACTTTCTCTTTTCTTGTGAAATCTTTATGAGAATGATTAACACATGTGTCGAGGGTATCATCTTGAAATATAAGAAAGGAACAGGCAGGTTTTTACAGAAAGTTCTCTAGAGCAGGCCATATTTTTATAATCCCACAGTTGACTGAAAGGTAAAGAGAATACAGAATCCTACTGTGTTCATCTCAATTGCAGCTGAAACCTCCTACATGTGTTAACTTTCCCCATTAGAATGTGAGTTCTTTGAGACCAGGGATTACTTTACTTTTCTATTGACATTCCTTTTTTCCTTTTTATTTAGTATTTTATTTTCCTTGAGTTACATGTAAAAATAATTTTTAACTTTTGTTTTTAAGACTTTGAGTTCTAAATTCTCTAACTTCCTCCCCCTATGGAGAAGCCAAGCAATTTGATATAGGCTATACATATGTAGTCATCCAAAACATTTCCATAATAGTAATGAAAGAAAACAAACCAAAAGAAAACTTCAATAAAAATAAAGACAAAAGGATGTTTTAATCTGTATTCAGACATCATCAATTCTTTCTCTGGGGATAGATAACGTTTTTCATTATAAGTCTTTCAGAGTTGTCTTGGATCATTGTATTGCTGAGAATAGTTAAGTCATTCACAGCCTATTATCACATAATATTGCTGCTACTTTGTACACAGTACATTTCACTTTGCATCAGTTCATGTAAGTCTTTCCAGGATTTTCTGACAGCATCCTGCTCATCATTTCTATAGCACTATAGTATTCTGACATAATTGCACACCACAGCTTGTTCAGCCATTCCCCAATCGATGGGCATTCCCTCAATTTCTAATTCTTTGCTTTGCATAACTTTTTATAAATATTTTTATACATATAGATCCTTTTCCTTTTTTATTTCTCATGGAATACAGACCTAGTAGTGGTACTGCTAAGTCAGAGCATATACATGGTTTTATAGCCCTTTGGACATAGTTCCAAATTGCTCTACAGAATGGTTGAATCAGTTCACAATTCCACCAACAATGCATTTATGTCTCATTTTTCTAACATTTGTCATTTTAGTTTTCTGTCCTTAATTAGATAATCTAACAAGTATGAGGTAGTACCTTAGAATTGTTTTAATTTGCATTTTTCCAATCATAGTGAAAGCAATTTTTAATATAGTTATAGATAGTTTTGTCTACTTCCTCTGAAAACTGTTCATATCTTTTGATCATTTATCAATTGGAGAATGACTCATTTTTATAAATTTGACTCAGATCACTGTATGTTAGAGAAATGAAGCCTTCATCAAAGAAATTTGCTTCAAAATTTTTCCTCAGTTACTATTGCTAACTATTTTCCTCCATTCTATTTTCCCCCTCTGTTTATCCTATTCTGTCTCTCCTTTCACTCTGTCCCTTCTGTCCCTTCTCAAAAGTGTTTACTTCTGATTGCCTTCTTCCTCAATCTGCCTTCCCTTCTGTCAACATCCCCATTTCCATTCCCTTCCCCTCCTACTTTCTTGTGAACTCAGATCGATTTCTATAATCAACTGAGTGGGTATGTTATTTCCTCATCGAACCAATTCTGATGAATGTAAAGTTTATTCATTCCTCCTTTCCCCCTCCACTTTTATTGCCTCCTTTATATGAGATTATTTATCTCATTCTAGCTCTCTCTTTCCCCTTCTCCCCATCCATTTTTCTTTCTAATCCTTTAATTTTATTTTTTTAGATATCATCCCTTCATATTCAACTCACCTATTATCTCTGTCAATATATAACTGCTTCTAACTGCCCTAATAATAAAAAAGTTCTTATAAATTACAAGTATTATCTTCCCATGTAGAAATGTAAACAGTTTAACCTTAATATATTAGTATCTTACCATTTCCCTTTCCTTTTTCCTTTTTATGTTTCTCTTGAGTCTTGAATTTGAAAGTCAAAATTTCTATTCAACTCTTTTAATTAGGAATGTTTGGAAGTTCTCCATTTCATCGAATGTCTATTTTATCCTCTGAAGCATTATACTCATTTTTGCTGAGTAGGTGATTCTCAGTTTTAACCCTAAGCTCATTTGCCTTCTAGAATATTATATGCCGAAACCTCTGATCCTTTAACGTACTATCTGATAAATATTGTGTTATCCTGACTGTGGCTCCAAGATACTTGAATTGTTTCTTTCTGACTGCATCTGCAATACTTTGTCTTTGATCTGTGAGCTCTGAAATCTGGCTGTGATATTCTTGGCAGTTTCCGTTTTGGGATCCCTTTCACAAAGTGATTCTTTCAATTTCTATTTTACACTTAGATTCTAGAAAATCAGAGCAGTTTTTCCTTGTTAATTTCTTGAAAAGTGATGTCTAGGCTCTTTTTTTTTGATCCTGGCTTTCAGGTAGTTTAATAATTTTAAAATTATCTCTCCTGAATGTATTTTCCAGGTCAGTTGTTTTTCCAATGAGACTTTTCACATTTTCTTTTATTTTTCATTCTTTGGTCTTATTTTATTGTTTCTTGATTTCTCATAAAGCCATTAACTTCCATTTTCTCAATTTTAATTTTTAAGAAATTATTTTTTCCAGTGAGCTTTTGGACTTCTTCCATTTGGCCAATTCTACTTTATAAGGAGTTATTTTTGTCCCTCTTTTTTTTCCATTTGGTCATTTTTTTCCATTTGTTTTTTAAGAGATTTTTTTCCTCCTTGACTTTTTGGACCTTTTCTATCTTTTGGCCTAGTCTATTTTTAAGTATTTTCTTCAGTATTTTCTGTGTCTCCATTGCCAAGCTGGTGACTTTTTCATGACTTTCTTGCAATACTCTCATTTCTCTTCCCAATTTTTCTTCTACTTCTTTTACTTGATTTTCAAGATCCTTTTTGAGCTCTTCTATGGCCTGAGACAAGTCCATATTTTTCTTGGAGGCTTTGGATGGAGGAGCTTTGATTTTTTTATTATCTTCTTGTGAGTGTGTGTTTTGGATCTTCCTTGTCACCATAACAACTTTCTACGATCAGAATTTTTTTCTGTTGTTTGCTCATGTTCCAGTCTATTACTTAACTTTTAACTCTTTGTTAAAGTAGGGCTCTGCTTCTAGAGTGGAAGGCATACACTCTCAAGCTTCAGTAGTTTTGTGATCTGTTTTCAGAGATACTTTTAGGAACTTGTAACTTTTCAGTTCTTCCAAAGTGGTATGATCTAAAGAGAGGTGTTTACTACTCTCTTGGTCTGTGCTCTGGTCTATGAGTGACCACAAACATACTTTTCTGCCCTGGATCTGTGAGGAGGGTTCCATCTCCACTGTGGCCACTAGCTCTGGTGTTCCAGTGCTCCTAATTGACCTGGGACTTCCATCGAGAACTGGGACGTGGATCTGAGTATGGGAAAGCAACAGAGTCTTGCTCCAATGCTGTAAATACATGTGTGTATATGTATACATAGCATATATATGTATACATAACATACACACATGTATATATGTATAAATAACACATATATGTATATGTATGTATATATGTGTGTATACACACATATAAATGTATATGTTGTATATGTGTGTGTATACAAACACCCACATCCACACACACATATATATGTATATGTACATTCTCCTTCTGAACAGTTATTTGGTCCCCTTACCATCTATCTGTAGGCTGAGAGCTCTGGAAGCAGCCTCTGTAGATGCTGATTCAGTCACTCTGAAGGCCTACTCCTGGTTTGTTGGACCTAGGGCTATGCTGGATGTGATAGACCTTTCCTACTGACCTTCTAATTTGTTTTTGATGTGTGTGGGCTGAGAAACCACCACTGCTGCTGCCAATTCAGTTGCCCTAAGCCTGTTTCTGTTTAGCTGGGGCCTGGTCTGCACTGGTGTGGCATGTGCTGGAATGTGCTCCTCTCTCATCCTGGTGTAACAGAACTTCCCTCCTGTTCTAAGTTGTCTTGGGCTGGACAATTGTTTCACTCTGGTCTTTTTGTGGTTTCTGTCACTCTATCACTTGTTTAGACTCATTATTTAAAAGTACTTGGAGGAGTTTGGGGGAGAGCTCAGAGGAGTCCTTGCTTTCACTCTGCCATCTTGGCTCCACCCCCTGTACTGGTATTCCTAGTCCTCAGCACAGTACTGATTTCAAAATCATTCTATTTTTTAGTTGTCTATGAAGATGGTAGCAGGCTTTGTAGTATGAAGATAGCTCTGCATGTCTTGGAGGGTTGTGGATCTACATGTCTACTCCTTGAACAATCTGGATTCTCTACTTCAAAAAGATAGAAAGGAAGGACTCCTTAACCCTCACCCTCTCCTCCTGTATTGTTATCATTTTCAGAAGAAAGGTTACTTTCTCTTTCATCCTAAGTGCTTGGGATATAGTTTGTAGATCAATCTATCCACAGTACTCTCTTTGAAAAAGGGTTGCTAAAAGATATATCAAGGCATCAAAGTAATGACAAAGTATCTTAATGCCTCTCTGTTTGTATGTATCAGAGTTCCTCTCCTTTTGGCCAGGCTGAGTTCTATGTCCACCTTCTTCTTCTACTTCCTTCTTCTATGGGTTCCACATTAGAAAAGTTCATAGACTTTCCCTAATACAGTCCTGACAGTCAAGTACTGTCTATTCCCTTCTTCAGTTGGCCTTCCTGATGTCAGTTTCACTTTGTTGTTTCTATGATAACAAATCTGAGACACAGTTCTCCTCTTCTTGGGAAACAAGTCTTCCTAAGGGGAAAAAAATTCATCCTGCCACATACTTTTGTCCTAAAAGATCTTACCTGCTGAGAAAAGGCAAAAACTCCCAGGAGAATTTTGAAAAAAAAGCCACTTTCAAGACATAGAGGAGGCTGATTTTATTCCTCCTTCAGGAACATCTGCTGGAGCAACTGTGGATGACAATATCTTCTTTGAAAGGAAAAGTGGTGAATTTAGAAGGTCCTCAGGGAATGTAATGCCATAAAACAGAGATCTGTTCTCATTATCCAAATTTGGTATTGAAAATAACTGAGAAAACACAGCTTTTTAAAGTCAAACAGCTTAAAGCATAATAAGGTGAGAGAATGGAAAAGAAAACATAAATCCTTGAAGCCCTTGGCCTTGTCATTTCTTCCATTTTTGCACATGTTCTCTTGCTGTTGTCACCAGAAGTTTACAGAATGCTATAAAGCCTCATCCCTCTAGTGATGAAGAAATAAAATGCCTATTTATTCTTGTCAGAATACCTCACCCAAGCCTTTATTCTGAAGGTGAAAAGTCATTGAAGTTCACTGGATCTCTAACCAAGTTTGCAATTTACTTCTTTCCGTTGGCAAGACTAAGAAGACTTGCACCATGATTTTCCCCCTCCCGCATAATAAAATTAGTAGAGTGTCCTTCAATTTATAAGTCTTTGATCATTCCTGGAGGATATGAACAAGAATTGTGCAGGTTGATAGGTGAAGATGGATTGCAGTCTTCACCGTGGGAGGGAATATTCCCTCTGATGACATCGTAGGTCAGCTAATGTATGAAAGTGACAAATCTACCCCAGTCAGGGGCAGGGTTTGGGGCTGGGGTTATATCTGTGATTGCTTCATTTGTTTCCTATAGAAGAAATCCACTGTTCTATAAGGATCACAGAAAGTGAAGTGGTACTGAAGGACTGCAATCTGTACCATTGGAGGGACTGTTCTTATCAAGATTCATGGCAGTATTATCACTACTCTAAAAATGATACTGTTACCCAAAGGTTGAGAGCATATGTCCCTGAAAATGTTGGAAAAGTAGCTTAATTGTTTATGGCATTTGGCAAAATGAGACATAATGTTGTTTCTGGATGTTTTGTGTGTCTCTAGAACCACAGAAACTAGACTCCTCTTCTTTGGCTGCTCCTCTCAAAGCCTGTAAAGGAGTTGGGGGATAAAGCCAATGACCCCACCCCCGCTCTGCCCTTCCTACCATCTGGACTTTAATTCAGTTTGTCTGAGACTTTAGATTTCACACTTTTCATAGCACATTCACATATGTTGCTGAATTTCTCTGATAGGAAAAAACCTCAACAGAACAGCAATCAGTTCTTGGGTTAAATGAAGAGTTATGGAAATTAACTGTAGAAGAGAATCATGGTTATGGAATGAAGTGAGGAATGGGTGTCAGACAGCCATTCCATTAGCAATGAGTGAAGTTCACGGCAGGATCTGGATTGGCAACCTTAACAGCTTTGTGGGGCAATGTGACATGACATCCTGGGCTTCCCAACATGAAGACCTGGGATAACATCCAGCCCTAAACACTAATTGTGTGACCCTGGGAAAGTCACTTAATTTCTCTGAGCTCAGTTTCTTCATTTGTAAAATGTGGGTAATAACACCTACCTCATAGGGCTGTTGTGAGACTCAAATTACCCTGATGGAAAAAGTATATAAGAAAAGCATTTTGCAAATCTTAAAATGCTAAGTAATTGTTAGCTGCTGTTGCTGATGCTACTACTAACTACTGACATTAATCTTAAATTTCATCCTACTAACTGAGTGGCCTGAATGGCATGACATTGAGAGTCAGCCTCAGAAGAAGAAAGTCCTGGATTAAAATTCTACTTCTTCCACATACAGTTGTGTGATCTGGGGAGGCAGGCAACTTAATTACTCAGTGCTGCAGAGGACTTTCTAAGACTATAAGTTTCAGAACATTTTCCAGTTTGTATTGGTAGAGAGTTCCCTATACCAGTGAAATCACAGGTGTAGACCTAGAGAGTCACTTTTTTCTAAACAAACAAAACCAAAACCAAATGCCATGGACACTGCAATGCTGGGCTTTGAATGAAGAAGACTTGGGTTCTAATCTGGGCTCTCATCCATGCTAAGCAAATCATCAAACTTCTCAATGCCTCAGGTGGTTCTCTAAGATTATGAGTGGAAGGCAAATTCTTGACCTGAATCAGTGAAAGAAATTTCCATACTAGGATGTCTCTTTTCAGAGGAAATCATAGGCTAGTACCAAAGAAGCAAACAAAGCCCAAGTTACCTAGAACTTTGAACTTTTTTTCCTTCCAAGATTTCCTGCTGAAAGGAAATAAGGGAGAATCAGGGTCATAGTTGCTCACTAATTATGGAGACGTGCTTCTTGAGCTTGTTAAGCAATTATTCGGCCACTGCTCTAAGGGAGAATTAATAAAGAAAGCATAATTCTAAAATGATAACTGACAGGAAAGAGGAGTTTCAAATGTATTTCAAAAGACTGAGAAAAACCTGGGAAAATTTTTGCTTTTCAGTTTTATAAGAATAGTCATCAAAGAAACAGATGAAAAATTTGGAGGCAATAGGGGCTCTATTTATATAAATGCTGAACTCTGGGACTAAAAAAAATCCAAACCTCCAAATGTTAAGAAAAATACAATTAATCAGTTTCAGTTTTTTTCTTCCTTCTCTTAACACTCTCAAAAAGCTAGCGGATTAGCATAAAGGAATGTTTTCAGCTGGAGCAGTAAGCAAAATCACAGCTTGTTGTTTCCCTTGACACAACCTTTCAAAAATGATTCAGAGGTTGTCACTTTGACTACATTTTGAGACATTAGATATGACAGGGAAGGATGGAAGTTGTCTGTTGGACTATATTCTGAGACATTAGATACTACAAGGGGGAATGGAGAGATGGATATTAAAATGTTGTATTTACATACAGAGTGGTATATTTCAAAGAACAGTAGTCGTTGAGTTAGAAAACCAGACCCGTCTATGCCTCCTCACCTCTCACACTGACTTTGTTACTTTGGATTAGTCAGTTTTATTATTATTAATTATTAATATACGTTACTGTTGTTCAGTCATTTCTGACTCTTTTTGATCCCATTTGGGGTTCTCTTGGCAAAGATACTGGAAGAGTTTGTCATTTTCCTTCTCCAGTTCATTTTACAGATGAGGAAACTGAGGCAAACAGGGTGATGTGACTTGCATAGGGTCACATAGTATTTTAGGACAGATTTGAACTCAGGTCTGGTACTCTATCTACTCTACCACCTAACTGCCCCTTTCTCATCAGTAACATTGAAATAATATTTGGATTGCCTTTCTCACAGAATTGTGAGGAAAGCATTCTATAAATCTGAAAACACTAGAAAAGTGAGCTATAATAATTATTCTTTTTGCTCAATATATTTCCTCTTTCCTAAAAGGCAAGTAAAAACTTGAGTTACTCCTTATAAGTTGAATAGAAGTAAAGTATTAAACAAAGATGGCCAAGATTCTTGTGGCAAAACAAATATTCCATATGCTCTATTAGTTAAAAGTGAATAATAACTATGGATCAGATGTATAGTTTATTTTTCTTTTTAACATTAAATTTTTTATCAGTTGTATCTTTTGATATCACTTTTATATCTAAATATATAGAACCATGATCTTACAGTCTCCAATGGATACTGTTCTTCTGCTCTTTAGTCACTGTGACCATTTTCACTGGTGTCACCTCATGCTTAGAATATATTCTCTGTACATTTTCATTTTGTAGATAAGGAAATTGAGGGTCTGAGAGATTAAGTGATTTGCTTACGGTTATGCCTTTAATTCTACCATATGTCTACCATAACGTGTAACCCTTGGCTTAAAGGACCTGTTGCATGGGATTATTCTTGGTGGACATTGATTGCTTGGTGCTCAGTGATGTACATTGGAGTTGGTGAGAATTAGAGAGAAGAAAGATGCTTTTTTTCTGGCTTCTAGCTTCCAGAAAGAAGCCACATCTTCTAGATTCTCTCTGTTGCTGCTTCATTGACTTTCAGTTTTAATTCTTTTGGTACTGTGCTATTTCATGACTTGCAGTTTCATTGGAAGAATATAAGTATTAAGCAGATGGTTTTATAGAAGATATGCAGATAATATAGTGCTGATTAAGAAGTATCAGTTTAACACTTTCCCCTGCCCCCCATGTAGAATCTTTTTAATTAGAACTACAACCACTCAAAAGACTTTTGGCACAAGTATGCACACAGGAAAAATCCAGCGGATGAAGAATGCCTGTTGTCGAGACTAGAGTATACAGTTGGAGGGCCAACCTAAAGAGCTGGTCCATCTGTACAGATATATTGGATAGACTCTGAGCATGCACAATGAACTGAGCTCATAGTTGTATAGGAAGAGGAAAGTGGGATGAATTATCTCTGGGAAATTGTACTATGCCTTTAATGATCCTAAACGTCTCCTGAAAACAAAGGTCCATCATCATATAGTTAATATCTCAGTTAGGATTTAAGCTCAGTTCTCCCAAGTACAAATTCCATACCCTATTCACTATTCCATGATCTTGCTATATTAAGTAAATAACCATTTACTGAGGTTTGCATAGTCACAATCTCATACTCTGCTGTAAGTGGTTCCTGATGACAATTTCTACCCCGCAACCCTGCCCCAGCCTATGGATCTTGCATTCTTTAAATGTTCTATGTTTTGATTTTTTTTGACAACTTCCTCTCATCCCTGCCCCTTCCCCCCTTTCATTTTATCTCATCTGATATCCTTGAATGATACAGAGGGGATTTTCTAGAGATCATTGACTTAAAAAAGTTACTGTACATTTACACATCAGTTTTCACTTTGATTGGCAAGGAGGTTCCTAATAAACATAATTTTTTAGTTTATGAAATCTTACATGAAGGTGGATAACTGAAAATTTGGCCTATATATTTGCAAGGTTACTGACTACTCTATTATATTATTGGGGAAGTTATTTCAAATGTTTAGAGCAGTGTTCTAATGAGGATAAGGAGTTATTTCACACAGAGAAAAATTCTGCCTAATGGTTATAGACATCACTTAGTGTCAGCCAGCTGTCCTGCAAATGTGCTGTTTATCTCAAATCCATCATCATTGCTGGGAAAATAAGTCAGAGTGTATGTCCTACTGCGAAATTAGTGACTGGTGCCCTAGAGGCACTAGAGCTGTTGGGATTTGGACATTTCTCAGATATATATAGTTGTTTGGAAACCTCTGAAAGATGTATATCAGGAACACAATATATGGTGATGGGCTTTGGCTCAGAAGTTAGAGAGGAAAAGAAACAGTATACATGCATAATGCTTCTAATCCTGCTTCTGAAATGGGAAGCCTGAGGCCATTCTGTTACTTCTTTGTGAGCTATTGCAAGGGTCTGGGCTGTAGCTCATAGAGAGATCATGAGAATTGAAGAGATCACAGAAGTGGAGAATTAAGCACAGGGAAGGACCTTAAAGATAATCTACTGTACAGCTTCATGTTACAGATTTTTTCTTTTCTTTTCTGCCCTGGAAGTCTTCAAAATTGTCAGTTTATCCAGAGATGAGAGAAAGACAGTATTACCAAAGTCAATTCAGCCTTTAGATTTCCAGGAAAAAAAATATTTTAGAAAATAAAAAAATTCTTGATACAAGGGTAATAAATGTTTTACTAAGCAGTAACTGTTCCTTTATCTACTGAACTTCTTTTTGCTCCTCCCTGGTCCTTTCACCTGGGTCATACTCATTCTTGGAACTGACTGAGACCCACCCTTTGTGGGTCATGGTTTCTTAAGAATTTCCTTGAGGTGATGTGGGGAGGGGGAAAATGGGAAAGAAATAAATATTGATGAAACACCTACTCTATGCCGGGTGCTTTATAAATATCTCATTTTGGTCCTCCTTGGAATGCAGATGCTACTATTACCCTCATTTTACAGTTGAAGAAACTGAGGCAGATAGAGTTAAATGACTCATCCAGGGTCACATAGCTAAGAATTCAGGTCTTCCTAACTCTAGACCTGGAGTCTACTGTATCATGTAGCTGCCTTCAGCTCTGGCCACCAGTCCTGGCTGTTTTGATCTTGTCTTGCTTGGTGCATTTTCTTAAGAGTGGACTTGTGAAGGAAATTCTGGGACCTTTATTTGTTTCTGAGTATGTAGTCCCTCTAACATAGCATCTTCATCTTTTTGAGTAAAGCTGCCAGTAAAAGCCCATCTATTTGCTTCTGGTATTTCTGTAGGATCGTGTATGTCATATGTTATTGTGTC
This sequence comes from Potorous gilbertii, assembly GCA_028658325.1. Classification (NCBI taxonomy): domain Eukaryota; kingdom Metazoa; phylum Chordata; class Mammalia; order Diprotodontia; family Potoroidae; genus Potorous; species Potorous gilbertii. Next base: position 590,115,268 of record CM053770.1, on the reverse strand, counting down.
CACTTCTTCTATGGACATGACTTGATTCATTTTATTCAGACAGTTATCTTCAGACTTCAGGCTTTCATTTCAATCTGTGTATACTCAGTATTCTGAACCACAATGTCCAGGTTGGTGATTTGATATTCTATTTCATCCAAGAAGTGTTCCTGGCAACATTTCTTCTTAAGGTAATTACTTTGACCTTTCCTATCCCAGAGAAACTGTCTGGGAATTTCCTTTTTCCTTTTTCATTGTTGGGTGATTCTTTTCTGGTACTGCTTCAGTTTAACCTGTTTTTCCAATTGATGTGTGGGTTTGTCTGGCTCTGTAATCCTTCTCCATTCCTTGTAGCTTCCCTAGTTACCCATGGTGGCCATGGTGCTCTTTCTTGGTCCAGCCTGGCTCAGTACAATCTATTTTCTTGCCCTGGCTGCTACTATCTGTACAGCTCTGCTTTGGGGACTGATTTCTACTTTAAAGTTAAGGAAATAGAGGTCCTAGGAGCTTAAATAGTTTGTCCAAAGGTCCATTGGTGGTAAATGGTACTGTTTTGGTTTTAGTCTATTGTTTTCAGTGTGCCAGCGGTTCTTAAACTATTTCTCCTTGCCTTGTTTTCAAGGTCAGTTGGTTTTAATAATAGATACTTCATATGTTCTAATTTTTCATTTTAAAAATTTTGTTTTGATATTTCTTGTTGTATCATTGAATCAGGGGGTTCTATTCACTCCATTTTCTTTTTTAGTGATCCCAGTACATGGGTCATGTTTTCTTTTATTCCAAGTCATTTATATTTTCTTCTGTTTTTTCCTTATTGTAGAGTTCTAATTTCATTTTTTTAACTCTTGCTTTATTTCTTCTATATACTTTTTGAATTCTTGTGAATAAGTCATTCTTTTTCCCCCCCTGAGGTCCTACTTGTACTTTTCGAGGAGTTAGTATCTTCTGGGTTTAGCTCTTAGGTGTCTCTTAATCTATAGCATTTCTTAATTATATTCTGTTCTTTCCTCCATTTATTCTTGTCTCTAGTCTTAGTACCTGGATTGGGACTTTGTACTAGGACCTTATTCTGTCCACATTCACACTCCAGGATGGGGTATCTGAGTCTTGGTCTTGTCCCCTTTGTAGTGTGGATGCTGTTGACATTTCTCTGGTAGAGTTCTGGATGAAATAATTTATTCCTGGGATTGCTTAACTGCCCACTTTTTTTTTACTATTTTAAAAAATTTTATTTTTAATTTATGAAATAAAATAAGCATTTTCATAGTATAGTACAAAGAAAAGATGATTGTACACAAAATTGTAACTATTATGCATTACTTATTCTTCCTTTCAAATATACAACAAAATTATCATGTAATTTTTTTCTTTTTTTCTTCCCTCATGCCCTCTCTCCTCAATGGCTACCATTAGACATAAAATGTGTGTATATACATACATACATACATACATACATACATGCGAAATTATTCCATACGTACTTCTATTTATCAGTTCTTTCTCTGGATGCTGATAATTTCTTTTTAAAAATGTCCTTCATAGTTAATTTGGATGTTTATAATAGACAAAATAACTTATTTGCTCAAAGTAATTCTTAAAATAATATTGCTGTTATTGTATAAAATAATATTGCCATTATAGTGTACAGAGTTCTCCTGGTTCTGCTCCTTTCACTCAGCATCAGTTTATATAAGTCCTTCCAGGCCTCTTTGAAGTCCTCCTGTTCACAATTTCTTATAGCACAATAGTATTCCATTACATTCATATATCACAACTTGTTTATCCATTTCCCAGTTGATGGACATCCCTGCAATTTCCAGTTCTTTGCCCACTTTTACAAAACTGTCCTGATTCAGGGATCTAGAATTTTGTGTTTTGTCTTGTGGGAGTCCAGTGTATGCTGGTCTCAGTTGTCTCTCCATCACTTTGGGCAGACACCAAATAAGAGTGTTTTTTTCCTCTCACCTGCTATGGTAATGAAAGGTTCTGACCAGATAGCAGAGATTCAGTTGGATTCAGGTCTCCTATAGGGCCCCGGGAAACCTCTGACTCATCTCCTTGATCTCCTCTTGCAGTCACCAAATATCTAATATCATACTGATTCTAGGCCTTCTAGAGAGGATTCTGGACTCAAAATTCCAGTCTTCTCCATCTTCTTGGGTGGAAGCTGGAAATTACATTTATTCTCTGATGCAGCACCAATAGAATACTAAAGATTGATCTGGGTGCATATCTCCTGGAGGGTCCTAAGATTTGCATTTACTGCATAGGTGCCTCTTTTTTCCCCCTCACTTTGTCCTCTGCTGCAACTTCAAGAAGTCAGGGATAAGATTCTATTGTCTTCAGGTCTCATTTCACAGAGATCATGCAGTTCTCAGGCACTTGTGGTCCCTCCGTCCCTCCCTCCTCACTTCACAGCATCTTCTGGTTTCTGGGCATCATCATGTATGGTTCTTTACAACATACCTCTGTTCTGTAGCTTACTTGTTTTTCTTTGTAGTTTTACTGTTCAATGATCTATTTATTTATTTTTGCTGGGCAATTTCTTACTGGAGTCAGGCTTAGCTGCAGGCTTTCATTTCACCATCTTTACTAAAAGTCCAATTTCTCTAGTTTTAAGAACAAAATTTATTATCAAGCAAAGTTGAGAAATTATTAGCTGTTTTGCTTTTGGCAGAGAAAAGAGCTCTTGTGTATGTCTGGAAAATTGAAGTCCCACATCACCTACTATATTATGCCTCCATGTTGGACTTATTTCCCAAGATGCTCATCTATTTCCCTTTTTTATCCAGGTAGTATGTAGTATAGTCCAGTGATGTTATCACTTCTGTGTCTATCTCTGTTAATCTTCACACACATTTGCTTCACTATTCTTCCTTTTGTACATGTGTCTATATATAGAATTGCTTCTACCTTCCTTGTAGACCATTTGATATAATCATAGAATAAAAGAGGGCAGATGATAGAGATAATGAAGTGTTAATGTATCAAATGAATTGTAAAGACACATCTACACCCTCTTAACTCTTTATCAAGTGTGAAGAAGTTTTCCAGATGGAATTGGAAGGGAAGCTTGACATTGGTTGATCAAAAATGACCAGCCAAACCCCTGTCAGCCTTTCCAAACAGAATCTTGCCAGCCCTGGAAACAGTTCAGACAATTGAGAAGGAACTCAACTTCCAAAGCAAATGTAGAGATGGAGGAGGAAAGGTTCTGAGAAACGTCATGGAGGCAGACTAGTAGAAGGGTAGCTAGAGGTAGCCACCATGATGAGCAAGCAATAGGAATGTCAGAGTAAGGCTGGATGGCCTGATTAGGCATGAGATGTTTTGGGATAGATGCTATGTCACTGTAATTAATTCTCTTCTACTGCGGATCCCTTGATTTTCTCTATTCTCTTGGCCTTCCAAATGGAAATTTAAATAAAACCTTGTTCTCTAGAAAAATGTATTTCTGAAAATTGTTTGCCTTTCTTTGGTTCTAAATATTTTTTTCTGTCTTTTAGACTGAAAGTTGCAATAAAGGATCTTAACTCCAGACATTTCCTAATTTGAATGTATTTATTGGAAATGTAGCTGGGAGGAGGTGTTTGACAGATATTTTCTGGGAGAAGAAAAAGGGAGATTTAAAATGGTGGTGTGTTGCTAGATTGCTGTTTTATGGCTGGGGGGGCACTGAAAAAAGAGAACTTAAATAAAAGAGAGAGAATCATATATTTTATTTTTTACATCTTTTCAGAGTAGAGAGACAATGTTTATACCAGCAAAGAGGAAAATAGAGGTGAAAAAGGATGGCTAAATAATGCTGCTTGGCTTCCCACGGTGGATCTCCTCACATGAATATATCTTTTCAATATATAATGTTATTCAACTTCCTTTTTACCTATTATGTTTCTTTTGCATAAAGTATACCTTTCCAGAATCCTGTTCTAGTCAAGGGTCTCACACCACTAAAATTGTAATATCTAAGAGGTCAAAATTGCCCTTCTTGCATTAGGATCTTTTACTTGTTGCTCTTACTTTGTGTATTTTTAACCTTTGTTAAAGGATTATTTTCAATAAAAGGTGTGGTGATACAAAGTAATGATGCAATTCCTCTAGTAATAGCTTCTTTCTCTCTCTGTCTCTCTGTTTCTCATAGGGTTACAATTGTTGGAGTGATAGCTCTTTACACCAGCTTATGTAAGAATTAAGCTCAGACACATGGCAACCTCCCTAATCCTGGGTGTACCTTCTACCAACATTTCATCACCACAACTGCCATGGCTTCCATTCCAATTACTTTACCTGAGAAAGTCATACAAGAAAATGCACCATTGGAACCACCCCTCCATGCCCTGCCATAAAAAGGTCACACTTTGTTCTCATTTCTTCTCTACTTACTACCTAAAATATCATCGACCATACTAAACTATAGTACAGAGTTTCAGACTTTGTCTATTTTTCCCAACTTTCTGTAGGCAGCCTCGAAGTGGGAGAGATGCTGGTGTACTCATTAGGTCTCTTGGCTGCAGCTACTTCCTTCCTGCTCCTACAGTTCAATTGTCTTCCCTTTGGTTGATCTGATGGGACTAATCAACAAAGTGTCTACTACCACTACATGCGGGACAAAACTAGCTTTGGGAATGGTTGGAAAAGATGCCAAAATTTTCAACCCCAACTAAGTCTATAAGTGGCTCTGCTCCTTTTTATTGAGACTGTGAGTTAAGTTTCTTATGACTGGCACCTGTTGTAATCACTATGTGAATTAGCAGGCTGCTTTAATTCTATACTGTGATGTTGAGAGTTACGTAATTAAACATTTTATTTCTTCTTCTCCATCTCTTGTTATGAGTGTGGGAAACGACCTAAGCCCTAGCTCTCCAGGTAGGTGAGCTGATACCACTCAACTTCCTAGAGGTAACTTTACTATGATATCATTTATAAATGGATTTCATTTTTCATTGGCTCTTCCAAAATTTCTTCCAGCAGTTCTGAACCAATAGGTTATCATATAACCTAGTTTGTCTTGTCAGTGCCATGATGCTAATTTTCTTTATTACAAGTATAAATGATAATAAATGATAATGCCTTTGTTTTTATATGACAGTTATTTCTGGGTAGTCTATTTTCCTTCCCACTGATCACATATTCCCCTCCCCCCAAAAAAGTCCCACTTCATTGAATTCTTCTTTGGGACAGAGAACAACAAATCAAAACCACCTGATATCTGATACTGACTTTTTGTTTCCCCAAAGGAGAGAAGTGAGGGCAACAAAGGAATATTACATTCTAAAGGGAAGACGTGCATATTAATACATATGTGGAAAAAAATGTAAATCAAATACAAAGGTGTAGAAATGGGGAGGGGGGAAGCAAGACAAGTGTGGGGAGAAGCCACTGCAAAGGCAACTAGATTGAGTGTGAGGAATAGTGAACAGGCTTGCACGGATGAACAGTAGAGAATACAGAAGGGAATAATGTATGAATAGATAAGAAAAGCTGGAAGGGGCCAGCTTGTGAAACACTTTGGATTCCAAGTTAAACAGTTTATATTTGATTCTAGAGGCAATGGAGAGATTGGAGCACAACATTAATACACAAGACATTTCCAAGGATGCACAGAATACAAATACGCAGGGAAAAACCACCAGGAGGCTGATCATCAGAGCCACACCATGATGCCCCACTCTGAAGAGGTTACGCCTTGTTCTCTTTCTTTTCAACATACATGCTTACATATTACCTAAAATATAATGGATGAGTCTAAAATTCAGCACAGGAATTTAGACTTTCTCTACTTTTGTCTACTTTCTGTAGGCAGTTTTAAAGTTGGGATGAGGTTAGTGTACTTATTAGGTCTATTGTCAATGAGAGATAATATCTGTAAAACACTTAACACAATGTCTGACACATAGTAGGTTCTTAAAAATGCTTCTTCCTTCACCCCTACCATCTCCCCTCTTCCTTCGCTGCAGCTGCTACTTTCCTGCTCCTATAAACTCAAGTACCTTCCCTTTAGTTAATCTGATAGCACTACTCAACAATTAAAGTTGAGTTTTATCTTGGGAGATTTTAGCCTAAATACTACCCAGAGAAGACTGAGAGATAGGCATAGGTGTAATCAAATTAGGCAGATGCCCAGGTCATAATATGCAGGGTGACAGCACACAATTATTTTTAGCAACTTATTTTATAAATGCAAATTAAAAAAATTTACTCTAACCTTTACCCCCAGCTATTAATTCCCCTCTGTTCTGTGCAGAATCCTTTTCTGGTAACAAAGAAAAGATTTTAAGTAAAAAGAACCAAAATATAGACCTTGTCAGTGTATACCACATTCTTCATCTGTGGTCTAATGTTACTACTGTGAGGATAAAGTTGTGTTTCTTTATGGGCTATTACCAAGATTGTTCATTATAATTAGATTCTACTGAATATAACTGCTATCATCTACGTTATCATACAAATTGAGTAGATTGTTGTCTTGGTTCGGCTTTCTTTACTCTGTACCACTTGGTACAAGTCTTCCCATGTTTCTTTGCATTCCTCGTACACTTAGTAACTCATGGCATAGTAATATTGCATGACATTCACATCCCACAGCATGTTCACCATTACCAACTATGGGCACCCATTTTGTTTCCAGTTTTTTTTATTTGCTAGCATAAAAAAATTACACATATTTTTAAAACCATAAAATTTCACTGCTCACCACATCTAGGCATTTATTTTATGTTAAATCAAATTCATGTGTTACAGTGAAGGTTTCAAGCATCCATGGAGACTTCATGGAGAGTATAATCTTCCTACCTTGGCTGGGGAACTCAGATATCTTTCCATTGCTCTGATGAGAGGAACTTTGTCAAAATAGCCTTAGGGTTAGGTCTGATGTAGCCATAGGGAAAATGATGAGGTAATCACAGACTTCAAAGATGAAATGGAAGCTGTTAAAAAGGCAAATGCCACTGAATCCTATCCACATTATGAACTCAGCAGAAAATGGCCTCTAATGAGGAATGTGAATAATACCCTTACTAAGGCTATTATTTTCTACTTTATTGTTTTCCTCCCCACCCCTAAACTCTACCACTAATTCACAGTGGAAATCTCTTAAAAATCAACTAGTGAAAGCATAACAATATGTATTTTTCATTAGAAATGTACTGATGTTTAGACAACATGTTAATTCATTTCCTTGGTAGAGCCCAGTGGCATTAGATTCCTTTTTGACAAAATTCTGCTTAGTTATTTTTAATTTTAGTGTCATAATCAAGTGATAATTCATGTTTTGCCAAAATTACATCAGCATCACCTTCCCTTTGTGTTGCTAGTAGCTTCTCATCACTTCTTTTCATGTTTTAAATAATTTAATTTGCAGCTTTTGAGAAATCTTTAGAAATATGTAGACTGAAAAAAAGTTACAAGTCACTTAATTGGGAAAGCTGTTACATAGAACATAATTTTAAAAATTGGAATTTTCTGGGAAAGGGAAATGTGGTTATCAAAGACTGAGAGACCTACTTGGAAACAACTTAGACTTTTTTCCTGAGATTTATTGAATAATTTGCTAAATAGTAAGAATATTAATTGGATCAAATACTTATAAGGGATATGACACTTAACTATATATATATATATATATACACACACATACACATACACACACACATATTTATATATGTATATATATATATATATAGTAAAAGAAAGAAAGGGCATGCAAATAAACTTAAGACCGAAATATAGGAAGTAGATGGAGGAATGGACACTCAATACAAGAATATTATATAAAAATTTAGCTGAAGTACATCAATTACTGTACTAAGATAGGTCAAAAGAAACTAAAAATGCTACAATGAGCAATCACTCCATATGCCTGTCACAAACAAAGATTTGGCACCAATAGGCAAGACCAATTTATAATATAGCTTATTTGTAAAACCTTATAGAGAAGGATAATAGAAGATTACAAGTATCATTGTCTCATAAAAGTCAAGTCAACAGGCATTTAGTAAGTCACTGTGCTAAGCATCTGTGATACATAGAAAGGCAAAAGAGAATCCTTGTGCTTATTATCTAAAGGAGGAGACAACATGCAAACAAGTATGTATAAACAGGAGATATGTATTATATACACATACGTACACACATATAAATACACATATGTATGTACAATATGATTTTTCTACATATGATAAATTGGAGATAATCTCAAAAGGAAGACACTATGGTTAAAGAAGACTGGGAAAGTCTTTTTGAAGAAGGTAGACTAGTGTTAAGCAAAAACTAAAGAAACAAGTTTAGAGAAAGCCATTTCAAGGACTTTTAAAAAGAAGCCAATATGAAAGGAGTTTGTGGTCTCCATCACGTCCCTACCCCTACCTTGCTACGCTAGAGGCTTTGGAGGATTTTGCCTTTGGGTGAGATCTGGGACTCTCTCGTGGTTGAGTTGACTTACCTTACCATTAGGAAAGCTCTTTTACTCTGTGTTGTCTGATATATATTCTCATATGTGTATTTTCTCTGATTTCTGTTTTACTACTGACTTGGATAAATAGGTTCCTTTGCTTAAAAAAATGATGCTGGAATAGAACAAACAGATAAAAGATAGGTAAGACTGTAAAATGTTTTTACAAACAAATTCTTTCCACCATCAAGCACTGAGGATAAACCACATTTGAACTCTTACCATCAAAATCCTGGATGTTCTTCATGATAAACTAAAAATCACAGGAAATGAACTAATATGTCAGAAGTTGCTAGATTTGACTATCACATAAAGGTGGAAGAAGTTCTTACTAGAACTGATACATTTTGAGGGTGCTGAGATATTAATTTTCAAGATGTCTAAGGAAAGGGGAGATAACAAAGGCATGAAAAGCAATTTTGAACTTAAGAATTACCAGGCATAGGAGAGAACATCAATAATTCTTAACCCATAGACCTGCTTTCCCATTTATGCAAAAAATGTTTATGAGAATGATCTGTACACACATCAAAGACATCCTTGATGGACAGAAAATGAAGATATTAAAAAATTCAAGACCAATTTTAAAAAATGCATTTTGCTATTTATATTACAATTGAAAAAGTAAAAAATATTTCACTTGTGTTGATTAGTGATGTCAAATTAGAGCAAAGACATTTAATAGCTTCCTCTTTTGCTCTTTTTAGAGCAGTGATCATTGAACTTGAACATTTTTGATTACAATTGGGATGAATGTATAAATTAAATGCCAAGATGACAATCCACTTGCAATTTTGTTTTTTTACTTCATACACTTGTCACTCTTTCCATTAATTTCACAGCTATGTGATTTTTTTAAATTTAAATTTATTTATTTAACTTTTTACATTCATTTTCACACAATTTTGGGTTCCAAATTTTCTCCCCATTTGTCCCCTCACCCTACCCCAGTAACACTGAGCATTCTAATTTCCCCTATCACCAATCTGCCCTCTCTTCTATCCTCCCTCCCTTCTCTTGTCCCCACCTTCTCTTTTGTCCTGTAGGGCCAGATAACTTTCTATTCCCCATTACCTGTATTTCTTATTTCCTAGTAGCAAGAACAATACTCGACAGTGGTTCCTAAAACTTTGAGTTCCAACTTCTCCCCATCCCTCCCTCACCACCCATTCCCTTTGGGAAGGCAGGCAATTCGTAGCAAATGACTTCCATAATAGTCATGTTGTGTAAGACTAACTATATTTCCCTCCATCCTATCCTGTCCCACATTGTTTCTATTCTCTCTTTTGATCCTGTCCCTCCCCGAGTGTTGAC
>CM053770.1:590087754-590105026 GCA_028658325.1 Potorous gilbertii | reverse complement strand
ATGGGAGGAGAGAGCAATTTGAAATCAGCACTCTTGGGGAAGGACAGGATCAAAAGAGAGATTAGAAACAATGGGGAGCAGGATAGGATGGAGGGAAATATAGTTAGTCTTATACAACACGACTATTATGGAAGTCATTTGCAAAACTACACAGAGATGGCCTATATTGAATTGCCTGCCTTCCCAAAGGGAATGGGTGGGGAGGGAGGGATGGGGAGAAGCTGGAACTCAAAGCTTTAGGAACAACTGTTGAGTATTATACTTGCTACTAGAAAATAAGAAATACAGGTGATGGGAAATAGAAAGTCATCTGGCCCTGCTGGACAAAAGAGAAGGTGAGGACAAGGGAAGGGAAGGATGATAGAAGAGAGGGCAGATTGGTGATACAGGAAATTAGAATGCTCGGTGTATTGGGGTGGGGGGAGGGGACAAATGGGGAGAAAATTTGGAACCCAAAATTTTGTGAAAATGAATGTAAAAAAATAAATAAATTTAACTAAATAAAAATAAATAAATAAAAATAAAAAAATAGAAAAAATCCATCAGGTGAAAAATAAATAAATGAATAAAAATAAATAAAAATAGGCTAACTCAAGTGGCAAAAGAGGTCAAAAAAGCCGATGAGGAGAAGAATGCTTCAAAAAGCAGAATTAGCGAAATGGAAAAGGAGGTTCAAAAGTTCACTGAAGAAAACAGGTCTTTAAAAATTAGAATGGAACAGAAGGAAGCTAATGACTTTATGAGAAACCAAAAAATTACAAAATAAAACCAAAAGAATGAAAAAATGGAAGACAATGTGAAATAATCTCATTGGAAAATCAACTGACCTGGAAAATAGATCCAGAAGAGACAATTTAAAAATTATGAGACTACATGAAAGCCATGATCATAAAAAGAACCTAGACATCATCTTTCATGAAATTATCACGGAAAACTGCCCTGATATTCTAAACCAGAGGGGAAAAAATATGGAAAGAATGCATGGATTACATCCTAAAAGAGATCCAAACAGAAAAACTCCTAGCAATATTGCAGTCAAATTCCAGAGTTCCCAGGTCAAGGAGAAAATATTGCAAGCAGCTAGAAAGAAACAATTCAAGTACTGTGGAAATAAATCAGGATAACAAAAGATCTAGCAGCTTCTACATTAAGAGATCAATGGGTTTGGAATATGATATTCCAGAAGTCAACGGAACTAGGATTAAAACCAAGTATCACCTACCCAGCAAAATTTAGTGTAATACTTCAGGGGAAAAAATGATCATTCAATGAAATAGAGGAGTTTCAAGCATTCTTGATGAAAAGATCAGAGATGAAAAGAAAATTTGACTTTCAAACACAAGAATCAAGAGAAGCAAGAAAAGGCAAACAGGAAAGTGAAATCAAAAGGAACTTACTAAAGTTGAACTGTTTACATTTCTACATGGAAAGACAATATTTGTAACTCTTGAAACTTTTCTCAGTATCTGGGTAACTGAAGGGATTATACACACACACACACACACACATACATGCATGCATGCATGTATGCATGCACATAAAGAGAGAGAGAGAGAGCACAAGGTGAGTTGAATAGGAAAAGATCTTATCTAAAAAAAATGAAATTAAGTGGTGATAGAGAAATATATTGGAAGGACAAAGGGAGAAATGGAAGGGGGCAAATTATCTCTCATGGAAGAGTCAAGAAAAAGCTTTCCCACAGAGGGGGAAAAGGTGGTGGGGAGATGAGAGGGAAAAAATGAAGCTTACTCTTATCACATTTGGCTCAAGGAAGGAATAACATGCACACTCAATTTGGTTTGAAAAATCTATCTTACACTACAAGAAAATAGGGGAAAAGGGGATAAGCAGGGTGAGGGGATGATGGGAGGGCAAATGGGAGGAGCGAGTAATTAGAAGTAAACACTCTTGAGGAGGGACAAGGTCCAAAGAGAGAATAAAAGAAACAGGGAGAAGGATAGGATGGAACAAAATGTAGTTAGTCTTACACAACATGACTATTATAGAAGTCATTTGTAAAACTGCACAAATATGGCCTGTATTGAATTGCTTGCTTTCTCAGTTGGAATGGGTGGGCAGGGAGGAAGGAAGAGAAGTTGGAACTCAAAGTTTTAGGAACAAATGTTGAGAATTGTTTTTGTGTACAATTGGGAAATAAGAAAAACAGGTAGTGGGGTATAGAAATTTATCTTGCCCTACAGGACAAGAGAGAAGATGGGGATAAGGAAGGGAGGAGTGTTAGTAGGGAGGTATATTTGTGGAAGGGGCAATCAGAATGCAAAGCATTTTGGGGTGGGAAGAGGGGAGAGATGGGGAGAAATTTTGGAACTCAAAATTTTGTGGAAATGAATGTCAAAAACAAGAAAGAAAGGAAGAAAAAAGAAGGAAGGAAGGAAGGAAGGAAGGAAGGAAGGAAGGAAGGAAGGAAGGAAGGAAGGAAGGAAACAAAGAAAGAAAAAAGTATTTGATACCTATCATTTTCTTTTCCTAAGATTTTACCCCTGGAACTGAAGTTATATCATTTTCAAGGAATATTATGTAGATACTTCCTTGAAGTGAACTTAATATATGGAATTTTGAATTCATAAAATTCGTAAGTTAGATAACCAACTCATTTTACAAAATTGTAAGTCTCAAAGGCAGGAATTTCTCAGACTGGAGCATCTAAATATGCATTATCGATGGAACCTATTGAAAAAGCATCTTACTTTCCAATTTTTTTGTTTCAGTTAATCTATTAAGTCACTTTCTCTAATGCTTTAGATTAATTGCACTCACACTATCTTCTCCTACATAATATTCCAGTAAATATTCTATAAGAGATGCACATAAGATGCTGATCTTGTGAAAGAAAGTCATATCCTTCCAGCCTTCTGGTTTATTATTTAAGACCTTAAATGCTTTAAATTTCAGTACAATATATAATATTTTCACCAGGGAAGCACATAAAAGTGGCATAGCTAAGATCAAAAACCACATATTCAAATTCCAAATCCAGTACCATCTACCTGAGAGTAGGAAGAAAGTATATAATGCTATTCAATGCAATAAACATTTAGTAATTACTATTTGCAAAGCACTTGGGATAACTGAGGATTGTGTTTAGCAGGGGTAGATATACTATAAGAGGGATGTGGCTGGCAAATGGGTAGAACAATTGTTAGTACATTATTGAAATGACCCCTGATGGAGCATACATTTAGCAGGGAAACGAGTAGGAGTCATATATTAGGAGGGTCAGCCATCTAGAGGTCAAAATAAAGATCAGGTTAGTATGGGTGAGAGAACATGAAAGATAGAAGGGCTGTAAACTGGGGTCAGATTACAGAATTTCAGATTTCTTAGTCTTAAATGGAGAGTCATTTTGCAGGTAGGACTAAGATATGACTAAAATAGAGTGGAGATGATCGTCAAGGAGCTGTGAGGCCAACAAAATAGAATAATACTCAAGATTTAAAGCTAGAAGAAAGTCTCTGGATCAGTAGGCCTCAAACTTTTTGGTCTCAAGACCTCTTTACATTCTTAAAAATTATTGAATACCCTCCCGTAAAGAACTTTTGTTTGCATGAGCTTTATCTATCAATACTTAGAGTATTCAAAATTAAAATGTCTTACTTTTAATAACTAAGTTTTATAACTTAATTAATAACTTAGTTTTAATAACTAGTTTAAAAAGTAAGCATTTTGACCTCACAGACCCCCTGAAAGGGTTTGGAACCTGCACCACACTTTGAGAATCACTGCTCTAGATCATCTAGTCCAATGCAGAATTTTACAGGTGAAGAAACTTAATGCCATAGATGTGAAGCTATATGCTGAAGGTTAACACATATGAAAGGCAGACCTGGAATCTGAGTCTCAATCTTCTGACTTCAACTCTAATGCACTCTCCACATCCACGTGAATAAATACTGTATGGTAAGGAAGATCGCTTGCTTTTGTTTAATAACATGCTAAAGGCTCCCCATTCACTCTTTTCCCCAATCTCCCCCAAACCAAGTTTTTCAATTAGGAAATAAGCTTTGCCCAGGTGTTCTCTCTATTGTATAAATCCCACTAGAAAGGCAAAAGGATATTACCAGGCGCTTGGATGTATTTAGCTAAGCTCTCTAGATGGATTTTTGGTTTATAAAGCTAAATTGGCCATCTGGCAATGAAATCAAAGGGCCCTGTGAGTGCAATAGGATGGCAGCCCAGGGACTCTCATGTCTACCTCGGCTGATGATACTGAATGCACAGGGATAGATGGCTATTAAGGTAACACAAACAAGAAAGTGGACATACATTGATTTTTAAAAAGCCAAGGCACAGCTTAACATAGTGTCAAGGACAGCTTCAGTACACCATTAAGACAAATAATCAGATTGTATATTTAGTTAGAGAAGCAAGAAAAATGATGTTTACTAATTGTTTTTTTTCTTTTCTTCAGTGGCATTCCCACGAAAGAAATAAAAATTACTCATACATATATAGCACTTTAAAGACTGCAAATCACTTTTCTCATAACAAGAGAATTCAGGAGTACAGGTATTGCTATTTTCATTTTGGAAAGAAAGAAACTTAATAAGTAATTCACCCACAGTAATGCAGCAGTAAATATCACAGATAGAATTTGAACCTAAAGTAACCTTACTTATGTTCTTGATACCCTTTCAGTGCCCGTGAACCTAATGTATCTTTAGTATTTTCCCTAAATTCATTTAGGTAGCTGATGGTTGATGCAGAGCAGTAGCTCAAAATCACAGAAAATTAGGGGAGGGAGGAGATACCTTTCACAACTATAAAGGGGGAGTAAATTCATTAACTAAACAAGGGCTAGAGAGAATCAGAAAAGACAAAATAGGCAATCTCTATTACATATAAATTAAAATACTTTTTCTGAATAAAGTCAATTAAGACAGAAAAATTAGAGAAGCTAATTAAAATACCTATTAAATACCTTTGCTTCAAATTTCTCTGATAAAAAGTCTGCTATCCAAGGTTTATAATATATGACTAAGAACCATCCAATAATAAATAAGTGCTCAAATGATATGGATGGCGGTTAATAGAAAGAATTCAAATTTGCAACAACCAAATCACTATAAGAGAAATGCAAATTAAAATAACTTGAGTTTTGGCTTCATGTCTATCATATTGGCAAAGATGATAAAAGACCGAAATGGTCATTGTTAGATGGTCTATAATAATTAGCCATACTAGTACATCTTTGAGTTGTGAATTGTTCCCACATTTAGAGGAAATGATTTGAAATTACTCAATAAAAGTCACAGAACTATCTACATCCTAATATCTAGTGCATCACCATTGGACATATGCCTTTATGAAATCACAGATAAGAATTGCAATTCATAGAAATTTTTTGTAGTAACATAAAAAATGAAAATAATGTATATTAATATCAGTTGGGGAATGACTCAACAAACAGTCTGTAAGTCCAGAATCTAATTACAGAAAAGAAACTGACAATAAGGTGTCAAATTAACTGTAAAGATGTGCACCAGGATAAACTACCTGCTGGGAGACCTTTAAAAGTCAATCTGGGTATAAGCCAGTCTGGGAGAGGAACCCAGTTTCTGATGAAACACATAAACAATGCAGCAAGCTGAGAAAGAAGCTGATGTAGAGGCATCTACAATAGGGGATAGATACAGAATTTCAGGGACTAAGCTGTTTGGGCCAATCAGGTTTAAGAAGGGTTGGGACAGATGTTGTGGTTCTGAAATATGCTCACAGAAACCTGAACCCTCTGAGTAAATGCCTCCCTCAGAAACTACCTTATATCTATATTTGAATATATTTATATATGTGTATATATATATATATATATATATATATATATATATATATATATATATGTGCTATTCCTCATAGAGTGTAGATTTCTTGAGATCAGAAGGTGTTCTGCTCTTATGTTTCTGAATCTAGCCTGCAGAATGGGAGCATGTCACTGTTAGCCAGACTGTAACACCTGAGTTGTCCATCGGCTAGTATTGTCCTTGAGATGCACTAGAAGAGTAAATAGTCACTTAAGATTCTTGCTGGTCCATAAGTGGCACAGTCTCCCCAGAGGCTATAAAATCCACTTTAGGCAAATACCTTGTATTCTCTTGTACTTATGGTATGAGGCAGGTAGGTGGTGCAGTGGATGGAGCACCAGTGCAGGAATCAGGAGGACCTGAGTTCAAATCTCACCTCAGACACTTGACAGTCACTGGCTGTGTGAACTTAGGCAAGTCACTTAACCCCAATTGTCTCATCCTGGGTCATCTCCAGTCATCCTGATGAATATCTGGTCACTGGATTCATCTCTGGAGGAGAAGTGAGGCTGGTGCCCTGCACAGCCCTCCCTCACTCAAAACAAAGTCAAGTGCAAGTCATGTCATTATTTTTCTGATGGCATGGCCTTCTTTGGCAACGAAGGACAAACACATTCTCAGCTTCTATTCTAGCACCTGCCACATAGTAAGTATTTATTAAGTGCTTGGTAATTGGCTAACTGAAATGTAGGTGGTTTTATAAATGTTTATTTAATTAAATTTTCCAAGAACTGTAACAATCATCTCAGATTCTCCAACATATAGGATATTGGATTAGGGCCTTGTACTTCAACTTTCTCAATTGTGAAACTGGTAAAACATTATCTAGCTTTTTATATGCCTTTCAAAAGTACTTTGTGCCAATTAACCTTCACATTTTTCTGGTGTGGTTTGCAGCAGAAAAATAATAACCAGCCTAATGGCAGCACAGAATTTAGGTGGCATGAATAAGAATGTGGTTTGCCTGTCTTCAGTCTGGCTCCTTGAGCCTTCCTTTGGCCTGTTTGTGATTATGAAAAGACAATGGCACTGGTAATAATTTCATTCTTTATATAATTATCGTGTTCCAAGTTCATACTTCTTTATACATGTTGTTACTCCAGCAGGACTATTATGTTTAATATCATTCTACTAGGATTCTCAAGATTTAAGGCAAACATGATTATTTATTTCAATATCAGTTGAGGGGATTAGGACAGCAAGTGGTTAATTGCGGGAATTGAGTACACCACAATGGCTCCATCTTGTGACTCAATCCTGGAGCTAGGTCAGTTCCCATTTTATTCAATTGTAAGTCTAATCCAACTTCTATCTTCCAAGAAAACTTTGTTCAGTTGTGGAAATTGGGAGAAAATCTCATTGCGCTGTTTGAATGTGACCCTGCATGACTGGGAAACTGGATCACTTCTTGCTGTTTAAAGACCCTTAACCAAGACCAAGGTTATGCTGACCAGAAACCTGATCAGATTCAAAAACTGATGCAAAGAGTTTTCTCCCAATTGTACCTCCCAAGCAGACCATATGTCTTAAGTGAAAACTGGCTGCATTATGATCTATCAGTTATTGTTTCTGTGTTCCTTTGATTGTTTACAGACTCTTGGGAGGTGTGGGACACTACTTTTTCGGAATTCAGGGAATTGCACCCATTTGCTTATCCCCCACCCAACTTGGAAAGTCCCTAATATGTCATCAATTAGAAAACAGATTGCCTAATATTGTATTGTTTTCTTTTAATTGATTTAATTAATTTTCTTTTAATTTAATTAATTTCAATTAATTGTTAATAATAATGTTGATAATGTATAGAAGTTATGTCTCTCCCTGTATTCAGGGTTCAGGCCTATAAGGAGGTCAGATATGCTCTAAATATCAATTCTTCATTTCTTCAATCATTTCATCTTTTACCCACCACATAATGGACAAGAAGATAATAGAATGAATGACAGAAAAAGCACATGCATGGATTTTGTTTATGATATCAATGCAACTTTTTAAAAGTCATATGTTTTCTAATATGACTCTTTCCTAATTAGACTCTTAGAATTTACATATTGAGTACACATTACAGGCTCATGTGATCATAGATTTAGAGCTAGAAATGTCCTTCACAGAAATCTCTTTACCGATGAGGAAACTAAAGTCCAGATAGATGAAGTGACTTACCCAAAATCACACAACTAGTTAGTGTCTAAGGTATAATTGGAACACAGTACCTCCTTACTCTAAGCCCATCTCCATCTGCTCCACTACTTAATGTTATGTTGATCAATTTAATATCTTTTCTGATGAATTGTCATAAATGATAGGAAAATATCATGACCCTATTCATCAACAAGCATTTATCAAGTTCCTTTATGTACTAGGCACTGGGGACACAAAGACAAAACATCCTTGCCCTTCCCTCAAGTAACTTACATTCTTTCAGAGGAGATGACACATACATATATATCAAAACTTCTCCTTGCCTTGCTCCAGTGTATACAAAGCTATCTTTATAATCTTCCTATTGCACAATATTATAATGCTCTTAGATTTGCAAAGCACTTTCCATGTGTTATCTCCACCTTACAATGACTCTGAAGGGGTAGGTACTACTGTTATTCCTTGACAAAGAAAGTTAGTCAGAAAGAGTTTAAGTGACTTGCTCTGGATCATATAGATATTTAGTATCTGAGTCAGGGTTTCAACTCAAGTATTCTGACCCAGGGTTCAGCATTCTATTGCCTATTCCACTTATATATTCCTCTCAAATTCTATCAAAGTGGACAATTCACCATTATCTGAACTTGTCCCCCATTTTCTATGTGTAGAATGTATACTGCACCATTCTGCCTGTTGAAGTCTTTTCTAATATGTTTTGCATGACTTCACATGTATAATAGGTATTATATTGTTGACTTTAACAGTGACTGGGTGAGGGGCTAGAAGGACAAAGAGAATTTGGAACTTAAAAAAAATGAACTTAAAAATAAAAATCAATTTAAAAGTTAAACTTTTAAACTTTCAGATTTTACCCCTGTCTCCCAAAACCCCTCTCTGTACCTCCACATCAGAAGTGAAGTCGTTCTCCTTCGGAGTCTCACAAAATTTAATCTATTCCTATTCATTTGTTTTATTCCAATAGAAGATAGGCTTCTTGATCATAGGAGCTGTTTTTCATTTTATTTTATATTCCTCTCACCTACCTCAATGTCTGACACATGAATAACTGTTTCATAAATGCCTGTTGGGTTGGGATAAATTCTGATCTGTATCACTGTTATCAGTGAGCATGTCATTTCTCCCATTAGAGTTTAAGGTCTTTGAGAACATTAGCCTTGTCTTATACTCTCTTGTATTCCCCCTATCAAACCTATCATGGTGTCTCATACTGTGTTGGCTTGTAAATGGCTGTGAGATTTTATGAATGAAAATAAGCACAGGACTAAGAAATCATGGTGGACCCAATGGAAAGTATTCATTAGGGTTAGTAGGAATTTGTTTTAGGATCTAATTTCAAGGACTGGAGAGGCTCCTTTGTCCATTTATTCCTCGATATAGCATCAGATGCTCTCTAAATGAGAAGTTTTATGGTATTACCTCCACATCATGTGGTAAGCTTTACATATGTACTAGTGAAAGTAAAACCCAAGGCACAACTAATTAAAGAAGACAACACATTGAAGGTGGCAGAGCCAAGATAGCAGAATAAATGAATGGATTTGACTGAGCTCTCCCAAATCCCCTTCCAAATAACTTCAAAATAATGCCTCAAATTGAATTCTAGAGTTGCAGAACTAACAAAATAGAATGAAATAATTTTCCAGCTCAAGACAACTTTAGCAGGAAAGGTCTTTCTCAATGAGCTGAGAGTGGAGCACAGTCCAGTGCAGGCCTCACCTTCCACATCACTTTGTGTGTATGAACCTACTAAAAGTACATTTAACCTCAGGCCCTTCATTATTTTGTTAATTAACCAGAAGGAGTTGTGTTAGCTGCTTCTTAATTAGGATTGAAATATAATTGCATCTGTTGCAATTACCAATATGCCATACTGCCAGACTTTTTGACAAATTATACTATAAAGCATGAACTGCATTTTTCACCAATATCATGTACAGAATGAAATTCAGATTAAAATAATTACTTCTGCCTTTCACAGTTTTAAGGTCACATTCATAATTTTTTTCTTGAAAGCAAACAAAAAGATATACTGAATCTTTCTCCCTTACCTTTGCCCCCACCTCTAAAAGAAATGTATCATAATCAACAATAGACTGTGTAGGGTATAGATTTAGATTCTGAGACACCTGCAAAAAGAGATATACTTATGGGCTTCTGAAAAATTCTCCTTCTGTGTAATACAATTTTTGCATTAGCACTTGTCATATCAAAAATATGTCAAGTTTTCCCATCCTATAATCATTCCTTTCCCATGTGTAAGTGGAATATTGAGTGTCTTCATTGCTATTCAACCCTCCTAAGGAAGAAACACAGAGATCTATCTGCAAATACTACACTTGTATATTGTTCATCCTTTTTTACCCTATACACTAATGCCATGGACTACATCTGTGTTTATGCAGACAGGATGAAATGGAGATTTGAAGTCATTATCAAGGTAATTTCAACCAAATGATAATCTCTGAGTGAGTTGACAGAGTATACATACATATATATATATATATATATATATATATATATATATATATATTTGTGTGTGTATTTATATGTATGTATATATATATGTGTGTGTGTGTGTATGCATATATGTGTGTGTATATATGTGTGTGTATATATTCTTACATATATAGATACTTCCACTTGCATAGACACAACCAAAATAGCAATCCCAATAGCTTAAGGAAAAAAGTAGCTGGGCTAGTTCCAAACAAAGCAAGGTATTTCTAATCAGACAATGCAAAGGGCAGAGTTGAGGTCTTATTTAGTGAATGTGAACCTTTCAGACAATTATCTGGATAATTCTTTTTATCTACTTGTGTTGTATTACACAATATTGGCATCTCCTCCTTCTCTTTCTTCCACTTAGTCATTTTCATCTCTTCCTCACTTTTTTCAATTTAACCTTTGATGCTATATTTATATGACAGCAAACCAACATTTAAAGAAAAGGGTACCTGTCACTATGTGAGTTGTTGTTATAGATGCTTTGTTTCTATAAGATTAAGATGAATTTTCCGTTTTAAAAATGTCTAGTTGATAGACACAGATAGATCATCAGCATAGATCATTCTATATCGTTCATACTTTTTTCTGGCTTCTTACAGGAAAAAAATGTTTAGGACCATTTAATACAGTGTAGTTTTGAAAAGTTTGTCTCAAAAAGCTATACTCAATTTTAATCTCAGTTCTCATCTTTGTCTATTAAATTCTAGGGAAATTTCCAAATTTCATCTTCCCTTTGTTTCCCAATTCTTTTGATATGTCTCTTCTATTCAGTTGTTTTTCTCTCCTAACTCATGTATTAATGCTTTTGTGTTATTTCTCCATGAATGGTTTCTTTCATCTATTTTCCCTTATTTTTCCAATTATGTTATTGAGGTACCTCACTCCAGTTGCTGGTATTTTGCAGATATAATTGTCTATAACTGTCTAATTTCCATTTCCATAAAGGAAAAAAATAAAATCAACTCCTTCTTCTCCAGGTCTGAGGGCAGAGAGTTACTACATTAAATTATGGATAAAAATCAATTTTTCTCAATGATGTGTTAAATTATCTGAACAGCACCAGTTGTTATCAGCTCTTTCCTGTTCAAAATACAATTCTAAAGAGTATTTTTTTAAACAGATAACGGAGAAAAAGAAGAGATCTGAGGCTTCAATTTTTGATTCCTTGAAGTGTTCAAATTACCAAATATTTGCTTATCTCTAGAATTAGACTTTATGTTAAATTTGGTACTAAGCAAACTCTAATCATTCAGTCAAAAATTAATATATAGAGTGCACAGCACTGTTAGGTGCTAGTGGAAATATAAAGAGTAAGACTTGGTCTTTACTATCATTCAATTCAACAAACATTTTATTAAGCATATACAATGTCAAGGCATTGTAGAGTTTTCAGTTTAGAAAGTGAATAAGCCTATAAAACAGAGATAGCTGAAATACACAGTGTTATAAGATAAGTATCAATGATGGTTTCTAAGCAAAGTACAGTATGACATTCAAAGGAGAAAAAATTGTGACCAGCAGTAGGCGTCAAAGGAAGCTTCAAGGGGTCATAGTTCAATCAATCATTTGATCAACAAGCATTAATGAAGCGGCCTCTACATGCCATCTGGGGTTTCAAACACAAAAACTAAAACATTTACTCATACAAGTCAATACAAAACATATGCCAAGTGATGGGGAGGGAGAGAATGCATTAGTAGCTGGGAAGCTGAGGGAGATCCACGCAGGAGATGGTGCTTAAGGTGTGCTTTGAAGGAAATTACAGACTCGAAGAAAGGGAGATAAGAGAGGAGTGCATCCTAGGAAAAGGTAGAGAGAGGAGAGATGGAATGTCATTTCTGAGCAGCAGTAAGTGGGCCAGTTTGGTGGAACCAGTTTGGTGTATAAAGGGTAGGAATATGTAATTGGTCAGTCAAGAAATGATAGAGTCAAATTGTGAAGGATATTGAATACCAAACAGGGGAATTTGTATTTGATGTTCAAGGAATTCATGATTCCCTGGAACTTTTATGAACAGAAGAATCATTTTGGTAGCTACATGAAGGAAAGGGCAGGGAAAGAAGAGACATAAGTCAGAGAGACCAACAAGGAGAATTTTGCAATCGTGAAGATGAAAGATGAGGAGGACCAGAAGTAGGTCCTGGTCGGTGTGAGTGGAGAGAGGATACCAGACAACAGTCACAAATAAAAGGGAGAACATGAACAAAGAAAGGGCCAGGGAAAAACATGGTATAGTCAGGATGTGAAGTTTGGGTGAAGCATAAAGGAGAATTATATAAGATAATGATAGACAGATAGAGGAACACCAGCCATTAAAGGGCCTTAAGTGGCAGATGTTGGTGTTGTTGAGTCGTTTTCAGTCATCTCCAACTCTTTGTGACCCCATTTGGGGCTTTCTTGGCAAAGATACTGGTTTGTCATTTCCTTCTCCAGCTCGTTTTACTGAGGTGAAAAGGATTAAGTGACTTGCCCAGGATCACACAACTAGTAAGTTTCTGAGATCAGATTTGAACTCAGAAAGGTGAGACTTCCTGACTTCAAGTCTGGCACTCTATCTACTGAACCACTTAGCTGCCCCAAGTGCCAAATAAAATAATTTAAAATTTACTTAGTAGTAAATAGTGAGCCACTGAAGATTTTTTCAGCAGAAGTAATATGATCTAGTCTATGCACAAGAAAAAAAAATGTTTGGGTAATACGGATTGAAGATAGAAAGAGTTGAGACAGGAATACCTGAAAGATTATTGCAGTAGGCCAGAAGGGCAGACTATTGAGAGTCTACATTGCAGTGTTGGGTATGAACATGCAAAAATATGAAAACGGTTGTACTGCAGTTAGAAATAGAAAAAGGAGCCTATTTAGAGAAATAATAATAGTTGTTTAAGGCAGGATGAGTATGAGGTGACAGTAGACTGGAGTAAAGGAGGTGTCATATAGGTACTTGGATGATGTAGAACTGGAACCTCAGAAAAAAAGATATAGATTTGGAATCTACATAAATAGAGGGGGCAGATGAAACTATTGGAATAAATAAGATTCACAAGGGAGCAAAGTAGAGAGCCAAAGAATGAGTCTTGAAGAACAAACACCCACATTAAGAGGTTGAGAAGAGGAGGCAGGAGAAGTGAAAGAAGCGACAAGGTATCAGATAGTATAGAGAAGTATGATATCTCTGAATCTGAAAGGTGAAAGAATATTGAGAGGAGGAGAGAGGGGCCTTAGGAAGCAGGCAACAATGCAAAAAAAATGTGTAAAGAGGTAAAGAATGAGGAAAGGAAATAATCATTGAATTTGGCAATTAGTGACTTAATTGTTAGTGATGCTACAGAAAGTAGTTGCAGGAGAATATCAGCAATAGAAGTTCAATTGCAGGGACTTTGAAAAGAGTGATTATGAGGAAGAAACTTTGTCAATAAGTTTAATTGTGTTTGTCTTTTGTTCTTGAAGAGGATGATGACATGACTTGACTTTGATCTGAGTGAGGGAGGGCTGTGCAAGGAATCCAACTTCACTTTCTCCTCCTAAGCCATCTGGGTCCAGTGGCCTGATATTCGTCAGGATGACTGGAGATGGCCCAGGATGCAATGGGAGACCCTGGCCCCTTCAACCTAAGGTCTTACCACATTCTCACTTTGAGGGAAATACACCTATTCAATGAATATGCTTCTTTAAGTAGTTACTCAAGGGATGGCCCCTTTAATTAAAAAAAAAATCAAATTGGGAAGGGAAGAGCCTCAGGGTTCCTGGGTAAAAGAGAAATAATTACTATTTAGTAATTACATGTGTGTGTTCATCCTTCGTTGCCAAAGAAGACCATGCCATCAGAGAAATAATGACACGACTTGACCTTGACTTTGTTTTGAGTGAGGGAGGGCTGTGCAGGTCACCAGCCTCACTTCTCCTCCAGAGTCATCTGAATCAAGTGACCAGATATTCATCAGGATGACTGGAGATGATCCAGCATGAGGCAATTGGGGTTAGGTGACTTGCCCAAGGTCACACAGCTAGTGGATGCCAAGTATCTGCAGTAAGATTTGAATTCAGGTCCTCCTGACTTCTGTACTGGTGCTCTATCCACTGCACCATCTAGCTGCCCCCTAGTAATTATGTAGTGAAGGGGAGAAGATGTATGAAATAATAGTTGGGTGACATAAAAGGAAAAGCTGCTTTCAACTGGGGGAAATGAATGTGTTTATATATAGGAGAGATTAAAGATTAGTGAAAGTCTGGGAGGATTACAAAATATAGTTATGGGGATGCCATATTCCCCCTAAAAGATCATAATTTGCTGATGAAAGACTAAGCCAAAGACTAAGAATTTCAAAATTGTGAATCTTGAATGTGGCATAATTTTGTGTGAAGAATGAAATCTAAGGTGTGGTCATATTGGCTTCTGCCTGATGCGTGAGAAAGGAAATCATTGAAGTGTGGAGGTAGAAAAATAGTATTCTCAGATTGTTGCCAAGTGCTTCAACGTGACTACCATTGTCCCTGAAAAATGTTATGTGGAGATAGAGTCTAGAGGAGGATAGCAAGCTGCCATATGCTGAAGTAATGGAGAAAGTTCAGAGAGTGACCTGAAGTTTACACCAGGAGAAAAAAATGTGAGGAGAGGGTGATATGAATTCATTGTATGAAAACTGTGTGGCATCAGGAAGGGAAAGAGTATACCAACTCTCCTCCTGGTCCTTTGAGTTGTGGGTAGTGGGAGAAATAATGTTCTCTAGCGGAAAGTGTTGCAAGGAATGTGGTTTCCCCAGGGGGGATCCAAGACCAAGTAAAAGTATTACTGGTTACAAAATTGAAGGACATAAGGGATTTTGTTGTGAACAGAGCAGCAGTTCCCAAAAGATGTACCAAGGTATACTATGGGTTTCATGAAGGTATGCCTCAAATCATATATACACTAAGGGTAATAGAATGTGACTTGATTATGAGCATTTGAGGAGCATTTGGTCAGCTAGAAAGGACACATTGTCAACCCCATTTACTCTATCTTGGAAAACTTTTTTAAGAAATTCTCCGCCATGTTTTACTTCTCTTCTCTCCAGGCTTCGTCTTCAAGACTGCATATGTTTTCTTTCCCTCCTCTACTTTCTCTCCCTTCCCTCCAGTTCCAGAACTATGATGAAATCAACTCTTCCAATATTTTTGGAAAGGGTGTGTGAATTTACTCCCCTGTGGTCCCACTCACCATCCCTGTAATTGCTGGAACTAAGATCTGTCAATTTGAATGTAAGCTTTGTGAGGGCAAGGAGTGTCTTTATTTTTACATTTGTTTCTAAAGCCTTTAGTCCAATAAGTGTTTAATCATTCATTCATTTACTCCTTTTATATAGAACTTATATTTGCAATTGTATGTATACACAAACCTCCTCCCTAACTCTTTCATAGTATGTGCCACAACTTCTCATAGGAAAGACTAATATGGCAGCAAGAGCAAAAAACCCTTTGAGAAGCGTTGGGCTAGGTGGTAAATGAGCTGACAGGAAATAGACTTGGGGAAGAACTGGACTGATTTAAAGATGAATAGGGGGAGCCACTGTGTAAAAAATATGAGAAATGCTTCCTACAATCTAAAGTCCTTCCTGCAGGCCACTAGAATTTTTTTATCTTCAGGTTCAGATATTCATTTGAGAAGCAGAGTAAATTGGATCTCTATTTAATTCTAAAAAAAAATCACATAGAAGTAGAAAGACTCACATATGCTAGCTCTGAACCCACAGCACATAATTATCTGTAAAAAGAACTCCCAACAAATTCTGGAACAGTGGGAGCCACACAGAAATGGAATGAAGGAGATTTCCATTCCAGACAGCCCTGAAAAACTGATCCCAAAGGTCCATCGCGCACCGGTCTGGAGCAGAGCCCAGCCCTTCCCTGGCCACACGGCCCCAAGAGGAGCAGATCAGAGCAAGCTTCAGGGACAGAATCTCTGGTGGCCCCGAAGGTCCCTCCACCCACAGGCACACAGGTCAGTGAGAGAGACATCTGGATGGGCTGAGAGGGGAGCAGGGTGTCTCCATAACTCAGGCCCCCTTGGGAGGCAGTGGCAGAGGCAACAGGTGGCCAGAGGCTCCCAGAGGAGGCAGGAGCTTGGCAGGACCTCGGGGGCATTAAGGAAGTTCTCCCCATAAACCCCCTGAAGGAATTGAGCCTGGGAGGCAGCCCTGCCCCTACCTGAGCACCAGAACTTAAGCTCACATTGAATAGCAACAAGGACTGCCACTGAAAGCCCTGAGGCTGGGGAGCAGCATTTGAATCTCAGAACCCAAGCACTAGCTGGGCAGACCTGAAGGTGAGGCAGGGGTGGAAAGAAATCTCAGAAGTCAAGTAAATGGCTGGGAAAATGCCCAGGAGAGAAAAAAAAAAAATAAGACCATAGAAGGTTACTTTCTTGGGGAACAGATGTTTCCCCCCTTCCTTTCTGATGAGGAAGAACAATGCTTACCATCAGGGAAAGACATAGAAGTCAAGGCCTCTGTATCCCAAACATCTGAAATAGATATCCAATGGGCTCAGGCCATAGAAGAGCTCAAAAAGGCTTTTGAAAATCAAGTTAGACAGGTGGAGGAAAAACTGGGAAAAGAAATGAGAGAGATGCAAGAAAAGAATGAAAAATGGGTCAATACCTTGATAAATGAGACCCCAAAAAATGCTGAAGAAAATAACACCTTGAAAAATAGGCTAACTCAATTGGCAAAAGAGGTTCAAAAGGCCAATGAGAAGAAGAATGCTTTCAAAAGCAGAATTAGTCAAATGGAAAAAGAAGTTCAAAAGCTCAC
>CM053770.1:590057440-590087254 GCA_028658325.1 Potorous gilbertii | reverse complement strand
CCTCTTTTGCCAACTGAGTTAGCCTATTTTTAAAGGTGTCATTTTCTTCAGCATTCTTTTGGGTGTCCTTTAGCAAGGTGCTGACTCACTTTTCATGATTTTCTGACATCACTCTCATTTCTCTTCCCAATTTTTCCTCCACCTGTCTAACTTGATTTTCAAAATCCTTCTTGAGCTCTTCCATGGCCTGAGCCCACTGAATATTTATTTTTGATGTTTGGGATATGGAAGCCTTGACTCCTATGTCTTTCCCTGATGGTAAGCATTGTTCTTCCTCATAAGAAAGGAAGGGGGGAATCATCTGTTCCCCAAGAAAGTAACCTTCTATGGTCTTATTTTTTTTCCCCTTTCTGGGCATTTTCCCAGCCAGTTATTTGACTTCTGAGATTCCTCTACACCTCCACCTCACTTTCAGGTCTGCCCAGCTAGTGCTTGGGGTCTGAGATTCAAATGCTGCTTCCCAGCCTCAGTGCTTTCTCAGGGGTGGGGCTGCTATTCAGTGTGAGATTAAGTTCAGCTTCTTGGATGGGGGCAGGGCTGCCTCACAGGGCTCAGCTCCCTCAGGGGGTTTATGTGGAGACCTTCAATAATGGATCTGAGCTCCTGCCTGCTTTGGGAGCCCCTATCTACTGCTTCCTCCCAAGGTGGCCTGAGTCATGGAGACACCCCACTCCCCTCTCAGCGAGCCAAACAGGCTCTCTCTCTGACCTCTGGCATCTGTGGATAGAGGGACTTTCGTGGCTGCTGGAGATTCTTTCCCTGAAACCTGCTCAGATCTGCTCCTCTCAGTGCCGTGTGGCCAAGGCAGGGCTGGACTCTGCTCCAGGTCCGGGTGTGTGACGGACCCCTGGTGTTGGTCCTTTAGGGCTCTCTGGAACACATATCTCCTCCACTCCATTGCCATGTGGCCTCTGCTGCTCCAGAATTTGTTGGGAGCTCTTCTTTACAAGTATTTTATGGGTTGTGAGTTCGGAGCTGGCATATGTGAATCTTTCTACTCTGCCATCTTGGCTCCTCCCCGAGTTAGCCTATTTTTAAAGGTGTTATTTTCTTCAGCATTCTTTTGGGTGTCCTTTAGCAAGGTGCTGACTCACTTTTCATGATTTTCTTACATCACTCTCATTTCTCTTCCCAATTTTTCCTCTACTTCTTACTGATTTTATAGTCCTTTTGGAGCTCTTTCTTGCCCTGGGATCATTGCATATTTATTTTGGAGGTTTTAGATGCAGAATCCTTGACTTTTCCGTGATGGTAAACTTTGTTCTTCCTTATCTGAAAGGATGGAAAGGAATACCTGTTCACGAAGAAAGTAACCTTCTATAGTCTTATTTTTTTCCCCCTTTTTCGGGCTTTTCCCCAACTAGTTACTTGACTTTTGGGTCCTTTGTCAAGAGTAGGACCTGTAAGTTCTCAGTTCCTCCAAGGTGGCACAATCAAGGCAGAGAAGTTAACTCTGCAGCCTGGTTCCTGACTGAGGTTTGGATCAGATGCTCAATTTCCCCAGGGTCTTTACACTGCATACTCCAGCAATGGAACAATGGATATTAGCATTTGCTGCTGCTGCCACCCCCACCACTCACCTTAGGCAAGGGCTAGAGAAGGACCCTGCTCCCTTGTCATGGAGGTGAAAAATCCTTCTCACTGACCTTCGAAGTGTCTTTGTCCTCTGTGGGTTGAGGCTTCCACCCCCAAGGACTGTTCTGGCCCTGCTCCTCCTGGTGTCACATGGCCCAGGTTAGGTTGTGCTCTGTGCTACGTCTGGTGCAACAGACCTTTCATGTTGGCCTTCCAGGTCACCCTGGGCTGAAAATCTCCTCTACTCTGTGGTCCTGTGGCTTCTGCTGCTCTAGAATTTGTTGAGAGTCTTTCTTACAGGTGTTTTATGATCTGTTGGGGAAGAGCTAGAATATGTGCATCTTTCTACTCTGCCATCTTGGCTCTGCCCCCAAATATTCTAAAGAAACTCTTTGATCATAGAATTTTAAAGCTGGGACTTTATGTTTTTCTTTCACAAATTGTGAAAAGTGAGCTGGATTTTATAAAAAGCCGCTTTACATCAATGCAGGTTCTTCACACCTAGGAGAGAAGCTAACTGATGAAACCTTCATCCTTTGTGAAATGGCTATTATTATTGTTTTTTTATGTTATTGCTATTATATTTTAATTCTGCGATCTGATTTGTCATATGGACAGCTTAACCCTCTAGATCAAGAATTGATTAAATAAGAATGCCAGGGATGCAATGAATATTACTGGAGTAGATGAGACAGGGTGTTACTTAAAGAAAGCCCCACTATAATAAATCAAGTGCCTGTGATTCCTGGCTAACAATTACAAATCTTAAACAAAGATATATTGGCTTTACAACTTTGATTTTGAATAGAAATCTTCTTTTTGTTCTATTAGACTATTAGAGATAACAAAACATAAAACATGTGTGGAAGTTGACCCTCAGATCCACATGCCTCCATTCTATACAACTTTTTGGCGAGGCCACCTTATTACACCACCTCTAGAACTCGGTTTCTAGGGCTTATTTCCTGATTCTTCTCACAGGCCAAGATTATATGTACCTTATTCCCATACAAGGTATTTGGTAGGTGATTTTCTTGGAGGCTCATCAGTAACTAGAAATTTTTGTGCCTATGGTGAGCACGAATCTTACTTGTCAAGGAAAATGACTTTGTCTGGTGACAGGGAGAAGAAAATCCCGATACCCCAACACAAGATTGATGTATAGAATGAAAGGAAGGACTTCATTCTAATCGTCCTTTTTCAGCTTTCTATATTAATTAATTCTAGCTAAGTTCTAAGCTCTAACACTTTTATGATAGAAATGGACTTCACACGCTCTCAGTGGCTTCTCAGTTAGTGACATGGTACAAACCATGCCTGTGCCAATCTAGTTATAACTTTACTTAGAGTTGAAAACCTACGACCTTCTGTTGGGTTAAGAAGTTTTTTTTTAAAAATAGGCATGATAGAGTTCTAATCAGATTGAGTACATTGAACAAAGTATGGTAATAATTCATTTACTATAACATAGCTAGGTATACTGGTCTGGATGTCAGGGAGTCTTGAGTTCAAATTCAACCTCAGACACTTACTGGGTCCATAATCTTGGGAAAATCACCTGATAGCCATTTGCCTCAGTTTCCTGAAGTATAAAATGGTGATAAGAGCACCCATCTCACAGAGTTGTTGCAGGGATCAAATGAGATAATACTTGCAAAGCATTTAGCACAATGTAGTACTAGACACTGGTACTGTAGATGCTTAATGAATGCTATCAACCTTGTCATCATCATTACCACCATCATCATGACCATACTCTGTGATGGTAAGTAAATGGAAACCAAGTAGATGCTCATAGATAGAAAAATGACTAAAAAATTATGGTGCATGAATGTAATCTAATATTACTGTGCCATAAAAAGTGATGTATGAGGAATTCAGAGAAACATGGGAAGACATATGGAATGATCCAGCTACATAAACAGAATCAGAAAAAATATATGACAAATACAACAACATGAACAGAACATAAAACAAAAACCATGAACATTGTGTAATTACAATTACTAAACTTGGTCCTTGAGAAAAGGTAAGAAAAATATTTAGAAATAAATTCAATGAAAACCATTTGCAATTTCTATTTTAATAGATTATATTTTAAAAATAAATTATAGGACTTTAAAGGCAGAAGGGAACATAGTGAGCATTCTAAGCTAGCAATTTACTGATGATTTTTAGATAATTTACATGACTTGCCCATTTCCAAACAATTTGTCAACCCACTTAAAAATATCAAGAACCTACTACATGCAAGGCATGATGATTTAGCTTTGGATATATGAAGATTAAAAGAGAAAAAAAGGCAATAGTGTCAAGTCATATCCTGTTAGTCTCAGTGTCTGGTTGATGGAATAAGTGAATGTAATGAAAGCTAGAAAATAATAAAAACATATTTCTCATTAACCGTATTATGAAAAAAGCAAGAAAAATATGCTTTATTCTGAGTTCACTCATTCTCTATCTAGAAATGGATAGCCCTTTTCATCATGATGTAGTGGATCATTGATCAGTTACTAGGGCAGCAAGGTGGCACAGTGGATAGAGTGTTACACTGAAGTCAGGAAGACTCATCTTCTTGAGTTCAAAACGGGCTTCAGATACTAACTGTGTAACTCTGGACAAGTCACTGAAGCGTCTTTGCCTCCATTTCCTCATCTGTTAAATGAGTTGGAGAAGGAAATGGTGAATCACTCCAGTATATCTGCCAAGAAAACCCTAAATGTGGTTACAAAAAAATAGACATGACTGAAATGAATGAACAACAGTCTTTTATACTATATTATCTTTATGCTATTGCTGTTACTGAGATTGTTCTGGTTCTGTTCACTGTACTTTGAATTAATTCATATGTTTTCCAAGGGTTTTCTGAAGCCATCCTCTTCATTATTTTTGATAGCGCAATAATGTATTCCATTACATTCATATACCATGTTGTCTAGCCATTTCCCAATTGATGGCTCCGTCAGTTTCTAATTCTTGCCACCCCCAAAAGAGTCGCTATAAAAGTTTTTGAACATATGGGTCATTTTCATTTTTCTTTGATCTCCTTGGAGTATGGACCTATTAACAGTATGGTTGGATCAAAACGCATGCATAATTTTATAGCCTCTTAGACATAGTTCCAAATTATTCTCTAGAATTGTTGGACTAGTTCACAGTCCCACGGATTGTATTACTGTACCTATTTTTCCCACATCCTTTTTAGCATTTGTCATTTCCCTTTTCTGTCATCTTAGCCAATCTGATGGGCATGTGGTGGTATTTCATAGATTTTTAATTTGCATTTTCAAATTATTAGTGTTTTAGAGCATTTTTAATATAACTATTAATAGCTTTGATTTCTTCCACTGAAAACTGCCTGTTCATATCCTTTGACTATTTATCAGTTGGGGAATATGGATGAGGCTTCTAAGGAAAAAAAGCATGGAGAGAAAAAGTAAGAGGTTACAGAGAGCTTCATACTTAAAAAGTGGGAAGAGGAAAAGGAACCAGGAAAGAGTAAAAGAGAGAGCATCCAGAGAATTTGGATGGAAGACCAGAAGTGTCATAAATCTGAGGAAACAAAGACTATACAGGAAATAGAGATCAACACAATTAGAGGTTTAGTCCTACATTTAGTGATAGTGAAGTTATTTTTCAGCATACCTGTCCCCTGTCTTTGATTCCCAATAGGCTTAAAATAAGAAAAAATATGTTTCACATAAGAAGCAATTATGATAACCAATATTGATCACAGAAAGAGGGTGAGGAAATAGACTTCCATCTTTTCTTCAGAGAGTTGAGGGAGTGTGATGTGTTATAATTCATAAAATTCCAGATGTAGTTAGTGAGCGGTTGATTTTGTTCAACTATTTTTCTTTGTTATAAAGACTCACTAGAGGGCTATATATGAGGGGGAAGGGGTAGAAGATATACATGGGAATGATCTTGATGTAAAAACAAAAAGCATCAATAAAATGTCAAATTTTCTGTTGAATGAACAAAAAACACCATTAGCTGCTGCAGACAAACAGCCAGTGGTAGGATTAGGACAAGAACTGAGAGCTTTTGATTCATGATCTAATAAACAAACTAATTTTTACAAAGTAAATTTTTAGGATTTTTCACTTCTGGGATCCAAGATGGGGTAGTAAGTAGCAACTCATTGTAACTCTCCAACATTCACCTCTAAATAACTTAAAATAGTGCCCTAAAACAAATCCTGGAATAGCAGATCCAGCAAAAAGATGAAGTGAAATAATTTTTTTGCCCAAGAAACTTGGATGATGAGCAAGAAAATTCTGTCTCAACTCAGGTAAAGGAGGAGTGTAGTCCAGGAAAGGAAGCATCCCAGCAAGTCAGCAGCAAGGTGCACTTTAGTAAATTAATGTAAGCTCCTGAGCCCAGAGTGGTGGAGCAGGCAAACACCAACACTAGGACCTCCCGCATGCCTCATCATAGTCATGGGAATTGGCAGACTCCACCTCTGAGAATCACTATATGCTTCACTGTAGCCCCAGGGAAAGGCAGAAACACCCCACTTGCCTTAGCACACACCAGACACCACTAGGACTCCATCTCAGCCACAGGCAAGTTGTCAGACCCTATGGGCTCCAGCTGAGCCAGCCACCTTCCACCACCCACTCACTCAGTGTGGCACCAGATGTGAAGATTCCCCCATGGGCCTCAGGGCAACATTAGTGCAACTACAAGTAAATAGGGCCTACAAGCCACTGACATAAGAAGCCGAGACAGTACCACTTCCACCTTGGGTGCAAATCTCAAATTTAAAAGAAAGAAAAAAGGTCAAAAAATAAGTTGAGCAAAAAGCAACCACAACAACAATGATGATGACAATGACAATAATCCAACCATAGAAAGTTATTGTGGTGACAGGGAAAACCAAGACACAAACTTGGAAGAGGAAAGCAATGTCAAAACTCCAAAGGAAAACACGAAGTGGTCTCAAGCCCAGAAAGAAATCATGGAAGAGCTCCAAAAGGAGCTTAAACATCATATGAAAGGTGGAAGAAAAAATGGGGAAAGAAATGAGAGTGATGCAAGAGAATTATGAAAAAAGAGTCAACAGGTTGGAAAAAAGAAAACTACTGCTTAAAAAGTAGAATTCACCAAATGGAAAAGGAGATACAAAAATCCGCTGAAGAAAACAACTCCCTAAAAAGTACAATTGGCTAAATGGAAAGAGAAGTACAAAAATTAACTGGAAAAAACAACTTCTTAAAAGTTAGAATTGCAGTTCTAGTCTTCCAGGAGACTAACAATTGCTTTGTCATGAGACAGGGATTTCAGATTAAAACAGCTGTTGAGAAAAATAATTATCTGTAAACAGTCTAAGAACTATGTGATTCTTGACATCCCCTGCCCCCTTTCCACTAATCTGACCAGACAGGCAGAAGGGAGCCACACAGACCTGACAGCTATTTTTTATGTCAATCTGCCTCATGGTTAATCACAGGCAAACAATTCTTATCTGTACCTAGCTGGGGTGGCCTTTAATAGAAGGTTAAACCTCTCATTGGGATCATACTTGAAGCCTTTTAAGTTTGGAACAAATTCCAAAACCTGCAGTCTGCCAGCACAGACTGGGGAGAAGTCAGGGTCACCTGTAAACCTTGATTGTATACACATTCTTAAAGGAGAAGGTAAATGAGTTACAGGTTCATGACAAAACAAGAGACAGAAAGCATTACAAAATTCAGAATAGATGATTTTGATTATATTAAATTAAAAAACTTTGCATAAACAAAACCAATGCAGCCAAGATCATAAAAAAAACCAGAAATCTAAGAAACAATCTTTATAGCAAGTGTCTCAGATAAAGGCCTTATTTCTCAGATATATAGAGAACTGAGTCAAACTTATAAGAATGTAAGGCATTTCCCAGGTGATAAATGGTGAAAGAATATGAAGCTTTCAGATAAAGAAAACAAAACTATCTATAGGCATATGAAGAAGTGCTCTAAATCACTTTTGATTAGAGAAATGCAAATTAAAAAAATTCTGATGTACTACTTTACATCTTATCCAATTGGCTAACATGACAAAAAAAGGGAAAATGACAAATGTTGGAAAGGATGTGAAAAAATTGGGATACTAATGCACTGTTTGTGGAGTTGTGAGCTGATTGAACCATGTGTAAGGACAAGTAAAATTAGGATCTTTTGCTGTTTTTGTTTTAGTATAATCAAGTGCCTGATTGAATCTTGCCTTTATCAATCAAAAGTTGTTGTTAGGAGTAAAGTACAGATGCAAGAATTTCTTTAACTAGAAACAGTATATGTATTTGAACCCACTAATGGACATGCTCATTATGGGAAGTTTGATTAGGGAAGATTTGTAGGAACACCCACAGCTTTTGTTAATGAGGCACTGACTCTCAAGGGTTGGGATGCCCTCTGGCTCTAAAAATGGTATAAATACTCTGAGGGTGAGGTTTTAGTTTGGGGCTTAGTTTTTGGTAAGAAGGTTTGAATGCCAAATGAGGACTCTGGGAAGCCACTAAGGAGCTAACCCCCTCCCAGCTTTGAGAGCCCAGATATCGTGCTTCCCTCTCTGATAGCTCCAGGAAGTTGGGGTCCAATTGTCTGAATTCAGGCAGAGGAAGCTATGTCTGTTGATCTTTCGATTTCTCTGTATTTTCTTTGAAATTCAGGGTGCTGACTCCCCTGAATTAATTGAATGATGTATGCACTTGGTAGTATATGAATGTAACAGAATATAATTGTACAATAAAAAATGATGAACAGGCAGATTTCAGAAAAACCTGTTTTTTTTTTCAGCAAAACAGAAAAACTTGTATGAACAGATACAAAGTGAAATGAACACAACCAGGAAAACATTGTACACAGTATCAGCAACAATGTGTGATGATCAATTATGAATGACTCAGCTCTTCCCAGAAATACAACAATCCAAGACAGTTACAAAAGATTCATGAAGGAAAATAGTATCCACACCCAGATAAAGAACTGATAGACTCTGAATGCAGATCAAAGCATCCTTTTTTTCACCTACTTTATTCTTTTCATATTTTTTTCTTTTGATTTGATTCTTCTTTCACAACTGTGACTAATATGGAAATATATTTTACATGATAGCACTTGCATAGCATATATCAAATTGCCTACCCTTTTAGGAAGAGGGGAGGAGAGGGAGGAAGGTAGAAAAATTTGGAACTCAAAATCTTGTAAAAATTAATACTAAAAGTTGTCTTGACATGTAATTGGGAAAAATAAAATACTATTAAAAACACAAAGTAAATTTCTATATTCACAAACTAACAAAAGAACTTTGTATCAAGTTTGGTTCTGACCTCTACAAATTGTTACATATATTTAAAATTTTCTAAAACTTCCTTTTTGTTAATGGAAAAAAGGATGTTTTTTCTCTTCTCAGTGACTGAATCATCTCTAGAAATTGCATATCTTTATGTTCTCCTCTTTCTTTTGCTCACGTTGTCTTTTTGGAAATCTCTTAATTCTCACATATTTTGTTGGACACCTCTCTAAAAACTTTGGCTAAATGCCAATCAAGCAAAGTACATTTTGTTTTGTTTTGTGTTTTTTAAAATAGATTCTTCTCCATAAATTATCTTCACTCTTCAAGTGAATTTTTGCCCCCTCCTGGAACTCTTAATTAATCAGTTTGCATTCCACACCATACATTTATGTGAAATGGGAGTTTAAATCCTACTAATTTGGACAATTTTGTGTCATTCTTCACCAAAGGAAATCTTTAGATTAAACTTAAAGTGAACCTCTGAAAGTATAGAGGTGCACAATTGGCTTCAATGGGAGTGTGTATGTACTTAGATGTCAAATTGACTAACTTTAATAGAAATTAGCCTTTTCAATCACACATAGGCAAAAATATTTAAATATATTGATAAACAGCAAATGGTTCTTCAGAGACAGCATGGCAAATGAGATAGTGCTAGGCTTAAAGTCAGGAATGCCTGGGTTCAAATTCTATCTCTGACACATACTAGTTGTGTGACACCAAATACAACACTTAAATTTTGTTCACCTCAGGCTACTTTCGGGGCTCAACTATTAAGCCAGAGGTGGGCTTCCCTAGGAATGTGTAAAGGTCTTTAGTTGGAGGAAGTTGGTAGTCATCTTTGAAACTGGTATATGTTACTATAGTATCAGGGGATGTTGTCAGGTTTGAAAAAAGATAACATATTTTAAATATTTTAAGAACCATAAAGTTTTATATTAGTATCACATGATGATATAATGGAGTCACAGAATTTCATTGTTGGAAGGGACATTTGTGTCCATCCTGTTCAACATACACCTGAAAAAAATCCCTTCTACAAGATTCTCAGAGAATGGTCATCCAACCTTTGCTGAAAACTTATTACCTTCCAAGTTAGTCCATTTGTTTTAGATAAGTTATTAACCTTTATTTAATTTGTTTCACATAATGCCAAGAATAGACTTAAAGAGTTCATTTCTCTGACCTCCAGGTACAAGGTTAGGCTTTCAAAAAGTCATGGAGGGTGTTCCTCTGTGGGTTTTCTGTATGGGCAAGGATGGACAATGTTATCATAGGTTTTAGAGCTAGAAGAGTCTTTGGGGAATAAGCTACATTTCTAATTTTATAGATGAGGAAACTGAGGCCCAGAGAGGTCCAGTAATTTGTCCAAGGTCCTACATATAGTAAGTTTCAGAGCCAGAAAACACATCATCTGACCCTAAATCCAACGATCATTTAAATATAGCATGTAGCAGAGCACCAGAGGCAGTCAAGGTAAAGTCAATGGCTTTCAGGAGCAGAGAATTTGCTCTTATACACATGTTACAATTCTTGTCTTGGCCGTTTTACCAATGTAGGGAATAATGGGTACACAAATAGGCATACAAGCTTCTGATAAGAAGGAGATATGAAGGACTTTTGTCTTTCACATAAAGCGATTCTTTATTGTTTACTGTGGAGAAGAGGAATGAAGAGTCGAACAGTTTCTGAAGACAATAACTACATGAAATGATAGACATGATTACATGGAGCCTGGTTTGGACAATAGCTCTAATTTCATTTAAAACATATTTTTTTCCTCCTAGTGTGATCCCCACTGTGATATATGAGCTGTGCAAACTCATTCGAATGGAATAAATCAAAAAGTAATTAGGTCTATTTGTCATTATTTCTGGCAGGTAACTTTTACAGGTTATATTTATAGCCAAATAGGTTGTTCTTGAAATATAAAACATCTC
The DNA here is from genome assembly GCA_028658325.1 of Potorous gilbertii. Classification (NCBI taxonomy): domain Eukaryota; kingdom Metazoa; phylum Chordata; class Mammalia; order Diprotodontia; family Potoroidae; genus Potorous; species Potorous gilbertii. The sequence continues at coordinate 590,076,461 of CM053770.1, read as the reverse complement.
CCTAGTTCAACCACATAAATTACTTCAGTTTTCTTTAGTAGTGTTATCAGAAATATCTTCTATGACCTTATTATGTTGTTATTAATAATTTAATTTCAATTGAGGGGTTGGAAAGTGCAAACTTGGTAGTGATTCATCTACTAAATCCTCAAGCTGTAGGGAAACCCTATGGAGACTTTAAAACTATGGTTTGAAGAAGTTCAGCAATGCCAAGTAGTTGAAGAGAGAGAGAGAGAGAAACCTTATTATAAGGACTTTGATTTGTGGAGTTTGAGATATACTAGATGGGAAAGTCTTTAGACCAGGACCATGAGTTAACTATCTTTATGTTCCTCCTAGCACTTAGCAACTAGCAAGATCTATTATATACCACAGGCACTTAATGAATGGGGATAGATGAATGCATGAATGAATAAAAGTCATAAATGAATTAATAAAGTCAATAAAAAGTAGTAGAATGACAAGTCCAAAGTATTGAACTCAGTCACCTTTTTCTTTTTTTAGAATCTTTATTGTTGTCTCCTCTTATATCTGATCAAGAGCCATTCTGTAGTGGTTTAAATACATTTCTACTTGCTTCACCCTCAGTAGAGATGAAAAATACCCATTCACCACCATACATATTTTGGCTCTTCAGAAACCTTAAATCCTCCCCGCTTATGACTGTTTGTTTTATTTTTAGCTTTTGTATCCTTGGCACCTAGCACATTGTAGAGAATTGTTGATGAATTATCATTTCTATTTAAATGTGAAGTTATCATGTCACAGTGAGATTGAGTGACTTGCACATAATCTCTTAGCTAATAAATGAAAGAGGTGAGATTTGAAGCTAAGTTTCAAATCAAGCCCAGAACTCCATCTATGATGCCATACTCCTGTCATAACAACAGTAGAAATCATGGGGACATTTTAATGTTTGACTTAAAGTAAAGAAGATGAGTTTAAATCCCATCTTTGGCATGTGACCCCTTAGGGTCACAAGTAGGGTGACCCTGGATTTAATTTCTTTGTGCCTCTGGCGGCTTTCTAGGACACATTTACTAAATCCTAAATGGGCTGTCATCTGCATCAATTAAAGGAGCTCCAGGAAAGAGAGATCATCAAGCTGATGCAACCATAGATCCTTCATGTGTAAGACACCTATGAATGAAATAACATTTATTAAGTGTTTACTATGTATCAATCAATGTTAAACAGAGTGACTTCCAGGGATGGAGAAAATCCCTTTTGGCTATGGGAATTGAGGAAAGCTTCATGGAAGAACTGACATTTGAGCTGTATAGGTTTTCCTGTGATGTGTAATATAAGGGCACCACTGATAAATGTTGTTGGTCAGGGGTATTATGGGTTTAAATGTTGACCTGCTGTGAGACTGGAACCCTGGACACCTTGAGCTCTCTCCTTGGCTATTGTTCCTTTGATTTTGGAAAGAGTGATTTATTTTTGACCAAAGCACTTTGTTTATGCAATGCTAGGAAGTGATTGAGTATATGTAAGGAACAGAGAAGAAAAACTTTAATCCTACAATGATACATTCAAATGTTGACTCACAATGAAGAGCAGCTAGCAGTCATCAAGCATATAGTGTAAAGCAAAACAAAATAAACGATGTAAAGATACATAAAGTTTTCCTGAGTCATTACTTAGTGAATGAAGAGGAGTGTGGAATTTGGAAGAAGGGGTGAAATGGCAGATGTACAGAAGATAATTTTTTACTCATTAGATGTGATGGGTGGGTTATGCTGCAAGGATGATGGACAACTGATAGAACACGTGACTTATAGAGTACAACCCATGGTATCATAAATGAAATACTGGGAGGCTGAAAACTCAGTGAGAGGAAACTATGGTTTGACCATTTTAGAAGAAATGCCCAGCAATGACAAAGTTGTCAATTTTTGGAGGATCTCTATGCATTTTTTCTTAACTTGGAAGAACAATGTGTTCCTCCTTCGTTGCCGAAGAAAACCATTCCATCAGAGAAATGATGACATGACTTGCACTTGACTTTGTTTTGAGGGAGGGAGGGCTGTGCAGGTCACCAGCCTCACTTTTCCTCCAGAGCCATTGCCACCTACATGGACTACCAGACCAGAACACCAACAACTGAGTAGTCAGGGGGCTCTTAACAAACCACTATTCAGAGTTGGGAGAACAATGTAGAAGAATCAGAAAGAAAATCCTTTTAGTTAGATTATTCAATGAATAAAAATCCTTAAATTATAAGAAATAGGGGGTCTTGAGAGTTCCCCCTTGGAGTTGAGCAATGATTCTATCCCTTTCTGGTGGGTAGTATCCATTTTATAGGATAGGCACGACCACAGGCTTCAGTAAGTCCCTCTGCATGTTTTACCTTCCTTTTATACCTAGGGGTTGTACATGATTGCTGACTTGAGGAGTAAGTAAGTAGCCTTCCCTACTCTTGCTTTTTTCCATCCCTTCCACTCTGAATTTTGGACTTGGGACTCCAGTAGCTTTCCTTTTGATTTCCTATGGGATAGGGAAGGGAATTTCTTCCTCTTCTCTTCTGGATAGTCATGGCATCAGCTTTCCCATAACAAAGAGATTATGCACTCATCTAGATGAACCTGAAATTAACTCTCAAGTCCTTGCAGACACTTCTGCTTTGTATTTCTTTCTGTAAGCTTGGTGACTAAGCAGTGATGCCAAGAGTTAGAGTTTTTTATTCCAACATCTATCTTGGGAGATCCAGAGCTCTTGGCCTCCTCAGTTGGTATTGGGTGTCTTGTGGCTAGTACTCCCTACAGCTACTACGATACTTTGCAGAGGAGAAATGACCACTAACAGGAAGATGAGCCCAAGTGATGCTCTAACTTGCTAAAGATACAGACTTTTTGAAAATGACTATTCATCAGTTCTACAGTATTTTATGTTTTGATATTATAAGTACAACCTCTTAGGGAGTATGGTAGGAGTTATAGGTTACTATTTCATAATTTAAACATACATCAATATGCACTTATGCATCTTTTCTGTACAGTATACATATTTCTTTAGTTGAGGAAGAAATAAATAGGTTTCCCATACTTTTTATATTGAGTACCAATCAATATATTGAGTACCTATCTTTGTAGGGATAGTCATGAAACAAATCTAAACTTAAAGACATTCTATCCCAGAGCTCCCAAAAGCAGTACTCTTCTCTTTAGAGGCTGGGCTTCCCCAGCACTGAAACCAGTCAATCTGAATTCAGAGCTATGACTCAGGAAGAGTATCTAGAACTGTAGGCTGTCACCTTTGTTTTAGTGGTCTGGCTTCTTATATATTAGATGGCAGTATTGCAGAATATATAACAGTATTTTATATAGAAATGGCAAGATCCATGCCCTTCAATTGGAAACAGGATCTTATTTTAGAAATGTCTAAAGCACTTGCCTTCCCCATTATTCCTGAGTTGTCACAACCTTTGGAGATGAAACCAAAAATATTGCCAACAGGCAAAAGTGACTGTCAGCAGCCTGAGAATTAGCAAGAAAGAGTTTTTGATGAAATGCAAATTAGTTTTGAAAAAAAATTGCCATAGTGGTCTTTTGCTGCTATCCATTTTGCCCAAAAGCTCTAACAGATTTGCAGAATGTGAGTAACTTTCAACAGATTTAGAGGATTTATAGAGTTAGGGCTGGATGGGATTTTAGAAGTCATTAAGTCCAACTCTCATTTTATAGGCAAGAAAAAAAGCATTAAGAGTTCAAGTGACTTGACTATGGTCACACAGCTAGTAAGTCCTAGGGGCTTACTAGAACTCAGGTTTTTTTAACTCTAGATTTATGGCTCAGTCTTACACATCACTTACCTCACTAGGTGGTCTGAGTGTTCATACTTTTCCACTGAAGAGTGATTTAACCATGGAATCTGCAGATCATAAACTTATGAAAACAAGTAATTGCTCCCTTTCTTCCTTCCCATATAATCTGATGCTTCTCTCCCCACTCCCACCCCCCTGCCAATTCTCTTGAATCAGTTGTCTTCCCCATCTATGGTTGAATTCAGTTTATTTTAGTGCTACTCTGTTTCCCTATCCTAAAATGCCCTTTCTTGTTTACTCCTCCTGTCCAAAGATGCGCTTCCTCTAAGTTCTTGCTGAGATGCATCCAGTCAGATCAAAGAATGGGTTACCTCATAGGCAACTTGGTATAGTGGAAAGAGTGCTAGATCTGGAGTCAGAGGACCTGAGTTTACATTGCACCTTTGATGCTCACTACCTGTGTCACTCAGGACAAACCACTTAAACCCACTGGACCTCAGTTTCCTTACTTAAAACAAGAGAGGGATTAAGCTAGATAACATCTGAAACCCCTTTCAACTCTTCCTATAACCTAGATGTGAATTCTCACACTATAACTTAATAAGACTTTAGGTAAGTTAGATAGCCTCCTATGAAGAGAACACTGGACCTGGATTCAGGAAGATCCGTATTTAATCCTTCTTCAGACACTTATTAGTTATGTCACTTTCTCAGCGAGTCACTTAACCTCTGTCTGCCTTTGTTTCCTTATTTGTAATTTGGGATAATAACAGTATCTGCCTCCTGTTTGTTGTGAGGCTAAAATGAGAGGATATTTGTAATATTTGGGATTCTTAAAGCACTGGATAAATTCTAGGAATGAGTTAATTTACATATCTGGGTTTTGGTTTCCTTGTCTATAAAATGTGGTAGTTGGACTAGATGACTTCTCAGGTTCATTCTAGATCTAAATCTATAATCTGATGATCCTGGTAATCTAGTAGATTTGACCTTTTTTTCTACCACCAATGAAACAAAGCATAAATCTATGTCGGGGTTGAAATGATCTATACTACACTTTTCCTTTGACAACTTGGTATTTGCCAGAATCTCTTGTCAGCTTCTTTACTGTCCCTTTTTTCTTACCCCAAGAAGTAATCCAACCAGAGCCATACCAAGGAATTTTAGGAATTTGCTCCATCTTGGATATGGGGGAACCTTGTGCAACCTGAGGATTCATACTGTCTCTGCTGACTTATTGGAAAATTCCTGAACTAGGTCAAGACTATGAAAGAAATGATCATTACATCTTCCCTGCTCTGCCTTTACCCAAGCTATCAGTAGTTGCAATCCCTCTTCACTTCAGATTTCTTAGAATCTTCCTTGCTTTGAAGCTCAGCCATGGTTCACCTCCTATGGGAAGTCTTGCGGGATCCTCTTGATTATTTAGTTCTTTCTTGATCTTAAAATTGCATTCTATTTGCTATTCTGCATGCACATTATATCCCAAAGTAAAAAGGTAAATCCAGGCAAGCAGGGGTTTTATTTTTGTTTGGTTTTTGTTTTTGTATCACCCATGGCTAACACAACATATTCCATATTATAGGAATTTAATATAATTTTGTTGAATTGAACCTGAAGAACCACTCCCATTGGGTTTGATTGAGATTATTTAAGCTGTATGCAAACTGATTCCCTAGGACAAGGTTGTCTGGAAAGCCTAGAGCTATCTATTAAAAAGTTGTACTTAATGGAAAACCCCTCCTGGCAAAACTTACTTTTTGGGGATATAGCCTGGTTCTTGCTCCTAACCTTGGCCTGGTCTGTGCCTTGCCACTAATTGATCTTGACTTAGCTCACTCACCATGCGTCTCTTTAAGTCTCCTGATCCTGGGCTTTATTTCCTACCTCCTAGCTCCCATCTCCCCTTACCTCTTTTGAACCTACCTTTTCTAGTGAAGGGTCTTAACTCTAACTCTATTTCTATTCTGTGTTAATGATTGGCCCTGTACACATCATGACCTTGATTTAGAGCTTCTGATATTATCTTCTAGTTCTTTTTTTAATAGTTTTATTTATTTATTTTTAGATTTCAGCATTCATTTCCACAAAATTTTGAGTTCCAATTTTTCTCCATCTCTCCCCTTTCCCCACCCCATAACATTTTGCATTCTGATTACCCCTTCCTTCAATGTGTCCTCCCTTCTATCACACCCCTCCCTTCCCTTATCCTTATCTTCTCTCTCTTCTTGTAGGGAAAGATAAATTTCTATACCTCATTACCTGAATTTCTTATTTCCCAGTTATATGCAATAACAATTTTCAACATTTGTTTCTAATACTTTGAATTCCAACTTCTCTCCCTCCCTCCTTCCCCACTCATCCCCAGTGAGAAGGCAAACAATTCAATACAGTCTATATATGTGTCACTTTGCAAAAGACTTCCATAATAGTCATGTTGTGTAAGACTAACTATATTGCCCTCCATCCTACCCTGTCCCCCTCCTTTTTTCTATTCTCTCATTTGAACTTGTTCCTTCCCAAAAGTGTTTACTTCTAGTTACTCCCTTCTTCCTTTTGCCCTCCTTTCTATCATCCCCCTCACCCTACTTGTCCTCTTATCCCCCACTTTCCTGTAGTGTAAGATAGATTTTCATACCAAATTTAGTGAGCATATTATTCCCTCCTTAAGCCATATGTGAAAGAGAGTAAGCTTCACTTTTCCCCTCTCACCTCCTCCCTTTTCTCCTCCATTGAAAAAGATTTTTCTTATCTCTTTTATGAGTGATAGTCTGCCCAATTCCATTTCTCCCTTTGTCCTCCCAGTATTTTCCTCTCTCACCAATTAATTTAATTTAATTTTTTTATGGATATCATCTCTTCTGATTGAACTCAACCTGTACTCTCTGTCTATATGTGTGTGTGTTTTTGTATATGTGTGGGTGTGTATAATCCCTCTACCTACCCAAATACTGAGAAAATCTCAAGAGTTACAAATATTATCTTTCCATGTAGAAATGTAAACAGTTCAGCTTTAGCGTTAGAATGTCCTTTATGATTTTTCTTTCCTGTTTACCTTTTCATGCTCCTCTTGATTCTTGGGTTTGAAAGTCAAATTTTCTGTTTAGTTCTGGCCTTTTCATTATGAATGCTTGAAAGTCCTCTACATCATTGAATGACAATATTTTCCCCTGAAGTATTATACTCAGTTTTGCTGGGTAGGTGATTCTTTGTTTAATCCCAGTTCCTTTGACTTCTGGAATATCCTATTCCAAGCCCTTCGAACCCTTAGTGTAGAAGCTGCCAGAGACTGTGTTATCCTGATTGTATTTCCACAATACTGGAATTGTTTCTTTCTAGCTGCTTGTAATATTTTCTCCTTGACCTGGGAACTCTGAAATTTGGCCACAATATTACTAGGAGTTTCTCTTTTTGGATCTGTTTTAGGAGGTGATCAGTGGATTCTTTCAATATTTATTTTGCCCTCTGGTTCTAGAATATAGGAGAGTTTTCCTTGATAATTTCATGAGAGATAATGTCTAGGCTCTTTTTTTGATCATGACTTTCAGGGAGTCCCATAATTTTTACATTGTCTCTCCTGGATCTATTTTCCAGGTCAGTTGTTTTTCCAGTGAGATGTTTCATGTTACCTTCTATTTTTTCAGTCTTAGTTTTGTTTTGTAACTTGTTGGTTTATTGTATAGTCATTAGCTTCCCTGAACTCCACTCTCATTTTTAAAGAAGTATTTTGTTCAGTGAGCTTTTGAACCTCCTTTTCCATTTGGCTAATTCTGTTTTTAAAAGCCTTCTTCTCCTCATTGCTTTTTGGACCTCTTTTTCCACTAGAGTTAGCCTATTTTTAAAGATGCTATGTTCCTTAGCATTTTTTTTGGTTCTCCTTTAGCAAGCTGCTGACTCACTTTTCAAGCTCTTCTATGGCCTGAGCTCATTTCATATTCATTTTGGAGGTACTGGAGGCAGAAGCCTTGACTTCCTGTGACCGTATACCTTGTTCTTCCTCATCTGAAAGGATGGAAAGAGATAGCTGTTCAGAAAGATAGTAACCTTCTATGGTCTTATTTCCCCCCCTTTTTTGGGCATTTTCCTTGCCAGTTATTTGGCTTCTGAAGCCTTTGTCAAGAGGAGGGTCTTAGTGCTCCTCCTCTCCTTAGGACCATGCTCAGGGCTGAGATTTACATCAGCTACTCAATTCCCCCAGGGGCTTTAAGTTGAGTTGCCTAGATGATGGTCCCAGGCTGCTTCCACAGCCATTGTAGTTGCCCACTGCATGCCGCTGCTGCTACTGACACTGCCTCTGTTCCCGCCTGGGGCCAGTGCTGGGGAGACCCTACTCCCCTCTTGCCCATCTGGGAAAGCCCTCCCACATTGACCTCTGAAGCTGTTTTTGTCATTTGAGGGTTGAGGGATTTGGGACCCTCCCTGCTGGGGATTCTGTCCCTGAGGACTGTTCAGTTTCTGTTCCTCCCTGTGCTACACAGCCAGGGCTGGGCTCCACTCTGCTCAGCATCCTGTGGGATAGACCTTTCCTGTCGGCCTTCCGGATTACCTTTGACTGGAAATCTCTTTCACTCTGTCATTCTGTGGCTTCTGCTGCTCTAGAATTTGTTGAGAGTCATTTTTTGCAGGTATTTTGTGGGCTGTGGGGAAGCACTTGAGTATATGCATCTTTCTACTTTGTCTTCTTGGTTCCACTTCTTCTAGTTCTTTACATTCACCTGTCCAAGTTCTTTCTAAAGAGCCAAAGCAACATTTTGACCTAATTTTCAAATACCCATTACCAATTCTTGCTGCTTTCATGTTGTCTCCCACATTAGGGTGTGAGCTCATGGGTAGGGATTATTTTTGCATTTTTCTTGGTTTCTTCAACCTTTAGCATAGTGCCATACACATCTCTTAATAAATGCTTATTCACTGACTATTGACTGGCTCTCTACCTTCCTTCCTAGCAGGAAAGTCCTAGGGCTTATGAAGGTTATTCCAAACTGAACCCTAGTAATATTCCTTAGTAATAAGATACAATGTTTTCTTTAAGGAAACATTTTATTAGAAATATTCTTATTAATTACATGTGAAGTCACTTTGGTTTAACATCGGAAGCCTATTTTACCAGATTTAAATAGGGTTTTAGGATAGCTAGGTGTCATAGTGGATAGAACATTGGGCTAGAAGTCAGGAAGACTTATCTTTCTCAGTTCAAATCTGCCCCCAGGCACTTACTAGTTATGTGACCCTGGACTAGTCACTTAATCCTGTTTGCCTCAGTTTTCTCATATGTAAAATGAATTGGGAAAGAAAATGGTAAATCACTCCAGTATCCTTGCCAAGAGAACCCAAAATGGAGTCAGGAAGAGTTGGACACAACTGAAAAACTAAACAACAAAACAGGATAGAGTTTGGTAAAAGAGGGTCACCTAAACGTAGTGAGTCTATAGTGGCCTTAAACATATTGCATAACAGCACATTGCACATGTAGCACTTTGGGCTTCTTGCTCCCCTCAACTCACACATTGAGTCTCCCAGACAAAGTATATGTCCATTCAAACCTGCAGTTCATAATTCTCCCTAACCCCCTTCTCTCCACTCCCACTGTCATCACCCACATGTTTTCCTTTTCTAGGAAGCAAGAGGACACAGTCATTTAATAGTAATAAAAGTAGTAAAAAAAATGTCCCCTTTAATTTGAGGCATGCTCTCCCTCAATCAATGGAACTAAGGGATTCATTTAGGGGGCATACATGAATAAGGCACACAAATCAATCAATAAGCATTTATCAAGCACAAACTGTATGACAGGCACTGTGCCAAGTGAAATCACATGTGGTCACTGCCTAGGTTGAGGGTCAATTCATAATTCTGAGGCTATAGGATTAGTGCAATCATCTGGAGACATCATCATATTGCTCCCAATATCACTGCTTCTTTCTAGTCTTATATACAGTCTCTTATGTATATGTAGTTTCTACTAGATGTGTAATTTATATGTAGCCTCTGCCAGGTATGAGAATATGGTATGTATAGGTATTGTTCCTTGTTGGGGTCATGTGGCCAATGCTTGATGACAATATTCTGTTGGCCCTGGGTCACTTTCATTTCTTGTCCCTAAGGAACTTACCCAAGCAAGAGTACCTCATTGAGACATGGTTCACTCCTAAGGATGCTACTTCCCATGGCCTCTTTTTCTAGAACTGTCTACAATTTCTCTTATGTGATCCTTGGTTGTGGTGGGGGAAATTATAATACTTTTTGCTCTCTATTGCTATTTTAGGCCCTTCCTTGATCACTTTCACTAAGCATCCTCTTCTCCTTAAAGTTCAAAATATCCAAATGTGTCACTTCATATAGATCCTAGCGGCTCTTATCTACCCCAGGCATTTTCCTTCGTTTCTCAATGAGTTCAGTGACTGACTCACGGTTCCCATCTCTTACCCTCACACTAGTGAACACATTGGTACCCACTAAATGCCCTAATTTAGTCCCTTAATCTACTGCATTACTATACCTCACCTTTCCACTCTCTCAGCTACATAGAACAATGGTCACATCCTTAACCCTTCATCTCCTACAACTGTTCCATTTTCATGAATTCTGAAATTCCTTTAATCTCATAATACATTTTATCATTCCATTTCCCCCTCCCTTAGGAGTGTTAACTATGTGTTTTTTTGTCTTATTATGACCTCCATTCTATTCGCTCCTCAGTTCTTTACCTGGCTATCACTTCTGCATTGCTAACACTCTCTTCCCTTATGTATCTTGAACCTTTGGTAAACCAAATGAATTCTACATTATCTCCCACCTGCCCTCTGCTGATCTGATCAAGCTGACCATGCCTTGCCAATCCTCAACCTAGATTTTTCCCCACCTTCCTTCTTCACTCCTGATGATGTAGTGCTGAACTAGAAAAAATTATGAGATGTTGAATAGAGCCATTACAAATTTATGTTAGCTAACCTCAACTCACCTTGCTGCCTACATTGCAGCAAGGAATTCTCTTCCTTTGTAACTGATTCACAGTCTTATTTTCTCAGACTCTGTTCCAAGCATTCTCATCTCCCCTCAATAATGATACTCCTTCCTTTTACCCTCTCAGTCAAAGACCTTGATTCATACACCACTAAAAAAAATTGAGGAGAGAATTCTGGGAAAACGACAGAGTAGGTCAGAAATTCCAAGCTTTCAAGATTTCCCCCCACAAAAGAGATAAAATAGCACCTCCAAGTTAGGGTCCATTTTATCGAGGGGAAAGCTCTGGGGTTAGTTGGTTTGACAGGCTGTCTCCACCTCAGTCACAGGAACTTTTACCCCCAGGATAGTGAGGGGAGTTGGGTGTCTGAGCCTAGGAAGATCAAGGGAACCTCTGCTGACAAGGAACACCAGATCCAGCTGTGCTGCAAAAAGCAGCCAGGATGAGAGCTGGGGGGTGGGGGTGGGGAGGTGAGAAGAAGCTAGCACATGCTGGGTGAGTGCAAAAGCAGGGAGGTAGAAATCCCTTGCCTGTGGGCACTTACAGGAGGTTGGAGGTTTGGTTTTGGTTCCAAGCTAGAGGGGAGGTAACTGAAGATCTGGGGCAAGAGGCACCATCCCCCATACCCCAGGGCTAGAGCTGATTACAAAAATTAAGCTATTACCAAATGTAATAAAAATGTACAGGCAAAGGAGAAAGAATCCATCCATAGAAAGCTATTTATAGGAATAGAGAAGACTGGGGCTCATCTTCAGAGGAAGATATTGAAGTAAAGAGTAATATTAAATGATCAGCTGCCCAAGAAGAATTCATAGATCTTGGAAAAGACTTTAAAATAAAATGACAGAGATGGAGGAAAAACTAAAAAAAAATAAGAATAATTCAAGAAAAACAAGATTATAAAACCAATTAGAAAAGGAAATACAGAATCTTAAGGAAGAAAATGACACTTTGAAAATGAGAATTAGGTAAGGTAAAGCCAGTGAAATTATAAAATATCAAGAAATAATTAAACAAAACATGAATGAAAAAATAGAAGAGAAAGTAAAACATCTTATAAAAAAACAATGGATTTGGAGTATAGATCAAGAAGAGAAAACATAAAAATGATTGGACTAACTGAAAGTTATGATCAAAAAAAGAATCTTTACACAATAATGCAAAGAATAATTAAAGAAAATTGTCCTGAAGCATTAGAACAAAGAGGAGGAAGCAGAAATAGAAAAAATCCATTGATCACCACTTAAAAGAGATCCTATGAAGAAAACTCATAAGAGTATCATACTCAAATTCAGAAACAACCAGCTCAAGGATAAAATATTAAAAGCAACAAAAATAAAGCAGTTTAAATATTCTGGTGCCACAGTTAGAATCACAGGAGACCTAGCAGTGGAGACACTAAAAGACTGCAGGTCTTGAAATATCAAAGAGCAATAGAACTGAGGCTCTAATGAAAAATTTCATACGTAGCCAAGTTAAGCATAATACTAAATGAAAAAAAAAGGACATTTGATCAACATCCAGACTTTCAAGACTTTGTTAAAAAACAAACAAAAAAATAACTGAACTTAATGGACAATTTGACATACAGAAGACAAGAGAAACATAAGGTACATGCCAAAGACTGATTATAAGGGAATCAATTAGGACAAACTGTTTACTTTTCACGTATGTAAAAATGTAAAATGGATGTCTAAGATTCTTATTAATAATTGGATAGCTTATAAGAAAGATTGGGAACACTTGAGTATGATATGAATTTAAAAAGTAAAACCATTTAGGGACAGCTAAAAAAGAGTATTTTATACAAATAAGGTGCAAGAAGAAGAATCCATAAAGAGGAATTAGATGGGGGAGGAGGGCTGGTAATTCTGGTGACCTGTTTTCATTGGGAATGGGTTTAAGAGGGAACAATACATATATAGTTAGAAGAATATAAAAGTTGCTCCCTCACATTCCCCCTGGCTGCCATATTTTCCTACAGAGTCTGGCTTTGACTTCCCCCATAAGAAAATGGCCAAGCAGCACCAAGAAGCTGTAAGGCTGTCACTGCTATGCAGCCCAAGCTAAAGAAACTGGAAGGAGTAACTGGTTGTCCAGGGTGAATGTCATGCTGGTGATGGTCTATGGGAGCTTGGTATTTCTCCTGCTTTTCATTTTGGTGAAGAGGCAGATCATGTATTTTCCTATGAAGTCTCCAAGAGGCTCTCACATCCCTCCCAAGGATGTGAAGGAAGAGATTGACATCCGACTGACTATCCATGGTCCAGGAGGTAAATTATGAACCCCAGCTTCTTGGAAAAGATAATGCCAGACTTTTGCAGTTGAAGACACCAGGAAATCAACATTGCACAACTACCTACACAGGATGAAAGTATTGTATGCCATTCGTGCCTCTGAGATCCCATTCCACCTAGAAGGTTGGTATCCTCATTCCCTGATGGGCAAGAACTTCCACTCCTATCTGCTGGAGCTTTGAAACACAAGTACCTCCTCCCAGGGTGTCTGAAAAACTCTTGTTGATACCATGCTAGATGGCTATGAGATAGCTCTATATAAAACTGGTATCTTTGGCCAGACTGAATATCTATCTATACTATCAGGAAGCACTGAATGAACTGGTTGCTGCTGTCAAAAAGCCCATGGTGGAAGCTCCCAGCAGCAGCACCAATCAACAGCTAAGGATCTAACACAGTCTCCTGAAGTCTCTTTCACACCAACTATCCAGGTCACTGATCTGCCCTCTAGCCAGAACAGTGAAAGAATTAAGCAATTCCTAGAGTTGAAGAATGTTGAGGGTAACTAGAACACACTAGAGAGCACCTTCTGACCGAGTTTGGGGATAACCATAGCCAACATGGCTCCAGAGGGAGAATTCAGGCTCAGTATCCAGGGATTTTTCCAGGGCAGGAGACAAGCAGCACTGGACAGTATTGATATTATTATGCCCAGAATTCTTGAAATATGTGTCTGGAGATCCTTCCTTAGTTTATCCCTCTGGTCTGTTGTAGAACTAAAGCTCTATGAGGCACTCTTTCCCTCTCCAACAGTTTTTTAATGGAGTTAACATATATTTTTTACTCTGTCCATGTCACTTCTTCCTTATTTCAACTTGTTTTCCATCATGATTATTTTTTGCCCTCTCCCAAAGTCAGTTTTGTCCTAAATAGGTTAGTGGGGGTTTGGGGAGGAGGGATTTAGGATGTTAGAAAAGGAAACCACAGAGTTACCCACTTGGATGGGGACTCTTGCCCACAGATATGTTATTTAAAGTTGTGGAGTGAAAAGGGCAGAAGGGAATTAGGGTGTTGTACTTAAACTAAGACATGTTGAGGTTTGTGTTGTGCTTGATGCACTGCCTTGCCTTTCTCTTCTAATATTATAGCTCAAGGCATGACTGAGGGGAACTGTCAGCGATATAGGCACTAATTCCATATTCCCCTAATAAGTCACTGCACTGGTCTGACTTTATAAATTAGTCATTTAATTAAAAAAATGTAAAAATAATAAAAAGAGGAGTATAAAAATCTTCTAAATTCAAAAGAAATAAAATGATAGGAGGATAGAGAAAGGGGAGAGGACAAGGGAGGGATCTTTAGATAAAAGGGAGGCACAGAAAGATGTTTAGATTTATGGGAATGGGAGGATAGGGGAGAGATCCTTAGAGGGGGCTAGGCAAATCATAGGAGGACAAGGTAGAGGGCAGAAATAAACTAGAGGAGGCATGAAGGATAGGAGAAAAGAGATAGGGACTAACATAAAAACAAAGGTCAGGGGTAGAATTTGTTTGGGAAAAATGTCTCCATATGTATGTGTATATATGTATGTGTGTGTGTGTGTGTGTGTGTGTGTGTCTATAGCTATAGAGAAACATCCAAACTAAATTGTAGCCTTCTGGGGGGTAAGGGAGGGAATAAAGAACAAAGTAAAAAAAGTGCACAAAGAACAAAAGAAAACTTACAAGGAAGCAAAGATCAACATTTCTCAACAGAAAGTATTATTTATCATATAGACTTTCTTGAAACGAAAATCTATTTTTACATATTTTGAATCGTCTCTTTTGTTCTGCTATGCACAATAGGCTTGTTTTCTTCCCTATTTTGTATTTGAGTTGCAATATTTAAGTTTATGATTTTTTCTTTATTCTGTATTTGTATTCTGGTATTTGAGTCTAAAATAAAATAAAAAAATTGAGACTATTCACGGAAAGCTCCCCACCCCCTTTTCTCCTCCTCATCTCCTATCACTTGTATACATACATCTTCCTAATATCTGGTCTTAGATAAAGAAGTGGTCTTTCTCCTTGATAAGGCAAAATTCTCTATATAAACCCTCTCCTCCTGATTTCTCCATAAAATTGTCTCTCATTATCATGCACATTCTCTTTTCCATCTTCAATTTCTCCCTCTTTACTCTTTCCCTATTATCTATAAACATGCTCATGCCCCCACCAATTCTCCAAAAAATCCCACTTGATGCCCTCTCCAAAGTTACAATGATCCTAATTTCCAAATCTAATGCCTCCCTCTCAATTTGGATCCTCCCTAATTTCTCAGTACTATTTGAAACTATTAATCACCTTCTCCTGGAACCCTCTCCTCACTAGGTCTTTGTGACACTGTTCTCATCCGGTTCTTTTCATAAATGTCTGATCATTCCCCAGTCTTTATGGCTAGCTCTTTATCTACATCATTCTGACTAACCATGGTACCTCCCAAGGCTTTCTCTTGGCCCCTTTTCTCTTTTTCCTGTATACTAACTCCACCCATACAAACCACAACCTCTAGCTCAGATTCTCATCACCTCTCTACTGGACTACTGCCATAGACCTAACCTCCCTTTCTCTGGGGTCTTACTGTTATCTTCAGGATGAAATAGATCATTCTTTGGTTAGCATTTAAAGATCTTCATCTGTTCTACCTTCCCATCCTTCTCATATCTTACTTGTCTATTCACATTCCATACTCTAAGACATCGGTCTGCTTACAGTTTCTCTATTCATTTCTCTCTATCTCTTATCTCTGTGCCTTTGCACTGGCTGGCCCCCATACCTGGAATGCTCTGCCCCCTCAGCTTTAACATTTATATTCCCTGACTTCTTTCAAGACTTAGCTCAAATCTTATCTTCCGCAGGAAGAGTTTCCCATGTCTTTCATCTGTCAATGCATTCCTCTGTGAGATTATCTTCCATCTAATCTGAATATGTCTTATATGAACCTACTTACATACATGTTCTCTCACCAATTAAAGGGCAGGAACTGGGTTTTTTTTTGCCCTTCCTTGAATGCCCAGTGCCCAACAAATTGCCTGACACATAGTAAATGCTTGCTTACTTGTTAAATGACTGAATGCATAGTTCCACTGAGCACAGAGGACCCCTGCTTGAGGACCTACCTCTTTCTTCTAGGTCTGGAAGTTAGAGCAGTAGGCACATGCTAATTAAGATCTTGTTCGCTAGTAAAAATGTTGAATAGCAAAGTGTGAAGGAGAGATCCTGGGACAGTCAGGTAGACAGCTTTCTCCAAAGTCTTATCGTTGTTAATGAATAGTTGTTGTTTCATTGTTTCAGTTTCAGTCTGTCCAACTCTCTGTGACCCCATTTGAAATTTTCTTGGCAATGAAATTGGAGTGGTTTGCCATTTCCTTCTCCAGCTCATTTGATAAATGAGGAAGCTGAGGCAAACAGGGTTAAGTGACTTGCCCAGGGTCACACAGCTAGTGTCTGAGACCAGGAAGATGATTCTTCCTGATGCCAGGACTGGCATATGTATTTACTGTGCCACTTCCTTGTTGTAATGAATAGTCTTTCTGTCTTATCATTCGAGTTTTCAATCCACTTCACTATTCTGTCTTCTCATCCACATTTCTCCATAATGCTTATGAAATTAACATAAGAAGTACTTGGCTGATGGCTAGAACTTACCCAAAGTCACCCAGCTGATAAGCATTAGGGACAGAATTCAAAAGCATTTCCTCTGAATCCAAATCCTGTACTTATTTATCTTTGATTCAATTGGATGAGTATTATTTGCCAAACAATTGATGTTATGCATATTGGAACCTGTGATTCTTCATGTCAGGACACTGTTTCTCCTGCTGGCCTAATTTGTAATTACTCCAATTCAGATCTTTTGAATATCATGAGAATACTGAGACCCTCTCTCCCTAAAGAATAATTCTATATAGGTAAAATCTGGTAAAATAAACACCTAAGGCAGATGATCAATAGAACAGAAAGCAGAGCCATCAGGAGTAACAGTCAGTAAGTAGGTGGAAGTGGGGGAAGGAGATGTCACGAACACGCTGACACTAATTATATTTTAGTTTTCAGCTGCCTCTTTCTCCTTCTCCTGAAGATGCCTTGGGAGACATCTGCTCTCTCCAATAGGGCGGGCCTGAGACAATCACCTCGCTTCATTGTGCCCTAAGAAAGCTGCCTCCTAACATTTTATTCTGTACATGTCTGGTTCAGGAGAACTGTTTTAGATTGTATTCAGGTTAACTCCATAGTAATATACAGTTGAATTTTGCTTAATCAGAATTCCTAATTAACTAGAATTGTTTTCCACCATGCATTTATGAAAAAAAGGAAGTTGATGACAAGAAAACAAGATGGTATCCTCTGATTTGAAAGAAATATTCAACTTTCCAGGTTATTTTCTGGTGTTTAGTAAACATTCAATCCAATCTCCTACCTCTCCTATGTCTACATCATTCTCCAGTGATCACTAGTATTTGGAAGAATGACTCTGCTACCACAATACTTTTAGCTACTAAAAAAAGATTAAATTATACTCTGCAAACTCAACTCAGAGGCTGCAAGTATAGCATTAATCAACAATCATTTACCAAGTGCTTATGTGTGCTGCAGCTTTGCTAAGTCCTGGGAATGGAGAGACAAAGCTTAGCCATAATTTAGGTGTCATAAAGACCTTAGTTCAAGCCCTGCCTCCTTTAGTGTGACTCTCTTTAACCATTAAATGCCCTAGACAATTCTCTGAAACTATAATTGGCAAGAACAGGTGATGATTTGCATTGTCAGAGGGTGATTCATTACCAGAAATTCTTGACACTAATGAAATAAGAGAACTTGACAAAAAGAAAGAAAGAAAAAAAGAGAAAAGCTTATTATTTTTATTTCTAAATTATTGAAAACCATAAATTAACCTGAAAGTCCCATTGTATAATTGAGCTGGTTAGAATTTTACTTTACAATTACTTAATAGGCCAGAGCATATCTAGAGTATTGTGTTCATTTCAGGGCAATATAGTTGAAGAAGGGCATTCATTAGCTTGTGTCCACATGTAGGCAATCATTTCCTATTGAGGTTCCTCTCACCTTTAAAATTTCATGATTCAAGAGTTACAAATATTTTCTTTCCATGTAGGAATGTAAATAGTTCAATTTTAGAAAGTCTTTTATGACTTCTATTTCCTGTTTACCTTTTCATGCTTCTCTTGATTCTTGTGTTAGAAAGTTAAATTTTCTATTCAGCTCTGGTCTTTTCATCAAGAATGCTTTAAAGTCCTCAATTACACTGCATGACCATTTTTTCCCTGAAGTATTATGCTCAGTTTTGCAGGGTAGGTGATTCTTGGTTTTAATCCCAGTTCCTTTGCCTTCTAGAATATCATATTCCAAGCTCTTTGATTCCTTAATGTAGAAGTTGTGTTATCCTGATTTTTTCCACAATACTCGAATTGTTTTCTTTTTGGCTGCTTGCAATATTTTCTCCTTGACCTAGAAACTCTGGCATTTGGCTACAATATTCTTAGGAGTTTTTCTTTTTGGATCTCTTTTGGTAAGTGATCATTGGATTCTTTCAATATTTATTTTACCCTTTGATTCTGGAATATCAGGGCAGTTTTCCTTGATAATTTCATGAAGGATGATGTCTAGGCTCTTTTTTTGATCATAGTTTTCAGGTAGTCCCATAATTTTTGAACTGTCTCTCCTGGATCTATTTTCCAGGTCAGTGGTTTTTCCAATGAGATATTTCACATTGTCTTCTATTTTTTCATTCTTTTGGGGTTTTTTTGGGTAATTTTTTGGTTTCTCATAAAGTCATTAGCTTCCAACAGCTCCATTGTAATTTTTAAAGAACTATTTTCTTCAGTGAGCTTTTGAACCTCCTTTTCAATTTGGCTAATTCACTTTTTAAAACATTTTTCTCCTCATTGACTAGTTGGACCTCTTTTGCCATTTGGGTTAGTCTGTTTTTAAAGGTGTTATTTTCTTCAGCATTTTTTTTGGGGGGGGGGGGTCTCCTTTAGCAAGCTGTTGACTCACT
>CM053770.1:590023339-590050869 GCA_028658325.1 Potorous gilbertii | reverse complement strand
CATCATCATCATCACCATCATCACCATCATCACCATCATCATCATCATCATCACCATCATCATCATCACCATCATCACCATCATCATCATCATCATCATCATCACCATCATCACCATCATCACCATCATCACCATCACTATCATCATCATCATCACCATCATCACTATCGTTATTATATTTCTTATGTTATTCCTTGTATTTAAGTAATTAATCATGGACAAAATGCTGCACCTACTTTCTTCCACTATGAATTTTCCCCCTATTCCCCTGTGAGTGACTCAAAGTTTATATTCTCTCCTTTATTCCATTCATCCAATCTGTTGCCCAGTGTTGTTGAGTCTACCTTCACCAGTATCTCTTCCCTCCACCCTCTTCTCTCAGGTATATGTGCACCATCCTCCCTTAGGCTCTCATCACCTCTTCCTAGTCTATAAGAATACCCTCCTAGTCGTTCTCCCTCTCTAAATTGCTTCCTTTTCCAATTCACTCTCCCTACAACTACCAAAGTGATTTTCCCTCTAAAGCACAGGTCCCAACATGGCATTTCATTGTTCAAAACTCCTTAAAATCAAAAACACAAACAAAACCACCTCTTTATTTATATTTAAAGCTTCTCACAATCTGGACCCATCCTACCTAGCCAGCCAAGTTAAACATCACTCCTCTTCACATTTTCTATGGTTCAGGCAAATTGGCCTTTCCTCTGTTCCTCAAATGATAATCCACCTCCAGGTTCTTTGCTCTTCACATGCTGTTCCTCATGGGTGGAATACACTCTGTCACCTCTGCTTCTCAGAATCCCCGATTCCTTTTGAAGCTCAACTCAATTGTCATTTTCTACATTAATCTTTCCTTACTTTCCAGATGCTAGTACCTTCTCTATTACCTTATGCTTATGTTAAATATATTTTCATATATTTATACTTATTCATATACTTAAATGTGTACATGTTGTCCCTGTGACATAAAGTAAGCTTATTTTTCATTTTCATCTTTGCATTCTCAGTGGGTAGCACAGGGCCTGGTATGCCATAAGCACTTAATAAATGGTTGTAAATGGATTAATTAGGAAAGTATGGAGTTTAATGATTCATAGCTATATACTATTATTAGGAAAATATTTATATTAAAGTGAAGATTTTATGACAAAGAGTAGTTTGAGATTTTTGAAAACTACTATTTCTCAGATATAATCCAGCCTGTAGTCTTCAGACTGTCCTCTTCTGGAGTTGTCCAGCTATAGCATCCCTTCAAGTTGGACTAATTCAAAGGACTAAGGCATTTAAAAATCTATTTGTTTGTTCCTCTGTGAATTGTTAAGTTGATCTCTAGACCAATTAAACATGGATGAAATTGAGGAAAGAAGCCCCATAATGACCATGCCATTATGGCAGTTCTACTTTAATTGAGTCCAAATGCAATTATTCCCTGTAGATGACAAGGTTCTCAGGTCTCTGAGATGCTCCTGTCTGTGGATGACATTTTGAGCCCTATAAGTAGGTGCTTAACAATTTTTAAAGTTGAAACTGATTAAATAACATACCTGCTCATAGTCAAGTATTATTTATGAAGCAGTTAATACATTCAGAACACTGTACTAGGTGAAGTACTCATTAAAATTTCTTTTACCAAATATTTAACCCTAATTGTTAAAAGATAAATTATAGAGTGGTTCTCCCAATACTTACGCACATAGCAGGCACTTAATAAATACTCAGTTGATTTTATTTCCATATACTTTCATCCTATTTCTTTTAGTGATGGTAACTGTGCTTAAGTTATTTATTTAGTGTGACTCAAGTGGTGAGAGTCATTGGGATCTTCTGATTTCAGAGTTACTGCTCTGAACTTTGTATGACACAACTAATGGAGGCCCACTTAATTTGTAGTTTGTTACCACAAAAAGTACTGGTGTGAATATTTTTATATATATATATATATATATATATATATATATATGACTTATGTTTCTGTCTTTGACTTAGGGTATATATCTATTTGCTTGATCAAAGAGCCTGTGCAATTTAATTGCATGTAAGACATAATTCCAAATAGTTTCCCAGTCATTGAACCTATTCATAGCTCCACTAAAAAACTTCACTTTACTTCTTCCCTTCCCCTGCCATAACCCTCAACTATTTCTCTCTTTTTGTCATCTCCGTCCTTGGGAAGTATGTGAAGTGAAATTTCAGTTGTTTCAATTTACCTTTTTCTTATTATTAGTGATTTGGACCAGTTTCTCATTGATTGTTAGTTTGTAACTCTTTTCCTCGTAACTTTCTGTTACTCTTTGGTTATTTATCTATTGGAGAACCAGACATGTTTTAAACAGACCTGCACCCCCTTCTTTATCATATTGAAGAAAAAAATGAAGAATCTTTTTATCCCATTATGGACAGTAAATAATGAGAAACAGAGATCCTAAATGAGGAGAAACCTGGAAAGTTACCATCTATAAAGTTGGCTGTGGTGGTAGTAGCAAAAACTTAAATCTGAGTTGGAAAGGGCAACAGGACTCAGAATTCAAAGAAGAAAGGTCAATGCTAATTCAGCTCCAATTACAGACCTATGATATCATGTCATGGAGCCAAGAAGTGAAGTAACTCTTCATTTGTCTTTGCAGAAGCAACACTGAGAATATAGAATTGAGTTTTAGCCACGTTGGATGAATCATGAAGAGCTAAGAGATGAGCAATGAAAAGATGATGGATGAGCTAGACAGAAAAAAATTATGAGGGAAGATGGAAAGAGCTGAACTTAGTTTGACTCAAAGAAGATCAGGAGTTATTGATTAATAGCTACACATTCTTGAAGGACATAAGCACCAAAGAAAAATCAGAAACCTTGGGGGTTAGAAAGAGAAAAATTAAATCAAATCAAGAAGAGGAAAATTTGAGCAGATTATAAAATGTTAAATCTCAGTAGTTTGCAAATTTTGCAGTTCTAAGCTCCCAAAATTTTCTAAATTTGAGGCTAGTGGTCATGGGGAAGGGAGGACAATTAAAGTCATTTCTCCCTTTCTAACCCCAGCCTTACTGATTTTTCTTTGGTACTTTTGTCCTTTAAGAATGTGCAGCTATTAATAACTCTATGATCTCCTTTAGCCAAACTGAATTCAAATTATTTAAGGCAGAGCCTTAAAATGTATTGAAAGTCATCAGCAAGAGCAATGGCAATTCTATCCATAACATCTATGATTTCAAAGAAAATGATATCCTTTCGCATAAGTTGAGTATTATTGTAGAGCAACCATAGACAAAAAGATACTAGTTTTTCTCTCTTTAGCACAGTGCTTGGCACAGTAGGTGCTTAATAAATGTTTATTGATGGATTCATATTTGATTATAGAAATATTTGTTATACAATTTAGCATATATCAAATGCACAGCAGCTCTTTGAACTTTCTATAATAGTTCAAAGGAGAAAGTGGCTACATGAGTCTAGGGCAATCAAGAATGCTTGATGGAAAAGCAAGCTTTGACCTGGGTCTTGAAGAAGACGAGAAAATCTCCAATAAGTGGAGATGGGTCAAGGAGAATACATTTTAGGCAAGAGGATTTACTTGACTGTGTTATTTTTCGCAAGGGAGGGTTTTTATGAGGGAGCTAGTTATAGGAAGATTTTCTTCCTAGCATACTACTCTGGTTATGTTACTCTACTCAAAAAACTTCTGTCATTCCACATTGCTGACTACATAAAGTTTAAACTTCTGACCTTGGCATTCAAAGCTCTCAACAGTTGGACTCCAATCTAATAGTCAAGTCCAGTTTTTATCATCTAGTCCAATGAAATTATCATTTTGTCATGCTTCTTCCATTTCCATATTGCTTACAACACTCTCCCATGTTTGGAATAGATTTCCCTTCCTTCAGATATTAACTAGATGCTTCATACTCTATGAAGTCACCTTCCATGCAAACTCCACTGGAAAGGCACTTAATAAAAGCTTACTTAATTGAATTGATTCTCCAGTCAGTAATGACTTTGTCAATTGAGAAATCAGTCATTCCATGCAAACTCCACTGGAAAGGCACTTAATAAAAGCTTACTTAATTGAATTGATTCTCCAGTCAGTAATGACTTTGTCAATTGAGAAATCAGTCATTTCTATAAATTTGACTCTATATGTTTGAGAAATGAGGACTTTATCAGAGAAACTTGCTTCAGAAATTTTTTCACAGTTACTATTGCTGTGTATTTCCCTCTGTCCTATTCCCCCTCATTTATTCTATTCTCTCTCTCCTTTCACCCTGTCCCTTCTCAAAAGTGTTGACTTCTGGCTACCCCTTTCCTCAATATGCGCTCTCTTCTATCACCCCCCACCTTCTCTTAACCCCTTCCGCACTACTTCCCTGTAGGGTAAGATCAATTTCTATACCCAAATGACTGTGTATGTTATTACCTCTTTGAACCTTACTCTGCTAAGAGTAAGGTTCACTCATTCCCCCTAAGCTCCACCTTCCCCTGCACTGCAAAAGCTTTTTCTTGCCTATTTTATGTGATATAATTTACCCCATTTTACCTCTGCCTTTTTATTTCTCCCAGTACATTCCTCTCTTACCCCTTAATTTTATTTTTTAGATATCATTTCTTCATATTCAACTCACTTTTGTGCTCTCTGTCTATATATGTTCTTTATAGATATCCTAGTAATGGGAAAGGTCTTATGAGTTATAAATATCATCTTCCCATGTAGGCATGTAAACAGTTTAAACCTATGAAGTCCCTTATGAATTGTTTGACCCCCTTACCATCTGTGGCCTGAAAGCTCAGGAAGTAGCTGCTGTCACTGCTGATTTAATCACTCACAAGGCCTGCTCCTGGTTTGCTGTGCTGTTATGGCCTGTGCTGGACAATGCTGCACTCTCAGGTGTGATGGACCTTTCCTGCTGAGCTTCTAAGTTGTCTTTGAAATATGTGGACTGAGAGGTCTGGAAATGGGTGACTACCATGAGTGATTCAATCACCTTGAGTCCCGCTTCTGCTTTGTTGTCTGGATTGGCCTACCCCATGCTGGAATATGCTCTTCTCTCACCCTGATGCAACAGACCTTTCCTGATGACCTTAAAAATTGTCTTGGGTTCGAAATTTTTTTACTCCATCTTTTTGTGGGTTTTGCTGCTCTAGAATTTGTTTAGAGTCATTTTTCAAAGGTATTTGGAGGGGTTTGGAGGAGAGATCAGGTGAGTCCCTGCCTTTATTCTGCCATCTTGGCTCCACCTCAGCAGAATATAGTAGAAAAAATCATTTGCTCTGATGTCAGAAGACCTGGATTCCAATTATGCCTCTGATGTGATTTTTGCTTTTGCTTTGTATCTTGGGTGCCTAGCACAGTACTTCAAATATGGTAAGCACATATAGAAAGAAAATAAACATTCCTATAGAGCTATGTGCCAGGCACTGTGCTAGGCATATTTACAAATATTACCTCATTTGATCCTCATGATAAGCCTGTGAGGTAGGTGCTATTACTGTCCTTACTTTACAGCTGAGGAAACTGAGGCATAGAGATGTTGGGTGACTTGCTCAGGATAACACAGTAAGTATCTAAAGCTGAATTTTAATTCAAGCCCAGTGCTCTGTCCATAGTACCATTTAGCTGCCTCCTGCCCCATGAATTGACTTCTGTTTCCCTTTCTCCATTCCTTCCTCCCTTTCCCTCATC
Organism: Potorous gilbertii; assembly: GCA_028658325.1. Lineage (NCBI taxonomy): Eukaryota > Metazoa > Chordata > Mammalia > Diprotodontia > Potoroidae > Potorous > Potorous gilbertii. The sequence continues at coordinate 590,045,203 of CM053770.1, read as the reverse complement.
TGCTCATTTCTTTCTTCATCTTTCCTGTTCGATATTTGTAAACCATAAAGCACTATACATCATGTCCCAAAAAAATCTTAGTGCAGTTAGTAAAGTTTAAAAATGCAATAAAACTTAGACACCTTGTATGTACGTGAACCATATGCTTAAATAGTTAAGCCACATAGCCAAGATTTTGACCCAAAGCTTTTGACTCCAAATCCAGTGTTCTTGTCACTATATCATTATGTTTAGGACTATGTTTTGTCTAAACTTTGTATCTTCAGTCTATGCAAAATCCTACCCCAGTTCTATATAGTAAGGATGAATGAATGAATAAATCAATGAATGTTGAATAATTTCATCAGTGCAGGCATTTCTACCCCCATCCCCATACATCTCCAGAGGTATTATACTTTTTCTGTATTCTCTCTCTCTCACCTAGTAAGCTCCCCTGGTTTAATAATGTTCTCTATGGAGATGATTCACAGATCAATACTTAGGCTCAAATCTTTCTTCTAAGTCCTTTATCACCAACTGCCTATTGGTCATTTCAAACCAGATATGTCAGAGTCATCTCAGACTCAATATGCCCCCAAACAGAACTCATTATCTCTCTCCCCAAACTAGGCTTAGCACATACTAGGTGTTTGATAAATATTTATTGACTGATTTGAAAGTCTAGAGTCACTTCTCTGTCACAATGAGGTAGTGAAAGAAGACCTAACTGGAGGAATTATAGTGATAATAGCTTATATTTATATATTGCCTTATTTTCCATAGAATTTTCAAATATAGATTATGGTAATTCAAATTAATTGGGTGTGAGTCAGAGATTAGAGTTTTGGAAGAGAGTTGAGGATATCATAACAATGTGAGTTAGTATTGGCCTAGGGTGATGACTATTGGAATGGAGGGAAGAAGATGGATGGGAGAAAGATTTGGAGGTAGACTAGGCAGGTCTTGGCAAAAGATTAAATTCATAGGGTAAAGGGTAGGAAGAAGTCAGATCTGATTATCAGTTTGTAGCTTTAATGATAAGGAGGATGGAAGTGCCTTTAACAGAAATGCAACAAATTTTGAAATTAAGTTGACAATTTTGGAATGATAATATGTTCAATTTCAGGTGTCTGTGCAACAGTTGAGCAGAGCTATCTACTGTGTGGTACGGTGGAATGAGAAATGACTAGGGAGTCAGAAGACCTGGGTTTAAATCCTACCTTTGCCATTCACCTATCTGTGTGATTTGGAGAAATCATTTTACTTCCCTAGGCTACAGTTCCCACATTAATAATGATGATGATGATGATGAGTATCAAAAGTGCTTCACAGCATATTATCTTGTTTAATGCTGGGAGGTAGGTGTTATTATTAACTCCATTTTACAGATGAGGAAACTGAGGCAGACAGTGGTTTAGGGACTTGTTTGGGTTATACCGCTAGTAAGTGTCTGAGGCTAGGTTTGAACTCAGGTCTGCAAGACTTCACTTATATTATCTATCTCTATAGTGAGGGACAAGATGGCATCAGATATCATTTCCAAGTCAAGGTCTATGGTCCTATCACTCTTCAAGGTAGCTACTAGGGCTTCGTGGCAAGCACATTCAGTAGGGTTTGAATTCACATCATTGCTTTTTATAAAGCATCTGGTTTCATTCAGATCTCCCAAGATTCTGGTAGAGCAATAATAGAAGGAGTAGACTCATTAAAAGGGAGAACATGGCTACGCTGAGGTTATGAGGGAGCCACCATGGAAAAAGGGAAATAGAATCCACTTACATCCTGAATTCAGAACTCTATCTCTAATTTACTGATCCAACTTGTGGATCACCAGCCTGCTTGTGACCTCTAGCCTGCCGAAAGGGAGGGCCTGGGATTGGGGTATCTTCAATGGAGGAGGAGTAGAGAATGCAGGAAAATTAAGCTCAGGGAAGTTAATGACCTCAAGGTTTTATAGCTGCAATTAATGGTCTAGTGTTTTTTTTCACCACACTGAACTTGCATCTATTTTTTTAGTTTGCTCCATTCTAACATGATTAGCATCTTAAGTGCCTTTTATACCTCATCTCACTTTTCAATTCAATTCAAGACATATTTATGAAATATTATATATTTCCTATGAAAGGCACTGTGCTAAGTGTTAAGAAATGTTGTTCAATCATTTCAATCATGTCCAACTCTTCATGACCTCATTTTAGATTTTCTTGGCAAAGATATTGGAGTGGTCTGCCATTTCCTTCTCCAGCTCATTTTACAGATGAGGAAACTGAGGCAAACAGAATTAATTGACTTGTCCAGGGTCACACAGCTGGTAAGTGTCAGCAGCCAGATTTGAACTCAGGAAGATGAGTCTTCCTGCTTCCAGACCCGATAATAAGCAACCTATTTAGGGATACAAAGAAGAAAATGCAACAGGCCCTGTCTTCTCATAATTTGTGATAATTAACATAGACATACTAAGAGTTAACGCAGAATCACAAAATTTTCCAAAGTCAAAAGGGACTTTTGGGAATATATAGTTTGAAATATACCTGAAAACCACCTTGTTGCATCATCACCAAAAAGGGATCATCAGGACTTTGCTGATGAACAGCTCCAATGAGGAAGAATCTACTTTTTCCTCAAGCTGCCCATTCTGTTTTGGGATATGTTGGTAAAATTACAATAGCTTCTATGCAGTGAGTACTTTAAGGTTTCTAAAATGTTATCCTCACAACAACTTTGTGAGTTAGACAGTATAAGAATCATTCCCATTTTGTGGATGAGGAAACTAAGGTTCAGGGAAGGTGAATGATATGCCTTTGGTGGCATAATAATTAATTGGCAGGCTTGGAGCTTGAATCTTCTGGCTCCAAGGTCACTGCTAACTATTTCTTAACAAAGCATTATCAAATAGAAATACCACCTGGCCTCCTTTAATTAATGAACAGCTGCAACTCATTTCTATTTTGATTATAATGGTTTGTATACCAGACTCTGGGGAGAACGTCTAAGGGTACTGGGATACATAGATTGGCCCAATGCCCCTGTGTAGGTGGGGGGTGTATACGACAGCTAACACTGTTAAAAAAAAAGGAAAAGTACTTGAAAACACATTTTTTAATTTTTTCCTTACAATTTGATTCTTTTGTGTCTGCTCGTACCTGCTTATAATATTGAATGTTATAGTTGCCACCCTAGGCCAGGACCTCCAACATCATTTTTGCATTGTTACACTGTCCTCTGACCTGCTCCTAATTAATCTGTCCTATGGGTCCAAACTAGCATAATCTTTATTTTAAAACCATTCCATGGTATGACTATTTTCTGTCTTCATTATATTTTAAAATTTATTTCCTTGGAACTGGTTGGATATCCATATATTAGGTGTCTTGACATCTTAAAGTCCTTATAATCAAATGTTACTAGTAATATCATCTAATTCATTTTTCTCTCAGGTTCTTTTGCTATTCCCTACCAAATCCTGCATCAGTTTCACATTATTAGTTTGTTAATAAAACACCTTTTTCAACCCCTCAAATTCTCCCTTTTTATGGATGGTTGAGTCTTCAGAAGGTTTGGCAGGGCTGGAATATCTGGTGAAGGAGCTTGGGCCCCCTTGTTAAACCAGTGAGGTAAAATTAATTTGTAAGCATCATTCAAGCCTTGGGTCAGTTTTGGGGAGTGGATGCTAACAAAAAGCCTCTCATTGTAGGTAGTACTTGATCTGAACCTTGAAAAGATCTAGGGAAGATAGTGAGCTTTTATTAAGTGTCTACTGTATACACTATCTTTTTTCTGGCATAGCCCACAACAGGAAAATGCCCTAAGGGAACTTTGGTCTGAGACTCAGGTTTCCCAATGCTCCACTTCCATCACAATTTCAGGAAAGGCCCAGACATTTTTTACTTCCCCTCACTTGTTTCTTTCCAACCACTTCCTAGGCATTCTTCCTAAATGTCTCCCACATAGAGTGTACTTTTCTCTTGCACTGGAAAGATAGGCTGGAGTCATATTGTTAAAGGTTTAAAATGCCAGAGGAATTTGTTTTATATTTTATAAGTAATGGGGAGCCATTAAATTTCTTGATTAGGGGAATGACATGGTTAGACTTATGCTTTAGGAGTATTGCTTCTCTTGTGACTAGTTAGTAAGCTTTTTCAATATTCCAGATGAGATATGATGAGGAGTTGGATGGTGCTGGTGGTTTGAGCATAGAGAAGAGGCTACTCAAGTCAACAAACATTTATTTAAATTTATTTGTTAAACTTAATTAATAATTTAATGGTTATTAATGTTTAAGCACATGCCATATGCCAGGCACTGTTCTAAGGTCTAAAAAACACAATCCATGCCCTCTAGGAGCTTACATCCTAATAGGAGGGACAACATCTAAACAACTATAGTGTATATATACAAAATACAGACTGAATAGATATGTTGTCAAGAAAGCCACACAAAATTGTGGAACAAATGGAGAAATAAGGAGTCAGGGTCATGTTATCATGTAGGGTTAGAAAGGCAGATATGGCAATTTAGATGCAGAATCTAGGAAGTGAGATTAAGAAAGAAAAAAAATGTCAGAATTAGATTGTTAAACTATGGTGAAGAATATTAGAATACTGAGTAAATTCCTTCCTATCTCATCTCACCCCATCCCACCCCATCCCATCCCATCCCATCTCATCCCATCCCATCTCATCCCATCCTATTCCATTCCATTTCATCTCATTTTGTGAAGACCTGCTATATGCCCATTACTTTGCTAGAGATAAGCAATACAAAGACACAAATGAAGTAGCCCCTGCCTTCAAGAAGTTGGGGGAAATGTAAAGCAATAAATAAATACAAAGTGTGTGCATGTTTGTGTGTATTTACACAGTAGTTTTGGAAGGTAGATGCTAACAAGAACCTCTTACTGTGGGTGGTACTTGATCTGTGTCTTGAAGGAAGCTAGGGGCTCCGAAGCTCCAAGGTGAGGGGAGAAAGCATGCCTGACATGCAACCAATCTGTATAAAGTTATGGAGACATGAGGTATAATGTTTATGAAAAATGGCAAACAGGCCACTTAGGCTGGAATATTGGAGGGTATGTAAATGAATTTTATAAAATCGTTTAGCAATTAATAATTACTATATCCCCAGCACTGTGGATATCAATACAAAATTGAGGACAATTCCTTTTTTCAAGAAAGTTATATTCTAGTAGGGGAGACAATGCATGTTGGGGAGTGGTGACTAGAGAAGGGAGTTTTGGACTGGAGAGTTAGGGGTTGTGAGGGATACTCCAGAACAAGCAATTGTCATTCCCTTCCCAGTGCCAATGGTAGTACTGATTTAATTAATGCTCCCAGAGTGAGATAGAAAGCAGAAATTAGTAGGGGTGTGGGGGAGAGGGTGACAGAGAAGTACAGTAATGCTTGTACTGACGTCCTGGTGGATAGTGGGATAGTCTGGGTCTACTGGATATAGTGAGCTGGGGTGGGTTGATGGAAACCAAACGAAAATGCACTATTAGCCTAGAAAGATAGATTGGAGACAGGTTGTGAAGGGCTTAATTAAAATACCAAAAAAGAGGCGTTTGGAAGGAAGAATTTTGGTTCAAGCTGACAGGCTGAAGCAAGGAATACTCTTAGATGTAGATAAATGAAGAGATGTAGCTAAGGAATTTAAAAATCCATTAGGCACCTCTATGTGGTGCTGGCCAGGTCATTCAATCTTTAAAGTTCATTTGTCAGTTCTGGAAAAGGATAGCTAGCTTTCTCAGCCATCAAGAGTAAATGTATTGCTAGAGAACTAAGAGAGTAAGAGGCAAAGCGGTTTTGTTTATAGGAAACCTGGGATATATCCTTTTGTAAGGAGAATGCCCACCTGATAGTTATGTCATTAGAAAGTTGCCTCTTTGTTTTAGTCAGGATTATTTTGTATCTCCTTTCTTATTCTGCTTTGTTAGCAGTTTTTTGAACAAAGGGAATTTAGGGGGATGGGAGATGGGGAAGATCTTAAGTACACTTTAGTGAATGTTTTTCTTCTGGAGGGGTTTCCAAGGATTCAGAAGAATATCTGGAGGAAGTTGCTGACATTGACAAATTGTCCTAAGCACCTTGTTCTTTATGATTGCTGCAAAAGCTACTTAATTTACAGTGACATGGCAGCCATGCTATTACTCTGGGAACACTGACATTTAAGGGAAAACGATATAAAAGAATAATTATGTAAGTAATGAAATTAACATGCTCAATAGCAGTTCCTGAGTCACCTAAAACCCTGCCTGGATAAAGTAGATTTGAGAATTCAAAGTTAAGAAATACTTTATCATCTGCACTTCCATCTTGGGGAGGTTGATCTCCAAGACTTGCTATTGTATCAGAAAAGTATATTAGAATATAGGCACTTAGGTGGTGCAGTGAATGGAGCTCTGGTACTGGAGTCAGGAAGACTCATCTTCATGAGTTCAAGTCTGACTTCAGATACTGTGTGACCTTGGGCAAGTCACTTAACTCTGTTTACCTCAGTTTCCTCATCTGCAAAATGACCTGGAAAAGCAAACCACTCCAGTATCTTTGCCAAGAAAACCCCAAATGGGGTCATGGAGAGTTGAAAATGACTTAAAACAACTGAACAATAACAACATTTAGACTAAAAAGAGAATTTAGAGATCATCTAGTCTCTTCATCTTACAGAAAAGAAAACTGAGGCCTAAAATGACGAAGTGATGTAACTCCAGGCCACACATATGAAGAGTGGTAGAGCCAGAATTTGAACATGCATCCTCGGAATCCAAATCCAGAGCTTGATTTGCTTTTTTGAACCACTTCCAATTTGAATACAATTAATAATAATATTAATACTTTCTATTAGTTCATGGAAAATACTATTTCATTAAGCTCTGGGAACTTTTCAACTTTTTTCTTACATAGTAATATTTGTTTATTCTATAATAATATCATTTGTATGACTGAAATACCACTGAGAGGTGGAATAGTGGAGGAAGAGTTGGTCTCTGAGTCAGGAAGATTTTCTTTCAAATTCCACTCTCTGATAGGCACTTACCAAGTGATTCCTGGGCAAATTCCTTAACATCTCACTTCTCCTAGAGACTGTACGACTCTTCAATTTCAGAGAAGATGGCAATCTCTATTGATAGAGGAAAGTGCTGTACACTAGTGAATCCACAGGTCTAGCTAAAAACAAGAAAGAAAAACAACTGAAGTAAGTGTACTATCAGCAGCAATGTGAGAATGTTTTTGGTACAGAAAAAGTTGAGGAGGTTCACGTTTGTTATAATGCCATTGTACTCATGCTCATTATTTCTACCCAGATCAACCATGGGCTTCCTATCCAAGATTCACTTGCTTTTGGCTCCCAGCTGACTATTATACAACCTGATCCATTCATTCAGGACTTACTGAACATTGCCTGTGAACCCACCCAAAATTGGTGGGGGGTGTGAACAAAGTACAAGAGATGATCCATGATTTCTCAAGCTGGGGGTGACAAAATGTGTGCCCTGGGAGCAACTGGAGAGGAATTACAAAGTTTATGAAAAAATTAAGAAGTGATAACATTATATATGCTGTGTTTACTGGTCCTGAGAACAAGAAATGGTCTTCTTGGGCTGAGGGTAGTTAGAGAAGGCTTTTTGGAAAGTTTAGTCCTGACCTTGAAGTGAGTAATGGCTTCATGTCTGTAATAGAGGCAATGAGGAGAGCAGTCCAAGCAACAGATGACAGGAGTTTGTATTCATTATATACTGTGCATTGTCAGTACCCCTCTTGCCCCCTAGCCAAGGCAAACTTTCTCAGGTTATGCATTTACCATCAAACCCCTGGTCCAAGTTGGATGCCTCACCCTACCCCAACCCCAACTGGTTTACAGAGATCTGGGACATTGCTTCCTCAGCAAGCCTGGCCCTCATTCCTGCTTCGCCTCTGCTTTGTATCTGACTCCACCAGTTTTCTTCAGTGATTGCTAACCTAGTAGAGAAGTTATCAGAGCTCAGAAAAGTCAGTCTCCTTTGGGGCAGCTCTGAGTCCAACCAACTCTTTAATTTCTTGTTGCTTTAGGTGCATTTGACATTCTCCTCAATGACAAGCGGGATCCTGCAGTGGCCAGATTGTTTTCATATTTCATCTGTTTTCTTTTGGAGAAGGTTGAGCCCTCTATGTGGTTTAGTGATGTCTGAGGGTGATGTCTTTGGGTTGTTTTTGGCTGATGTGCTTGATACTGGATTCCTCAAAATGCTTTTCTCTCAGGGCAACAGAATATGTACTATGTACAAAACCCTCTGAAAAGTGGAAAGGATTTCTGACTAGATCACTGATTGATGAATATGTGATTGTATAGTTAAATTAAATTTACAGAAAACACGACATTTGGGGTACACAAGTGAAAAGAGGAATAGTTAATGCTTAGAATTTACATAAAGATCCTTCCAGCAATCAAAAAACATTTCAGTGCCCTCCATGTTCTAGACACTAGGGCAGGTGCTCATGGTATAGACACAGATGAACTAGTCCCTTCCCTCAAGGAGTTAACATTTAGCCAAAGGAGACAACTTATATACATATATAAAAAGCAACAAAACAATAAGAACAAAATCCACACTAGATAATTTTTTTTGGCAGGTGATGGGGAGAGGTTGTTGCTAGGAGGCAAGGGGATTATGACAGAGAAGGCATTTCATCTGAGTTCTAGGCATTAGGGAATGGAACAGCAAGGACTCTGGAATACACAGGAGGGCCTGCTGTACAGGTTCTTAGATTTGCTTTTCTAAGAGGAAAGCAACTTTTGAGGGGTCAACAATCACTTTAATCAAACACATATACCAACAGAGAAAATACAAGCAGAGAAATAAAGACCAACAAACAGGGCTTCCACTGCCTGATCATAAGCAATACATACATTACAATACATACACCATACATCAAGAGACAGATCCAGCTGTCTGACCATTACATACATAGTGAGAGAGAAGCACCAACATCTGGGTTTTCAAAGCCAGGGGGCTCCTTAGCAGCTACCCATAGTCTCATCTGGCCAAAAAAAAAAACACCTCCAATGAGTAAGCCCCAAAGTAAAATCTCTCCTCAGAGCATTTATATACTTTTCAGAGCTGGAGGGCCCTCATGACCCAGTGCCTCAAAAGAAATTAACAAAAGGTATTGAGGCCCATTACAGGGCATAGGGATGGGGGAAATCAAAGGCATGGGGATGGGTGATGTAATTTCCAGGGAATTTAGAGAACATCTTTTCCAAATCTTACATTTTTGTCTAGACATCTAAGTGGCATAGTTGATAAAATGCTGGACTCTAGAATCTAGAAGAGCTGATTTTCACATCCAGCCTCAGACACTGATTTCACTGAACCTCTAAGCTTCAGTTTTTTTATATGTAAAAAGGGGCTTGTTGTGAAGATAAAGCACTTTACAAGTCTCAAAGCAATACCTAAATGCTAGCTAATATTTTACAGAAGAGGAAGCAAAAGTTGGCATAGTTTTCTCAAGGTCACACAGTGAGTTATTGGCTAGTATTAGGGCTCCTAATTTGAGTGTCTTGTCTACCATAACCCTTGTTGTGACTTAGTCTCATAGGACTTAAAGATTCAGGGAGAGTATGAAGACCAGCTACTCTTTCATTTTGTCCTAAAGTTACCTTATACAAGTTACAACCTCTTCCATTACTGAACTTTGATGAACAAATGGGTTTGCTGCTTCATTCCTTCATTCCAACACACTACTTGTTTGCTTTTTTCCCCACCCAAACTGTTAACCAATGGAAACTCAAAATCAATTTAAGTGCTATACAGACTGCTGTTTTGTGGGAAGATGTCACTTTGCTCTATTCTGGAAAGAAGGGGGAAGGGAACCTTTGACGTTCTTTAGATCTCTTTTATGCTAAGCTTAAAAGAAGAAGTGTTTCCTGAAATATCACGAGGTACTAACAGAGTCGGAATAAAGTAAATTCAGGAGGATTGAAATAATCTGTCTCTGTCTCTGCTCAGTTTGGGGGTGCCTTTTTTTTTTGCGAAGATGAGGCTAAGTTACAGAAAACTGCAGAAGAGGGAGTACAGCCATAATTAATGGGAAGCGGGATTTAAAAGCTGCAAAAGGAAGAACTGAGAGCAGCCTCGCTCAAGTGAGAAGAAAATGATATCATTATCATTCAGTTGTTCCAGACTCTTTGTGATCACATTAGGGTTTTTTTCCCTTTGTTTATTTTTGGCAAAGATGTTGGAGTGATTTGTCATTTCCTATTCGAGTTCGTTTTTCAGATGAGGAACTGAGTCAAATAGAGTGAAGAGATTTGCTTAGGACAACTTGTAAGTATCTGAGGCCAGATTTGAACTCAGGAAGATGAGTCTTCCTGACTACAGGTCTAGTACTCAAATCTACTGTGCCACTGAGCTGCCCCAAGAATGTGATAACTCTTTCCAATTACCTAAGGCAGGAAAATAAGGAGGGGAATTGACTACTCTAATTTATTTTTTCACTTTGCCAATTTATTAGTCATTCAACAAGCATTTTACCTCAGAACATTTGTGGTTCTTAATCTGGGGGTAAAGGGTGAGGTGGTAGGCAGGAAGGAGGATGGGGTGTAGGCATCCTCTTCCTTCCTGGACATCTCCTGCTCTCCTCAGCTCAGGGTGATTGCCATGGAGCAGAATGGTCACACCATCTCTGCACATCTCCAAGGGTTCGGATCCCCAGTTCACGATTGCGGCACTTGCATGATAGCTCACGGGCTTCTATTTGAATCTGAACCTGGGCCTGGGCTGCCTCATCTGATGCCCTCTACAGGTTTGAGTGTGCCTTTTCCAGGTTGGATCTAGAGACCTCCTAGTCCAACATGTCCAGAGACATGACTTCTGCCAGCAGTTGCACTGAGGAATCGACATTCACCATGACAGAACCCTGCTCACAAAATACTTGGTGGTTGTGCCATGCTTGGAGTACACAGTCACAACACCGGGCTTCGGCACCTGCAGGGTGGGGACATGGGCAGCAAGCATCCCAAAGGCCCCACTCTAGGTTGGGACATCCACCTGCTTCACATTGGCTTCGTTTAAATGCACCTGTATCCGGGAGGCAAAGGCAAAGGACATCTGGCCTGCTATGGAGGTGGTGGCATAGATGCAGGGTGGTAGGCAGCATGACAGGCCATGGATGGGTGAGTAGGAGGAGAAAGAGCATGGGAACTGGCTGCCAGGCCAAGAAGGGGAGGTGGACTGCACAGGGGAACCTAGGAAGGCAACAAACATTTTTCAGTGTTTACTGTGAGTAAACTGTGTTCAGTACTAAGGATACCAAAAAAAAGAGGCAAAAGACAGTCCCTGCCCTCAAAGAGCTTGTAACAAGCAAATATGAAGAACGAGTTATATACAGGACACACAGGAAATAATAAAAATAGAGAAGAACCTAGAATTGCAATGGAGATAGGCTTCCTGTAAAAAACATAATTTTAATCAGGACTTGAAGGAAGGCAGGGAAGCCAGGATATGAGGATATGAAGATGAAGAGAGTGAGAACATTTCATGAATGAGTGCCAGCCAGAGAAAATTTCTAGAGCAGAGAGATGGAGTGTCTTGTTCATGGAACAACAAAGAGGCCAGTAACCTTCAATCAAAGCATATGTGGATGGGAATAAAGTATAAGAAAACTGGAAAAGTGTGTGTTTGGGGTGGGGGTGAGGGGAGTCTAGGTTATGAGGGTTTTGAATGACAAATAAAGGATCTTATATTTGATCCTAGATGATAAGGAGTCAATGAAATTTATTGAGTTTCCAGGGAGGGGGTGGTGTGTGACATGGACTTGTGCTTTAGGAAAATCATTTTGGTGACTAAATGGAGGATAGATTGGAATGGTTTGAAGCAGAAAGGCTCACCAGCACACTATTGTAATAGTCAAAGTGTGAATTGATAAGAGCTGCATTGGGGTAGTTGCAGTATCAGAGGAAAGAAGGGGGCATATTTGAAAGATTTTGCAAAGGTGACAAGCCCTGGCAACAGATTGGATATGGGGGTGTATGTGAGAGATAGTGAGGGAACAAAGATGACAAGAAGGTTGTGAGCCTGGGGAACTGAGAATCTGGTGATGCCTTGATAGGAATAAGTAAGTTAGGAGGGTTAAGGGGGAAAACTAATGAATTTATTTTTGGATATGTTGAGTTTAAGGCATCTACTAGACATCCAGTTTGAGATGTCTGGAAAGTGGATGAGGAAGAGAGACTGGAAATCAGTACTGAGCTTCGGGGCAGTTTAGGTAGTTCTGAGAATCAGCAACATAGAGATGATAATTAAATAAATGAGAGCTAATGACATCACCGACAATAATATAAAGGGAAAAGAGAAATGGGTCCAGAACAGAGATCCATGGGATACCTGTGGTTAGAAGGTATGACTGGGATGTGCTCCAGCAAAGGATAATGACAAGTACAGTTCTAATGAGAAGGAAGAGATCCAGGAGAGGGGAGATTCTCCCCCACAAAAAAAACTAAAGAGAAGAGAGTATGAAGATTATGAATTGGTTGTTAGCTGCAGAGAGGTCAAGAGGAAAGAGGGTTGAGGAAGGGTCATTGGATTTAGGCATTAAGAGATAAATCGTTTAGAGAGAGCAGTTTTGGTGGAATGATGAGATCAGAAACCCGATTGTAAGGTGTTAAGAGGAGACTAAGAGGAAAGTGTGGGTACCTATTGTGGAGGACCTTCTCAAGGAGTTTAGCTACAAAGAGCAGAAGATGTAGCAAGGATGAAAGGATCAAATAAAGGCTTTTTGATGATGGAGGAGATAATGGAGATATTGGTAAGCAGCAGGGAAGGAGCCTGTAGACAGGGAGAGATTGAATATACGTGATGAAGTGGTGATGGTAGAGGGGGCAGTCTTTTAGAGGAGAGAGGATAAAATGAGATCATTTGTGCAAGTAGGAGGGTTTGCCTTGGTAAGGAGTAAGGCTACCTCTTTGTGTGAGCTAGGGGTGAAGAAAGAGAGTGACAGAAGGCATCTGAGTGATATGAGATGCGCAAGAGTAAAGAAGTGAGAACTCACAGCCAAAAGTCTCATTTTTTTACACTGTAAACTGTGGGGCAAATTTCTCATCTAAGAGTGTAAGGGAAAGAGAAATATGGGAGGCTTGAGAAGGGATGAAAAAGTTTGGAAGGGCCACTGTGGAGTCTGGGATAGTGAGTTGATAAGGGAAGTGTAGAAGCATTGACTATCACCAGTGAGGGTGCAGTTGAGGTAGTGGAACATAGATTTGTAGTAGACCCAGTCAGAATGATTGCATGACTTTCTTCACTTTCATTCAGCAGCACCTGTGTAGGAGCAAAGGAAGCAGATGCTGGGACCAAGGCTGAGAATAAGCAAGATGCAATTAATGACATGATAATGGGGCCAGAGAATCAAGAGAACAGCATAGAGTTAAATTGGTTCACTAAGTGATCAAGATGATGACAAGAGAAGAGCATAGCTGAGGTAAGAGTAATGGCTGGGGAAAGAAGTGAGGGGTCAAAAGACTGGAAATGATACTGTGGAAAAAGAATAGGATTTGGTAAGAGAAGGCAAAGGGAGAAGAGGAAAACCTATAGATTGTGGTCAAATGAAGGAATTTTGGGATTCTTAAACATTAGTGGTGCATTTGTGAGTCATGACAAGATCAAGAGCATGGCCATCTTTGTTTGAGTCTGAGGGGAGATAGAAGAGTAGGTTATGGGAAGTGAGTAGATTAAAAAACTGGGGTTAGAGTGTTTGAGGAAGAGTCAAGATGTATGTTGAAGTTCACTGGTATGATATCAGAAGTTGAGGAGGAGAGAAAAATTATGAGTCATGTATCACTTGTTGAGGAAGAAATGTCAGTGACATGGAGTAGACAATAGCTACCAAGATTTTGATAGAGTGGTAGATACATATTGCATAAATTTCAAAGGAGGAGAGGTTTCTGAGTTATGGAGGAAAGGAAAAAGTGGCTTTGGGGAGAGCAGATGGTAGGGAAACATGGATCCAAAAGTAAGATGGGCCTTTGAGAAAGTGAAAGTCAATAACAATGATGAAATAATACACCAAAATTTCTGAAATATAGCTAAAACCAGTCATCAGAGGGGGAAAAATCTATACATTTATAAAAACTATAGAACTATAAATCTAGAAATCTTTAGAATTACATATTTTTAAAAAATGTAGAAAAAGAGAACCAATGAACTGAATATTCAATTTAAAAATTAGAAAATTAAAAAAAAATAATAGATCCCAAGAAAGTACAAAAGGGAAAATCTTGAAAAAATAGAGTAAGTATAGATAAATTGGAAAACATAAAGAATATAGAATTAATAAACAGATCTAAAAGCTGTTGTTTTTTGTAAAGACTAACAGATTCCATGGTTTCATGTTATTCTTCGTTTTGAAGAGGACCAAAATGACATTACCATGATAAAGTGAAGTTTCAGTGTGTCCAGCTGTGGCTGATCAGACCAATACGATCTCCGAATGCTCTACCACAGGTTGGGCACAGATACTCCGTGTGAATATTTGGGGTGGGTACTCTAAATTTGCCCACACTGTGTTTACTTAGGGCTGTCTCAATTCTACTTTGCTTATGGAGCACAGCACCCTTTCTGATATAGGCATACCATGCTGATCGGTCCTGTCCCAGTGTCTCCCATGCTGTACAGTCAAATCCAAAGTTCTTGAGAGAGGGCTTGAGAGTGTCCTTGTGTCACTTCTTCTGACCACCATGTGATCACTTGCCCCATGTGAGGTCTCCATAAAATAGTCTTTTGGGCAAGCATACATTTTGCATTTGAACAACGTGGTCAACCCATCAGACTTGTGCTCTCTGAAGCATAGTTTGAATGCTTGGAAATTCAGCTTGAGCAAGGACTTCAGTGTCTGATACCTGCCAGGTGATCCTCAGAATCTTCCCAAGACAGTTCAAATGGAAGTGATTCAGTTTCTTGGCATGGCACTGGTAGACTGTCCATGTTTCACAGGCATATAACAATGAGGTCAGTACAACGGCTCTGTAGACTTTCAGTTTGGTAGTCAGTCTAATACCTCTTCTCTCCCAAACTTTTCTTCAGAGCCTCCCAAACACTGAGCTAGCTCTGGCAATGAGTGCATCAACCCATTGTCAATGTGTACATCTTTGGAAAGTGCACTACTAAAGTAAGTGAACTTCCCCATAGCATTTAAAACTTCTCCATTTGTTGTAACTGATGGTCCCACATACGTACGGTGTGGTGGAGGCTGATGGAGCACCTGTGTTTTCTTGGTGTTGATTGTTAGGCCAGAGTTAGCACAGGAAGCAGAGAATTGATCCATACTTTGTTGCATCTCAGCTTCAGAGGCTGCATTGAGTACATGGTCATCTGAGAACAGAAAATTATGCACCAACACTCCCTCTACTTTGGTCTTGGCTTATAGTCTTTTCAAATTGAAGAATTTACCATCAGTATGGTAGTTGACCTTGATGTCGTATTCATCCTCATTGAAAGCATTGGACAGCATGACTGAAAACATCATACTAACAAGAATGGGAGCAAACACAAAACTGGTGATTGGGAAAGCATGAAACCATTGTCCACTATCCATAACCCAGGCAAACATGCCATCAAGAAACTGAAGTACAGTACTGATGAACTCCAGGCAACCCAAATTTTGACATAATTTTCCATAAGCCTTCATGACTAACAGTGTCAAAGGCTTTGATCAGATCTACAAATGTTGAATCAGACCTCTGTTCTGCTCATGGCATTTCTCCTTGAGTTGGCAGGCAGCAAACACCATATTGACTGTTCCTCAGTCCTTTCTGAAGCCACACTGGCTCTCAGGTATATGACCATCTTCAGTGAAGGATCAGCCTATTAAGGAGGACTCTAGCAAAAATTTTTCTGGCAATGACTAAGAGAGAGTTCTCGCTGTGATTGTCGCAGGACAATCTATTCCCTTTACCTTTACAGAGATGGACAATGGAGGCATCCTTGAACTTTTGGGGGATGATTTCTTCTTGCCATATAACCTGGAAAATTTCAGTAAGCTTTTGTATGAGCTTAACTAAATTCATTAAACAGAATAGAGAGGGAAAACTCAAATGAACAAAATTTTAAAAATGAAGAAAGGGCAATTAGAACAGAGGAGAAATTTAAAGAATCATAAGAACCTACTCTACAAGTTGTGTACCAGAAAAATGAATTCAAAAGAAATAGGATATTGTCTTCAAAAAATGCAAATGAAGGAAACATGAAATAGTGGTCCTTAATAAAGAACTGCCATAGAGGGAAAATTCATAGACCAGATGAACTGACAAGAGAATTCTGAAAAATTTTGAAGAACAATTATCTATAAAACAAAAACAATTTCTCAAAAGTTGGGAAAGTATACTACCAAAATTCTTTAATGAACCAATCATATTCTTGTTACTTAGTCCAAGGAAGAATAAAACAAAGTAGAAGTCCTAAAAACCAATATCATTTATGAATATCAATTAAAAATTTAATGATCTTACAAAAATGCTAAAACAATTTATCAAAAATTATCTACTTCGACCAAGTTGAATTTATACCTGAAGTATAAGAATGGTTCAATTTTAGGAAAAATAAGTAATGTAATTAATCACATTAAAAGCAAAATCATCTGCTACAAACCTATGATGATATCATTAGATGGGGAAAAAGCTTTTGACAAAGAAAAACATTCATTTATGCTAAAAGTAGCCCACAAATAAGTGGTTTAGGGTATGGATTTTTACTTATTTTTGTGTGTGTCATGGACCCCTATGGATCTCTTCTTAAAATGTTTTAAAATTCACAAATAAAATTCATAGGATTGCAAAGAAAACCAATTATATTGAAGTTTATTCACATTTTAAAGCAAATTCATGGACTCCAGGTTAAGAAGCCCTTGGAAAAACTTTTTTTTAACATGATAAGAAGTGTCTATCTAAAATCAAGAACTGGGGATTACATGCAACGTAGAAACACCAGACATTTTCTCAACAAATAGAAGAATAAAGCAAGGATGCCCTCCTTCCTGGCTGCTATTTGCCATAGTTCCAGAAATGTTAGTGACATTGACAAGAGAAAAAAATTAAACTCATAAATTTAGGCAAAGAAAAAGATACAAAACTATTCCTATTTAATGATAACATGATAGTTTGCCCAGAAAATCCTAGGGAATCAGCAAAGGAATTAATTTGAACAATAACTTTGTTAAAATAGCAGGTTACAAAATAAACCCACAGGGGAAAATAATCAACACAGTTTCCAAATGACCATCATAAAATACAAAAAGAAATGATATAAAATCGTTAAAATAAATATAGAAAGAATAAATATCTGGGGGTCTATCAAAGTATACTTGAAATCTGTATAAGTACAATTACAAAGTGAACTCTAAAGAAATAATGAATAGTTTCAGTAACTGGAGGGATACTCTGTGTGCATGGTTGGGTCATGCCAGTATAGTCAAAATAATAATCCTGTGTAAGTTACTTCACACATTTGGTGCTATAACCAATTACCTAAGGGTAAATTTACAGAGCTTGGCAAAATAGTAAAATTTGGAGGAATAAAAAAACCCCTTCTAATATTAAAGGAAACAGAGGGAGGGAAAGTCGAAATAAAGGAGGAATAGCACTTTCAGATCTCAAATAATCCTACCAAAAACTATTTGGTACTGATTTTTAAAATAATAGTAATATAGATCAATGGAACAGATTAGACAAGCAAGAATCAGATAATAGAACTTAATCTAGTTTTTAAAAACAAACATATTTCCAGGGAAAGAATTCCTATTTGATGATTTTTGAGTTACATAGCTACTCCAGTTTCCTAGTTCATTGAATGATGTAGGGTTCATTGGCTTACGTACTTTCCCTGGGTATCCTCTTGGAAGGCAGAACTAACCCTAGCTAGACTTTAATCCTTATTTCTTTAGGTCTCTATAGCTCTAGGCTAAATCAGTGTCTACTTTTTTCAGGGTAAGGTGGTATGGGGAAGGCATTTTAGGAAGAAATTCAGGATTAGGAACCTTGGAGGTTCCTAATCTAGGACTACTCTCTGTCATGAAACATCATATCTTCAGCTCCATATTCCTCCTCATGTGGCTAAACAGAGTCAATATCTGGTTTGGGGTGAGATGTGTTGACAGATTCTCTGCAGTAGGTGGGCTGGTGGGAGAAGCATCACTTAATGGACACTGGTCGTGAGCTTATAAATCTGCTTGTGTCACTATTACAGGGGCATTGATGCTGGAGAAATATGCAGACTGAGTTAAAAATTTAAGGATTAGAATTCTTCATTGTTAATTCATAAGGATTTTATCCTGTGAGAGTTCTCTTTTGTTGACAAATATTCAGCTGTGCTTTCTCTATATCTGATGCATAATTCATTGATTTTGAGGCTTAGAAAATTAGAGACTTTTTGGCCATCTTGCTGGACATGTAACCCAGTAGTCAATAAAATGAAATGTAATAGAGATAGTACAAAATCTCACACTTTGGTTCCATTTTTTAAAAAATCGAGCTGATTTCACAAGTACAAGATGGGGGAGTCATGGATAGATAATACTTCATCTGTTAAAGGATCTGGCAGTTTTAGTGGACTGCAATTTCCATATGAGTCATCAGCATGATTTGGCAGTCAAAGAAAGTGAAAGCAACTTTAGGTAACATTTAGAGTGGCATCATGTCCAGGGCTTGGCAATCTTTCTTAACTTTGCCCTGGTCAGACCATATCTGAATTGTTATATTTCATTCTAGATGTCATAGTTTTAGAACAGTGATAAGCTGGAGAGCATCCAGAGGAGAGTAACAGGATTGTGAAGTGCTTTAAGAAAATGTCATCTGTTGAAGGAACTAGAGATGTTTAGCAAGAGGAAGAGAAGACTTAGGAGAAGGTGTGATATCTATTTTCCAGTAATTGAAGGACTATTATGTGGAAGAAAGTTATGACTGGTTTTGCTTTACTTTGCAAAGCAGAACCACAAGCAATGATGGAGGTTTTTGTTTCTGTTTAATTGTTTCAGTCATATCTGACTCTTTGTGATCCCATTTTGGGTTTTTCTTGGCAAAGATACTGGAGTGGTTTGCCATTTCCTTCTCCAACTCATTTTTACAAAGAAACAAATTTAGAGTTTGAGTCAGGAAAACTTCCTAATAATTAGAGCTCTGCAAAATTGGAATGAAATGGATGACCACTTTTTAGTTGTGTTTCAGAGCAGAATTTTATTCATATATGAGCTGAACTGGATAGACTACAGGATTGTAGACCCAGAACCAGAAGGCTCCTTGGAGGTCATCTAGTCCAAGCCATTTTCCAAATGAGGAAATAAAGACCAAGGGAGTTTAAGGGACTAGGTCAAGTCATACCATTTCTGAAGCAGAATTTAAATGTAGGTCCTCTGGCTCCAGAAACAGTGTCTTTCTAATGTTCTACAATCCAGTTTTACTATTTATTCTGTGATTTTGCAGCCCTGACCCTCTTGTTCATCTGAAACTAGCCCTTTGTGAAATGAAGTTAAGCTGTGTGTTATTCATATGAAATTAAGACTAAAGTGCATTTTAAATACCTGAGCATCATTGAGTTTGGCTAAACTGATCACAGTGTATCTTTCCAATTGTTCTTTGAGGAACTTGAGTGTAGTCAAGTGGAAGGGGTACTGGATTTAGTGATAGAGGACATTGGTTTGGATCCCATCCCTGTCACTTGCCACATAGGTGACTTTGGACAAGGCACTCAATCACTCTGGATCTCAGTTCATAAACTCCAAAATGTCAGAGCCAGACTAGATGGCTTGTGAGCCCTATTTCAATTCTAGGACTATGATTCTATGAAACATTGATTCTTACTTGAATGGAAGGAATGCATTATGTGTAGCATCAATATGTCGTAAGAAAAAAATTCACATGTGATAGGACCCAATTCCCAGAAGGCTTCTCTGGCTGAAGCAAAGTATTCCTTTTGAGTGATGAAAAAAAAGAAAGAAATCAATCTGGTACCATTGTGATGACAAGTGATATGCTAACAATCTGTGCTTTGCTTGATCTGTCCCAAAAGACAAACCTTGGTTTCCTTACCCTCTTAGAATTAAGCCTCTACCTGACAACTGTCTATCTAAGTAAAACAAGAAGAACAGACATCAGGGAAACTCAATATCCCACAGGATAGTGACCCTTCTCCTAATCCATTGTTTTTGAGGATTAGAGAGTTAGGGACTCTTTTGCCATCTTGGTAGTTATGAAACCCCATCTTTCCTTCATTGTGCTTGATCCTCAAAATAATTAGATTTTTCCAATTTTCTGGAATGGTCAATTTCTGCAATCTCTAATTTCTTTCAGGATCAACTTAGCCTGTTGACACGATACAGTTTATTTTTGTCAGCAGGATATGTGAAGGTTGGTATATTTACATGCACATAATAGTAAGATGAAGACCAGAATGGGTTAGTAGACAAAGAACTAGCCTCAGAGTTAAGAAGGCATGGTTCAAGTCTCTCTTCTGACAGACTTGTTGTACTACTGCCAATTAACCTTTTTGTGCTTTCAGCATTTCTCTAAGACTATAAAGCTGTCAAGATCCTGCTGACCTGTACTTACTGGTAAAGAAAATTCCACACTGGGAGCTCCTTACACTGGAGAAACTGCAGGTCCAATCTATCCCTTTTTCTACGCATAGTGTATCAGATCAAGATGAAGCCTAGAAATTAGAAAGAATTTAAGTACTCTCTCACACATAATAATTTTGTGAACCCCTAATCTAAACCTAATCTAATCTTGCCTTGTTCCTAATAATTTTCTAAGACTATAAGCTATGGATGATCTGGTAATTTGCATTAAATTGAGGGAATTTCTGTATTGAAAGTTTCCTACGCCATTGAAATCAAAAGACCAATCAAAAACCAAGGTCATAGATTTTGAGTTAGAAGGGACCTGAGTGATCATTGTATCCAAACCTTTCATTTTATAGGTAAGACAGCTGAGGCACAGCAAAGTTTAATGAGTTGTCCAATGTCACATAGATAATTGCAGCACAGCTGGAATTTGAATGCTGTTCTTCTGATTCCAATTACACCACTCTTTCCATTGATGATGATGATGAAAGAGAAGTCAAATAATGATGAACAGGTTGCCTAATGTCTTAAAAGGAACATTGTATTGCTGAGTCAAAAGATCAGGGACCTATCCCTACTCTTCTACTAAATAATTGTGTGCCCTTAGTCAAGTCACCTAATTTTTCTGATCTTTAGTTACCTCATCTATGTAATCAAGACATTGAGTTAAATCAGTTCTAAGGCTTATTCCAGCTAGAAAATGTTATGATTTTTTGAAATTTACTGAGCATAAGCTGATTTAAGTCTTTTGGGTGCAGAGGAAAAACAACATCCAATGAATCATTAATCAGTTTTAGAAAAGGAGTTACAACAAAATGCTGAAATTAATGAGAAAGAAAGTGAAAAAAAATTTTTTTAAAGCAAACAATTGGTAGGAATTTTGGAGACTTTTCATTAGAAACTGAAGAAAAATGGCTTCTTTAAGCCATTAAAGAAAAGCCATTTCTCTGTGTGGTAACACAGAGAAAAACCCTGGGTTCTTAAATCACCCTTCTAGTTAGATAACAATAACAGACAAATCCATCAAGGCACTTGTAGAAGCTTGGCAAAAATTAAAGGTGACTCAAGACATTTTAAAGATTGATCAAGTAAGGAAAATAGAGAAGCCTACACACTATGACACATCTTAATTATGGATACAATCAATCAATTAGTTGAGTTTAAAAGAATTCAAGAACTACTTTGCAAAGAATTCCAGACTTATTAATGTGACAATCCTTACATAAAGATAGGGATATTTTTTTATTAAATTTTTATTTTATTTATTTATAAATGTTCTACAATCACTTCCTTAAAATTAAGATTTTAT
>CM053770.1:589894389-590022839 GCA_028658325.1 Potorous gilbertii | reverse complement strand
GATGTGGTACCTCAGAGTTGTTTTGATTTGCATCTCTCTAATCAGTAGTGATTTAGAGCACTTTTTCATATGATTATAGATATCTTTAATTTCTTCCCCTGAAAATTATCTGTTCATATCCTTTGACCATTTATCAATTGGGGAAAGATAGGGATATTACTAAACAAAAAACACAATATTGCTGAACGCTATTAAGCACCTACTGTATGAAAAGTACTACATTAGAAGGTTGGGGATATGCAAAGCTTAAACAAGTCATGGGCCTAGTAAGGGGTATTCTGATCAATGTTCAACAACTAACTTTTTGTTTTTAAGCTGAATTATTAAAATTTTTTTCTTCGTCACTTTTGAAAGCCTAGATAGTCAAAATAATATATCAATTCCTGATTTATATTTGTATTTGTACACCCATTTCTAAGGTGTAAATACCCAGACTGAAAATTTTATAATCAGCTCTCTCCACCCTACAGGAGCAGGCTCCAGAATCTGCCTGGTCTCAGCCTTCCTGGAATTTATGATCTAATGGAGAAGACACGAACAGAGATAGCTGTGATTCATGATATTGTTGTTCAGTCGTTTCGGTCATGTGCAACTCTTTGTAACCCAGTTTGGAGTTTTCTTGGCAAAGATGGCTGGAGAGGTTTGCATTTCCTCCTCCAACTCATTTTATAGATGAGGAAACTGAGGTTAAATGTTAAGTATTAAAGTTAAGTGACACAGCTAGTAAGTGTCTGAGGCTGGATTCAAACTCGTGAAGTTGAGTCTTCCTGATTCCAAGCTCAAGATTCCTCTGAATAAGTAATTAATATGTTACATGACTATTACAATAAGTGACAAATGACATAGTCATTATATTTGAAAGTTATAATAGAAAATTTGAGGTAAAAAATAAAGGGATAGTGTACTTATTCTTGACCAAACATATTGAAGAAGGTTTCCCGGAGGAAGTGAAATTTTAATGAGCAAAGGCTTGGACATGCCATGTTTCTGGTTGATGGAGAGAGAATTGTTCCTTTTTGACTCAAGTAGAATGTGACAAGGGAAGTAATTTGAGATGACAGAAGAGGCAGGTAGACATTAGTTTGAGAGAGGCCTTGAAAGTCACACAGAACTTAAGACTTTATTTGGAAGGGAGTCACTTAAGATTTTTGGAACCAGGGCTATCATACTGAGATCTATGCCTAACAGATTATTCTAGCAGTGATCTGAAGGATGAATCAGAAAGGAGAAAGAGTAAAGGAAGGAAATCCTGTTAGAAGAATATTGCAACAGTCCACTAATGAAGGCCTATATTAGGATAATGATATTGAGAAATTAGAAAAATATAAATTGAATAACAACGGTGGTGATGGAAGCTACAGGACCTAACAGCTGCTTGGATATGAGGGGTAGGGAAAAGAAAGAGTTGAAGGATAGTAGCTCCAAGGTGATGGATTTTGTGACATAAAGGAGTAACGGTACTTACTCCCAGAAGTCAAAGGAGGAGGCAGGTTTAGGAAAGAAATATCAAAAGCTGGTTTTGGACATGTTGAGTTGTGTCAAGGGGATATCGAGGTGTCAAGGGGATATCTAGGTGGGAAAGTCATGATGGCCCTTGTAACTGTGGGTCTGGAACTCAGAAAAGAGACTGGAATTAGAGGCATAGCAGTCATTTATAGAGAGATGATTGTTGAAAAAATTGAAGGGAATGAGAGTGCTAAGGGATATAGTAGAGAAGACAAGAGGGCTAGGGACACACTTTAGGAGAACAAGAGGCTGTAAGAAGATCCAGAGAAGAAGACATAAGGAGAAAGAGGTGATTAGTATGGCCTCTAGAATAAAAATATAAACTCCCCTGTTTGGCTTTTAAAGCTCTTTCCAAGCTGACTCCAACTTATCTTTCTAGCCTCATTCAAATTACTCCCCTTCCTTCAGGCCAGTTTTCAGCCAAGTTACCCTTCTTTTCTTTTTCTCAAAGATAGCATTCCATCTCCTATCTCTGTACTTTTTCACCGGCTATCTCCCATGCCTGAAATGTACTCCCTGCTAGGCTCCATTTAGTCGAATCTCTCTCTTCCTCTAAGATACAGCTGAACTATTTTCTGCATGAAATCTTTCCTGATACCCACAGCTTATTCCTTGCTACCTACCTTGTATTTAATGGTCTTGTATTTATTTGCATTCTCTTTATATCTATTCTGTAAACACACACACACGCATATATATATATATATATATATATATATATATATATATATATATTCACACACACACACACACACACACACACACACCTATACCCACATTCACACACACATACTTACATGCACTCTTGATTTCTCCCCAATAAAATATATGCTCTTTGAGATTAGGGGTTATTTCATTCTATGTATAGCATTTATAAACTCTCAGGTTCCTTATCCCAATTCCAATAACCATTGACAAGTTAGTTCTCCAGAGCAAAGTTGGTTTTATCTCCCTCAGAGTTCTACGGGTAGCCTTGAGGGAATGGGGGTAGTTTTCTGATATGTCCCTGCAATATCTACTGCCAGTTATCTCTTCAATATCATCTAACCAGCACCTATTAATATCTCCTAATGTAATTGATTAGTAGCCAAGTGTTATTTAACTAATTAACATCAATTAGCCTTTATAAATGGGGCATTTTTTTTTCTGAGAAAATATAGCAGGAATAGAAGGGCAAAGAGAAATCTACTCAAATCCTCTGGAATAGGAGCATACTCTCCTTTCAGTTCTTTGGAAGACTGGCCTCAAAGTGTAGCAGCTACTATAAATCATACATCTTATAAAATTCACTTCTGAATTCATCATAGTCAATGGACTAGGTCTCTTCTTTACTTTGGCAAGACATAACATTTGGAAATAAGCCAATACTGGTTTGGGTCAAGCAGATTACTCCTCAGGGCCTTGCTGGCAAACTTCATTATGGATTCTATTGTTTGGACCTCTGGGGACTTCCACTTTTGACCTTTTGGAAGATTAGTAGATCATGGCTATCTCCAATATTCCTCCACTCAAGAGCAGGAAATAATAGAAATAACAGAGGCAAGAGCAGAGCCTCATGGTTATTCTTCATACTGGCTCCAAGTGAGAGAAGACCCGAGGACCCTCCTTCACCCACAGGCCCACAGCAGGGAACTTCTTTGCTCATCTCCAGGGAAGAAAGCTATTGAGTTTCCTCCAATGTCAGCCTTCTGTATCGTACTCAATTCCAGCCCAGTAACTTGGAATTCATGTATCTGTGCATTCTCTTAAGCAGCAAGGAGGACTCTTCCATTACATGTCTTCATAAACTTCTAGAATTAAGTTCATCAAGCCTCCTTATGTGGTTTGGCAACAGTCAGAGGATGCTGAGTGGGCTCTGAGGACAAGGCTCCCATTTGGCCTGTTCCTCACTGAATTTGTGTTTGTGTGTTCAATACCTCCAACAATGCCTGACATATTGTAAGAACCTAATAAATGCTCGCTGATGGAATCATGAGATGGAAAAACCAGGAGAATGTGATATCTCTGCAATCAAGAGAGGAGACATACACAGGAGAGGGTGGTAAAGAGCATCAAAAGCTTTGAAGAGTTAAAAAAAGAATGAAGACTAAAAAAAAAGACATTAGAGTTGACCATTGTTGACTTTACTGAGAGAAGCTTCAACAGAGTGATGGGGGTGGAATTCTGGTTTCAAGGAAAGTTGAGGAGAGAGTGAGAAGGAACTGAAAAGTAGATAGGATAGTAACTGGGTAAAACCTTGCCTGTGATCCATATTGGCTTTCTGACCTGGGCCATATCCCTTAATTTCTCAGGGTTTAGGCACTTTTCGAAAATTTTAGGAGGGTAAAAGAAAGGCTTTTTAGAATTGTGGAGAAATAAGTTTCTGTGTAGGTTAATGGGAAGAAGCAAATAGTGTGTATATATGTTTGAGGAGAAGGTTGCAGATAAATATGACAAAGCAGGTAACTGTTAGAGCCAAAGAGGAAATAAGATTAAGGGATAGGGAAGTATTAGGAATTATTTTCTATGACAGGAGGGAAAGGGGAAAGAGCTGATAAAAATGACTCCTTGTTACTCTAAACACTTTAAAGAAATTTTTGTTCCCTCTTGTTGGTGACAATTCTCCTTAATTCTTTCTCTTCTACCTCCTTGCCCACACAGAAATCCCTAAGTGTGACGGCAGAGGTTTGAAAACTGAATCAGGAAAGGAAAACTGAATCAGATAGGAAATTCCATAAGAAAAGGGGAAAGTACTTGTTATACTGTTAGGTCCTTCAGAGCAGGGATTGTGTTTTATCTAAACTTTACATATTCCTTAGAGTCTAGCATAGTGTTGTGTAAATAGCAGACCTTTAATAAATTTTTGTTGTATTATATTTATTTATCAAACAGCTCCTTCGAGGGCTTCATCATTCTCTTTAGACAGCAATTCCCTTTTTCTTCCTCATTGCAATCAATCACAATTCCATCTTCAAATTTTGTTTATGAGATCTTCTCATCCTTCTTGGGCCATACTCCATTTTAGTGTCTGGTAAATAGAACCATAAATGTTTTCTCTTAACTTTTGAGAATCTTTCCTAAAATCTCAAGTACACAAATGATGATCCTTGGTGAACTTGACTCATCTTCTCATAACATTCCCATCACTTCTCCTTCAGAAACATTATATCAGCAGTTTTTGCATTTTCTTAAATGGAAGGGATATTATACCTAGAGAAAAGGAAACAACAGTTTTGGGGCTAAACGCATACCTTATAGAAGATAAAAGGAATTTTTTTAGGAGATGAAAGGAATTGGATATATTCCTTAATCCTGGCACAACTCCTATGAAGTCAGAATTTGGCGCTGGTGGTAGTGGTGCCCATTATACCAAGGAGGGACTTTGGACTATAGCCCCATAGCCTGACATTTCATTTGAACTGTGACTATTGCTGAGACAAACTTAGAAGCTTTCTTTTTCTGTATTAATGTGGGGACTGGAACAGAGACAAGTTTTCTCTGAAGGGAAGGCACCTATGCAACCTGCTGGGAGTTGCAAAGAGATGAGGGAGAAGGAGATCAAATTAGCACCATCTTATTAAGAGTTATCTTTATTTTCTTTAATTTATAAATAGACATTTTATTTTTTGAATTTTGTAAGTTGTGTTCTTGGAAGGGAGTTGATATCACATGGGATAATGATGCAGTCCCCATATTTTCTGTGTGAAAATAGTGAACCAGAGAGGTAAAAAATCCTCCCAAATACCATTGGGCTCTCATGTCACATGATGAATTATGTTGTAAGTGTTACAGGTCAACAGATCAAGAAAAGTTTGCAAATTTATCTCAAGTACAACTGATTAGAGAGAGAACATACAATGGAAAACTGGCTTTACAATCCAACCTTATATTCTCTTTTCTCCCTCAAATGTCTCAAGCACCCAGTAATTGAGAGTATTAAACCTTTAAGGTTGTGTTTGGAGGCTCTCTTGTTGTCATTATGGATGGAGTGCTAGACCTAGAGTCAAAAAGCCCAGGGTTCAATCATTTATTAAAAGCTTTTACTAATTGCTAAACTTACTAATTTACTAATTTCTCAGGGAGGAACTGGGGACACAAATGCAATAAAAGCAAAATTATCCCTTCCTCAATGAGGAGCTTATATGCTAATAGAATGTAATAGACCAGAGAGCAACTAGATAGCACAGTGGATAGAATGCAGAGTCTGGAATCAGGATCCTGAATTCAAATCTATCCTCTTACTTACCTGTGTGATCCTGGGCAAGTCACTTAATCCAGTTTGCCTTAATTTCCTCATCTGTAAAATGAGCTGCAGAAGGAAATGGCAAACACTCCAGTATGTCTGCCATGAAAACCCCAAAAGGGGTCACAGACATGACTGAAAAATGATTAAACAAATCAGAAGTGACTGAAGATTTGTATAGATTGCTGGGACTAAGGGGCACTTGTTTAAAGGATTCTGTTTTATTTTCTTCCTTTCGCCAAAACTTTATCTTATATTTGGGAACTACATGATAACAAAATGGGTAGTCAATCTTGACTTTTTTGAAATGCCATGCTTATATTTTCCTAGGTTTCCTGGGTGTGGGCATATAGAACAAGAGAAAGCAGTCCCTAAGGTATATTTGGGCTCCTTATGCTATTGGAGTCACTTTTGCAAGGGTTACATGAAGGTGATTTGAAGAAATAGACATCAGTACTCCACAGTTTTCAGATATAAAGATTTTTTTTCAGGTAATAAAGTGAGAAAACAAATGGATGTAATTGCCTAAAAATTTCACAAGTATATATAAATGCCTACACAGTGAATATGAATTTATTGTAAGATTTCAGTAGCTTAAATAAGATACTTGGGGAGTACAGGGGCATTTAGTAGTTGAAACTTGGTCATAAGTGGTAGAGGCATCTCCTCTACATTTTGGGTGCAGCAGCACAAAAGAAAAACTTTGATTGGAAGACAAAAGAATGGTTGCTATAGATGAATGTGGATGCACAGGGAATTCATAAGGAAGTTCAGATTCCTAAAAGAAGTATGCACATAGAAAGTAAAAGCGAGAATAGGCAATGGAAGATGAATAAAAAATGTGGTATGGTCCTGGAAGGAATATATCTATAGTACCAAAGCTTAGAGTGATTAACTGCCTAGGAAGGCCAAGGAAAACAATAAAAGGTTTTTTTTTAAAATAAATGTTGAGGAGAAGGGAAAGGTGAAATAAAGAATAGGACTGATCAAGGTGAATGAGATTTTGATAATTTATGATACGGAGAAGAAAGAGCTATTTAAATCTATTCTTAGCACAGTGCCTGACATGTAGTAGGTATTATACAAATGTGATCTATTATTATAAAGAAAAAAGGTTTCTTTAAGTATTATAGCTATCCCAAAGGAGAATGGGTTACTTGGAGGGGTAGTGGATTTCCCTTCACTGGAGGTCTTCAAAAAAGGCTACATATTGTAAAAGAGATTATAGGCTTAGTCTAGATCTCCTCTTAGGCACATTCTTATTCTAAGATACTGTGATTATTTACCAGCAATAGCCCAGCTGTTGGAGGAAGAGGCAGTCCTGCTTTCATATTTGCCTTAGCAGCAGGAGCAGAGCGTCTATTGGGAGGATCTTGGCCATGTAAGGGAGGGGAGTCATGTTGCCACAAAATTGTAAAAGTGCAAGGAATGTCAATTTTGGGAAGCCAGTAAGTATCAGAACATGGGCCTGGGTCCAGTTTCTTTCAATTCCCTCTTGGTGACAATGGCTGAACACAGGTCTGTGTAAGATAGAGGTAGAGTTTTCCATAGGATTTTGGATTTAGAAGGGACCTTAGTTAGACCCTCATTTTATAGTTGAAGAAACAGAGCCGAGATGTCAAATCACTTGGCCCCTCACAGTGTTAGTAAGTCACAGAGCCAGGCTTTAAATTTAGTTCTGGTTTAATTCCTAGTACCTTTGCACTCTTGCAATTCTTTTTCATTTTTTTCTGGAGAAGTGGGAGCAAATCTAGCACCATTGTGGTAATTATTTAGATAGTATCATGGAACCAAGGGAATGCCTACCCTCATGATTTTCTTGGGTTTTCATTTTGGTACTTTGGAGTGATAAGTAAAACTAAATCTTTAGAGTTTTCTTTCATTTGATTTAGACCCCAGAAGATTGGTGCAGTCCAAAATTTCTTGAGAAAGCAAATATCTCTGCTAGGAAATCTGTATGTCTCTGTGTGTTCACGTGATACAGGACTCTTGCCTAGCCTGCTCAGGAAGGTAATCCTCCTCTGAAAATAACTAGTCCTGGGCTCAGATGATTTAAAGTGTGGTTGAAGTGCCAGTATTTCTCCTAATAGAATGTAATCTCATTTCATTTTCCATAACGCTAGCCTCTAGCACAGAGCTTGGTATATAGTATGTGCTTGATCAACGATGATTGACTTATGCCCTTACCATTGCAATGAACTGCTACAATAATTAGCTTGTTTTAACCGCAGGAGCAAGTTCCCAAGGATGCTTGATTCCCTCTTGAGCTTTAGGGATTTTGTTTTAGATAGAAAGTTATGAATTCCAGTCATAATGGCTATAAGAACCCAGTTAGAAAAATTCCTAACATCTAAGAAGAGGTTAGTCTCTCTGATTTACTTTACACATATCAATCTTAATTCTGAGGGAGCTAGTGGCATAATGGATAGAGTACTGAACCGGGAATCAGGAAGCCCTGAGTTCAAATCTGACCTCATGGTTACTTACTAGCTGTGTGACCCTGGGCAAGTTATTTAACATTTATATCCTTGTCTATAAATTAAGGACAACAATAGCACTTGCTTCTTAGAATTGTTGAAGATAAAATAAGATAATGCTTGTAAAGTGCTTTGCAAGCCTTACAAGTGCCATATAAATTTATTATTCATTACCCTCTGACCTCTTTGTGGTTGAAGAAAAATTGAGTTTATGGGAAATGGGTAACAAATCAACAGATTATATTTTAATATCTATGATAGATAGTGGAAAGGAAAATTGCCAAAGAGCTGACCTTTTCTTGGGAATTCCTTCAGCCTGGGTTTTCTGCTCCTAGTTGCCTTTACAGTCAACGACCTGCTTCCAGATTTTTCTTTCCTGTCACAGTTCATTCTGACATTTGTTCCTTAGAGAGTGTGCTGGAATGGATACTTGCTCCATTTTCTGGACTGGAGTCCTTTCTTCATTCACTTGATAATTTATGGACATTCCTGGAGACATGATCCATACTACTTGGCCTATCTGAACAGGAGTCTTTTGCATAAATCATTCCAATTTGAAGGCCTTTTTATACTTAGTCTAAGGACTGTGAGTGAAGAGATTGATTGGGCATCTTATCACTTACTTATCATAAGTTTGAGGTCCAGTGATTGGGTAAATCAGTCACCCCATTCTTATGTTAAAAGAAGAAAATAGTATCAAGGAACAAATATTGACAGATCTGAGCTACCGAAAATAATGCAAATTAGATTACAAGTTGATGGTTTCTGTTTTCTCACTTATGACCCAGGCATGGAGTTTAGGAGTCATTTTATGCTCCTCTTTGAGAACAAAGGATAAAAAAACCCTAGACATTGTTGGGGAAAGTAGTAGTGGGAAAAAAGGAGAACATATCTTGTTCTTTTTTGTAACAACTGGATTTTCACATGTGGAATATTGTACATAATTCAAGTTACCCCTCCAAGAAAGATAGAATTGATTAAGGTCAAGAGAAGGGTAATTCCTCTTGCTCTAAGTTTTTCAAAAAGTAGCTTCCATATAAGGATAGACTGAAAAAAAAGACTCCAGTCCTGAAATCCAAAGTGAAGGGAGAAGGGTGTTATATGTACAAAGTCAGTATAGTCATGAAGTGGTTTAGAAAGGGAAAAATGAAATGGTTAATCAAAGGCCAGGATACTGGAAAGAGAAGGTACCTCAGATTTGGAAAAGAGTAGTTTTTAGAATAAATAAAACAATTACTACTTTATACAGTAAACATACAGTACTAAGTGCCTGAAGGGATAGTATAAAGCAGATAGATAAAGTATTGAGAACCAATAGGTGAAATCCCAAATAGTTAATCCAAAATAGATTATTAAAAGAAGTTAGGGTTTTATGGGGGGAGGGGATGTGGTGCTAAAAGACAGGCGATTTCCAACTTTTTGAGGCTGATGGAATAGAGATTTATCTGGTGTTTAGCCCAATGTCTGGCATATAGTGGGCACTTGATAAATGCTTAAGAAAAAAACTTATATGAGTTTTATAGGAAACAAATTTTAACCATTACAATTAAATATAGAACACTAGGATGGGTGAATCATGATTTTGTCTCAGATACTTCTTGGCATGCACCCTATATTCACACTTATTGTGAGAATATAGTGAGATGATTTGTGCAAAATTTGCATATATTTGAGATGGTCATATCAAAATGGTAGGTTGTAGTACCCCTAGAAAATAATCCCAAATTTGCCTAAGGGCCTGTGGAGAAATCTGGATTCCCCTCCCTCTTTGGAGAATAAAGTTGGGGTGGAGAGAAATGGTATTAGGATAGCAGTGGCCTGCAACCCTGGAAACTCTTGTGGCCTGGCACCACGTGTATTTGCCCACTTGGCTTTGTAGTAGTTGGATTACACTGAGAGGCACCAGGAGAGCTTACGGGAAGAATGAATGGAAACAAATTCCTTTGACCATCATAGAGCAAGTTCATGCAGACACCAAAATAAATCACAAAAGAATAGGAAAAAACAGATGTCAAGATTCAAGCATTAGACTGGAGAAACTAACGTGGAGCTATTTCATAAAGGATGACAAATATATGGAGCAAGTTATGAAATAAAGACATTATAGTAAAAAAGGGAAAAAAAAAATAAAAAGAGCACAAAATCAGAAACCAAAGGCAGATGACTCAGACCATATTCTTATTCCTATTGGCCTTTTACTTGTCCTTGGTCTTCTCCTTGTAAGGCTTCAGAATAATCTTTGAAAAACATCTAATAAACTCTAAAGGAAATTAAGTAAATCTAAATAAATCCTAAAGGAATTGGAAGGTAGTCAGCTACCTTTCCTGGAGATCTTTAAGTAGGAGCTTGGTGATTATGTTGTAGAGGAATTTTTGTTCAATTATTTGTTGGACCAGACAGTCTCTAAGATCTCTTCCTTCCAACTCCAACGTTCTATGACTTTTATTAAAGGATGATATGATAGGTGAAGGTTTCTCCCTCTGGATTCACAATCTAGCTACAACAACAATTCATTAATTGCAGCCATAGTCATTGGGGACTTCTTTTGAGAAGGGACTCTGCTTTACTTATGAAATAGGGGTCACTAAATAAAGATTAGGAAAACCAAGCCCCAGAGATGGGAAGGAGATTTGCCCAAGGACAGATAGATGTCAGAGATGAGATTTGAGTTCAAATCTAAAGTTCTTTCCATTATTTCAATGTGGTATAGTGGGTTGAACATTAGATTTGAATTGAGGAAGTTATTATTTCAGTTGTGTCTGATTTATTCTTGGTAAAGATAGTGGAGTGGTTTGTCATTTCCTTCTCCAGTTCATTTTACAGATGAGACAACTGAGGCAAGCAGATTTAAGTGATTTGCCCAGGGTCACACAGCTAGTAAGTGTCTGAGGCCAGATTCGAGCTCAACTCTTCGTGCTCTATCTCCCAAGCTGCCCTATTAAGGATACTTTCTGGCTGTGTGACCTTGGTCAAGTCACTTAACTACTCTTGACCTCAGTTTCCTCATATGTAAAATGAGAACATGGACTCAATCTCCTTTTTGTCCCTAAATTTATGATCCAGTGATTACACTCCTTCAAAACAAAAACATTATAGCCTTGTTTTTCTTAATAAGGGTGTTCAATGGATGAGTGATTTTTAGTGATGCTGCAAGGAGATTCTCTCTTGAAGTAAGATGGCAAGATGACCCCTGAGGTCCCTTCCAAGGTCCTTTGATTCAGCTAGTGAGACTTTATCCACATTGGAGAAATTATATGTGAAGACTCTGAAAAAAAGGGTTCCTTACAAACATGAGTTGGTGTTAGGACTGCAGAAGCAAGGCTAAAAAACCAGCAAAAATTAGGAAAAAATTAATTTGAATTATAGACCCTCAGGTAAAATATTGCAAAATTTTCTTCCCTTATGCCTATCATCACGAGAAACACCATGCTGTGTTCCATCCCTGCTCCCAGCCCTACCTCATGGCTTCTTTCTTTTCCTTGTTCTCAGATATTACAAGGCCTGCTTGACCAGTTGCAAGACCCATGCATTTTAACTATAAAAGAACTCCAACAACAACTATAAATAAATGTACTATCCCAGTGCTCTGAGTGGAAATTTGCACTCTGTTTTTACTTCCCTTGAGATGTATTAAAAAGAGGCCAGAATTTCCCCTACCCTGCTTTGGCTTTTACGTGGTTTTCAGGGGCCCTTTGAAGCTCCACAGAGGAAAGACAGGCCTGCTTAGCTCGTTTTATAAGTCCCTGTGAGTGCTTTTACACTGGCACCATCTTGTTCCCTGTTCTCTTAGGAAATGGAAACTCAGCTCTTGTTGGGTTGAGGGTGCACATTGGCATGATGTGTGCCCTCGGTCACTAATGGCTTCAGCTCACATCACTGATGGGATGAAGCTTTTTATAATAGCAATTAAAATAAAGGAAATGTAGACACATGAGGCCACTTTCCAACAGGGGAAAAATGGCAAACCTAGTGGTGTACATCTCAACTGGAAAATAAAAGTGGGAGAAAGCAATGTTGCTATTCTTAGTCCTTGCTGTCATAAATAGCTTAGAATAGCTTAGAAGCTATTGAATTTTTAGGTAGCTTGTCTCTTTCTCGGACTTAGGCTATACCTGTGCAGAAGGCCAACTGAGCTTCAGCTTGTGGTTTGTTTGTTTTGTGACAACATCCATATTCACTTGCAGCAAGAAGTTATAGACTTTATGGGGGTTTTAGTGACAAATTTTCAAAGTTAATGACTTATCTTTGCCATATGCAGAAACACTGATCTGACTGTGTCACCTCCTTACTTTGCAGAAACAAAGATTGAAGTTTGATGGGAGGAAAAACGTACCAAAGAGAGTTATCCAAGAGGAGAATGGGTTACCTCAGGAAATAAAGGATTGCCTTCTCTATAGGCCAGATAGATGACCACTTACAGGATTTGTTGTAGAGAGTATTCTTATTCAGGTGGAGGTTGGATTGGATGACCCCCTAGGTAGCCTCCACCTTTGAGAATCTTTCATTTTATAAGCACAAATTGACCATGACATCCAAGATTTGGGGCTGAAAGAGACCGTAGAGATCTCTGAGTTCAATCCCCTCTTTTAAAGATGAAGAAACTGAAACAAACAGGTTAAGTAACTTGCCCAGGGTCACACAACCAGTAAGTAGCTGTGGTTGGATATGAACTCATGTCTTCCTGAAATCCAGGCCCAGCACTCTATCCACTGTGCCAACTGGTATGTATGTATTTTCTTTGCCACCTGAAAGTTATTCTGATAATTGTTTTATTTTATATTGAGAGCTATGCCCTTAAGGAAGGATGTGAAGTATCTTGTTTTAGAGATGATTTGGTGCAGTAGTTAGAGTGCTGGGCCTGAAATCAGGAAGATTCATTGTCCTAAGTTAAAATCTGGCATCATATACTTAGTAACTGTGTGACCCTGGGGAAGTCATTTTACCTTTTTGAGCCAAAAATTTAAGCCATTTGCCTCAGTTTCACTGTCTGTAGAATGAACTGGAGAAGGAAATGACAAACCACTCCAGTATCTCTGCTAAGAAAACCTGAAATGGGGTCATGAAGAATCAGAAACAACTGAAAGCTAAGAACAGCAAACAGAATCATAAAATTTGAGTCAGAAGGGACTTCAGAGGCCATCTAGTATAATCCCTATCCATGCCTGATAACTGGTCAGCCCTCGCTTAAAGGTTTGACATAGAATATTTTACTTTTCACTAGAGCCCTTTCAACTTTTGATAAATAATTGTTAAGAATTATTCCTTTAAATCTAGTGTAAACTCTCATCTCTTGCTCC
This sequence comes from Potorous gilbertii, assembly GCA_028658325.1. Lineage (NCBI taxonomy): Eukaryota > Metazoa > Chordata > Mammalia > Diprotodontia > Potoroidae > Potorous > Potorous gilbertii. Next base: position 590,009,337 of record CM053770.1, on the reverse strand, counting down.
TAACTCTCTCCTCCTTCAGATGAAAGCATTTCAAAATTTGAAAATTAACTATCATTTAAAAAAATAAATACTTAAAAAATGAATACATTATTGATAATTTAAAAAATCACCATTACTTTCCACTGACTCCCTTACCTCAATTGAAACCTTCATTAAAACAAAAAAGCACAGTTAAGCATATTCCCAGCTCAGTGGTACCCACTTTGTTTTCAGTTCTTTTATGTCTCAAAAGTGATATCACTTTCTTCCTAAACATTTTCTATGCTAAGCGTTCTCAATTCCTTTAATTAATTTGTACATGGCATGATCTTGGGGCTCTGGTGACCCTGGTATGGATGTTCTCCAGGTTTTCAACATGAGTTTGAAAAGTAGTGCACACTTAATGAATCCGTATAAGGCAGAGTATAGCAGACTTGGCACATCTCTGGTCCTTAGACAATTTGCCTCTTAATTCAGCCTACTATTGTTAGTTTTTTTAATTGTCACACCCTATTGTTGACTTATATGGAGCTTGTCATCCATGAAATACTTTAGATCTTCTCCAGATAGCGCATTTACTCAGCACTTTAAGGTTTGCGAAGTGCTTTGCTTATGTTGTTCCACTTGAGTCTGCCTCCTTTCCTTTATTTTACTCTTGAGAAACATATTTTGAACCCAAGAATAAGATTTTTTTTAAGTTTGTTTCTATTAAATATCATCTTATGAGTATTATTGGGATGGAGGCGGGTCTGGTACCTGCATGAACCCTATCATCTTGTTTGGCTGATGCATCCTCTCTATGTGGAGGACACTAGGGTGCTGTCACTTCTAGATATAATCATGATGGCATATAAGGACAGTTTCTTAGAGAGACTTGTGTGAGCATGCATAGACATTCTGTAACTGGTTCTGGTTAGCCAATCACTTCGTGAGGGGAAAGCTCTTTGATTGGAAGTAATGAAGAAAGAAAAAAAACATTAAATACCTCCTGTGTGCCAGGAACTGTGCTAAATGCTTTACAAATATTAACTCATTTTATCCTCATAACAACTCTGAGAGGTAGGTACTATCATTTTCTCTCTTCTAGCTGAGGAAACTGAGGCAAACAGGTTAAGTAATTAGCCCAGGATCTCACATCTACTAAGTGTCTGAGGCTAGATTTGAACTTACGTCTTCCAGACTTCAGATCCAGGGCTCTATCAACCGGACCACCAAGATGCCTCTTTGGACACCCATTAACAGTTACTAACTTTTTAAACTTATTTGCTCTTGGAGGATCTTGGTGATGCTTTTGCTTATGGTATCTGGTGAGATATGGTATAAAAGGAGAAGCCGTAGGATCTTCTCCCCTCTGAGACCATGTGGCCCCTAATAAAAAAGCTGTAGTCCTTGGTCTTTTGGTTTATTCTTTTCCATTTGGAGATTACAGTCCTCAATTCTGAAAATTCCAAAAGGTTGGGAGAATGGGACACTCTGAATCTAGGAGTGAGAGTCAGTACAGAATCAGTGCCCTTTGAACCAAAGAATAGTCTTCCAGACCTCAGACCTGCAGTAACTCAGACAAAAACTCATTCAACACAAAGGGTCCAAAGGGAGAAGCCAACTTTGTATGTGAACTTGATGGGACCAATGGTATGCAAGAATTGAGATTGAGATTATCAAGGGAAATGTTTGCATGCTTGTTCTTGCTCTATTTATAAATATATCTTTGAAAAAGTTGTTATATGTGATGTGGCTAAATGGATCTATGGTGCTAGTCAGTGGACTTCTCACAATGGTGGGAACAACTTTGAACTGTAGCTCCCCTCCCTGAGCAGTGCCCCCTCCCCCATTATTTTTCATAATCTTGTGATTTTGTCAGTGTAGGCATTTCCCAACAAGGAGTATTTTCTACCATTGTAAATTGGCATCTCTAAAACTTATAAATTTAGACTGTTGCCCATTAAGAGGTTAAGTAACTTGCCTATGTAGCCTGTATGTGTAAGAGACAGGAAATGAGCCCAGGTCTGATCTTCCTGACTCTGAAGGCAATTCTTTAGTTTCTGTGTTAAGGATCTTGGCACATAATTATCCATTAGAAATGGGTAGATAGACTCTATTCAGCAAAGAGAAATATTTAAGACTGTCCTAAATCATTAGTCATTAGATCTGATTCAACTTAAAGAAAATCAAGAGACCCTTTATGCAAATGAAAGCTAATTTAATTGCTTTTTTCAATCTTTAATCATCAATCAGAAACAGAGTTATTAAATTCTGAATGACTCATAAACACTTTCCAATGAGTTCATCAGTTTATTCTCCTTAAGTCAAGTCCAAAGTAACATTACAGTGTATTTCTATCAAAATTATTTTAAAACATACTAATTAGGTGAATTTTGAATATTTATCTGCTGTGTGTGTATTCACATATGTGTCTATAAATGTACATGCAAATACATATATATATGTTTCTTCATCTTTAGGAAGGGTCTACATCAGTTCAAATAGGCAGATTTTTGCCTATGAGGTGTAACGCACATATGAATAGACAATATATACCTAGATGGGTTATTTCATTATTTGCTATGCATACTTTTATGTAAAATTCAACACAGAGAGTTAACTCAGTTCAGCTAAAAAAATCAATTCATTCTGTTTTGCTGATAGTGGTAAGGAGGCATAATAAAGATGGCACCCGAATGCTGTGCCATCTAGCTATCTAGCTTCCATTGGGAGAGAGGGGTCGTTAAATGTTTGTTTTTTAAAGATCCCTCTTCCATCAGTAACTTGTACTTTAATTTGAAACCACATAGCATTCATAGGAAAGAGAAAATCTTTCATAGTTAGGCTGAAAGCTACTTCTTCAAAGAAGTCAGTTCGTTGACGTTTATTTTGAGAACATTCTTTTCTAAAGGATTTTACTTCTTCTATAGTAATCATTTCCCAAGTTTTATGGCTGATATTTTCCGAAGTACATACTAATCAGCTTAAAATAAAGCTTGTCAGTGCTATGGAAAAAAAATCTTTGAGAACTATGTTTTATAAACCATGAATTCATTGAGAAGAAGAGCTAGAAGAGACTTGAGAGAGCATTTATTATTTATTTCAATGTCACTCCATAAATAGTTGAGCATGCTATGTGTTATGAAAAGTTAGAAATAATGGCAAAGAAAAACAAATATGGTGAACTTCCTAGAGGCAGTGATATCTGTGACAGCTTCCCAACCATTATAATGAAAGCTAAGATTTAGATTGCACTGACAAAAACACTTCACATCTGTTATTTCACCTGATTCTTAGGAGAGCCTTATGAGCTAGGTGCTAATATCTCTATTTTACAGGTGAGGAAATTGAGGCTGAGAGAGGTTTATGCCTAAAGCAGGATTTGATCTCAAGACAAAGCTGATTCTCAGCTGAGGGCTCTGCTGAGTTGTCAAGCCACAGATCCCCTCCACCATTGCATCGATCACTGCCAAATATGGATAATCAACTCTCAAGTTATCTGCATTAAGTAGTAAGGAGAGTCTTTAGCTAGGGGTGAAATATGGGATCATTCTTGATTTTGCAATGTGGGTTCATATTTAAACTGGGAGCTTTATTATGTAATTTACCTATGTACTTGCATCTGAAAAGTCTCTCTCAGGAGGTGCTGCAAAGTTGTATGTTTTCATCTGTAAATTCAATGTCTCCTGGAAAACTGCTTGGTACAGAGACAGAATGACCTCTCAAACAAATGGGAGACACAAGTAGAGGAGATAAGTATGTGTATTTAAAAAATCTTCCATGTTGGTTAAACACAAAGAAGAGAGGGAGTTAAGATGTACATAAAGCAAGCGGGGCCATCACCAGTCCTCTTGACCTTTGTCTCACCACTGGACTTTGATGGCTGAAGAAGAGAGTGCTCCATGCCCAAATCAAGACATTATCCTTCATCCTTGAATGAAGGACACACAGCTAACAACAAAGCATAATTAGCGCATAAGTGATAGTTTTATAGATTTAGAGCTGGAGGAAACCTAGAGGTTATCCAATCCAAATCTCTTATTTTTCAGATGAAAGAATGGTGGGAAGAGTTGTTAGAGGGACTTGAACCCAGGCCCCCTATCTTCTGAACCCAGATCTCTTTTCCTGTGCAAAGGAGCTTGAGCAAGTGCTGTAAATGGATCACAGATAATCAAGAATCATCAGTATTAAATAACTGATTGCTAATAATAGTATACTCTTAGGTACCATTTACAGACCTGTGTAGACATGGTGCTTCTCTAGAAAAAAATAAAGACATTAAGCAAACTTACTCTACAGCAAAGAATTACATTACATCTACATTTAGAAAAGTGCCTGGCACATTGTAGATGATTAATAAATATTTGTAAGGGAATTATGAGTGGGGAGAAGAGTATAATTGGCATAAAGATTGCAGAGAAAGAGTGAGACTTGGAGGTGCTAAAAGTGGCAGCAGAGATAGAGAAGGGGAAGAAAAAAGCTCTTTGATCAGTCAAAGCCAGCTTCATAGTGACAGTGGCCTTTAAGGAGTTAAATCAACTATGGCTGGTTCAGCCATGCTGGTAACCCTTTGAGGGCAGACTGGGTAACAGACTAGCCTGCTTTCCAAAGAACAGTCTAGTGAAGTAGGGAGACACTGCATCTCCTATAGGCTTCCTCACTTGGTGATGAGTTCTTTGGTCCTTCCTTCCTTCCTTCCTTCCTTCCTTCCTTCCTTCCTTCCTTCCTTCCTTCCTTCCTTCCTTCCTTCCTTCTCTCCTTCCTTCCTTTTTCCCTCTAAAGCCTTGGACTCCGTATACTCTGAAGCCCATGGATTGAATAGTGAAGGGTACCTGCCCAATATCCACTCAGTTGTTGGTTTTGGACCCTCCTGGCTTAGAGTGAATGTAAATAGTAACAGTTTCTCTTCAAAACAACAACTCTGAGGCTCCTGCCCTTCCGAGAGTGATTTATTTGCTTATTTTTTCTTTTCTTTTAAAGGGGCCATCCCCCTGACTAACTTTTAAAGAAGCCTAGTCACTGAATGGGCATTATCTCACTTTAAGTGAGTGCCTGAAAAGGCTTTAGCCTAAAAGGCCAAGGTCTCCCATTACGTCTTGAGTCATCTTAAGTCATCCTGACGAATATCTGGTCACTGGATCCAGATGGCTCAGGAGGACAAAGTGAGGCTGGTGACCTTGCACAGTTCTCCTTCACTCAAAACAAAGTCAAGTGATAGTCATCTTATCATTTCTCTGATGTCATGGTCCTCTTCAAAAACAAAGGATAAACACAACCACCTTTGGCAATAATAAGTGATTAAACAAAATGTCCTAGGAAATGAAAGCATGGATGAGTTGTGATCTGTTAAAAGGAATGCTTATATCAATGATATCAAAGACCTTAAAAAGTATACTTCTAGCATAAATTTGCATTAAACAATTTATAGAATAATATAATAAAATTCTTTGTGTTTATTAATTCAAGTCCAGCATAAACTATACTTGCAAGTATTTAGTTTTAGTTACTATACATATTGTTGTTTAGTTGTTTTTCAGTCATGTCTGACTCTCCATGCCTTTATCTGGGGTTTCCTTGGCAAAGATACTGGAGTGGTTTGCAATTTCCTTCTCTAACTCATTTTACAAATGAGGAATCCAAGGCAAACAGGGTTAAACAACTTGTCCAGAATCACATAGCTAGTAAGTATCTAAAACCAAATTTGAACTCAGAAAGATTAGTCTTCCTGCCTCCAGACTTAGCATTCTATCCACTGTTTCACCATATATACTTGATAGTAATGAAAGTGTTTACATATATGTATATATAGATAACATCATATGCATATACACACACATATATGTACATACATACATACAAAAATGAAACAGCTTCTGCCCTCAAGGAGTTTACATTGTACTTAGAAGAAACAACATATACTCATATAAATAAATGCAAAATAGACTCAAAGTAATTACAGAGTAGTTTTGATTGGGGTCACTAGGACCTAGGAGAAGTCTAGAAAACTTGTTATAAGAGGGCACTTATTCTGAGCCGTGTGGGAAGTTGGTGGTTTCAGGGGCCAGGAGGGAGAACACTTCAGCTTTGGAGAAAGGCTATGAAAAGGGTTGGAGACCTGAAACTAAATGGAATGTAGATGGGATCCCAAGTAGAACAATTTCTCTGTTACACAGAGTATATGAGAAGGAATAATGTATATCCTGACTAAAATATAAGCTGGAGATAGATCGTGAAAGGCTTTAAATGACAACTGGAAGAGTTGGTATTTAGTTCAAAAAATAATAGGGAATCACAGAAAGTTCTTGAAGAGGGGAATTACATGGGCTGATCTGTACTTTAGAAATATTAACTTAGTTTTGCACCTGTGTAAAGAGTGAGTTGGAGTGTGCGCTAGGTTAGATTCATGGAAAGCAATTAAGAATGAAACAGCCTCCCCCCTTCACCCCCTTGTTCGGATCTATAATTCATATCTTCTCCCAAAACCAAAGAGGACACTAAGTTTCATGGGAGGTCTTGAAGCAGTTACACACGAATACAACATGTCAACAGGATACCCCATTTCATGCTGGATATTTGCTGAAAAGCAACAAAAATATTTTTGAAATGCAAAGTTTTGCGGCCAGGTTGTTTTGATTCGGGGGCTATAAACATGTCCTTGCTGACAAAAATGAACATGTTGTCGAGGACTCAAGCCTGATGTTTGTGTCCCACACCAAATCCCAAACCTCGCTCTAAATAGATGGTGGGCTCTGGGACAGGCATGGAGAAAACAAAATTTCCACCATACACTGAATTCCTTGTTCCTTTAAAGCCTTTGTATGCTGAATTGAATGAAAAGAAGTGCATTGGGGATCTGGGAGGGTTTGGCAATGGCTTTTGGATGCTTATCTGAGCCACACTGGTTAAGAATCTGGGATGGAAATCTCCTAAGAATAACCATTCTCACGAAATTTCCGATCCCTCCTGTTTTTGGCAGGATCTGAAATTCCGTGGAAATGGCTCATGTCGCAAGACTTCTGTGTGGGGCTGGCCAGAATCAAGAAGGAGAGAGGCCCTGGAAAAAAAAAAGGAAAGGAAAAAAACCCCAACAAATTGAAGGGGCCTGAATGTTTTCACGCCTTTGGAAAGGTTTGGGGTTTGGCTCATACTGATTCAAGCGCTTTTTTTCCCCTTCCCTCCCTCCTCCCAGATCCCCCCCAGGCCAGCTCCCTCAAATACCTTTCACCTGACTCATGAAGCTTTGCATGTCAGGAGGAAACAGGGGTGTGGGTCATTTTTCAAGATTCCTGATGTTTTGGACCTGCTTTGAATACATTCTTCTTTTTGACAAAGGGCTGAAGTCCTGAGTGACATGGGTGCAAGATGTTCACTTACCTGGGGGTTGGGCAAAGTGAGGGCAATGATGGCAGCTAGAAATGGAAGACAAATTACCTTTCCCTAGTAATTTGTCCCTGTCTGACAAAGACTATTAGAGCATTGTCTAATCCCAGGCCATAGGGAGAAATTTTTTTTAAAAAGTGTGTGTGTATGTATGTATGTATGTGTGGTGTGTGTGTGTGTGTGTGTGTGTGTGTGTTTCATAATTAATGATAGTACACATTCAAAAATAAATACTTGGTCACTAGGGAGTTTCTAGTCAGATCTCAGGCACTTCCATAGAGGATGATAACGCCTCCTTCCATTTCGAAATGTGGTTATTCCCTAACCAGTCCTTCATTCAATTTCTACCTGTCCCATCTGACATTCTTCTTTTTACTTCCAAAATGCACCCTTACTATTTATTGCTCTGTCAATAGTCTCAAGATCCTAAGACCACTTCCATGACTGAATCACTTTATGTTTTAAAGTCATGATCATTTGAGGACACTGTGCCTCCATTTACCTGTATTGGGATAAAATTCTCAATTCCTCATTTTAAGAAGTGCTGTGTGGCCCAGAGTGTGCAAGGCGCCATAGAAGTTATCTGATTGATCTTAACCTGTTCTTTTGCCTTTGGCTGCTTAGCTCAGATGAATGAAACATGGCATGGTATCAATAAGACCAGGGTCAGGGGTTCAGTCTTCTCTCTGGTCAAGTTAGCTTTGGTCTTTTCCACAAACACAGGCCTACTTCCTTAATCTTACCCAGCTGCCTCATAAACTCATGCAGCTGGTCACGAGGGGGACCAGACAAGAGGGTGTAAATGGTTCATTGAAAACTTATTCCCACTTCTGGAGAAAAAGAAACACAACACAACTAAATACTCATGTCCTATTGGAGGTGGGTCAGTAGTCATTTTTTGTATGTATCCTTTATATGATTTGAAGCATAAGTGCTGCTTTCGTTAGGTAGAAGGGTCATATTACTTGGACGCTGGCATTTTAATGTACATTATCACATTTATTGTCCTATCAAAACCAGATGTTTAAAATTAGGGCTAGAAATTCCATAACACAGATTGTATTACCTCTGGGTCACCCTACCACCTAACACACACTGTTCAGCTGTATTTTGTTATGGCTTTAATAAGAGCAATAATGTGTTTCCACAAGTTTTAGACCAGTATTGGATGACATGTGGGCTAATTTTGGTGGGTTGAGCATACCAGTAGGGGGTTATGCAAACCGGAGCAATTTGCTTTCCAAACAATGGGAGAACATGTGAAGAGGCAAAGCTAATAACCACAGCATGGTGTTTTCTTTTTCTCCCTCTCTCTTTCTCCTACTCACTCTCTCCAAGGTCCCCAAAACTTTTTTGGTAATGGAATCTACCTCTGATGAATAACTTTCTCAGTTCAACCAAGCCTAGGATCTTGCATCTCATTTTTCTTTTCCATAGTGCATCAACATTGGCAGAATTAAAATAAGGAGGCTAATCAAATTGATAGGATTTCTGAATTGAAAAAATGCTGTAATCAATGCAAAGTTAGATAAGGTAAGGAAAAAGAAATAAAAGCCTATGTGGACTCAAGCCAAGAATTCATCTGTTTGCATTAATAGGTTCCAGCAATGGTACTACAGGCACGGAAAGCCTGTTCGCCACTGCACTTAGCAAGCACACTAGCTTAAAAATAAACTTTGACAACGTAGATCTCTTTGTCCTTTCAAGAATGGAAAACATTATGTACTTCAAAGCATACTAAGGCTGACTCTAAAATATACTTGGGATATTAATCCTCTAGCTATTGGTAGGGTCATTATATGGCATCCAGTACATGGATGCTTTGTGTGTAAATAGTACATGAGCCCCAGAGAACTAGTGAGAATAAATGGCACTAATGATTTTGATCTGCTCACTCATAGTAAGGAAGAAGCATCTGTCTTTTAAAGTCCTCTGGAACAGTTGGGTTGCAGTTCTTCATCATCCCTAATCAGGGAATATGTTCCTGAGCCAAATTGCTAAGACAGTGAGTATTTTGGTAGCATAGTTCACTAGCATTCAGCAACGCACGTTCACTTTTGAGTCTTTTGGACAGGAAATCCATCTAGGGGAGCAGCGTTCATGAAAGCAAGAAAACAGTATGGGACGATGGCTTGGGAGTGGATGTGACCTGGTTCAGAGAATTACAGAGAAGAAACCTTCAAGGAAGAATAATATTAAGTATCAAAAGCATGATGACTCCTGATGAAAACATCACCAAATGATGAACCCACGAGCAAAAAAGACCTTCTTCTGTAAGTATCTTTTTGCAATCTTCTGAGCACTTTGTTTTATAGCAAAGGAGGCTCTTTTGGAAATTTACTTTCCAAATTTTTGCATCTTACTGAATCTACTTGAAAACTAGCATTTTGTGAAAGTCTTTGTTACAAACTAGTCTATGATTAAATTCATTGAGTCACTCCATAATACAGGGGTTTGTTTCTTTGTTTTTGTAATCAATACAGGCATATTTGATACTATAGCAGGTATTTTCTATCAGGCTTGCATTGCATATAGACATAATTATTTTAGGCACATCTGTAACTTTCAGTGTATCTGTGGAATAATATTTATACTTTATCCACTTTGTCTCCCTGTTGTGACCAGGACCTCTTGCATAAAGGGGGAATGAATTTCATTGTTCAGATAAGGGTTCATGCATCATTTAGAATCTATAGAAAAAGAATTTTATCAGCAAGTTTCAGAATCCTATTTGTATGATTGGGAGGAGATGGCTTAGAGCACTGGGAATGGACTGGAGAAGATGTGAGGATTCCCAATTGGGGTCAGTAATTAATACCCGTTCCCCCATTCCCTAAGACTACAGTGGGGTTGCTGGCTTATTTTATGAAAGACATTTAGATGTTCTGTACTTTGATTTCTTCATAAACAAATTGGAGAAAGTAATATTCTTTGCCTACCTCTGCCAAGCTTTCAGGAATATTGAGGGATAAATGAAATGGTTTTGGAAATATGATTTGAGCTCCTCAGAGGCATAGCACTATTCAGATATAAAATACAGTAGAATCTCTTTATGACACCAGTTTTTGGGGAAACAGTGGATAACTTCTTTTTTCCTAATGCTTACCTGAATTAAGGACTAGTCCTTCTATACTAATATATCTTCATTAAGCAAGGGGACACAAAATTGGACTTGTGGTAAAATTAAGCTGAATAATAAGGAGATTTTACTAGATTGTTCACTCTGAGTTTTTCTTTAACAATAGCAAATTATCTGATTGTTTTTCATTTGAAAGATGTAAAACTTAGCACTCATTCAATGGTGGCACTCTTCCAAATGCCTCACTGACATTAAAAAATTAATGATTAGCACCATGTCCAGGGAATATATATATACTATCCAATGGCTATTATGAACATGTAATATTGGGATAAATGACTAGGGAAACATAAATGATCAAGTTCAGAGCATTACTAAGGAGGGTTAGTTATCTCTGCATACAGATGGAGGAGTTCAGTTTCAAGTGTAAGGGTCCAGGAGAACCAGCAACCATAGGAGTTGGACAAGGGGGAAGGGTTCATGGTGTTAGATTGAATATGTGTCCACATGAAGGAAGAACAGGGAAATAAGAGAAAAAGAAAAATGTTCTAGAGGAAAAAAGCAGAGCAGCGGAGGACTACACAGGTAAGGGAAATTTTATGTTAAATGGAATTGGGTCCAAACAAACGTTTTTGAAGATGATTGTATGGCAGTGTTGTTTCTGAATAGGAGTAGTCTTAAGAAGTAATTCATATGACTTGTTAGAAGAATCAGTCTTGTATCAGTGGCTAGCTGATATAAACTATCCTACTATACTCAGTGAACACTTTCTAACATTAAAGGGAATCATCTTAAATAATTCCATAAATTTGCCTTTTCCTCTTGGGAGTGCCTCTGATTCATCTTGGTGTCTCCATTTGGACTTATTTCTGCTTGCAAATTAAACCTTTACAAGGCTCATACTGAGCTTTCTGCATAGGGAAGGTGATGAATTGGTGGCCCATTTGCTAATGATTTTAGAAATGAAAGGAATCTCTTCCATGTTTTAGGATGAAGATCTTCATTTTCAAGCAAAAAATAATGACATTATCTAAGATCCATAGCTCTTGCTGAAATAAGAGAAGGATGTTTGAATGGAAGATGAACATAGACTGACTTATTGTACAGCATGAGAGTTTAGATTTTTAGAGGATTTGATTGAAAAGGAATATGTAGGGTTAAACTCCATGCTCAGCCAGCTTGGTATTGAGCATAGGGCTTTGTACTTACTAAATACATAGTGAATTAAATTATTGATGAAATCCTATAATTGATCCTCATGGTTATTTGAAGTTTTCTAAAGGATGCCATTATACCAAGTAATGAATAAGCAGTAGAAAGAGACACCCATATTCTCCTCATAGTGGGCTTAAAATATAAAATAATTGGAAAGTAAAGACCTCACATGTATGGGGAAAGAATGCGAAGCACAATCAAGGGATATTGATCTTAGAAATTATACAGAGTACAGTGGTATTTGAATGTATGTCTTCTTGTAGCCACTTCATCAGTTGCTTTAGAGTTGATTTTCACCTTTCTGATTTTCACATCTTTCATGGCTTGGTCAACTGGATCTGCCATGCTTTAATCCAATTTAGGCACTAAAATGGCTCAGAAAAGTGGATTGGCCATTGTTAAACCACTCTTTGCCCTCCATTATTGGTAGAACTTGTCTAGTTGCATTAGTTAACTTATTATGGCCTAAGATCTCTTAAAAGAAATAGAGCGAGGGAAAAGTATCTTGAGGTTGAAGCAGTTCACTTTTACCCTTCTGATGGTCTTCCTTGTACCTACTGGTTGATGTTGAAGAAGTTAAAGTCATGTGAGGAATTTGGGCTTGTGGTAGGTTGCTTCACTTCTGTGAGTGCCCTTGTATAGAACAAAACATACTGGATTGTTCCATAAGGCGTCAGCCTTGGTCTTAAACATTGCTACTTAAATTTGCTTAGCCATGTGGTGTACATCACAGGGACAGAAATTAAAGTATAACATCCTGTTGTTGGATTGAGTATTTCAGCCATGGGGCATCCTATGCCAGCAGGTAGAATGTCTACAGGAGGTTGGCGTGGTTACCAGAAGTAACTGCATTAGAGGGAGAAGCACTTCCTTGGAAAATGAAGCAAATGACAGATAACAAGTGCTGCTGGGGACTGAATTTGCTGTGTGGTGAAAAGAAAGCTTGCCAAGGGAAAGCACACTTGGAGGAGCGGGAGGAAATGTTTCCTTACTAAGTATAATGGCAAAGAGAATCCCCTTAATGTTGACCAGCATAGGAGGCTAACCCCATCTCAATCCTTTGGTGACTTAAGTGTCTTGAGAATCTGGGCGCCATGATAATGCAGAGAAGTAAGCATTGTAATTGCTCAGCCAATCTCCAGGAAAAGATACTTCCATTTAATTCCCAATCAATCATTGGGATCAAAGTTAAATGCAACAGTGTCAGAACACTGGATAATTTTTATTAGTGATTTGGATACGTATTCATTTAGTTCTAGTGATTCCAGAATAAAGACGTTGCATCATTGTAACAATAACAAAATAATTAGCAATTTTACAGCGATTTAAGTTGGCAAAGAAAACCTTATGACATAACACAGTTTATCTCATTTTATCCTCACACAACCCTGTGAGGTACATCCTATTAATATCCCCATTTTACAGATGAGGAAACTGAGGCTAGGAGAGTATAAGTGACTTCCTCAAGGTCACACAGGTAGTATCTGAGGCAGGATTTGAATGGAAGTCTTTCTGACCCCAAGTCCTTCACTCAGTCATGAAACATTTAGATGATGTTAATTGAACTTGTACTTCTTGGCAGGTAGAAACAGCTGAGCCTAGCATGCAGTTATCATAATGGATAATGTTAATTACATAACATTCATGCAAGGAACTCCATGTACCTACTTTGCCTTTCTACCTGCTTTCCCAGAAAGCACACTAGAAGGGGCCTTCTGGTATCCTTAAGTCCCTCCTAATGTTTCTTGTGTCTGTCTCCCTACTAAAAAGCGAAAAAGACTCGTAGTCTTGTGTCATGATATTTGGGGTCTCTCCCCAATATTCTCCTTAATCCTTATTAATTTGTCATAAAAAGTTGATTTATGAGTAACTCAAATGATGCCACCTGCCCTAGGCACCTTTGGGTTGGTTGGCCCTGGTTCCAGAGCTGTTAGTTTTGCCTCTGCGTTCTCTCTTCATGTATCCTCAAGTATGAGTTTGTATAATTCCTTGGGATTTCTTCTCATAAGGTGAGGAACCCTGTCAATCTGTGTTTTCAGGGGAAGAAAGATCTGAGATCAAGCACCTGTTTGTCTTGCCTATCTGAGAAATGGGAGCATAACAGGGGCATGATCTGATCCTCTGACATCTCAGAAGGAACCATTCTGTGGTGGTCTGTACATAGGCTCTGCTAAACCAGGTCATGCTTCATACATGTCTGAGGCTTTTTCTGTAATTGCCACTGAGGACAGGATGGAGCTGAGAAGAATTTTTGTCTATAATGAGAATAATAAATGAGGTTATGAATGGCTTTGTGGCACACACTAGTAAAAATAATTAATATGAAAGAAAGAATATTTGCAAAGTACTCTTTAATTTGTATAATTTTATTTTTGTTAACACTTTTTGCTTTATGTATTTTATTTTTATATCATGCATAGTTCCATCTAAGGGCTCAGTGGCTAGGGCACTGGACCAGGAGTCAGGAAGATCTGAGTTTAAATCTCACCTTAGACATTTACTAAATATGTGACTCTGGGCAAGTCACTTAATCCTGTTTGCCTCGGTTTCCTTATCTGTAAAATGAGTAAGAGGGAAATGGCAAACTACTCCAGTATCTTTGACAAGACAGCCCCAAAGGGGTCATAAAGAGTTGGATATGACTGAAATGACTGAACAACAGGAAGAACAAAATATTTCCATCTATATCCCTACCATCTTGTTCTTGCTCAAGAGTTAGGGGGCACCATAGTGCATAGAGAACTGGACTTGGAGTCAGAAAAACCTGAATTCAAATGTGGCCTCAGATAGTTGCTAATTTTGTGTCCCTGGGCAAGTCACTTCTGCCTGCCTCAGTTTCTTCAGCTGTAAAATGAAGATATTAACAGCAGGTTGTTGTGAGGATAAAATGTTATAATATTCACAAAGTGCTTGGTCTTAGCACAGTGTGTGGTATATAGCAGGCACTTAATATATACTTGTTTCCTTTCTTATAAAAAATAGTAGTTCACACCCATAATCCATTACTTCTCCAAGGAAAGGAGGGAGGTACATTCTTTTTCAGTTCTTTTCTGGGGCCAAACTTGGTCGTTATAGTTATACTGAGCAGAATTTCATTTTAGTTTTCTTGCTAACCATTGTCGTATATATCTTGATTCAACTTATTTTGTCTCTGCAATAATTCATATAAATCTTCCTGGGATTTTCTGAATATTTTCATATTTGTCATTCCTTTTAGTGAAGTTATATGTTATTGCATTCATGCACCATGACTTGTTTAGCCATTCCCTGATTGATGAGCACTTACTTTGTTTCCACTTCTTTAGTATCAAAAAAGGGCCATAACTAATAATTTAATCTGCATGGGAGCTTTCTGTCTGACCTATCTGGGGTATACGTCTTGTAGTGGGAACTGAGTCAAATGGTATGATATTTTTGCCACTTTCTAGACATTAATTCCAACTGGTTTTCTAGAATCCTTGGACAATTACTCAAACAGTAACATATTAGTCTCCCGGTCTTTCCATATCCCCTCTAACTTTGGCTATTCACATCTTCTGTCATCTTTCCGAACTTTCTGGGTAGGAAGTAAAACTTTGGAGTGTTTTTAATATGCTTTTCTCTTATTAGTAATTGAGGCAACACTGGACCTGGAGTCAGGAAGACTCACTCTTTTGAATTCAAATCTGGTCTAAGACACTTATTAGCTGTTTGACCCTGGGAAAGTCAATTAACCCTGTTTACTTCAGTTTCCTCATCTCTAAAATGAGCTGGAGAAGGAAATAGTGCTCCAGTATTTGTACCAAGAAAAACTCCAAATGCAGTTACAAAGAGTTGTACATGACTGAAACAACTGAACAACACAATATTAGTAGCTACTTGGAGCAAGTTCTTATGATTGTTAATAGTTTTCAATTCATCTTTTGAAAATTATTTGTTTATACTTTTGGTCACTTATCCAATGGGGAATAACTCTTTTTTATACATTTCTCTTAATAATTCCATATATGTAGGCTGTTAAGTGTATTGATAAGCATTTAGCACAGTGCTGGCACATAACAGATATTCAATAACTGCTTATTCCATTCCTCTTCCCTCTCATATCCTTATTAGAAATATTTGATGCAAATATTTTTGCCAGTTAATGGTGTTCCTTCTTATTCTAACGATGTTATGTTCATGTAAAACGTTTTCAATCTCATGTAAATTAAGTATTTTTAAAAATTATGTACTATTATTTTCTCTATCCTTTACTTAATTTGAAATTTGCTCCTATCCATTTATGAAAAGTACCTGATCTTGTTCTCCTCTGACTTCTTTTTAATGATGTGATCCTTTATATTTAGATCCTATATTCAGCTTGGGTTTATTGTAGTATATGGTATAAAATGTCTATGGGACATTCTCTTTCAGAGAGAGTAAGAACAAAAAGGCTAACCTGGGTCATCTGCTAGGCAGTAACACATAAAAGATAAAAGGATGGACTTGGAGTTAGGAAATCCTGATTTTAAATCCTGCCTCAGTAGCTCATTAGCTGTGAGATGCTAGGCAAGTCACAACCTCTGTCAGTCTCTGTTTCCTCATCTATAAAATGGGTATAATAGTAACAGTTTCTTCCTGGGGCTTTTGTGAGGATAAAGTGAGATTGAATATATATATATATATATATATATATATATATATATATATATATATATATATATGTATGTATATTATATATATAATTTTTGTTGTTCAGTCATTTTTCAGTTGTCTTTTACGCTTTGTGACCCCCTTTGGAGTTTTCTTGGCAAAGATACTGGAATGGTTTGCTTCTCCAACTCATTTTTCAGATGAGGAACCTGAGGCAAACAGAGGTAAGCGGCTGGCCCACAGTTAAGTATCTGAGGCTGAATTTGAACCCATCTTCTTGTCTCCAGGCTTGATGTTTTGTCCACTGTACTACCTAGTGGCCCTTTGCAAAGCACTAGAGGAGTCCATGAATCTAATGCTATGAGATACTTCTATGTTAATATTTTGAATGACTCATTAATTTGCAATCAGTTCTCTGAATGAACCCCATATGAAGGATTCTGTCCCTTAATCTCTGCATGATCTACCTCCTTCATGTTTTTTGCTACCTTTAAAATGAATATACATACTCTTCCACGCACAAAGGCATAACTAACTATATCTAAACTTTCACCCTTAGTGGAGTACTTTTGTAGTCCTTGAGTCCCTAAGTGCTCTGTCTACTTGTGATATGATAAATATCTCCTCCCATCCTTTCCCCAACAAATCCATATGAAATCCTACCACAAAACTAAAAAGTATAGGTACTGGGCATGAAAACTCAAAACCATGCAAAATTATTCTGCAGATTTAAAATGGCAATGTGTAAAATTCATATCTTTGCTCGAAAGAGGTACATTAGGTATGGAGTGAGATTCAGGGCTAAATCCTTCAAACATTCCAAAGGCAGGTTGTCTTTACGGATGTCAATTAGCACAAGTGTTAGATATCTATCCTCAAGGAAATGACTGGTTTAATTTCTCATCCAATTGTACCTTTTTGTATTTCTCCATCATGCCTCCAGGAACCTCATCCCTAGGAACCTCATTATCCTGCAAAATTGAGTCATCTTTTGTACACCTCATTAACCACTCTGGTTGGAGGATGGAGCAAAAAGCTCCTTTTAAAACATCCATTCAAGGACAGGACTCAGGCCAGCTACCTCTTTATTTTTCTAGCCTGTCTAGCTAGTTCTTTTGACTTCTCTATCATGCTCCCAGGGTAACAGGTGCTTCCCCTGCACCTCCCACCTTCCACCCTTTTCAGCATCCTTTTGTCTATTATTTTTTCCCTTTAGATTGCAAACCATTTGAGGGCAGCTGTCATTCTTTTTCCACATTTGTGTCCCCAGGGCTTAGCACAATGCCTTGACTATGATAGGTGCTTAATAAATGTTTACTGGCTGATTGACTCATCTCTGAGTGAAATATCTGGATACTTATTAAAATCAGAATGTTGTGTGGCCAGCACAATCGATAACTTTCTTCATGAGCTTAATCTACATTAATTAATTACATTAATTAATCTCCAATTTTTTTAAAGGACTTCTTGTTTTTGGTTTCAGTGTGTAAATTTTGGTTTAAAAGTGACTTCATTCATTAGAAACCTTAGAGAACAGCACTGAGATATTGAGACAGAGCACATCTTTCCTTAAAATAGAAAAATTTTTTTTATTGAAATCTTCACTTTGCTTAGACATTACTCACCCTGAATTCTCACTATTATAACTTTGCTATAGACTGTAAAGTCAAAATAAAAGCACTAGGGTTAACAGGATGATGTTACAGATGATAGTGGCAAGTGGCATTTTTTTCCTTTTAGACATTTTTGTGCTTTTAAACCTAGAGAAAAGAGGTCAAGGTGCATAGGAGAATAATAGGTAAAACATCCACACTGGCTTTTCTTATTTGTGTGTTTTTCAACCACTCTGGGGAATACCACCACTAACTAAACAAACGAAAGAATCCCCAAAAGCCTTGTTCCTTTTTTGCTTTATGTGTTAATGTTTTCTTTATTGTTATTGCTGGTGGGATGGGTAGGTGATGTAAAGGAAATCAGGAATTCTTACTTCCACAGGGTGAAATTTCTTTTCTTAAACAGAAGATTATGGTGTTCCTTGCTTTGATATGAGATACCCTATCTTCTCTACATTCTACCCAAGAACAAATGGAGGGGACAGTGCCAAAGCAAGTGTTTTCTTCACTAGTTTAGTCTTATCCTGAAGCTATGGAAATTGATTTGTAAAACATCATTTTTTAGAAGTGATTAAAATAAGAATAACTGGCATTTATATAGCACCTTAAGTTTGTAAATCTCTATATGTGCCATCTCATTTGATCCTCACAACTTATATCCTTATTTTATAAATGGAGAAACTGAGTCACAAAGAGGCTAAATAACTTACCCAGGGTCACATAACTATTAAGAGTTTAAGGTAAGATTTGAACTCAGGTCTCCTTGATTCTAAGTCGAGTGCTCTATGTACTGAATCATCTAGCTACCTTGAATTTATTTCAATTTTCCAATTGAGTCACACATCATTGCTATCAGTATACTGATACTGGAATGGTACATGTTATTTAACATTTTGTATCTCGCACCAACCAATTTCCCTTTGGGAGATCATTTGTTAAGAAAGAGAGAAATCCTTCAGCCAGACAGCCAGTGTTTGCCACCTTGGCAGTTTCTAGCATAGGGACAGTCATTGCTTCCATTTTTTCTGTTGAAGTTTGCCAACTATGTATTGACTAAGCTGTCAATCAACTGATGTCATAGAAATCTGGCTGTAACTAGATGAGATTGCTTTACACATCCTAAATATGAAGGTATCTTTATGTCTTTGTCTAACTTCTGTTAGAAAGAAAATGGTTATTTTTACATATCTTTTATTAGAGAGGAACATTTTCTCTTGGACATTATAGACATAATTTTGCCAATGTCACCAGTGGACTCTGATCCTTTTTGGGTATGATGCTTTCTGCTCTAGAATGAGAAAGTCAACTTGATCATAACATGGTGACAGGATAAGTACATATGGGCTTCTTTATTATTTAAATTCTAAGATGTGGTAAGCCACAGAGTAATAGACAGATTTTCCTCTCTGGCATTCCTCCACTGCAAGATTTATCTTTTCCTTTAGATAGCTTGGCGAAAGTTTAAGGAAGGACACTACAAAACAAACACGTTTGAAGCTGTTATTAGCAGATGGGTGCATCCCATACTACTTGACAATTAAAAGTGTAATAGAATAGACAAGTAAAAGAGTGCTCTTTTTTCATATGACATGAAAAAGACAAACATTTCTGAAAAAGAAAAAGAGGTATCATTCTATTAGAATCATCCATTCTGCTTTTGTTGATATGACATGAGCAATAAATGGAAAAATCCCAAGGAAAAAGTGGAGATTGTATTCTTTGTCTTCTTTTTTGTCAGAAACTTTTTTTTCAAGTTTTTCCACATGTGTTGGGGATGAGTAAAATGTATTTTTTAATTGTTGTAGGGAGAAAATAACAGCTAACCATGTCATAATGTCATTCCACCTCAGAGAGTGGTCATTTTAGGGCACTTTAACTAAGCAATTATTTTGATTTGTATAATAAATACAAATTAAGGGATGACATCCATTAGAAGCTGCTATTAAACTTTTAAAGAAATTGGATTTTTTATGAATTTATTCAAAACTGGAAAAGAGAAACTTCTCTCCCCCCAGGAAGCCCTTCCGTCTCATGATGCTGTATTTACGTAGTAGACCATCTGCTATCATTTCCATCAACTGATAAGTCTGTGGTTTTAGTGTTTCCTTTCCAGTCTCTAGAAACACCATGGGTATGATGCACACAGAAGTAAATTTTCCAGGGGGTGGTGGATACCCACATTATCTTCTATAACTTTTATCAGTCTTGACTCTTCATTTTCCTGACCCTTCTGGAAACATTAACTCTTTGGCAAGCAATAATGAACACCATCATTAGGTTCTGGATTTTTAAAAAAAGTTATGCATTGTATGTATATGTAAAGCACATAGGTAATGAGTAAGACCCAGGGTTCACAATCTGGCTCTGTACTACTACCTGTGTGATTTTGGGCAAATCACTTAATCTCTCTAAGTCCTTGCAAAATGAAGGGTTAGAATTCAGAGGTTCCCAACCCCTACCAACCCCTTTTAAAAAAAATTACTAAGCACCTTCCTAGAAATATGCTTTCTTTTACCTTTTAAGAGTATTTTTTTGAAATTTGCATCATTTAAAAATATATAAGATTTTTAAAAAGGATGACACATCTTAAATTTAATAACTTATTGTAAATGTTTTTTTCTGCATTGAAATTTTGATGGTGCAATATTGCATGATGTAACCATAATATTCCTAATGCATGCTGGACTTCCCAACAACCACAGGTTCGCCTGCGTTAACTTACTTTTTAAGACTTGACCACTGATTATTTTGTGTGTTTATTTGGAAAATAATATAATCACTACAACTTTAATTCTGTTGCACAACAGATGAAATGTACGAATGGTTTTTCAAAATATTCTTCTCTTCTCTTCTTTCCTTATGGTTCCTCTGCCCCCTTATTTTTATCCAAAGCCCCCAGTTGTGCTTTACAGCACACTACTACTGACCCCAATCATTTTAGCGCCTCCCAGGAGACGGCATCACCTACTTTGGGAACCTCTGAGTTTCCAATTCTAAATCTACGATCATATGACCTATGACCAGCAGTTACTCTTAGGCCAACAGAGTGTATTCAATGTAAGTCAATTTCACTACCTTATTAAGAAAATAGTTCACATTTTGATAAATAGTTTAGATTAAAAAAATAGATTGGAATACAGTTTGATCCCATTGTGATTTTTTACTTATAATTTTCTCTAGTCTCTACTGCCCAATATGATAATGATATTTATGGTTTAAAATTCTTCTGACACTATCTTTTGTTACAATTACACATGGAATACCATGTTTTGGCACTGCCGATAGAGTTAGGTTATCACACAGAAGATATTCAAACACACTATATTCTAACTAAGGTGACTTACTCTCTAATCTCTTTACATAATATTCCATCTCCAGTCTCCATTCCTTTGCACAGGATATTTTTCTCCCATGCCAGCAGTGTTCTCTTTCTTTACCTCTACTTTTTGAAATCTCTATTTCCATTTAAAGCATAATTTAAGTACCTCTTCCAAGAGGCATTTCTTGATCCAACAAACTATTAGTACTTTCTCCCCCTCACCCACATTCTACTTTGTATTTATTTATTTATTTGAAACAACAGATGGGGCTGTGTATTTCTCAAGGGGGCCCACTCCTGATTTTATGTGGATCACTTCAGTCCTGGGGGAGAATAATTTTTTGAAAAAAGAAGGGCCAGCCTTTCTCTTTGTCTCTCTTTTTTTAGTGTCCTTACCTCAAAGCCCTGTGGCTTAAAGTTTAGCTTTAGCTCGTGTCTAGGGATTTTCCCAAAAGGAAGAAGGTACTCAATGTCCAATATATATCAGATTTAGGACAGCTATTTATTTTCTCCTTGCAAAACAAGATCTTGAAAAACCAAAGACTCTAAGCAGAGTATGACAGAGATGCAAAACATGATACAATAACACACAGCTTCTATGTTACTCTCCTGAGAGGTTCATATTTAAAACATTAAACCATGAAATCTAACAGGACTGCTGAATAGCCATGTCAGCTTCATTTTTACTTTGTACTACTATCAATGGTATGGGTTGAGTTCATCTTCCTGGCACTGGTTTTCCACTATTAAAAGGGTATTGCTCTAGAAAACTCTTTCTGTGGTTAATCAGCTCTGACAGAGACACGTTGTTGCGGGGTTGTTTCAACTATGTCTGTCTCTTCATGAACCCATTTGGGGTTTTCTTGGCAGATATACATTTCCTTCTCCAGCTCATTTGACAGATAGGGACACTGAGGTAAACAGAGTAACTGACTTGCCTAGAGTCACACAGATAGTGTTTGAGGACAGATTTTTAAAATGTTAGACTCCCAAACTCCCAAGTTAACCACTGGGCTTAAAGAAATCCATCTCTCAAGTTCACTATTCAGTCTCCTATACTAAGGAAAAGAAACACAAAACAGAACAGACTCCTAGAACTTTAAGATCCAGTATGTCAAAAGGTAGCCTTCTCTAGTGAAGGATGGGGAGGGAGGGAAGGAGAGGGATATAGTTCAAAATGTACCATATAATAAAAAGCAAAAGACAACACACACACACACACACACATACACACATACACAGACACTTCCAGTATCAGACTTCTTTCTCCTGGTAGTACACATGCTTGATGTCATAACAACATAATTGACAGAGAAGAGAGGAACCTCTTTTTCTAAATAGGAAGTCCTCACATGCTCAGCAGATGCGGACAGAGAGTGTTATCAGAGGGCAGAGTTACTCTTTTTAGGTTCTAATGAGTGAGTTGTTCTTCCTGGCTTGCTGCTGTATCCTCTTTGAAACAGAACAGGATTAGAAAGGAGCACTGGCAAATAGTGGGGATAGCCCAAATCACCTATTTTCTTTTGGTGATTTAATCCTATTCTTGAATTTTTAAGTAAGAAGGCAGTTTAGAGGTTGGGATTAAAGGAGAACCCTGAGGCCTTTAAGGAGAGGGTATACTTTAATAAATGTAGAAATGGAAGGGAATTTTCTTTTCTTTTAAATATATTTTTATTAAGTATTTCCCAATTACATTAAATTTTTTTTCAAAATCCTTTTTGAGTTCTTCTATGGCCTGAGACCAATTCATGTTTTTCTTGGAGGCTTTGGATGGAGGAGCTTTGCCTTTGTTGTCTTCTGTTTGCATGTTTTGGTCTTCCTTGTCACCAAAGTAAGATTCTATAGTCTTTTTTGCTCATTTTCCCAGGCATTTACTTGACTTTTGAGCTCTTTGTCAATGTGTTTTCTGCTTTCAGTTGGGGTGAGGCGTACTGTCAACTGCCTGATCCCTCCACAATCTGGGGGTCTAGAGCTCCAGAAACAGTGGCTGCAGCTGCCCTTGCTGCTGCTGTGGCTGTCCCGGGTTCCTCCAATCCCTCTCCTGCCTGGACCACTTTACTCTCCTGTACAGGTCCCATGTTTTCTTTCCATTGACTTTCCAATTTTTCCTTAGCATTTTGGGGTTGTGATGTCTGGAAACTGCCACAAGTGTAAGAGATTCAGTCTCCCCAAGGTCTACTCAGTCCCTGCTATGCCTGCATGACCCAAACTGCACTGCACTCCATTCCCAGCATGGCACAATAGACACTTGCCTGCAACCTTCCAGGAGGTCTTGAGCTGGAGATTTGCTTCACTCTGTCATTCTGTCGGTTCTGCAGCTTCAGAATTTGTTTAGGGCCTTCCTTCCTTCCTCTATCCGTGCCTTCTTCTGAACAAGGCATATTGGCCTATTGCCCATATTCTAGCTGTCGGATTCTTTTGACTCTTGATAATACTTATGATGCTACACCTTCTTAAACTAAAATTTCAAGTTGCTTTATTCTTCATACTCTGAGAAATGCTATATTGACAGTTGAGCACTAAAGTAATTTTCATAACCCTCTTTCCATGTATTTTCTCCCATGAATTACTAGGTATCTCCTGCACTGATTGATGAATGTTGTTCTAGCAGCCCACAGAAATTCAGTGCCATTTTCACCTTTGCACCCCTGCCCACGATGGGACCCCTTCATTTGGAATAATTTCTGTCTAGAAGAAATTCGTATTGCTTCTGCAATCATCTAACCAGATGAAACTATCTTTTGTGACCTATACTTGACCTATACTGGAGCAGATAATATCACTTGAAAAATAAATTGAGTTGTATTTGGAGATGTCTTTATTCAATGTGATTTTCCTTGTTCACCAAGGCAGGCACAAATTCTATGAACATGAAAGAGCTAAATCCTTTAGGAAGCAATTTATTTTCTGTGGAATTTCCATAATCTCTGGAGTTATATTTCCAGTCTCCCCTTCAAAGTCAGAACAAACTTTAATTAGCCACCTCCACCATGGATTGGACAAAAGATTGGGTATAAGAATCATTTAGATTCCCGAATATTTCATTGCTTTTTCCCCATGTAAGAGGGGCTCATCGTGGGACCATGTCTGCTTCTAGGATCTTGCATAAATCACCATTTTGAGTAGTTCAAACTCCAGCTGCCTCACATTCTGCTATACTTTTCTTCCTTTCTTCTCCACCTTCTTTCTCTTCTTTTAAACTAAGAGACAACAATCTTCTCATAGAGAGATGGCTTAGGGAAAATAGAAAAGACGAATCTGTGGGAGTTTAGTTCATCCTAGATTTAGTGGCCAGAAAAATGAATGTAAATAACATAAATAAATGCAATTAATATAAATATAAAGTATCTCAAAAGTTGGCTTAGTTTTAAGTTTTTGAGAAGGAGATCATTGCAATAAGACTTTTGGAACATTATAAGTAAATATTAGAGGTGGTGTGGTAAATTGGATAGAAAGCTGCCCTGAGAATCACAGAGACTTGGGTTCAAGTTTAGCCTCTATACATACTAACTATGGGATTCACGAAAAAGTCATTTAATCTCTTAATGACCTGCACAATTTCTTAAGACTCTAAATTGCTTTGCAGTTGCTTATTTGTATTTGTGGATGGAGGTTCTTTACTTGAAATTACCTGTATCAAAAAGCATGAATTAATTTCTGTCTCTTGATGTTCTTAAAGAGCTCCCTCTTCTCCCCCATCCTCATCTCAGATCACCTAGATGCCTTCTGCTACTCTCTCTTCTTTTACCCTGGAATCACAGGAATGAGTAATCCTTTTCCTTGTTAAGGCAAACCTCTCTTTGTGTATGTGATTCAATTTCATTGCATCTTCCCTGTTACCATCCCCACTCTTTCATGTATCTTCAATCTTTCCTTACTTTCAAGTTGCATCCCCACTCCCTACAATTATGCCCATGTTTTGCCCATCCTGAATATACCTTTCTAAAGTGAATTAGAAAAAGTGTGTCTTGTCAAAGTCCACTTGAATGCACATGTTCCAATAGTTTGTATAAATTAAAAAAAATCTTTGTATTTTTATACTTGTGTCCTCTATACAATCATAATTATATACCAGAATTAGAGAATTTTATTTGATGTGTCATATGAGAGATATAACTTCTTTGACTCACTTCCATTCAATTGAGCACGTTTTGTTTTTTCTTTTTGAACACTTACTATGTACTAGGTACTATACTAGGCACTGAGGGTACAAAGGCAAAAATAAAACCATCTCTCTTCCTTCTTCTCTTCCTCCTCCTCTTCCTCCATGTATTTCTCTGTAGTGATATTAGACAATGATCAAAGGTTTGCAAAGTGTTTTATAAAATGTTATCTCATTTGATCCCCACAACAAGCCTGGGAGGTCGGTGGCATTATTTTCTCTATTTTATAGATGAAGAAACTGAGACAGAGGTTGTGCATGGCTCAGGGTCACACAATTAGTAAGTGTCTGAGGCCAGACAAGAATTAAAGCCTTCCTGGTTTTAGATCCAATACTCTATCTATTGCACTACCTAGCTGCATCTAGGAAGCTGATTTTATGTTTGTATTGGAGTGGAGGGGGCAGAAAATATGTACACAGATACTAAATTTATATAAATGTTCACAAAATAAATACAAAACAATTTTGGGTGGAGAAATGGTTCTTTAGTTCCAATGACTAGAGGAATAATTTTCAAAGCTTCCATTCTGTCCAGAACCTATTGTTATAAACTGACATGTTGCTACAGTGCCAGGAATTGACTTCACCCTGACATCCCTCTTAAGCGATATTCCATCATGTTGTTTGCTTTTGGTGGACCCCTTCAACCACAGACTATGCATTTTTAATGATGGACTGCTGTTGAGTACAGTGAGAGAGAGAGAGCATTTTTGTTACCTTTGGGAAAAAATAACTCCTTTTTGGCAGTGAAGATGATTATGCTTGAGAGGAAATGTGGATTTCTAGAGCCTAAGGATGAAAAGCTTGAAGGAGGCAGCCCAGCCATCCTGACTAGAGAAGAAACATCCTAAAATATGAATCCATGACTTGAATAGAATTATTACAAAACAGCTCTATAAATTTTCAGTCTTTCTTTCTGGAAAATTCTCTCCAAATTTACCCTTCCTTTATGTTCTTCCTCTGTACTAGGTAAGAGAAAAAACCCATTATTGACTATGCACCAATTTTTGAACCCCATGATATGCATCTGTTATACACTAATCTTCCTTAGAAGTAGGATATAGAAGACCCATCTCTTAGCTCTGCATTAAAATGGGCCAGTAACTTTATTATAAAAACATTCACATAAAATTTTTCCCCATGGCTCATTAAATGTGTCATTTACAATATCTCTCTATTTTATGCTAACCTACTCTGGTGGCTTATGAGGAAGCATTTAGAGAATGAACTGAAATCATAGCATTGTACTTTAAATTGTATGACCACAGTCATTATCTAAGAGCAATTAGATGTCCTCATGAGCAGCAGAGTGATATGATATGCATAGTTTTTTAATTGATGGATGTTATGACACACCTTATAGTCAAAATAGCTCACTTTCTATAGTTCTTTTCACACTAAGTAAGAAAATATACTACTAATATATACTAAGCATTTTACATATGTTATTTCATTTGATGCTTGCAACTACTCTGTGAGATGGCACATTATCATTCCAATTCTATACAGGAGAAAAGTAGAAGGGAAATTAAGATGAAAAGAATTATAGAATTTTAAGGTGAAAGGATCATAAAGTATCAAAGTTGAGAGGCAAACCAGAAGTTGTGTATTTGACTCTGCACCTGAAGAGAAATCCCTTTATATGTATTTTAAAAGTTAGAGGACAACACATTTATCCTTTTGTGATTTTCCAGAATATTTGAAATTTATGGGTCCCATAGAGTCCCATAAATCTCACCTATGGTGAGCTGTCTCTACTCTGGATGCTTAGAATACCCCTCTCTTCTATTTTTTTTTCCATTTCAAGAAAGCCTATATATTAAATACTATGCATTGTATTGAAAGCATCCGTCATTTCTTTGCTTTCTTGTAGGTTTTCTTTTGTTACCCCTCTCTTCTAGTTGAATATTCTGACTCTCACTTAGAACCTGAATGACCTTGGACAAACCATTTACTCTTCCTGGGCCTCAGTTTCCTCATCTGTCAAATTAGGGGCTTAAACCAGATAAAGTCATATCCAGTTCCAATGGTGCCTGCTCTGCCATTTTTCAGAAAGTTCCATGTTTCATATTGCACTCAATCATATGCTCCTGAGAAGAACCTGCTCTCTTACTATGAAATCCATGACTTCTAATGTTCTCTGTCTTCTTTCAAGTCTCAACTAAAATCCTGTCATCTGAAGGAAGTCTTTCCCAAGTCTCCTTAAAGCTGGTGACTTCCATTTGTTGATTATTTTCAATTTATCCCATAAATATCTTGTTTGCATATAGCTGTTTGTATGTTGTCTTCTTCAGTGGACCATAAGTTCCTTGAGAGAAAGGACTGTCTTTGACTTTTCTTTGTAATTCCATCACTGAGCAGAATGTTTGGCACACGTTGCTTAATAAATGTTAGTTGACTGACTGACTTTCAGTAAACATGAAACTTGAAGGCCATTGCAACCCAGGCATCTCATGCTGACTAGGGGAAGTGATAGGGAATATGGCAAAGTTACATGGCTAGAATGAGATGACTAGGACTTTCTTCGGGAGGCTAAAACTTAGAAGGCAGTGTTAGCATTGATATGCCTCCATCAAATAGAAACAATCTATCAATCACTAAGCACTTAAGAAATTCCAGACATTGGTTCAAGGATTAAATATTCCTGGCTCTCAAAGGGTTTAACGTTTTTTTAAATTGTAATTTGTTTATTTATTTTTAGTTTTCAACATTCATTTCCACAAGATTTTGAGTTCCAAATTCTCTCCCCATATCTCCCCTCTGTCCACCCCAAGATAACATGCTTTCTGATTACCCCTTCCCCCAATTTGCCCTCCCTTCTATCACACCCCTCCCTTCTCTTATCCCCATCCCCTCTCTTTTATTGGAGGATAAGATATATTTCTATACACCATTGCTTGTATATCTTATTTCCCAGTTGCATGTAAAAACAATTT
Organism: Potorous gilbertii; assembly: GCA_028658325.1. NCBI lineage: Eukaryota > Metazoa > Chordata > Mammalia > Diprotodontia > Potoroidae > Potorous > Potorous gilbertii. Next base: position 589,981,061 of record CM053770.1, on the reverse strand, counting down.
TTAACATTCATTTTTAAAACTTTGAGTTCCAACTTCTCTCCCTTCCTCCCTCCCCATCTCCCTCCCCATCCATCCCCATTGAGAAGGCAATCAATTCAATATATATTATACTTGTGTAGTTATGCAAAAGACTTCCATAAAAGTTATGTTTTGGAAGACTAATTATATTTTCCACCATCCTATCCTGACCCCCATTTATTCTATTTTCTTTTTTGACCCTATCTCTCCTCAAAAGTATTTACTTCTACTTACACCCTCTTCCCATTAGCTCTCCCTTCTGTCATCCCCTTCCCCCCTGCTTATCTCCTTCTCCCCTACTTTCCTGTAGTGTAAGATACAGTTTTATAGCAAATTGAGTAGGCATGTTATTCTCTCCTTAAGCCAAATGTGATGAGAATAAAGTTCACTTTTTACCTCTCACCTCCCTCTCATCCCTTCCATTGAAAAAGCTTTTCCTTACTTCTTTTATGTTAGAGATAATTTGTCCCATTCTATTATTCCCCTTCTCCTCCCAATATATTCCTGTCTCATCTCTTAATTTATTTTTTAGATATCTCTTCCTATTCAACTCAGCCTGTACTCTTCATCTACTCTAGTACTGAGAAAAGTCTCAACAGTTATAAATATTATCTTTCTATATAGGAATGTAAACCATTCAACTTTAGTAAGTCCCTTATGATTTCTCTTTCCTGTTTACTTTTTCATGCTTCTCTTGATTCTTGTATTTGAAAGTCAAATTTTTTATTTAACTCTGGTCTTTTCATCAAGAATGCCCAAAAGTCCTGTATTTTGTTGAAGGACCATTTTCCCCCTGAAGTATTACACTCAGTTTTGCTGGGTAGGTGATTCTTGGTTTTAATCCTAGTTCCTTTGACTTATGGAATATCCTATTCCAAGCCCTTTGATCCTTTAATGTAAAAGTTGCTACATCTTGTGTTGTCCCTATTTTATTTACCCAATACTTGAATTGTTTCTTTCAGGCTACTTGCAATATTTTCTCCTTGACCTGGGAGCTCTGAAATTTGGCCACAATGTTACTAGGAGTTTTTCTTTGGGATCTCTTTCAGGAGGTGATCATTAGATTCTTTCAGTATTTATTTTACCCTCTGATTCTAGAATATCAGGGCAATTTTCCTTGATAATTTCTTGAAAGATGATATCTAGGCTCTTTTTTGATTGTGGCTTTCAGGTAGGTCCCATATTTTTTAAATTGTCTCTCCTGGACCTATTTTCCAGATTACTTGTTTTTCCAATGAGATATTTCCCATTGTCTGCTATTTTCTCATTCCTTTGGTTTTGTTTTATAATTTCTTGATTTTTCATAAAGTCACTAGCTTCCATCTGCTTCATTTTATTCTTTAAGGAGTTATTTTTGTCAGCGAGCTTTTGGACCTCCTTTTCCATCTGGCAAATTCTGCTTTTTAGGGCATTCTTCTCTTCATTGGCTTTTTGGATCTCTTTTGTCATTTGAGTTAGTCTTTTTTTACAATGTTATTTTCTTCAACATTTTTGGGGTCTCCTTTAGCAAGCAGTTGACTCACTTTTCATTATTTTCTTGCATTACTCTCATTTCTCTTCCCAATTTTTGCTCTGCTTCTCTTACTTGATTTTCAAAATCCTTTTTGAGCTTTTCCATGGCCTGAGACCACTGCATATTTTTCTTGCAGGTTTTGGATGGAGGAGCTTTGACTTTGTTGTCTTCTGTTTGCATGTTTTGGTCTTCCTTGTCACCCAAGAAAGATTCTATCTTCTGATTCTTTTTTCAGTTTTTGCTCATTTCCCCAGGCATTAATTTGACTTTTGAGCTCTTTGTCAAGGTAGATCTCTGCTTCCAGTGAGGGTGGGGAGTGTAGTGTCAGCCACTTGATTACCCCACAATCTATGGGCCTAGAGCTCCAGAAACAGTTGCTGCTGCTGCCCCTGCTGCTGCTGTGGCTGCTGCTGGTTCCTCCATCCCCTTTCCTCCTCTGCCACACTGGGGCTGAAGTGGGACCACTCCATTCTCCCACACTGATCACACAGGCTTTTTCCACAGAGCTTCCAATTTGTCCTCCAAGTTTTGGTGTCTTGAAGTCTGGAAACTGCCACAGGTGTGAGAGATTCAGTGCCCCTGAGGCCTACTCAGGTCTCCACTGTACAGGAGTGGCCCATGCTGGACTGTGCCCTGCCCCAACTGTGGCACAATAGACACTTTCTGGCAACTTTTCAGGCTGACTTGCACTGGAGATTTGCTTCACTCCATCATTCTGTGGGCTCTGCAGCTCCAGAATTTTTTAGAGCCATTTTTGGTATTTGGCTGGCCTAGGAGATAGCACTCTAGACAATCTGTGCTGTTACTCCACCATCTTGGCTCTGCCCCCATAGCTTAATATTTTGATTGCGTAGATATGTACAAAATAGAAATAAAATGGGTACAGGGTAGTTTTGGAAGTAAGGTATTAGTATCTGGGGTTGGGAATGTGGCATTGGAGCTTGAGCTCTGAAGGAAACTAGGCAGGCAGGAGACAACAAGCAAGCACATTGGTGCAAACAAGCTCTATCTAGGAGAAATAACAGACAATGGAAAGAAGGTGCTAAAATTAAGAAGGGTTGGGAATGACTTCCTCTAGAAGATGACATTTTAGCTGAGATTTAAAGGAAGTAGAAATTGTAACTATTTGTTTAGACTGAGAATGTTTTCCTTTAAGGAGAGGGGAAGTGTTTGCATTCTTTGGATTATCATCGGTTTGGCTTCCTAGAAAGATTTCCAGGACATAAAAGACTCAGTTAATGCAAGTTGATTCTGAAGGTTTTAGTGGAATTGCCAATGCTCTATGGGGACCTCTTTTTAATATGGTGGTGATATGATGAAAAAGCAGAAAGGCACAGCATTTTATTTAAATTGTATTCTTTTAAATCTCATCTTAAATAAAATTGTTTTTTTTTTCACTGCATTTTATGCTCCATGAATATCTCATTGCATTGTAGTCTTGAGCCTGAGTCAGTGGCCTGGTCTGACTCAGGCCTGCTCTATAGTAGGCTAGAGGAAGGGAGAGGAAGTTTGGAATAACCTTTGTGGGAATTGCAATAATGAATCAGTTAAGCAAGAAGAAAGGTTTGTTTGTTTTTTTTTTCTGCTGCAAAGAAGGCCCATTTGAGATTAGCACAAATTTGTGGCAATCCCAGCCATCATGATTTCTTCCAGCTTAGTTTAACAGCACATATGTAGGATCAGAGGAAGTATACCTTGGGGAATGGGAGTAATCCATGTTTTGGTCAAGTGTGAGCAAAGATAAGACAGTAGAAACTAGTATAGAGGTGAACTGGTAAACCAATGACCAACTTAAGGGTTAGTTAACTAAATAATTGAATGTTTTAAACTCCTGAGCAAGAATAAATTAATTAAAATGGGAAGTTATCAGATGGAATCTTTTTCTTTGGCCCCAACCTACTTTCTTCTCTTCTTAAAACCTGCCTCTCTATGTCCTAGGGTTTCCACTCAGGTTGACCAAATTCCTTTCTGGGATTCTCCGTCTCCATGGTGGGCCAGTGTCCTACTTTCTTTTCTTGTGATTTCTTGACATCTCAACTCTGCTAGAATTGCTAGCTATGACTCTGTGGGTATGCCAAATCTGAGAACCTGCACTGTGAAAATTCCATCTTCCTGCTGGGATCAAAAGATCATCACTCCAGAGACTTCACAGAATGATCCCTCTGATAATTAAGGCACACATATCACTTCAATTCATTAAACCTTTATTAAACTCTTACTTTGTACCAGGCTAAGTGCTGATGATACAAAAAGAGGCAAAAGCCAGTCTCTGTCTTCAAGGAACTTACAATCCAATGGGAGAAACAATATACAACCAAATATATACAAAGCAAGTTGTAAACAGAATAATTAGGAAATAATTAAAAGAAAAACTTCCTGCGGAAGGTAGGATTTTAGTTGGGATGTAAAGGAAACCAGTAAGGTCAGTAAGTTGATGCAGAGGAGGGAGAACATTCTGGGCATGAAGGAAAGCCAGAGAAAATGCCAGGAGTGGAGAGATGGAGTATTTTGTTTGTAGAGCATCCAGGAGGACACTGGCACTGGGTTGAAGAGCATGTGTTGGGGAGTGAGGTGGCAGAAGACTGGAAAGGTAGAAGGGGATTAGATTATGAAAGGATGGAACCCAGTTGTATCATTTGACTTCCCTCTTTTCCTTTAAGATTCAGCTCATATTCGACTTTCTGTAGAAGGTCTTTAATTGTGTTAAAGTGCTACATAAATATTGTTAATGTGATTGTTGTAATTGTCACATCCCTAGTGCTTAGAACAGTGCCTAGCACATCATAAGTGCTGAATAAATGCTTACTGACTGACTGACTTAATATCTATTCCCTTATTGCCTCTCCTCACAAATGTTCCTGTCCCTGTGTGTTTTGTTTTAAACTTTGGGTCTCTCTTTGTATAGGTTAAACATGGTATGTTAAATACCTAAAGTTTTCTGTGTTAATGGTCTGATTTTTTTTTGCATGTGAACTACCTTCCATATATCGGAGCTATTGTTAAGGACTATGGCTGTTGTAAAAGAGCCTTTTCCTCTTTTGGATAGCTCTGTTGATGTAAAGGTATTCCTTACAGTATAATCTTCCTCCTGGCATTTTCCATCCATTGCTCTTAGGTTATATCTCTGGCACCAAGCAAAACAAGTCTTAATATTTCTTTCACAGGAGAGTCTTTAATCTATACTTTTCTCTACCCCTACAGACTGCATCATTAGGCTGAATGCAATACACAATTCAATTGGAATAAATGTAAGTTCTTGTACTTCAGTATCAAGAAAGTCCATTTCACCAGTATAAAATGGGGAAGGCATGATAAGATAGCAGTTGTTCTTGAAAAAGATCTGGGGGTTTTAGTGGCTTACAAGCTAGATATGATTATGTAGTGATGTGTAAGCCAAAAAAGCAATGCAATTTTGGGTTGCATGGATAGTTGCATAGGTTTCAGCAATAGGGAGGCAGTAATCTCACCATACTTTCCCTAAAAAAAACTTCATTTGGATTACTATTCTCAGTTCTTGTTTCCATGGTTTTAGAAGAGCTCTGATAAGTTGGGGAGTGTTCAAAGGAGCACAACAAGGATGGTAAATGGTCTTGTGCCTGTATTGTATGATGATTGATTGAAAGAACAGGGCATGTTTAGCCTGAAGGAGAGAAGACTCATGGGAGACAAGATAATTGTCTTCAGTTATCTGAAAGTCAGTCATGTGTTTTGCTCTTTGCCGAGTGAGGAGCTCTGCAAGGATTGTATGTTTGTCCTTCGTTCTTGAAGAGAACCATGACATCAAGATGATGACATAATTTGCAGTTGACTTTGATTTGAGTGAGGAACGGCTGTGCAAGGCCACCAGCCTCACTTTCCTCTGAGCCATCTGGGTCTGGTGGCCTGATATTCATCAGAAAGATTAGAGATGGCCCAGGATGCAATGTGAGGCCCTAGCCCTTTTAGGCTAAAGTCTTATCACAATCTTACTTTGAGTGAGATACACTCATTCAATGAATAGGCTTCTTTAAGTAGTTACTCAAGGGATGGCCTCTTTAATAAAAAAAAATTAAATTGGGAGAGGGAGACCCTCAGGGTTCCTGGGTAAAACAGAAACATTCACAAAGATCTAGAAAAAGTCAGAAGGAATCATTTTTTCCACCCCAGGGCAACTTAAAGAATTAGGAAAAAGCTTTCAAATACTGGGACTGAGATATGCTACAGGAAGCATCCCAGCCTTGCAGGGCTGGAAGGAGGATCAAGGCTGGGTCAGGAAATAACGAAGGAGGAGGGAATCTCAGGGTATCTCTAAAATAGCACTGGGTGTAGGAAACAGTGAGTTAGGACAGCTCTGTTGTACACCACTTAGTTTCAGGTAACAGATATAGAGTGGAAAGAAGGGGTCACATGCATGTTCTGAGCAGGAAACATGTTCCAGAAGCAAATCACAGCAGCAAAGAGACAAATAGAGGCTTGATGTTAGGACAAGCTCCTGGGCTATTAGAGCTGCCTCAAAGTGGAATAGATTGCTTCCCAAGAGGTGATGGATTCTTCTTCCTTAGAGGTATTCAGGCAGAGGCTGGATGGCTACTTCTCAGGAATAGTATAATGGGAATTCCTTTTATGTACAAGTAGAGGTGTTCAGGCAGAGGCTGGATGGCTACTTCTCAGGAATAGTATAATGAGAATTCCTTTTATGTACAAGTTGAATGAGATGGCTGCTCAAGTCCCTTTATTCTCAAATTTGGCTATTCTCCACTTAGAATCCCACCATTTGCTCACATATCCTCTTCTCCAAGGCCTAACACTATTTCAAGACCCAACCTAAATCACACTAATCCAAGAAATGTTTCTTATCCCCCACATAAAAATGTTTTATTTCTCCCCTAAATTCTTTGTAAGACTTTGTTCATACCAGTCATAGGGTACTTATCTTATATTGCCTTGTATTATAGTTATGTATGGACATGTCTTTTTCCATTCCAGGTTGGGGGATACAGGAAATTAAAGGGAATGGAGAATAAATTCAAATGTCAATATTATTATTTATTAACTTTTAGAACAGTTTGGTGAGAGAGGGATTTGAAAGTATCAATTAAAGTTGAGCTTTGGGAATTATCTGCACACATATAAAGTTTCCTCCTCTCCCCACTGTATTGTGTATAATTAAGAATTATAGTTGCTGCCCAAAGCCATGGAGATTTTTTAGGTTTTCAAAATGAACTTGTAAAAGGGAGGTGTTTAGTGATTGGTTACTAAATCCTCTAATTCTTGTAGGGTGAGGGGGCGCTGAGAACACTTTTTGGGAGATGAATACAATGTGCCAGATACTTAAGTTCCCAGAGTTTCCTGAGATGGTACAACAAATGAGAACTATTTTGTGACAAATGTTCCAAGATGTATTTAAAACACACATGTTTAAGAGACAGGAATAGGAACTGAACCTGTGATTCTGTTGGCATTTGGAGCCCCCAGTGAAGATCTTCTACGATTATATGTCAATGCTCTCTCTATCATTCAAGTTTTAGAGATTTTCCCAGAGCCCTGAGGGGTATGAGTGTCATACAGTCAGTATGCACCAGAGTAGGCTAGGTTTGAATTCAGTATAGGACAGGTTTTGTTAAACTCAATTTAGAAAAAAAAATCCACCAATGAATGAGCTTGTGGCCATATAAAAACCATGTAGGTTTTATAAGTTTTGACAAATGAAAGGAAGATAGATGAACCCAGGTATATCTAGAGAAGGCAAACATCACACAGAAGGTGTTAGTAAACTCCTTGAGAGAATATCTTATTTACTGGTGTCTCACATGTACTTCAACATATCCGGGATTCCTATCTGTGACAGTATTCTCTCTTTCTGAGACAGCTTCCAACCTTATTGTGCTTGAGTAGATGATATTAATTAGTTGTTCTGGCTAAAATATAAATTAATTGTTTGGTTTGGTCAACAATCATTTATCAAATATTATGTGCCTGTTGCTGTGCTAGGTACTGTGCTGGTAGAAATTATAATACTTGGCAACTTATTATTACATAGATTGAGAAAGAATAAGGAGTTAAGTAAGGAAGATTATGATTGCAAGTTTTGTTGACTCAAAGTATGATGGCACCCTCAATAGAAATAGGAAAAGGAATGGACATTTTCAGGGGTGAAATTTAGGAACTGCATTTTGGAAATATGGAATTTGAGATTATTTGTTAGAATCATATAGTGGTGAACCTGATAAATTGCTGTTGAGTTAATGAATGAATGAAAGAATGTCAAAACTGAAGGAATCATTTTGTAGAATGCCAGGATGGAGATAATAAATCCCAGTGCTTAGGATTACTCAATAATGTGACTGAATGTGTATGGCAGGGAGAGGGTTTGGAAAGGAAAGCCACATTCCTAGTTTAAGCCCTTATCTCCTCTTATCTGGAGGATAAGAGCTATCTGCAATAGCTTTCTAACTGGTCTTCCTGCCTCAGATCTGTCTCTGCTCCCATCTACCCATACCCTCCACTTCACTGCCAAGGGGATTTTTCTAAAGCTTCAATATGACCCCATCACCCTTTACCCCTTCCATCTATGAACTCTAGTGACTCACCATCACCTCAAGGATTAAATATAAAGTCTTCTGTTTGTCATTTAAAGCTCTTAAAAATATAGCCCCTCCTGCCTTTCCAGTCTTCTATTACTTGATTCCCAACTACACACTCTATAGTCCAGTTACAGTTTCTTGAACATGAAACATTTTCCATCTCTGTGCCTTTGCCTTGACTCTTTACCTATGCCTGGATTGCTAGCACCTTTTCAGATTATCTCTTATCTATTCTCTCTCTATTTTGTATTTATCTAATTATTTAAAGATTTTCACCCATTGGAAAGATACTCCTTCAGGGCAGGTTTGGTTTTTGATTTTCTTTGTATAGTGCTAGCTCCAGATCTGAACTTATTGTCCCAATCCTGACTATTAATGGAGGGTACCAGCCAATCCCCAGAGAGTGGTTGCTGCTTGATTCCTCTGTGTTACAGGGGATTCTGTGGTGTGGGGGAGGTTCTGTTAAATTCTATAGCTCATGAGCCCCCAGAAGTGTGCCTCCCCTTTGATGATCAATTTTTATCAGTTGGACAGTGGGTAAACTGACTAAACTTCTAAATAGCTTTCATTTAGAGTTATTTACTAAGATGGTGTAGTAAGAACAGTTAGTATAAAATACTCTCTCCAAAATCAGTGGCACATCTTCCACATGTTCAGAGAGTCCAGGGGAAAATGGGCTTAATCTTGGAGCACATATGGAAAAGTGAGTAACTCAAAGTTTTTAGGATTTCTTTCACTGGAGGTCTCCAAATGTTTCTTTTATGTGTGATGTAACTTTCTGCTAGACTTCTTAAGGTTCTTGGAGCCGCCTTCCTTAGTGAGTTTACTTTGTACCACACTCCCAATACTGAAGATATTGCAGCCAATCTCTGTTGTACTAATGATATTTTTAGAACAACAAAGAGAAGTTAAAATCTCTCTCCACTTCAAAGTTCAAAATGTCATGCTTTTGTGGAAAGTGGGAGCAAAATGTGGAGGTTCTCTCTTTTTCCCACCCCCCCAGCCTCCAATTTCAAGAAAATGTTTGGATAGTTCTTTCCTCTGGTGCTTAGACTCTCTGCTACTTGGGTTTGAACTGGTTTCTTGGTAATTCAAAACCCACAAAACATGATAGCATGAATATTAGTTTGATGCATTTTATTGATTTATTTCTCCAGTAGAGATATTCACCCTGATAAAATGATCAGGGTTAGAGTTAGTTAATTTAATTGGGATGATGGATCATCTCAGTTGACAGACCCTGACCCTTTTGTAGCCCTTGGGCTTAGCACCTTGTCTGGAACAAAAGATTTTTGATTAATTGCCATATAGATCAAAAGATCATTGAGCATTTAGCCTGAAGATCTGGATTCACATCTTGGCTTTAATGCTTGATAGCTGTGGGCCTCTGGAAAAGTTCTTTAACTTCACTGAGCCTTAGTTATCTCATCATATACATAGTATTCTGCACATAGTAGATTCTTAATGAGTATTTTTGGATTGATTTGTTGAACTGAATCTGTACAACTGGGACAATAGCTATATTTGTACTAACTTTTCACAGATAATTTTGAAGAAAGTGCTTTGTAAACTTTAAAACATTTTATAAATGTTTTCTACATATATTATGTAAAATTTATATATAATAAATGGGCAGGCTAGAAGATGTGTAGGCTTGCGTCAACCTCTCTGATCTTCAACTTCAGGCTTTTAACTCTAGTTAGGGAACATTACCAGGGATATACTAGATAAAGAGTCATATTGAATTTTTACATGGAGAGCATCCCCAGAATTAGCCCCTTAGTCTTTCTGCTAGCCTGTGTACCATGTCCTTTTAAGAGAATTTAGAAAGGGGCACAGAATTTGCACACAAGATGGAATTTTTCATTCTTGTATGTTCACAATAGAACATGAGGACATTTTCTTTTCTTTGACTCTTCACTATACTTTAGAGAAATTTTCTTTATTGAAATAGCTAATCAAGAGACATGTTTCTCATTAAAATTTTCTCTCCATTTGACCCTTTTTATAATGTGGGTTGATGTCTCAAAGAAACATCTGAAAAACCTCTTTTCCCCCAGAAATAACAGTTTTACTTTCTGCATACCATTTTATTTTCCTCTATCTTCCCTCCATTTTCTATGTCAAAGGATTATTTGCATAAAATGGTATCTTGGGATGGCTTATCAATATGTTATGATGATTTTCACCTGCAAAAAAGATACTCTGTGACCTCCTAGTGGTTGCTATGGAAACAGGGTGTCCAAAGTAGAGACCTAAGATTTTTGCTGCAGAACTGCAGATGGGAGAGAGGTAGATAGTATAAAAGCAAGTCAACAACTGAATCTTACCTGAAGGAAAACATTGTATATTCAATTATTTCTAAATATTCATTTTCAGTATGTTATCTTAGATGAGGAATGAAATCCTAGAGATCAGATTTTGGCATTATACATGGAGACTTTGCCTGTATGATATTGAGAGGGAATGGAATGATCATATGTCCTAGTTGGTCTTCCATGTCTGTTAGCTGCATCAGACCAGTTAACGCCACTGTTTTATGTGTTAAACAAGCTCTTCACACTCCATAAAAACAATTACCCTAAAAGTCATAAACTGCTTATTTCTTTAACAAGCCTAGCCCATAATTTAGATCTTAAGTCTTCCAGCACAACAAGAACAGGGCCATCTGTTAACAAAACTGCTCATCCAACAAAGGAGATGATGGAAGGGTGTCTGATAAGTTCTTCATCACAGAAACCGTTGAGTTGCATTGTAATTGCCTTGATATGTGTAGAGTCTTTGGTTGGGCTGCTCTTTCTTTTCTCTTTATTTCCTCCTTCCTTCCTTCCTTCTTTCCTTTCACCTTTTCTCAAAAGAAATGTTCAAAGATTGGTTGCTTTGCTTCCTTTACAATCCAAATTAGGATTGTCTAAAACTTGGAATTAGAATTGAGAAATAACTTAAAGGTGAGAAAATATTGAGAAAATAATTTGAAGGTGAACTGCTTTGCAAACTTAATTTAAACATATAGAAATTGAGACCACCATGTGGAACCTGAAGAATGGGGAGAATGGGGAAAGGTTGTAGCTATGGTGTAATTTTTGAAAAATAATTTTTGAGACCTATTATAAAATATCAAAATCACTTCCCAATATGACCCACCCATAGAATTTGCCTTTATAATAACACAGAAAACCAGTTAAGCAAAACTACCTAATATAATCTAATAGCTTATGGAGAATCCTATAACAACCTGGCACAGGTAGGCACCTTCCATAGGCAGTGGTGGTTCAAGGCTCCAGGAGACTCACCATGTTGATGCCAGATTTTGTGCAGACACCTGATCATATTTAGCCCCGCTGCTACTCAGAACTCCCAAACTCAATTTTCCTGGCATCCGAGACTATAGGTCTGTGCTCCCATGAATGTCCAAGGCATCCACTTTATTTTCCTTTTCTTTTTGCTGCAGTGTAATTTTAAAATGTAACTGTCACTAATGAACAGTTGTTAAAATTAGATGCAATTATATATACTAGCCTTTCCAACAGTCTTGCTCTTGATAATACTTGGTCATAACTGCTTCTCTCCTTAGATGGTGAAACTAATTTAGTCTTTGCCATCCCCTATAGTTTGTTTTATGAGATCTCATTTCCACTCTAGAGAATCCATCTGTTCCCAGCCTCTTGACATCAGGGCATAGCACAGAGGCCCCATCTCCTCCTTGCTCCTGGAAGCTATGCCTCTCTTAGGGCAGGTTCAGACAGTGCCAGTCTTTTATAGCTGCCTCATCACGATGCTGATTCATATTAAGCTTGCCATCCACTAACCTCATCTTGCTTCTCCTTGGTGCCCCACCCCCAGATTATTTTAACAGTTTTTCTCTGTATTCATGCCCCCTTCTCATCTTGTAGCTATTAAGTGAATTTTTAAATCCCAAGTATAAGAGTTTAGATTTATCTCTACCTAACTTCATTTCATTAGATTCGACCCCAAATGTTATTATATCAAGGTCCCTTTGGATTCCAGCTCTGTTAGAGTTTCATGCTATTTATGATGAAGATGTTTAACCAGCACAAAGTCTTGGGGCACCCTTAGTCCTACCCCTGGAGGTTATTTTTCCTTTTGCTATCACTGTTGATAACTTCCTTCCTCCCATTTGTTCTCCTCATTCTTGTCTACTAGCTCCTTCTCAGTCTCCTTGACTGGATCTTACCCTAGGTCATGTCCACTAACTGGGTGTCCTTCCTATATTCTCTTCTCTCTCCATACTGTTTTTCTTGGTGATCCTATTAGCTCACATTAGATTGTCATCTTCATCCAGATAATTCTCACATATCTTTATCTAACCTTTACCTCTCTCCTGACCTCCAGTCTTACATCACCAACTGTCAACTGAGCATCTTGAACTGGCTGTCCTGTAAACATCTGAAACTTAACCTGTCCAAGACTGATCTCATCATCTTTCCTCTCTAATCTCACACATCAGCTGTGTCCCCCCAGATCAAGCACTTTAATCTCTCTGGGCTTTAGTTTCTTTATCTGTAAAATGATGGGCTTGGATTTGATAACCTCCAAGGACCCTTTAAACCATAAACCTATGATCCTATGTGCCCTGCTGATTCCCTAAGAGCCCCTAGTTTTCTGATATGCGGTTAGGTGAAAATGGGCTAAGCAAATCAATATATTCATACTTATGGTCCCCCTCCTAGCTACCACAATTCAAATCCTTTAACCCAGTGAGTAGGTACTTAATGAAAAATGTGACTAGACAAGTAGTAAGAATTAAATGGATGGGCAGATTAAAAAGTAAACCCAGATTGTAGAGAATTTTGAATGTCAAGATGCAGAGTTAAACCAGTAGAGCAAGGGAAAGACGTGATTATAAACAAGTTGTTTGTGGGCGATTAATCTGGTGATTTATCTGGGTATAAGATGGAATGGAGGGGAGAGAACTTGATAGCAGCTAGTGGTTAGACAACAGCTACAGGCATCAAGGAATGAGATTATAAGGGATGAATTGGAAAGATGCAGCCACAGAGACTGCAGACAAGTCTTAGTGTAACAGAGGAAAAGCTCAAAGGTGCAGCCAAGATTTCTAGATTGGGTAAATGTATCAATAAAATTGTCCTTAGCAGAAGCAATGATCATGGCGATAACAGGAACTAGAATTTACGCAGCACTTTAAGGCACTTGGTGAATATGAGTTCATTTTGTCCTTGCAGCAATCTTGGGAGGTGGCTGCTATTATTATGCTTATGTTTCAGAAGAGGAAAACTGAGGTAGACAGATACTAAGTGACTCACGCAGGGTCACCCAGCTGGTAAGCATTGGACCCCTGGTCTTCCCAACCATATCAAGTGTTTCTACCCACTGTGTCACGTAGCTGTTTGGTTGGGAAGTTAATGCAGATTTCTATTCTCCAACTTATCACGTCTATTCTTCCTAGGCATATTTGTCCTATGTCTTCTTCTTCCATTTATTGCGATTCTATTTATGGGTTAATTAGATACATATTCAGTTGTTGTGTTCTGTTCATGTCAGGAAGCATAAAGCTCACTGTGGAATTATAAACAACTTAATAGCAAATTGTGTGTGTTAGTTCTTTGTTGCCAAAGAAGACCATGCCATCAGAGAAATAATGGCATGACTTGCACTTGACTTTGTTTTGAGTGAGGGAGGGCTGTGCAGGTCACCAGCCTCACTTCTCCTCTAGAGCCATCTGAATCCAGTGACCAGATATTCATCAGGATGACTGAAGATGACCCAGGATGAGGCAATTGGGGTTAAGTGACTTGGCCAAGGTCACACAGCTAGTGAGTGTCAAGTGTCTGAGGGAAGATTTGAACTCAGGTCCTCCTGACTCCTGCACGGGTGCTCTATCCACTATACCACCTGGTTGCCCCTTAACTGCAAATATACTCCTGCTGAATACACCTTCTCACAGTCCTTAACATAATGTTGCAAGACATAATGTCTCAGAGCTTCTTCTCAGGGCTCTCCTGAGCACAGTGGCCCAATGCCTCACACATAGTAGATGTTTAATAAATATTGGCAGAGCTGAATTTCTCAATCATAACTGTCATACTCCTTAAAACATTAATTAGAAAAGTCCTCAACTAGATTTTAAGTTCTTGAGGATAGGAGGGGTATTTTCTAATTCTGGGTATTCCCTGCAGGGCCTACAAACAATAGAGTTTCTGTATGGAATATTACAGATTAAAATGGGTATACCCCAAAATCTCATTGCATGAATAATTTCAGAACTCCTTAGTACTTAATGTAATTGGCATGAAGAGAGCAATAAAACATTATGATTTCCATGCCATGTGTTATACAACATTATCCCCACCTGTGTTGTACCAAGCAGTGACAACTGTCAGAAATTCGACAAGCATTTCTCAGGTTCCTTCTATGTGCAGGACACTGTGCTAAGAGCTGGGGAATATAAAGAAAGTCAAAAACATTCTCTTCCCTCAAGGAAAAGAGTTCATTTTATAATGAGAAAGGCCACAAATATTTAAGATATGCACAATGTAAATGGGAGATATTCTCAGAGGGTAAACACTAACAGGCAGGGAAGGAGAGTGAACTTGGAAAGGCCTTTGCAGAAGGTCAGATCTGAATGAATTCTGAAAGAATTTAGGGAAGTCAGGAGGTAAGAGTGAGGAGGGAGAGAGAGAATCTCAGACATGGGGACTGTGTGGCTTAATTGTAGAAGACATAGAGGAGAGTAAAATATAAGAGGTATGAAAAGTAGGAAAAGTATAGTTTGTGAAGGGCTTTTAAAGCCAAAGAGAGGATTTTACATTTGATCCTAAAGGTAATAGGGAATCACCGCAGTTTTTGAGTAGCTAGGTGACATAGGAAGATAACTGTGGTATCTGTGGAAAATATACTGGAATGGGAAGAGATCTGAGCAGTGAGACCAACCAGGAGGCATGAGATGCTGAAGGCTTGCAGGGAGGCAGCTGTGTGAATAGAAAGTGTATGTGTGTGTGTGTGTGTGTGAATGTATACATAATATTATATAATATAATATGTGTGTGCACACATAATATTGTGAAGGTACAAATGACCAGACTTGGCAATGGATTAGATATAATCCTTACCAGTAATAGGAGAGATCATAAGAGGGAACTGAGAAGCCAAATAACTTTTTATGCTTCTCGGCTAACACTGGTATGATCTTCATCCTTTTTCTGAATTTAACTCAACTTTATCGTTTTCTATGAGTATGACAATGTTCAAATTTCAGAGAAAACCATGAAGAATAAGATGTCCTAATGCCCTCAAGGGATGTATAGTCTAGGAGGGGAGATGACATGGGTGCAAATATAATGCAAAGTAGAGCATATCATGTGCTCAAGAGAGGTACAAAGTACCATGAGAGATCTGAACACAGATTCAAAGGAAACTTACTAATGGTTTTCATCAAAGAATGACTTTTGCAGTAGTACTTTAGAGTATGGGATTGTGAAGATTGTACTCATCTTGTCATTTTCCCAAAATTTGTATAAAGTGATTCACAATGTATCTGTAACCTTTACTTTGTTTGATGGACAAATTTTAAAAACTCTATCCTTGAATAATTATTTTAAAATCCTCTTTTTTGATAATTATCTACAATTTGTCCTTGAATTATAATCTGTAAAATAGGGCCTTGGATAATTATTTAAGGTAGTCAGTGGAAAGAGTGCCCATGTCTTTCCATTATGCATGTGAATAGGTACTCATAAACAATGATTTCCATTTTACTATCCCTTGTTTTGCCAGATTTGCAAACATAGAATATAGAAAAACTTCAGTGTATTTCCTACGGGTATGTCCCTTGGTGCTAACACTGGTACAGTCAATTTGTAATAAGTGTGCTGTTGCCATTTTAAAAAGCACAACCATCCATTATGTCATAGAAACAGCTCCACAATGTGAGAAATAGAATTCTATGGATATTCTCTATAGTATGGGTCATACACACACAAGTGGAGTAAGTGGTCACAGGAAGAATCTGGCAATTGTCGTCCGTCTTCAAAGAGGGTCAAAATGACATCACCATTGTAAAGTGAAATTTCAGTGTGTCTGACTGTGGCTGATCAGACCAATATAAGCTCAGAATGCTCTACCACAGCTTGGGCACAAATAGTCTGTGTGAATATTTGGGGTGAGTATCTTAAATTTGGGCATCCTGCATTTACTTTGTGCTGTCTCAATTCTGCTTTGCTCAAAGATCACAGCGCCTTTTCTTATGTGGGCACGCCATGCTGAGTGGTCCTGTGCCAGTGTCTCCCATGTCTCATGGTCAAATCCAAAGTTCTTGAGAGAGACCTTGAGAGTGTCCTTGTATCGTTTCTTCTGGCCACCATGTGATCACTTGCCCCATGCAAGTTTTTCAAAAATAGTCTTTTTGGCAAGCGTGCATTTTGCCTTGGAACAACATGGCCAGCCCATCAGAGTTGCACTCTCTGAAGCTTAGTCTGAATACTTGGCAGTTCAGCTCCAGCAAGGACTTCAGTGTCTGGTACCTTATTGTGCCAGGTGATCCTCAGAATCTTCCTAAGACAGTTGAAATTCAGTTTCCTGGCATGGCGCTGGTAGACTGTCCTTATTTCACAAGCATATAACAATGAGGTCAGCACAAAGGCTCTGTAGACCTTCAGTTTGGTAGTCAGTCTAATACCTCTTCTCTCTCAAACTTTTCTTCAGAACCTCCCAAACACTGAGCTAGCTCTGGCAATGAGTGCTTCAACCTCATTGTCAATGTGTACATCCCTGGAAAGTACACTACGAAGCATTCAAAACTTCTCCATTTGTTGTAATTGATGGTTCCACATATGGATGGCATGGTGGTGGCTGATGGAGCACCTGTGTTTTTCTGGTGTTAATTATCACAGGCCAAAATTATCACAGGCAGCAGAGAATTGATCCATACTTTGTTGCATCTCAGCTTCAGAAGCTGCATTGAGTGCACAATCATCTGCAAACAGAAAATCATGCACCAACAATCCCTCCACCTTGGTCTTGGCTTGTAACCTTTTCAAATTAAAGAACTTAACATCAGTACAGTAGTTGACCTTGTTGCCTTATTCATCGTCATTGAAATCATGGCTGAAAACATTGTGCTTAAAAGCATGGGAGCAAGGACACAGCCCTGTTTTACTCCAATGGTGACTGGGAAGGCATGAAGAGCTTTGTCCACTGTCCAGAACCCAGGCAAACATAAATTGACATATAGTATTGATGAACTTCTCTGGGCAACCAAATTTTGAATTTTCCATGAGCCCTCATGAGTAACAATGTCAAAGACCTTGGTCAGATCTACAAACATTGTGTACAGACCTCTATTCTGCTTCTGGCATCTCCTGGAGTTATTGGGCGGCAAACACCATATCAAGTGTTCCTCAGCCCTTTCTGAAGCCACACTGACTCTCAGGTATATGACCATCATCCAGGTGAAAGATCAACCTATTAAGGAGGGCTCTAGCAAGAATTTTGCCAGCAGTGAGTAGAAGAAAGATCCCTCTGTGATTGTCGAAGGACAACCTATTCCCTTTACTCTTATAGAGATGTACAATGGAGGTATCTTTGAACTCCTGGGGGATAACCTCCTCTTGCCATATAGCCTGGAAAATTTCAGTCAGCTTGTGTATGAGTAATGGTCCCCCTACTTTGTAAATCTCAGCTGGAATAGAATAAACCTCTTCTTCAGTTAGCAGTTCAGTTAAGGAGGGATTGACTTCAACCTGAGGTAAATGGTCAGTGGCTTCAGCATTGATTGATGATGGTCTGTTGAGAACAATATGGAAGTGTTCAGCCCATCTCTCTGGGATCATGTCCTTATGACTAGTCAATGTGGCTCCATCAGCACTGAGTAGCTGTGATGCACCATAGGTTTTTGGTCCATAAATAGCTTTTGGGGAATCATAAAAGTGCTTTGGATTGTCACTATCATCATAAAACTGAATTTCATCTGCCTTTTTACTGAGCCAGGAATTCTGCATCTCTCTAAACTTTTCTTGTACTTTGCTTTTGATGGAATTAAATGCTGCCTTCTTAGAAGTGAATGAACTGTCCTGCTGGTAAACCTTGTGGAGTTCTCATTTTTCATTTAGCAGCTTCTGAATTTCCCCATCATTTTCATCAAACCAGTGTTGGTGTTTGTGAGTGTTCTGACCCAGAGGAGCAAATGCAGTGCTGTATACCAAGTCTCTGAAAGCTGCCCACTCCTTTTCTGCTCCACTTTTGCCAACTGTGTGTTGGTTCAACTTTTCCTCCAAGTCAGAAGAAAACTATTCATGCTCAAAAAAGAGCTCTAATTTGTTGACGTTAATTCTTCTGGTAGTCATTTTACCTTGGGGTTGGCACTTTTGATGAATGTGAATATTTAACTTGGAAAGGATAGATCTATGATCAATCCAGCACTCTGCTCCACACACTGCCTTTGTCACTCTCACATCTTGTCAGTCTCTTCTCCTTACAATCACATAATCTGTTAGATGGTAGTGTTTGCTGTGAGGGTGCATACATGAAGTTTTATTGCACTTAGGTAAATGGAAGACAATGTTGGTGATAAGAAGTTCACGTGATGCACAAATCTTCAGCAGTAAATGACCATTGCTGTTGCTGTTTCCATCTTCATTCCTCCCTAGGACTCCCTGCCAAGTCTGGTAGTCTGAGCCTACTCTAGCATTAAAGTCACTCAGAATTATAAGCTTGTCCTTTTTTGGCACATTGACGATAAGGGTCTCTAGGTCTTCATAAAATTTTTTCTTTGACTTCATCAGGATTTGTCATGGTGGGAACGTAGGCACCGATGATGGTGGCATGGCATTTTCCTATGACTGGCAATTGCATTGTCATGAGCTTGTCATTCACTACTTTTGGTAGGCATGACAGCTTGCTGATTGGTTTTGATTGCAAAATCCACACCAGCTTCACGACTCTCCCTTTCATTGCCCCCACTCCAGAAAAAGGTGTATCCAGCTCCAACCTTAGTAAGCTGGCCTTCATTTGCCAACCTTGTTTCACTCAGGGCTGCTATTTGGATGCAATAACTATTGATTTCTCTTGCAACAAGAGCAGTTCTTTTTTCAGGTGTACTGGATTTTGTATTGTCTATTAGTGTGCACATGTTTCATGTGCCGATGGTGAGTGGAATCATCTTTGCAGATGTTTTTGTACATTTTTTGTGCCCTAAATATTGCCTGCTTACCCAACCCTGGCCTGATTACCACAGTAGGTAGGGAATCCCACTACGTGGTCGAAACAGGAAGCATCTAAGACATCAATGAAGAATGGTTGATCTATCTTTAGTTTATTAAACTGCATTCAGATATATAAATTTGAGATCATTTTAGGATAAAGAGGACTTTGGTTTAATGGAATTGTCCTTTGGGCTTAAGCAGAAATATATGTTGGAACATATGTATTAAACATGTTGATTTTAGAAATACAATTAGAGGAAAAGTATAATGTCTGGTTTTATGGAAACAATAAATAGAATCGAGAAAAGGAGAGTGAATGAATGTATTTGTGAGAAACTTTTCTTTAACCATTGATCTAAAACAGTTCAGTCTATCATGTAAGCACAAACAAAACATAACAAAAAGAAACAAAGCAGACCCTGCTCACAAGGAGCTTATATTCTCCTGGACCATTAATTAGGCTTCTAAAACTTGCAAAGTGCTTTGCTTCTGCACAGAGGATGAAATAAACACTAACACTGTCAGCATTCACTATTCTGAAGAACATTTTAGCAGAAATGAAAAAGCTAGTTGGAGGCAATTCTGCTTTGACTGCTTTTGAGTAGAGCTGGTGCCCCATAGGGACTGTCAGGTGGTACAGAGGCTGTAAAGTCTTAAATGTAGTCTTAGATACTTCCTATCTATATGACTCTTGAAAAGTCACTTAACGTTTGTTCAACTATAAAATGAGGACAATAGTAGCATCTACTTCCTAGAGTCGTTGTGAAGATCAATTGAGATATTTGCAAAGTGCTTAAAATTGTGCCAGACACATAGTAGGCACTTGTTTTCTTCCTTCTAGAGAGGCTGAGTTTTCTTATTTTAATATGCCCATTCTTATGCTTTCTCTTGAGAGAGATGTGCAGCAGGTACATATGTCTGGCTTGTTTTATCAATAAATATAGTTTTATTGTTTGTTACTTACTTGTTTTTTTTAGTTTTGTCTGACTCTTTTGATCACTTTTGGAGTTTTCTTGACAAAGATACTTTAGTGGTTTGCCATTTCCCTTCTCTAGCTCCTTTTACAGTAAACTGAGACAGAGGTAATTGATGTGCCCAAGTCACACAACTAGTAAGTGTCAGAGGCCACAATTGACCTCAGGAAGAAGAGTCTTCGAGTCTTCAGATCTGACCCTCTATCCATTGTTCCATCTAACTGCCCAAATATAGTTTATAATATTTTAACACTGAGGAGATCTCTGATATTATTGATATCTCTACTCACACTGACAGAGATGACAAATACGATATAAATACCTTAATAGGGGATCATCATAAGTTGTCAGAAATAATAATCACAGGGTGGAAAACTTTGGTAGTGATGAGCCTCAGCAGACATAGAGCAACCAATGTGAATGAAGCCTTTTCACCTTGACAGTACTTCCCATCATTTGTGCTTGACCAATCACCTTCCCTCTCTGATGAGGCAATTGAAAATGAAAGGATTTAAAATGTGGCTCTCCAAAAGGGGACCAAAATCAATATGGGTAGATAATATGTGTCCATGTTGTGATAATGTAAAAGTAATACAACACTGTTCTTTGAGATAAAAATATTGTTGATTTTGTTTAACTCACAAATTGGCTTGGATGGCAATGGAACTCCTCTCAGAATTTTGCCCTTTGCTTTGTTTCTTCTATTTAGAGGCAGGGTGATGTAGTGCAAAAGATGCTAGATCTGATGTCCAGTAGGCCTGGATTTGGATCCCAGGTTGCACAGTAACTAGATTTGTGATCATTGGCAACTTAATTAATTTCTCTGAGCATATTTTCTCATCTATAATATAGAGTGAAAATGATATACTATCTACCTACCCTGCCTTACTAGGTCCTAGCAAAATGTTTTATAAATCTTAAGGTATATTTAAAGGAGGTACGTTAAGGTACATATAAATCTTAAGGTACATTTAAGGAGGGTATTAGTTTGTTTTTTTGGAGGAGGAGGGTTTTTTTTAATGAATCAGTTAAATTCAGGAAGGAATTAAAGAATGAGGACTGTAGATCAATATTATCAATGAATATTATTTGAATATTTAAAATAATATCCCAATAAAAAGATAGCAAAATATATTTTAAAAAATTCCCTATAACCAAGATAGATTTATACCAGGTATGCAAGGATGGTTCAACATTAGGAAGATACTAACAGATTCATATGAAACATAAAAGCAACCTAAACCACAATTAAATCATGGGTTTGGGGGAAAAAAAGTCTTTGATAAAGGTCTACATTCATTTATGCTAAAAAAAAAAACTCAACCAAACAAACCAACCTCAAACTGTACAGAGCATAAGGAAAAGGTCTGTTTTTAATATGATGAAAGGTATATGTCAAAAGCCCAAAGTTACTATTATTTGCAGGGGAAACATTTGAAACTTTTCCCAGTAAATAGAAGAATGAAGGGAGGATACCCCCTTTCCCCACTACCATTTGAAATAGTTTTAGAAATGTTAACAGTAGCAATGAGAGAAACATGAGAGAAAGACACTAATATAAACAAAGAAGAAACAAAGTTATCCCTGTTATCTAACAATGTGACATTTTATATAGAAAACCTCTGAGAATCAGCAAAGAAAGTAAATGAGATAATAAATAGCACTAAAAAAAAATAGCAGGATACAAAATAAATCTACAAAAGTTAGTGGCAGTTCTACATAACAAATCTTATCCAAAATAATTAATATACACACACACAGACTCACATTAGGGAATCCATCTACTAAAACATCCTTAATACTTACATAAATGGATAAAACATTCATCAAAGAAACAATGATTTAAATCAAGAAATATTCATTGCTTATGGTAGTGATGCATTGTAAAATAAAAGTGGTGATACTACTAAGTTAATTTACTTATTTAGTGCTAGAACTACTAAACTATCAAGAGGATATTTTACGGAGCTAGCAAAATAACAATAAAATTAATTTGGAGGAACAAAAGATCTACACTCTCCAGAGAAATAATTGTAAAAAGTGGGAGTAAAAGGGGAATAGTATTTTTCATACTATAGCATATGTAGCAGGAACTATCAAAAATATGACTAAAATATACTTACCTTAAAAATTATTCTTTATTCTGAACTTAATGAATACCTTCCCTCCTCATGAATATTACCATATGCAAAGTACAACATAAAAAAGAGAACCATAAATGAAAAAAATATTACTTCCTTATCCAAGACGCTTCAGTGACTTCTTATTGCATAGTGGTCAAGGTCAGGTTAGCTTGTTACTTGAGGATTTATGCAGTTGGGTCAAATGTAATGTCAAAGGGAGAGAAGCAAACATAGCAGATTTCCTAGAGGTGGTGACGTCTGCATCAACATCACCATCACTGAAGTAATAGCCAACCTTTATATAGCACTTCAAAATACTTCACATATATTATTTCATTTGATCCTTACAACAACTCTTAAAGGTATCTGCTATTATAATCTCCATATTACAGATGAGGAAACTAACACCGAAAACAAGTTAAGTGATTTACCTAGGGTAACACGACTAGTAAGTGCCAGAAGTTGGTTTTGAACCCAGGTCTCCCTGATGTCAGAAAACACTTTCTCTACTATATCATTGCACTCAGTTTAAAAGAAGAGGACATATTGTTAGATGGAAATTCATGTGGAAAAAACCTGAGTCTAAGTTGCCTCCACTGTTAGAATGTGAGGGGAGGGATTTTTTTTCTTTTTATTTCTGCTACTTAGCATCTTAGCACAATGCCTGACTCATTGTATATGCTTTATAAATTCATGAAGACTTACTTGCTGACTGTATATCTTTAAAGGACTTTAAACACAGTATGATAATGGACTGTCAAATATCTTGTATTTTGTGTGTGCATGCGTGTGTGTGTGTTGACAGTGTACCGATGTAATCTCTGGCTATAGTGAAGAAGAGGTGATAAACCTAATGTACTCTGCTCCAGTCAGACCTTGATTTAAAATATTTCATACATTTGGGTGAACAATATTTTAGAAGGAATACAGAGGAACTTAAATATACCTAAAGGATCCTAACTTGGATGTGAAATTAGAGAGCTGATAGCTCAGACTTTTCTCTTCCTCTGTGGAGCGGGAAAGGTGACCAGAACAGTTAGCTCTGGCTGGTAGACACATGGGACCACCTGAATGTTCCTTCTGTCAGACATGAATGTAATTGGATATGCCCATGCAGGCCCAGGAATTTATTTGCCTCTGATTGGTTCTCTTGGCTATTTGCCAGCTTCCATTTGTACATCTCAATGGAAAGTCAAATTCTATGCTACTGGTTTGAATAAATCTGAATTTCTGATACATGTGGTATCTCATTTCCCTGGGACAGACTAGGATGCATCAGAACAGTTAGCAATGAAGCAGAACAAAATACAAATATTTTGTCTTTTTTTTTTTTTTGAAAGAGTATGTCCACGATTGGTTCAGTTTGCTTAATGAACCTTGTAGTTAGATCAGTTTAAGGTCACTGTGGCATATACATCTCAAATTCAACTTGCCCCAATTTTAATTCCTCATCTTTCCCACATTTTAAACGTAGATCCTCCTTCTAACATCTTCATTCTAATTGATAGCACCAAAACCTTCCCAATCGCTCAGGCATCCTTGCAGTCATCTTTGATTTTTTCCCACTTTCTCACCTCTAACATTGTAATGTTAATTATGCTAATGAGAGTTAAAGATCTTCCTCACCCATTAATGGGCCTGCCCATTAAGGGAAGTTTGATTAGGGGAATTTGTTTTGTAGGAAGGCCTATACCTTTTGTTAATTTCTAATGAGGTTCTTGTTCTCAAGGGTTGTGATCCCTCTGAAAAGTATATACACATACCTACATACACACACACACACACACACATATATGGTGAAGTTTTATTTTGGGGCTTACTCATTGGAAGTGTTTGGGCAGACTCTGAGTAGCCCCTAAGGGGCTCTGCCCACCCACCCTACTTTGAAAACCCAGATATTGATGCCTCTCTCTCTAGTAACTATGTATGTATGTATGTATGTATGTATGTATGTGTGTGTGTTCATCCTTCCTTGCTGAAGAAGACCATGCCATCAGAGAAATAATGACATGACTTGCACTTGACTTTGTTTTGAGTGAGGGAGGGCTGTGCAGGTCACCAGTTTCACTTCTTCTCCAGAGCCATCTGAATCCAGTGACCAGATATTCATCAGGATGACTGGAGATGACCCAGGATGAGGCAATTGGGGTTAAGTGACTTGGCCAAGGTCACACAGCTAGTGAGTGTCAAGTGTCTGAAGTGAGATTGACACTCAGGTCCTCCTGACTCCTGCGCTGGTGCTCTATCCACTGTACCACCTAACTGCCCCATGTATGTATGTATGTAATGGTCAGACAGTTAGATCTGTCTATTGATCTGTGATGTATGTATTGTTTATGGTTCAGGGTGCTGACTTTTTCCCCTGAACAAAGTGAATGATATGTGTGCTTGATTAAAGTAGATCATTGACCCCTCAAAAGTTTTATCCTTACAATAACACTGATAAGTAGGGGCTATTATGATGCTCATTTTGAGGATGAGGAAACTGAGGCAGATAGAGGTTAAGTGACTTGGCCAAGATCACACATCTGGTAATTATCTAAGAAGAGATTTAAACTCAAGTCTTCCTGACTCTGGGTGCACATATCCATTTAGGTTCTTCTTACAGAGCATATTAAAGTTTTTGCATTAATGTGAAACAAGTCAGAAGCATGGAGAGATTTGAATGAACAATTCAAGGGATTTGAATTTTCTAGTAGTAGGGAGTAACTGAAACTTTTAAACAAGAAATAGTTATTATCAGAAAAATGTCCTAGGGCAGTTAATCCAGGGGCTACATCTGGATGAACTGGGAGCCAGACTTAGACATGGTGCCAAAGGAGTTTTAGCCCTTTGCAGTCTGAACTCACATAAGTCACAGTTGAAAGAGAAATAAATTCTAGTAAAGAAAATTGAATGTTTTAACCGGAAAGAACAAGGGAGGTATAACAGTACTTGGCATAATATTTTCTTCCTCCTAATTTGTATTGTTTTCATTTTAGGCATAAATAAGCTTGGCTTGCTTATTGCTTATTTATTTATTTGTTCATTCATTCATTTATTACATGCATGAATTGCATATAACAATAGGTCTTATCAAAAAGATGTTCAACCAGAAAATGACCCACATATAGCAAGAGCAAAGGATGAGTGGTGGATAGTTCATGTGCTGAACCCAAAGAAAGTCAAGAAATCTAGAGAAAATCCCTCAGCAAGTTGGGTAGAGGGAACCTACGACAGATTTATAGGAGAACATGGACAATAATTGAGCAGGATGAGAAGACATGAATGGGTTTCAGGGAGGAATTGTGTAGGTGGGATCATGGGCCCATTTTAATTCTGATGACATCATTAAAGCTGAATATAGACCTACAAAATATAATTCAGTATATCTGCAGAAAAGGACAATGAAGATTATCTTATGCATACTATTGTATGCTTTTAATTTTAATGTGGATTGTTATAGAAATATTGATCTAAATTCAGGATCTTAAAAAACAGAATTGTAAATGTATTAATCAATTGATAAGCATTTAATGAAGCAAATACTATGTGCCAGGTACCATGTTAGGTGCTGGGATCTTCTTGCTGTGTCCTGCAGAACTGACAGAGAGAATTTAATGTCAACCAGAGATCACTTTTTGGCCCTGGTGTAGACAATACTTTTATCAATGATTTAGATGAAAGCTTAGTACACTTATTACAAAGACATATAATATGTGACGTGCAATTGGGAGACATAGCTATTAGGTTGTGTGACAAAGTTGGCAGTCAAAAACATCTTCAAAAGCTAAAACAATGGACTGAATCTAAGACTATAAAGTCTGATCAGCTAAGTTAATCTTCATGCAAAATGTCAACTGTAGAAATGCGGGATGAGGAAGATTTGCCTAGAAATTTTTTTCTATATAAATAACTGGGAACTGAGTATACAACAAGTTTAATACAATTCATTGGTGTGATATGATAGACAAAGAAGTTAATGTAAATTTAGGCTTCATAAAGCAAAGAATATAGCAGTCTTGCTGTACTTTACCTTTGTCAAACCTGGAGAAGAACAAATATTTCCATGATTTAAAAAAAAGAGTGTGTGGAAAGAAGCAAACTATAGATTGACATAATTTTTTGGTGCATTTCTTTAGTATATTATCAAGGATGGTAGCAAACATTGGGCAAAAGCAAGTGAGCACAGTATTATAAAAATCAAGGCAAGCCAAAATAACCTAATGTCTTTTCTTTAAGTGATTGCCATGTTTCAACATCTAGAATAGGAGAATGTTATAGATACAATTTACCTTGATTGTGCAATGAATTCAACTAAATTCCTATTCTTGCAGGAAAAGATGGAGAGATGTAGGTAAGACAGTAGCATTATCAGGTGGATTAGGAAGTGATTGACTGGCTGAACCCAAAGATTTGCCTTCATAGTTCAATGTCAGTTTGGATAGTCCCCAGTGAATTATCCCAGGGATCTGTTGTTCTCAGTCTTGTGCTGTTTATATTTTTCACCATAACTTGAATGAGAAATAAATGTCATGTCTATCAAACTTGCAAGTGATATAAAGTTGGACAGAATTACTTAGAGACTTGATAGAGACCCCATAAAAATCCTGATAGGCTAGGGCATTGGGTTGGAGTTAATAAAATAAAATTCAATAGGGATAAATGTTAATTCTTATACTTTAGTTCAAAATGTTACCTTTGAAAATACAGGATGGAAACAATTAAGGGGGATAGAAGTTTATTGAAAAAATAAAAAGACCTAGTAGTTTTAGTGGATTACAAATTCCATGTGAAACCAATATTTAATATGACAGAGAAGAAAGCAATTGCAACTGTAGCCCTCATTTAGAAAACAAATGCTCAAGACTAGTCTACTTTGCCCTGGGGTAACCAGTTTATTTATGGGTAACGCATTTTAGGATGGCTCTTGAAAAACTAGGGTAAATCCAGAGGATGGTGAAGATCATATGATATGATAGTCTCTTGAAAAAATAGGGAAGGATTAATCTAGAAAAAAGAAGATTTAGGGTTGGCATGATAGCTATGGTCAAGTATTTAAAGGATTGTAATATGAGTGTGAGGTTAGACTTGTTCTTCTTGGTCATAGAGAGTAGAACTAGGAACAATTTTAAAGTCTCAGAGAACCAAGACCATTGGGTCACATGAATTGTAAGCTGGAGGGCTATACATATTCTCTGATGACCTCTCAGACCTCTCCAAAACAGAAATTATGCCATTTCCATGATATAGGAGACCCAGAATCCAACAGAAGTTTACCTTCCCTCCTAACACCCCCCACAAACAAACCCATGAACTGATGCTCAGAGATGCCTACTGCCCACACTACTAAAAACAAGGTGGTACTAGCAGATCCAAGTATCAGACACATATGATTTGAGGAAAGCAACAAAACTCACTCCCACACTGCTTCCTCCTCACTCTTTTCAGTGCCATAGACAGTCTTGTTTCAGGCTGTGGAAGATTGCATGGGTAGCAACAGAGAGTACCATAGATGGCAGTAGTCCTTTTAGGAGCAAAAGCCTGCTGGTGGGCCATAACCCTGTAACACCATCACTGCAAAGCTCTAAACTGCTGTGGTCAGGACAGACCACCCTAAATACCAAAGTGGTAGCTCTCTAAACTGCCCAGAGAGAATGGAGCAGGATACCAGAAGAGGTAACCTATGTGTCAGTTGTGTATCCATGTGCGTGCATGCATGCGTGTGTGTGTGTGCGTGCGCCCGCATGCATGCACACATATATTCTGTGCAGCACTCCAATAAGCCAGAGAGAAAGAGCACATCTTCCAGCTAAGGTCAGTTCTGATAGCCGAAAAGTCACTTGGGACAGATACCTAGGCTAGTGAACTGTGAATTACCCAGCAAGGGAGGATACTGGGATGCTTTGAGATTCATCCTCCAAGGAAACTACCCTCAGAGGAGACAGAACTAGAAAATGAATAGAGGAAAATCAAGAAAAAAAAACAACTTGAACTTATCAAGGATCTCAGGAGGAAAATCTAAGGACCTTGAACATAAGCAGATAAATAAAAAGGGAAACCATTAACAACAGAAAGAAATGTAGCCTTCAGATCTAAGAAATGAGTTTAGGCATCTATGAATAAATACAGTGAAATATAGGAAAATGATTCAGCAGAATACCCTGTTAAATATAAGAAGAACATGGGGCCACAATAACTTATTCCAAGAGAGCACAAAATCAAATCAATAAAATACCAAATAAGCAAGGCAAAATCACAGCAAAACAAACAAAAGAAATGAAAAGAATAACCAGAACATATTATGTGCAATTATTGTTATGCTAATGAGATTGAAGTTCTTCCCTACCCATTAATGATCCTGCCCATTAAAGGAAGCTTGATTAGAGGAGGCCCAAACCTTTTGTTAATTTTCTAAAGAGGCACTGGTTCTCAAGGGGTAAGATGCCTTCTGGCTCTGAAAAATGTATACATATTCTGAAGTGAGGTTTTACATTGAGGCTTACTCCTTTGAAGTGTTTGTTTGACCGGAGGAGACTCTAGGTACTCAGAAGGAGCCCCCTGACTTTGAAAGCTTAGATGTTGGAGCTTCTCTCTCTGGCAACTATATATGCATGGTCCCACAGTTGCATCTGTCTGTTGATCTGTGATGCATGTATTGCTTACAGTCAGACAGTTGGAAACCCTGTCTGTTGATTATTCTTTCTTTGTATTTTCTCTGAAGTTCAGAGTGCTGACTTTTTCTCCTGAACTAAGAGAATGTTGATTAAAGTGATTGTTGACCCCTCAAAAGCTCTTTCCTTTTAGAAAAGCAGATCAAAGAAACTGTGATAGCAGACCCTGTGTGCTCTTAAAGTTATATACTAATAGAACTGAGAGTACAAAAGAAAGAGTAATAACTTCAAAAATATAGAATACTCAAACTTTCAGAAGGCCAATTAGATATCTTAAACAACTCAGTCTCAGAAAAGGAAATATATCTAGCTGTAAAGGACCTATCAAAGAAAAAAAACTATCTCTATTTCCTGATATATAAATTTGGAGGGTAGCTAGTGCTCACATTCATAAATTATACTTAAAAATTGCAAAAGAAAGTATCACATCAGAACCTTTTTATGAGGCAAATATAGTTCTAATACCTAAATAAGGTAAAGGTAAAACACAGAAAGAAAGCTATAAACCAGTATCATTTATGAACATTGACTCAAAAATGTTAAAATCCTGTCAGACTACAGCTATTTATTCAAGAAATTATTCATTATGACCAAGTTTGGTTTATATCAGGGATGCAAAAATGGTTCAAAATTAAGAATTCAATATAATTAGTTATATTAAAAGATACCTAAAACCAACTGATTGTATCAACGTTTATAGAAAAAGCCTTTCACACAAAAGTATAACGTGTCTTTATGTTCAAAACTTCACAAAGTATAGGCATTGAAGGACCTTTTTAAATATTCCAAAAAATCTTTCTAAAACCAAAAGCGAGCATCATATGCAATGAGGATTCACTAGAACTTTTTTCAACATTCTCTCCACTTTCAGAAGATTTTGGTATGGTTTCCTATATGATTTGATATAGTTTCCTATATGCTAGCAACAGCACTAAGATAAGAGAAAGAAACTAAAGACATAAAGATAGATAAAGAGGATATAAAACTATTACTCTTTTCTGGTGATGTGATATTTTATTTGGGAATGAGCAAAGACACTGAGATAATTAACAGTTTCAGCAAAGTTGCAGGCTATGAAATAAATCCTCAAAAAATCAAGAGAATTTTTATATAATAATAACAAAAGACATGAAGCAATAATAGAAGGGGAATCCCATACCAAACAACTACAAAATACATAGCACACCTGGAGACTGACCTACCAAATCACACAATAGACATATAGATTCAATTACAAAGTACTCCTTAAAGAAAATAACATCTTAAATATGCTTATGACTAGGCTATACAACATAACTGAAATGACAATACTATCAACATTTATCTATACTTTTAATTCTATACCAAGTATGTTACCAAAGGAATACTTCTTGAACTTGATAAAATAATAACAAAATTCATTTGGAAAAACAAAACATCTTGAATAACAAGCTAAATGATGAAAAGGAGTGACAAATAGTACTTCCAGACCTCAATCTACACTATGAAGCAGCAGTTATCAACATCATCTGATAATAGCTAAAAAATTGCAAGATAGATCAGTCCAACAGATTAACCAAGGGAAAATCAACCAGACTCATGTTCAACATACTGGAAAACAAACTGCCTAGCAAGATCCCTTTTGTAGAGGTGGAAGCTTGACAAGTGTTGCACGTTGCATGTGTATGTGTATGTGAAATTTTTCACATTGATCAGCTGTACTGATTTAAATTTCCTTCTCTAAAAAATATTATTTGTAATATGAGATGGTTCTTTGGGAGGAGGGGAAGGGATACTTGGGATAACTAGGTAATTATGGTCATCTAAGAAACAGAAGTTAACAATAAAAAATCATTTTAAAAATAAAAATGGAAAAAAGTTGCAGAAAATCAAGTTCAGCCTTAATGCTAAAAACATTCTAACAATTACAGCCATTGGAAAGTATAACGGAAGGTATTAGTTTCCCTTTGATTAGTAATCTTGAGGTAAAGTGAGAGCTGAGAGTAAACCTAAAACTTAGAATTTTTGCTGGTTTTTTTTTTTTGGCATACAGTCGTTTCCTGATACCTGCTTCCTTTCTGAATTGAACATTCCCATGTAAAAGAAGAAAACCAATCAAAGGAAACTGACTAATAAAATGAAGATAAATAGTCTCCAACATATTGACCATATAATGAGTAATTAGAGAAACTGAGCATATTTAATCTGAAGAAGAGAAAACATGGGGGAAACATGATCACTGGCTTCAAATGTTTGAAAGTCTGTCATATGGAAGAAAACTGAGATTTGTTCAAATAAGATAATATTTGTAAAGTATTTAGCACAGTGCCTGGCACATAGTAGGTGTCATATAAATACAGATACCCTTCCTGTTCTTTTGTTTACCCTCAGATAATGGAACTGGGAGGAGATAGTCAAGAAGTAGATTTCAGTTCTGGAAAGACAACCTTCATAACAATTACTCCAACTCCAAACTGGAGTGGACTGCCTTGGGAGCTAACGGAAACTTCTCCATCCTATGGAGGCTCAGGTGTGAGCGAAGGCTAAATGACTCCTTCTAACCTTGAGATGCTATGATAGCTCTCAACCAGCTAATTACTATGAACTAAGGTTCTGGCTTACAGTCCTTTCACACCAGGCATGTGGCTTATACTTCTCTAAAGCTTCCCATCCTCTGTTAATTAACCTGGGCTACTGTTCCATTGCAGGTGACAGCAAGGGTTCTTTGAAGGGACAATCTATGTGATCCCTGGGCTGCTGAGATACCTGCCTTCTCCTCTCATACCTATGAGTCTGCATTTCAGCAGCACCACAGACTGGCCTGCTGTTTTCTAGCACTCACTGCTCTTCTTTCTGGTTTATAAAATGTCCTTGTACTCAGTGGAGAAGAATGACCTCAGGAGATTATTAATGGGAATATTGAGCCTTTCCCCTCTACATCAGAAGTTTAAACACAGCTCTTTTTAAAGAGGTCCAAGGGACTGTTGAGCACCCCAGGCCACTGTGAGTGACTTATTCTTGGAGAAGCTACAAAGCCCTGCTCTGTTTGTTGGGACCGTCACCACACCAGGGATTTTTAAACTTATTCCAGGGGTCTGAAAGATGCTGCAGTCTCTCTTTAGGCAGCTTGGGTTTCATGAACTAAATATTAGTGGGAAGCAATTGATTTTCCTTGAGATTGCGTTGCTTTCTGAACAGTGTGCTTAAGCTTGCTGTGGAGGGGAATTCATTAGCAGGGCTTTATTTCTGTTCTTGCTATCTGAGGACAAAGTCTGTTAAGTTCTGCATCAAGGTAGCGGGTATGTTGTTCTATAAATAGCAAACGATAATGCAAACCATAAAACAAAATTATGTGGAGACAAGGAAAGTATTACCTGGCAGGGGAATTTTTTCATGTTTCGAAGAGAGAGCTTTCTTTGGTCTTTTTCCACACAAGCAACTCAGGGCTCATTAAGAGGAAAATTCACAGACCATGAAGATCTATGATAACTTTTCATTTCTTCATCTTTCTTAGTACCTTTCTCTCATCAAGTTTCCTCTCTCTTCAACCTTCCCTGAAGTGTAATGCTATCCCTGAAACCACACTGTTGGATTCTTAATTTAAGTACAGGGCCCACAATTTCAATGGAGGGGACATTAATAATTGGATTGCTTTTGCTGCCTGATTTAATGAGGTCCCTTTAGCAGAGTGGAAGGAGCACTTTATCAGGAGCAAGATACACTTCACTTGAAAGCTTGGCTAAGTCTTTTACTAGCCAGGTGATCTTGGCCAAGTCATTTAATCACTCTAAGTCTTCACATCATCTATAAATTGGGAATGATAATACTTACAATATCTCCCTTATAGGAGGATGACTCATAAGGGTGACTTGAAATAGCTACTATACAGGCAACATAGTGTAGTAGACAAAAGGCTGGACTTGGAGCCTGGAAAACCTGAGTTCATATCATAACTCTGACACTGGACAAGTCAATCTCCCTATGCCTCACTTTCCTCATTTGTAAAAGGAGGATGATAACAGCACCGACCTTACATGGATTTTATATATATATATATATATATACGTACATATATATATATACGTATATATATATACGTATATATATATGTACGTATATATATATATACATATATATATGTTCTCTGCAAATCTTAATAAGTGTGAACTCATTATTATAAAGCACTATACACAGCAGTTATAAAAGATACTGTAAATGAATTATGACAATTTATTTTATCAGATTACATATGAGTACAGAAGAAACTTTGTTCTGCTAGATGATGCCATGGATAGATCATGAGACTTTGAGTCAGGAAGACTCAAGTTCAAATATAGTCTTAGATACCTGATAGCTATGTGATCCTGGGCACATCACATTTAACCTCTGTCTGCCTCAGTTCCTCAACTGTAAGATAGAGGTAAAGATAGCACCTCCTACCTTCCAGGGTTGTCGTAAGGACAAAAATGAGATAAAATATCTGGCATATAGTAGATACTTAATAAAGGCTTTGTTTCTTTCCTTCACCATTCTTATCATTTCAAAGTGTCTATAGATCACTATCTTTGCATTTTCTAATCAACACTGATGAAATACTAGTGCAGGGGTTAAGATTTATTGGTGTAGGAGTCCTTCTGTGGCCAAAAGATAAATTGTCCAGTAACTCCTTTTGTGATTAGAAATCATAAATGCACTTTTACCGAGTATTATTTCAGTTCCATAGTGAATTAGCTCCTTGTTGAGATGACAAAGTATGAAAGAGGTTAAAATAAATTCAGTGGTGAGCCTCTTGAGCTTAAAAGCAACTGATATGTTAAAGAATTCTCAATTATTTATCTTATTTATAGACATATTCTCAAACTCTAACAGGACAGAGAGAGGTAGAATGTCATTTGTTCTCCTGTTTAGAGGGTTTTCATCTTATTAAATGTCTTCTATGGGGTAAAAGCTTCCACCTTCCTTCCCCAGTTCAACCTTAGAGCCACAATCATGAATTTGAGCCAGTTACTTGGAACACATTGATAATGGTCCATAGCTAGGTTGTTCTAATGCTGTAGGGGCCTTGAGCACTGATTCTTAGTAATGTGAAACACTCTGTAAGTAGCTTTTGGTTCAACCCTATGTAGTGGATGACGAAAGGTTCTTCAAGAAGTGAGCATGCTACACATTCTTAACATAACCTCCAGCAGTTTCAATAAGTAATTGTCATAATCTTGAATATGTTACCCACCATTGCTTCCAGAATCCCTTCATGTGTTGACATTCCCCATTAGAATGAGAGAATTCTATCTTGCTTGTTTGCTTTTGTATACCCATCCTTTAGCACAGTGCCTGATTCATGATAAGCACTAAATAATTTCTCTATCTACCTGTCCATCCAACCATCTATTCATCCATAATCCATCTATCCATGCATCTATCCATCTATTGGTATGCTTGACAGCCTTAGCAATGTTGGCAGTAGGCCCTATGAGAAAATACTGTATAAAACATTTTTACTGGTTATTGATCTATTGCAACAAGCCCTAATGCTAATAACTTACAGAGAAGCATCACATACTAGTGAAAAGAGTTCTAGACTTGGAGTCAGGAGAGAGCTGAAGTAAAATCCTTCCTGTGATCCTAAGCAACTGTGTGTCCATAGGACAATTACTTTCCTCTCTTAATATCACTTGGTTTATCTGTAAAATGGAGTTAATAGTGCCTGCAGTGTTATTCCAGTATGCTATTATATTATGTTAGAGAGCTGGTCTTGGGATTGGGAAGACATAGGTTAAGTTCTTCCCCTGACAGATACTGGCTATCTAAGCCTTGGTAAGTCATTTTCCTACCACCCCACATAACTCTCAGAAGATATTAAGTTATAGAGTGAATAGCAGTCTGCCCTGATAGAAAGATTTTCTTTCTTGGGCACTCCCCATACCAATGATATCAGAGGTCCTTAAAGAAAGTACTGGTAGTATAGTGTCTATTTCAAAAGATTATTGTGAAGATTAAATGAGTTCGTGAATGAAAAGTGCTTTGCCACCCATAAAGTGCGACAGAAATATCAATTCTGATTATATCTTACAAAGCACTTGCTAAAGTGTATGAAACTGAAGACAACTCTGTGAAGTGATTATAGAGGTATTATATCCCCAGTTTATAAATGAGGAATTTGTAGTTGATCACAGAAACCATGTATGATGTATATAAGGTCAAACAGCTTGTCAAAGGTAGGACTAAAAACCAAGTGTAAGTGGGAGGCTCAAAAATAGATTTTAGGATAACCAGTTCAGTATTTCTCTCTACATGGCGTTATCCCTTGTACTCATAGACATTGATGGAGACTGATTCTAATACTACAGCATGCTATGCAATATAGGATAGCTGGTAGTGCAGTGGATAGAGTCCCTGGCCTGGAGTCAGGAAGACTCATCTTTATGAGTTCAAATCTGACCTCAGACACTTACTAGCTGTGTGACCTTGTGCAAGTCACTTAATCTCAATTGCCTTGCCTTCCTCCCTCCAGGAAAAATTGATAAAAATGATGAGCATTAATATAGCAAACAAATAAAAATTTTTAAAAAAGAAAAAAGATAGAAATTAGTGAAAAAGAGAAAGAATCCATATGTTCTAAAATGTTTATAGCAAGTCTCTTTGTAGTGACAAAGAACTGGAAAATGTAGGAATGCTCATCAATTAGGGAATGGCTGAACAAGCTGTGGTATATGATTGTGATGGAATACTACTGTGCTATAAGAAATGATGAACTCAATGATCTTAGAAAAATATGGAAAGATGCACAAAATAATACTGCATACATTATTATACTGTATACAGTCAGCAACATTATTTTAAGAATGACTTTAAATCAATAAGTTATTTTGTCTACTGTAAATACCTAAATTAATTATAAAGGACAAATGATGAAAAGATGCTGTCTGCATCCAGAGAAAGAATTGAAAAATAGAAGTATGTATAGATTCAATAGCCATCTCTAGAGCAGGGGTGGGGGAAGGAAGGGAAGAAAAAAAGAAAAAATAAAATAATGATAATTTTGTTGTATATTTGAAAGGAACAGCAAAGCAATGAACGATAGATTTGCAGTTTCATGTACAATCATCTTTTTTATTGTACTTTGCTATGAAAATGCTTGTTTTGATCCATAAATTAAAAATAAAATAAATAAATAGAAAGAGAGACTACTGGGATAGCTCATTTGAGAAATGGTGGGGATCTGAAATTGGGTTGCATTAGTGTGAGTATAGAGAAATGATGCAAGAAATGTTGTAGAGGTAGAACTGATAGAACTTGGAAATTGATTAGATGAGTATAATCATAATTGGAAATCCTGGCAGCTAAGGCTAATTCAGGGCAGTGCAGCAGAGGGCCAGCCTGTGTTCTTGCAGGAGTGAAATCCAAAGGTGGGGATGATCTGACATTGTTTGTGGAGGAAATTCAGTAAGAGGTACCTCATTCCTTCTCCCTCTACTCTGAACTCTGCCAACCCACAATTCAGATACCTCAGACTAGTCTTGGGTCATATCTTTCCCACTGCCCAATCTCTGTGACTGCATGAACTTCTATATGATTGCAAAGTGGGAGGATGCAAGTCTCTGAATTACAGCCAGGAAAAAGAGTAGCCTTCCAGGAAGAAGAGCTTCCAACACATGTTAGTACCTGATGACAAGATCCTAGTTGTCCCTCTCTGGTTGTGGTCCTGGATATTGGATGTCAGGGAAGACACAAAGGTAAGCAACTACAAAGTTATGAACCTATACAATAGAAGGAAGACAGAGAAGCTAATGTGCTCAACAGAAAAAAGAGATGTTAGGAAGAGGGTTTATGGATTTATGGTTGAAGAGAATGAGTCCCATTTTGGGTATGCTGAATTTAGATTGCCAGACATTTAGATGGAGTTACTCATCAGGCAATTGGTGATGGAGGACTGGAGTTGACCTACTGAATGGAACAAGACTCTGGGATTTTATTATCTTGTGAATTACCAAGATCACCTTGGCTGTTCTCAGACTTCTTTCTGATGAGTTTTGTATGATGAGCTCCCTTGAGCTGCCCCTTTTGCCAAATCAGCAGAAATCTCACGAACTCGAATCTGCCAGCATAGCATCAGCATCAACACTGGCACCTTGGAGTAGGGGCCAGCAGTATTAAATGATCTGCAGTTATTGTGTAACTTGCGTTGCTGGTGATCCTCTGACCCTGTTGGCAATGGCTCTTTGCCTGTATGTTATACACAGCATTGCTATTTGAAGTTGTTCCTTTTTCTGCTATGCTATGCAGTGGTGCAGGCTCACTGTCTTAGGCCATTGCAGATGCCAAATTTCATTTGATCAAGGTGCACCATTGAAGGACTTCTTCATGAATACATAACATTGCATGTAAGAAATTTTCAAAATTGTAGTTTAGAGCTAATACAATACAATACAATACACTACAATACAACACAACACAATAGGGGCAGCTAGGTGGTTCAGTAGAAGGTTAGACATGGAGTTAGGAAGACCTGAATTCTAATTCTGCTACAGACATTTATTAGCTGTGTGACTCAGGACAAGTCACTTAATCTCTCTCATTTCAGTTTCTTATCTGTAAAATGGGAATAATTATATGCATATTTTAATATTTAAATGTTTACTTTATAAAGTTGTGAAGGTCAAAGAAACAATATAAGAAAGCACTTTGCAAGCCTTAAAGCACTATGTAAATTCTAAGTATTATTATTGGAATAAAATGCCGGTACTAAACATGGAACATGATAAGGTACATTAAAGAATTAGAAAATACCTTTAACAACAATATCTTTAACAACCTGGGGAAACAAGAAGTCTTCTGGTCAAAGGTGTCATGAGGCTGAACTTCATTTAAAGGATGGGAAGGACTTCAATAAGCAAAATAGAGGGGAAAATATTCATATTTATGGAAGAGTGAAAGCTAAGGCAGAAAGACAAGAAAGCATATTGTATGTTTAGAGGCAGAAAGAAGTCTAGTTTGTCTGGAATAGAGAGAAGAGAAGATGAATATGAGACAGTCCTAAAAGAAAGGAGGGCATCAGATTTGGAGGGCCTGGAATTCCTGGCAGCAGAATGTGAACTTTACTCACTAGGTAATAGTAAACCACTGAAGATTTGAGAGGAATGACTTTCTCTCTCCCCACTTCTCTCTCTGTCTCTGTCTCTCTCTCTGTCTCTGTCTCTCTGCCTCTCTCTGTCTCTGTTTCTGTCTCTGTCTCTTTCTCTGTCTCTCTGTCTCTCTCCCTGTCTCTCTCTGTCTCTGTCTCTGTCTGTCTCTGTCTCTGTTTCTCTGTCTCTATGTCTCTGTCCCTCTCTCTGTCTCTGTCTGTCTGTCTGTTTCTGTGTCTGCTTCTCTGTCTTTCTTTCTGTCTCTCTGTCTCTTTTTCTCTGTCTCTCTCCTTCCTTCTGTCCTCTGTTTCTCTTTCACTCCCTCCATTTATGTTCATCATCCTTCATTTTTGACGAGGACCAAAATAATGTAATAACATCATTCTATTGGCATCAAGTGACAGTGTGTTTGCTGCGGTTGATCAGACCCATACAGTCTTGGAAGGCTGACTTTACCACAGGTCGGGTACAAATAGTCCATGTGAACATTGTTTGGTTTGAAGTACTGATGAAGATATCCAGACTACAAGCTTCAATTTGCCTTTTATACTTGCCACCCATTGCTCCTGATTACACCTTCTAAAGAGAAATAGACAATTCTTTGAATACTTGACCACAGCTATTTTGTGACCCTGAATTTTCTCTTTCTCAGGCTAAACAGCCTCAGTTCTTTCAACCAAATCTTGTATGACTTGAACTCAAGTCCATTCATCATTCCAGTAGCCCTCCTCTGGACAATCCTTAGCTTATCAATTTCCTTCCTGAACTGTGGTACCCAGAACTGGAAATGTGGTCTAACCAGGGTAGAGCATAACTGAGTAACTACTTCCTCCATCCTGGAAGCTAGTCTTCTCTTAATGTAACCCAAGGCTTTTGTGTCTACAAATCACACAGTTAACTTATATAGAGCTTCTAAACACTCAGATCCTTTTTGGACATCTGCCACCTTGCACTTTTGAAGAGAATTCGTTAGATCCATATATGTTCCTTTACATTTATCCCTGCTAAACTTTATTTTTAACTTCTCACTATTTCTAATCCCCATATCCCATCTGTTACCAGGGTCTGTCCATTTTACCTTTGCAATATTTTTCAATATGTTCCCTTCCTTTCTCTGACACTTGCCACCCCTCTAGCAGAGATCGTGATCACCTCACACTTTGATTATTGCAAAAGACTGCTGATAGGGCTGCCTGCCTCAAGTTTATCCCCATATGGATCCATCCTCCTTTCAGCCACCAAAGTGATTTTCCTAAAGTGCAGGTCTCATCATGTCAGCTCTGCCATCCCTCTCCCCACCCCACTCAATAAACTTCAGTGGCTCCCTTTTGACTCTAATATCAAATACAAAATGCTCTGTGTGGAGTTCAAAACTCTTCATAACCTATCCCTCTCCTACTTTTCAAGTTTTCTTATGCCTTATTTTTCATCATGTGCTCTTTAATCCAATGACCCTGGCTTCCTAGCTGTTTGACAAACAAGATTTTCCATTTTTTTATTCTAGACATTTTCTCTAGCTGTCCCCCATGCCTGCAATGCTCTCCCTCCTCAACTCCACCTATTGACTTTCCCAGCTTCTTTTAAGTCCCAACTAAAATTCTATTTTTTACAACATACCTTTTTCAACCCCTATTAATTCTAGTACCTTCCCTCATAATTATTTCCTATTGATCTTGTAGATAACTTGTTTGTATTTCTTTACATGTTTCTTCCATTAGATTGTAAGCTACCTCAGAGCAAGGACTGTCTTTTCCATTTTTTTTGCATTCCCAGTGCTCAGCAAAGTGTCTGGTATACAGTAGGTGCTTAATAAATGTTGGTTGATCTCATAAGATTCAGCTCAACACTCTAGTTTGCTAGAATCTTTCTAGATTCTGACTCTACTATCAGGATATAACTATCCCAGCTTTGTGTCACTTGCAAATTTGATGAACTTGTCAAATATACCTTTGTCTAAGTCTGTGTGTGTGTTCATCCTTTGTTGCTGAAGAAGACCAAGCCATCAGAGAAATAATGACATGACTTGCACTTGACTTTGTTTTGAATGATGGAGGGCTGTGCAGGTCACTAGCTTCACTTCTTCTCCAGGGCCATCTGAATCCAGTGACCAGGTATTCATCAGGATGACTGGAGATGACCCAGGATGAGGGAATTGGGGTTAAGTGACTTGGCCAAGGTCACACAGCTAGTGAGTGTCAAGTGTCTGAGGTGAGATCGACACTCAGGTCCTCCTGACTCCTACACTGGTGCTCTATCCACTGCACCACCGAGCTGCCCCATCTAAGTCTGTGTACAAATATTCACTAGCACAAGGTCATTCCCTGGTCTCTAGAGGTCTCCTACCGAGGTGCTATTGAATGACTGATGCTCACTCTTTGATTTTGACCATTCCACTGGTTCTCTGCATCCATGGTACTGGATTATGATTCAGTCTACATCCTTCTTACTTTTCTAGTAAGATACGTTTGATGAGATGCATCATTATAATGGCAAGAAAAGTAGGATCTTCTGTTGTTTTTGTTTTAGTCAATCAAGTGCCTCTAATTGAATCTTGCCTTTGATTAATCAAGAGTCTTTAACTAGAAATAGTATGTATATATATATATATATATTTTACTTAAGAACATTGCTATTGTTATGAGATGTATACTGATTGAATGACGTGTTTTACTTAAGGATGTTACTATGAATGTCATGCTTTACTTTATTGGGAAATGCTTCATTTGTTGCTGAATAAATAGAGAGTTCACTATACCATGAGATCCTTGAAATCATTCACAGCAGCAGGGCTCAGGTGGGCTGCCTGTAATTGACTTTACATTGGCATTTATTATTAAATGCTTTACTAAAGTTAAGGGGAAATTCCCCTAATCTGCCAGTTTGGAAAAAGAAAAGAAATAAGGTGAGTCTGGAATGCCCTGTTCTTGATGAAATCATGCTCTTAGCAAACATTACTGCCCTTTCTTTAAGGGAAGTTTCACTAGACATCTCCTTAGGGATATGTTCTAGAATTTTCCTAGGAGTCCAAGGGAAGTTTACTGCCCTGCGGTTTATGCAGGACTTCCTAAAACTTTTCTGTTCACAATCCCTTTTTTTTCATTTGGGCAGCATTTGTTGATGTTGTGTGGCCTGAGGGCCTTTGTGTTCAGAAGCAAAGCTTGCAGTGAAGTTGCCCGATGAAACATGGCCAAGCACTGCCAAGCACTGCCAGAAACACCTCGGATTTATTATGCATTTGATTTTGAATTAAACTTTGGTCGTTGTACATTCAGGAACCTTTTATTGTTGCCAGATTTTTCAAGACCCTATATGGCGTCATGACCCACAGTTTAAGTAGCCCTTAGACTTTATAGAACCTTTCTAAATGGACACATATGCCTTCTTCCACTGTTGTGGTGCTTCTCCTATTCTCCACAATCTTTTAAATATCACTGATAATGCCTCAGCAATCACATCCGCCATCTTTTCCAACATTTCTGAGGATTTGGTTCATGATGGCCAAGTCACTTGTACTCATCAGGGGCAGATACCACTCTCATCCTATATCCTGTAAGCTGGAGAACGAAGGCTTTTTGATAGCTTCCTATTTAAAATGACCTTAGTTCCTCTGCTAGGAAAACTTCAGTTGCTCCTCATTGTCATTAGGATAGAAGACATAATCAGCTGTTAGCATTTAACACTCTTCATAATCTGGTTCTAGTCTTTCCAGGCTGATTTCATATAATTCTTGAATTTTGCATTTTAGCTAAAATAGCACCACTACTGTTCCTTATATACAACACTCTATTGTCCACCTCTGTACAGGTTATCGACTATGCCTGAAGTGTTTTCTCTTCTCTCCTATGTCTTTTTCCTTTTTTATTTCTCTTCCAGGCTCAGCCCAAGGACTGGCTGACTCAAGAAGTTAATGCTCCCTCAAACTAATTTTCTATTTATTTTGTCTGTATACTAGGGGTTAGAGAACTGACATTCTGCAATTTATTTTTCAGAAGGAAAAGAATTCCATTTTAGCAGTAAGAGCTATTTGGGAGTACCTTGGTAGACGTGAGCATTTCCTAAAGATCTTAAAGTATTTGGGAGCACCTTGGTAGACGTGAGCATTTCCTAAAGATCTTAAAGAGGTTGTGTGTGTGTGTGTGTGTGTGTGGTGTGTGTGTGAGAGAGAGAGAGAGAGAGAGAGAGAGAGAGAGAAGAGAGATACAGACTAGAGAGAGAGAAATAAGAAAGAGTGGGGACCTCAAGAACGCAGCAGCAGCAATGGAATTCAGTTTCCTCAGCCATGCCCAGGATTTAATGAGCTGTGTTGGAAAGAATTAGAAGTACAGAGGCTATAGACTGAAAGAGAAACTGAATGGACAGACTAAAATGAGAAAGAAAAAGGAAGGCTGAGCTGTGGCAGATAATGGAAAGATCCAGGAAGGCTATTGACAGACTACAGGGGTATCGCCAAGTAGAAAATTGGAGCTAAAGTTACCAAGGTACTCATTGTACTTATCGTTTCAAAGAGCATATATTATTAATAATATATATGTGTCACATATATGTACACACATACATGCACATATGCAGGACTTTCTCACACACATATACACACACATACACGTACATACATATGCACACGTACACACGCATACACAAGACACACACATACATACACACACATACACACATACACACATATACACACATGCGCACACACACGCACACACACACACACATGCTTACAGCAGGTACTTTCCAGTCTTCCCTCTTCCCTTTATATCAGGAGATTTAACCTTTTAAAGAAAATGTTTAAGCAGTTCCCCATGATTCCCTGCTGTGTTGCTTTATGGTATTTATCCCAAACAGAAAATTAAGAATACAATCCTAGTAGATCAGAGCCCCCCCAAGTAGGAAATTTTCTAATATTTAATCAGATTCCCCTCTCCAGCCCCAATGAACACTTATGCTTATCTCTAGTTATGGGTCAAAGTTCAGGATACAGGACACTTTTAGGTAAAAGAAGCAGGTAAAAAATATTGGAATATCTGTTACTGGACAGAAACAGAGATGAGTACTTGCTTTGTGGGAGACAGTGGTTTAAAAAGGGAGTGGAGATGGGAGTGAGAGGGGTGGGTTGGGGTGGGTGGGGAAGGCACCTTTCCAGAGGCAAAGAGTGTGCTGAGACAGATTTTAAGTGAACATGGCTGCTGAGGATACTTAGTTAAATGGAAATTCTGGAGATAAATCCACCATTTAAAGAAGTATCCACAGAGTATTCACTGAACTGAATTTCAAAGGATGGGGATAATGGGAAAAGGGCAGATTTTTCAGTTTTTGAAGAAGTGAGTACATTGTCTGATAATTTAGCTCAAAAGACTTTGAGATTGTATAGCTATATTGCTATGAATCTAGATATTCTTGTATAAATCGATATTCATATATACTTGCATAAATACAATACACATTAATATATACTTATATGAGCGCTTACATCCATGTATATGAACATTTATGTATATACATAATGATATATGTATATACACATTACATATGTATAGATAACATACATCTCTGCATGACTATGTGTATATATATGGATAGATGGTATATGTGTGTATGTATGCATAGATTGAAATATGGCTAGAATGTAAGCTCTTTGAAATTTGTACTTGTATCTTCAGTGCCAGATGCATAATAAATGGTTAGTGAATGTTTGTTGATTAGTTTATTAGAAAGGAGCAGGAGTTGGAATATGGACGACTTCAGCTAGGTATGGTTCTTACTGAGAAGAAGGGGAAATGACCTATAATCCATGGACAACAGCAGAAAGGATCAGGAGAGAGGAGAGTGAACGTTAAAGGAAGGGAGGTAGTTATTAAGTTGGCAGGAAGGGCCTGGAAGTGGCAAGCACTATGCCAACTCCTCCCCTTGACTCCATGAATCAGGAGTGTGAAGAAAGACGCATTTAAGCCTCAAAGTGAATACCAGAAGATGAATTTTTCAGGAGAAAATAAAGAAAGAATGACTGTGAAGAGACTGAAGACAAGGGGGATTTTTTAATAACAAAGAAATATTCCAGAGAACATAATAGAAAGGAAGAAACGGGAAGATAAGAATTCAAAGGAGCTAAGGCTGAACTGCATATGGATGAAAGTGTACAGGAGAGATAGCAAGGGAAAGGGATTTTCACCTAGACATAAGGTGGCTCTGATTCATAGAAATTAGAGGAGCTAATTGGGACCTTGCCAGCTGTAGTGCATGGGGAGTACCAAGAATAGAGAGGCTAAATTGGCTTCAAGCTTCTAATTAGAGCTTTGAGTCGGTGCCTCTGCAGGTTCTTGTTTTAAGGTAGAGACCCTAGGACAGATTACAGCAGGGGAGACAGATTGTTTCTTTGATCAAAACCATATCAACTCACCATAATAATGGGCAAACATTTATTGAGTGACTTTTCTGTGTAGGATACGGTGCTTTGCAGTAGTCCAAGGGAGAGGCTTGAGATGAAATCCAATCCCTCAGAGTTTTTTTATGAGGAAGGCTAAGTCTACTACCTTCCTTGATAATGCAACGGCTGATCTTGGGGCTTTTCTAAGCTCTGGTCAACAAAAATATTAGAGCACTGAGAGAAAGTGGATGAATGAAGAGTAGGGTGAGCTTGGAAAGTGGGCTTCTTTTTTTCCCTCCTTATCCTAGTTATTAACAGGTTAGATAAAAGAGATTAGT
This sequence comes from Potorous gilbertii, assembly GCA_028658325.1. Classification (NCBI taxonomy): domain Eukaryota; kingdom Metazoa; phylum Chordata; class Mammalia; order Diprotodontia; family Potoroidae; genus Potorous; species Potorous gilbertii. The sequence goes on along the minus strand of CM053770.1, from coordinate 589,936,231 downwards.
TGTCTGCCCTCACCAATGGTGAAAACTGTGAGTTACAATGTGTTGGGGAGGGGGAGGGAAGTGATTTACAAAACTGAATATATTAATTTCCTTTGCTTTAGGACTTTTTCTGGTGTCTGTTCCAAAGTGTGGAGAAACAGGGCAGTGACAAGATGACTATCTTTTGAATTTGACAACATGAGCCAGATGGGACTGTTATAAGGCATAGTCTAATTTAGTGCTTAAAGGCTGACTAGACAATAGTGGTTTAAATTTGACAGTTTTCTCAATTTATTACACTCAGTGTTTTGTAGGTGTGCATGTTCTTTATTTCTGCCAATTATGCGCAGCTGCCCTTCCTTTGCCCCTATCCCACTAATCTTTTGAATTTACCTTACCTGGGTTGTGGCTGCCTTCTTCACTAGTTCCAAAGCAGTGGCCCTCTGCAAAAATCCAAGAGAGTAGAGAGGGGGAGGGGGAAAGGGAGGAGGAGGAGGAGGAGGAGGAGAGAGAGAGAGAGAGAGAGAGAGAGAGAGAGAGAGAGAGAGAGAGAGAGAGAGAGAGAGAGAGAGAGAGGGAGGGAGAGAGAGGGAGAGAGAATGAGAATGATTGTTGGACTAAGGTCTTGGTGGAGGTAAGAAAAGAAGGCAGGTATTTGTTATCTTGGAGAAAATAGAGATGTCTGTCTTCTTAGGGCATGTATTTATGTGTCATGGAACATCTCAAGAATTATCAAAATAGATTAAAACTGCCCACTTCTGTTGTATGTGGGCACAAGTGGTATTTTCAGAGGGAAGCTAAAAAGTATTGACAGCAATTATAATTTCTAGGATATTGTATATAACATAATGACAAAGATTGTGCTTCGTTTTTGCCAATTGAAGATGTGGGATGCATAAGAGAAAAATAAATTAGGGAAGTGAATATCTGGTTAAGAAGGTGTTATCTAAAAATAAATGAAGTTTGGATTGGGTAAGTTATAGTCATCATTTCTTTTGTATATGGGTTGGACCAGATGGCCGTTAAGGTCTTTTCCAGCTCTCAGATGCTGTGATAATGTGATTTCTTGAGACTGAGGTAAGGTTTACTGGGATTAGTTTTAGTGATGAATAGAAATGAGGGAAAAGAGGAGATAATGGTGGTGATGCTGAGATGTTTGGAGGAATGAATGAAGGGTTTGAAAGATCCAGTCTTTGTGATGAAATCTCCTATGATATAAGTACTGAGTAACTTCCTAGGGTTTTGGAGCTATCCTAATGAATTATCTAAAGTTATTTAGATGTATTCTGTTCAATCCTAGAGGTGTGAAGTAGTAGCAAAAGAAGGACATTTATGAGAGACATAGTTGGACCAAATGTCAGGAAAGAATAAGAGATAGAAATATTTCACAAAGGAATGATTGAAAGGAGGCAGTTTTCTTTCAGTTGAGATGTTTGAATCTTGGTGACATATCATCTCTATTGTCTAAAACCCAGTCTAAGTATGGAGTTCACTGCCAACAGATTGACTGTCATGTAAATCCATGAAAATTCCAAATGAGTATTTCCAAAAAATTTCCCAAACTAACATTTAATTCCAAATTAAAATTTCATGAACAAATGGTACTGGTATACACATTGGTAGACACTTTTTACCAATATGATATTCTAGGCAGGTTCCCACATCTTTGAGGTAACTTTCTGTTACGGTTCAACAGACCCTGAAACGTTGTGTGACATGGAAGCAAAAACCAAAAACCAACGACAAATTCAGGTTTTCTTCATGGAGGTATAGTATCTGAAATGAAAGCAATACCAGTTCAATTGCTAGAATCTAGTTCAATTGCTAGAAAACAATGAGCAAATATATTGAGATTATTGTGTTCAATTCTGGGCATCACTTAAGAATTGACTTAATAGCTATCCTTTATATAGTACTTGAAAATTTGCAAAGTGCTTTATAAATTTAATATCATTTTGTCCTCACAACAACCATGGGAAATAGCTACTAATTTTTACAGAGGAAGAAACTGTGAGAGACTGAGGTTAAGTGACTTGCCCAAGATCTCACAGCTAGTAAGTATCTGAGACTGGATTTGAACTCACATTTTCCTCACTTCAGAGCTAGCACTTTATTTACTAGCACTTTATTTGCTACCCCAGACTTGGCAGCTAATTGAGGCATGTCTCAGTTCAAGGGTCTATACTAGCTTTATTCCCATCTATTTATCTCAGGTTAGACCTGCCAGTTCAGCCAGTCTTAACCAACTGTTCCCCCAAGGCCAGCTGCTTCCAAGGGAGTAAAATTTTGTGGTTCATAGACCAGAAGCAAAAAGTAGCATCTGGATCAGAGTCAAAAGTAGAACCTGCTAAATCCAAGGGCATTAGCAAGAGGTACAGTCTTGAGATGGGCTATCCAACTTTGATACCAAGGCAGACAGCAACATTGAGCTTGACACAGACATCCCTCATCTTGCTACATTCCTTGTTTTTCGGGTATGTGTGTGTGTGTGTGTGTGTGTGTGTGTGTGTGTGTGTTTTCATGCCCAGCCATAGGCAGCTGACTTTGCTTTATAACTTTCTCTGAATTGACCTCAGCTAGTTAGTTTCCCTACCCTATGATAGCAATGATTTATCTCAGTAGGGTCACAGACAGAGCATGGACATGAGGGACCTATTACATAATTTTGCCTTAGGCCAGTCTTGTTTGTAGTTTTAAAAAAGTCTTCAAAAATAGCACTCGGCTACTGTGTATAAAGTATGGGGTTTGGCATCTTTTAAATTGTGAATGTATTAGCTAGAAATGTGAATTTTTCCAATGTTCATAGGGCTGCTTTTTCCAATTAAATTTCAATAACCAGGTCCAAAGCACATTTTTCGCTGTTTCGAAATCTGACCTTTCCAAATTTTCAGACTTTATAATTTTTTTTCATTCTTTGGGCTTAAGAGAAATATTTTAATTGCTCTTAATGATATAGGTCTTTTCTGCTTAAAAAAAATGAACAAAATAACCTTGAATAGGTTTTTCAAAATCCATTCATTGTTTCCTTAGGAATGAACATGAATTCTAGCTTAACACACTGTTTCTTCTAGAGACAGGATATTAAGGAAAAGGTAAAACCAGGTAGAGAAATAGTTACAAATGTAATATTTGACTAAAGTAGGTTTATAATTATGAAACCTTCTGGGCAAACACTTAACTTGTTAAATTCTAATAAATTATTAATAGTCTTCACCAATTTTAAAATGTCATAATAGATGCAGTTAAGAATTATGAACATGATATGATGAAAATAATACACTCCCTGATTGCCTTGACCAATGGCATTGATTAAATGTCTGATTAAAAGGTCTATGACAGAGATAATTGTCTTTATCTATTCAGTAAGCCAAAGGCTACTCTAGGGAGTAAAACAACTCTACTGCAGGTTAAAGGTACAAATAATAATGTGTGGCTTTCATCTGAAAGTAGGAGGTGAGGAATGGAACACAAAGATAGACACGAGGTGGGGGTTGAATGATGATCACTTTATTAAGCCAACACTTGGGATCAAATCAAAACTCTTCAAATTGAAACAAGACATCTCCCTGTAAAAATAACATATTTCTGGGACCATTTCAGACTTAACATACTCTTTCGTAAGTCTGTGAGATAAACAGCATGCAAATTATATATTTGTTTTGCAATAGGAGAAGCTAAGGAACAGAGAGGCTAAGTCATTAACTTAGAATGCTAAGTATCAGTTCTGAGATTCCCAAACTAGGTCGCTCTGGACTCCAAGCACTCTCTTCATTTTCATTTCCATTTCTCATGAACATAACCTACAAGGAAACATTCTTCCAATGCCAATGCTCCAAGTTTGCAATATTAAATACCCACTGGATGTGTGCCATAGGAGGAATAAACAGTGAATAGTGAATCATGCCTAACCTTCTAAGAGAATAATGTAAAGGTGAAGGCAGGACAAATATACCTGAAGATTTCAATTGATCCATGCTTTCATCTAGGTAGGTACATCCCAAAATGGAGGTTGCAATTTGTCCACAACTTCTCATCCTTTGGGGTTTGTCCATGTCCTCAGAGGGGATACATGCAGTATGTTAGATGTCTTCTCCTGGGTTACTTAAAATTCTGTTGCTCGCAAGGTAGTACTCAGACATGGTCTATGTATTATCCCTTGATATGACTACAACCTAGCAATCACCAAGCATTGATAGGATACTCATTATGTTCTGAGGATGAAAAAGACAAAAATGTGTTAGGGATAAAAAAGACAAAAATGAAAGAGTCCCTTCCCCTAAGGAGCTTACATTCCATCAGTGTATATACGAAAAGTACATACAAAGTGCATGTGAATTAGACACAAAGTAATTTGTAGTGTGAAGATTAGCAGCTGAGAAAGATGACAAAAGAGTTCTTATAGAAGGTGGTACTTTTTCCATGACTGACACTTCTCTTTTTCTGAACATACATTTCTTAGGTGTTTTTTTTAAAATGTCACTTCTTGAATGTCATAATTGATAAGATATTGTCACTTCCATATCCACCATGCCTTTCACTCTTTCCCTTTGGGACATTTTCAACTATTCTTCTTTGATGACTGTGGTTTGCTATGAATTATAGTCATGTAGCATCAATGGGAAAAATGATTTAAAAGATGGATTTTTTGTGGGTCAGGGAGCAGTTTTGGATTTATAAAAGCCCTACATACTTCCCCAAATGCCACGCAGCCAATTTTATTCCTCCTATTCAATTCTGGACCAAGCTTATTGCCTACCTACAGTGCCTGTTCAAAATATATGGTAGTGAGAGACTAATTCGATAAGCTTCCCACTCAACTACATCTCTTAGCCTGGAAAAAAGAGGCATGCTTCATTCATTTTGTTTTTCCTTTGTGGATTGTTAGACCTATCTTTTTTGAGTGGTCGTGACTCTCATTGAAGAGGCTCTGTAGTGTTCTGAGACTTGATGCAATCAGCACAATGTCATCTGAAAACAGGAGCATCGGGAAGACCTCACCATCTATAGGGAATCCCTCTTCTATTTGGACTCTGCATTGGACATCTTCCATGATGGTGGCAAATACCTTTGGTGAGTATACATCTCCCTGTCTTATGCCTCAATTGATTGTAATAGTCAGAGGGTCATAGAATCAAGTTATCTGTTATTTTATCTTTCAAGGGAGGAAAATTTTATACTGGAAACTCCTTGCTGTCAGAGTCTTTAAATCCATGTTATTGTAACCAACTAATAGAAAATGTAGTAGGATCTTATATTCTTTATACCTTTCAGTTAATTGTGTGCCTGAAAATGTGGACTGCTATAGAATCAATCAATAAACATTCATTAAGTGTTTAGCTTGTGTCAGACACTGTGCTAAGTGCTAGAATATAAAAAGAGGCAAAAGACAGTCATTGTCCTCAAAGAGCTAGAAAATCATTTGAGAAATTCTGGCTACTCCCTTCTCACATTTTCATCAAGGATACCTTCCATATAAGTGTAAATCATCATTATAAATAGTTAAGGGAGATGAAAGAGTAGCCTTGTGAGTTGACAGATGTTATGGATATTTAGCTTACTTTTTTTTAGTAACATTATTGTCCACGATTTTTTCTGTTCTCTTGGTATTGTGCCCATATCAGATATCTGCATAATTGATTTTTCAATGAATTGAATATTTTAACTCTAGTACAGATTTCTTCTTTGATATTATCTAACTCGTCTTTCTATCTTCATCTTTTCTAAGTGCCATTTCTATTTCTAGCACATTGCTTTCCTTGGAAATGCACACATGTGATATGTTGTTATCAATAATGAAAATCATTCATGCAAATACTGGCAGATCTGTCCATTGTTTTTGTCTGTTTATCTTCTAATTTCATCTATAAGTGATGGGATACAGTGACTTGCCTAGATTCCATGCCAAGCCTTTTGCAGATTCATTTCCTACTCTACCACTTTTGGAAAATTTTGAAGCAATGATGCTCATGATCTTCTCCAATCACCCACTGTAAGGTTTTACAAATGATTTTAAATTCTGAATGGATATTGCTCTTATCTATCTTATCTCTCTGCATGTCTAGGAGATCAAGAGTTTACTGCCTCAGGTGATTTCTGGGCTCATTTTGCTTCCTCGGTGTTAGCATTACTTTATGTGCATTGACTGTGGGAAATAGTAACAATTCATATCAATATCTTTTCCTTTATCCAGTTCCCATTTTTCTGTACCAAGAACTTATTTGACTAGGCCATGTTACAATGCTGCAATTGTTTACAGGGTCTTCTCATTTTTATCCTTCCTTTCCATTTGACATTGATTTTGCAATTTGTTTGACAATTCAGTAGTCTGTCGGCTCATAGGTGATTTAGAAGTAAGTGACTTCCAAATTAGCAGTCAATAATTTCCTGTTTCTTAAGGTATAGTCAAATTCACTTTTTATAGTTTCGAGAATTTACCATATCCAGTACCATCCAGGTTTTTTTTTTTAAACAAAAGCATTATTTAAATATTACTAAATATGCTAAACCAGTTTGACAGTTATTATCATTTGTAAATAGACGATTGATTACAGAGAAATTTATCTATTAAAGAAAATCTAGGCAGGTCATCTTTTTGGAAATATTTTGTCAGCAGTTAACTTGAGTTATTTAGTGTCCTCAAAAGTAATAAAATATATTCTTTTAAAATTATTGTTATGCAAATTTTAAAAAAATTTCCTTCTAATTAATTCAAGTATGTAAAATCAGCCTAAGGAGGCCTTTTACTCAAAAGTATTTTCCTTAGCAACTTATCACAGTGCTTGAAAGCCAAAGGTTTTTGAAGTAGCATATTGGAATAGAAAGAACACCACTTTTTCAGTCAGACAAGCTTGGTTTAAATGACAGGCCTGGTTCGAATATAAGCCTCCAGACTTGTTATCTATCTGATCATGAGAAAACCATTTATGTCTCTTAGTTTCCTTATCTGTAAAATGAAGGAGCTGGATTAGATGGGTTCTACAGTCCATCTCTAAGTCTGTGATCCAACACCCCTATAACTTTGAGATAATGTATAATGGCACCCTTAAAATGTACTATGCTATTGTACCTGAAGAGATATTGATTGGAAAGGGGTTAACATTATCATTGATTTATGAGACTAGCTAGCCACTTAGTATCTAGTTTTCCCTAAAAGAATGAGACCTTGAACATGTATTTTGGTTGGAAGAAAGTGTTAGGAGTGTTAGTGCACAAAATCCCTCTTTAGAAGTGAGATGGAGTCACAAGTGTGAGCCCTGGGCTTCAGAAAAGCCCTGAATTTATGGGTATGGCATAGAGTGAATGTCTAAAAAGCAAGAAAAAAGCTAAAATGAAGCATAGGTTAGAGGGGCTATCAAAAATGTACAAAATCAACTTTCTTTTTCTCACAACATTGCCAAAGCCAGTCAGGATTAGCAGCTGAATAGAAGAGAATAGCTGGACCCAAGTGTGTTTTGTTTGGGAAGATTTTTGCGCAGGAAGTATCCTTAAGAGAACCAAGACAGGGTAGGTGTCGGGGATAGAGACATGATTAGGAGGAGATGAGCCCTAGCAATGATCCCCATAGACCTGCAGAGAGGATGAGTCAGCAAGCTGTTGCTGTGAGGAAACTGACTAGAACTGTATGTGCTCACACCATGAGGAGTGCAGACTTGATATCATTACCTGCATCACTCAAGCCAAAACACCACTTTCACCTGGTGTAACTAGGTAATTAAGGCAGAAGTATGCAGGGCCTTGTTGTTGTTATTGGCATTTTGGCTTGGATGCTCATGATAATTGCCTCAGTTCTAGGATCATGGGGTTTAGAGCAGGAAAGAACCATGCAGATCATGTGGACCAGATATTTTATTCTGTTTTGTTATTTATTCTAAAAGTAGTAACCATCCAGAGAAGCTGACTTTCAAACACATGGACCCCCTTTGTTACTCACCCCCCCCAAATCTTATGTGAGATCACAAACTTCACTATTAAATGTGAATGTTAAGCGTTAACAGAATTAAAATATCTTCTTTGCCTTTGAGTACTCTTCTAAGCTCTTCTGATCATTTCCTTCTCTTTGCTGTTGTTTTTATTTTTACATCATATCATTCTAGTCACTATGTTTTCCGGATGCTACTTTTTTCTTCAATTCAATTCAACTCAATTCAATAAGCATCAGCTAGGTGTCAGATGAAAGATAGGGTGGTGTAGTGAACATATAACTAGCCTCAGAACCAGGTTCGAGTACTGCTCTGACACAAACTGCATGATCCCAGGCAAGTTACTTCAAGTCTCACTGATCTAGGCTACTCTGTAACTATTAGTTGCAAATAAAGTATCATGGGAGTTTCCTCTTCTGAGAGTTCTCCACATTGGCAGAATATGTCATACCCTGTACTCAGTTCTGAGACATAAAGACAAAAAGGAAATAGTCACTACCCTGCATTACATCATGTACATTTTTCTATATTTATTTTTCAAAATCATTTTTCATGGAATAGTAATATTCTTTTATACTCATATCTTCCAATTTAGTCAACCATCCTCTACTCTAGACATAGGATGTTTTCTAGTTTTTGTTTTGCTTTTCTGAATAGAGATGCTACCAATATTTTTATGCTCCCAGTGTTAGATGGAAGGTCAGTTATTAGAATAGCCTTATTTAATTTGTAGACACTCAGCCTCATGTTGGCAATAGGATGAAGAATTTAGGTGGCACAGTGAATAGAGCACTTGGTCTAGAGTCAGGAAGACTCAATCTTCCTGATTTCAAATCTGGTTTCAGACACTTACTAGCTATGTGACTCTGGGCAAGTCATTTTACCCTGTTTGCCTCAGTTTCTTCATCTGTAAAAGGAGCTGGGGAAGGAAATGACAAACCATTCCAGTATCTTTGCCAAGAAAATCCTAAATTGGATTGAAATGATTGAGCAACAACTCTTAAGCACCATTCACTAATTTGAAAAATTATAATCCACATTAGTTGAGGGCATACTTGCACCGAAGAAATTACAAATCCTTAGGGAATTGAAGTGAGAATATTTTTGCACAGAAAACGGTGGTTATTTTTTTAAAATTCAATAACATTCTGAACAAACTCTCAGGTGAGGAAAATGAGGTATAGATGTGATTTATCCAAAGTCACACAGATAAGTAGCAGAGTCAAGACTGAAGATTCTCCAACTCCCAAATTCAGCCCTCTTTGTGGTGGTGGTCCACACCAACATGGAGCCCTTCCCTCCTCCCTTTTTAACCTGGATCTGTGTAGACGCAGCCAACAGAAAGCAAACATCTATGATTTTTGGCCTAGAAAAAGTCAGAAATTCCCTCCAAATGAAGTCTGGTGTAGTTCATCTGCCTCACCCTTGTGATGTGGCTATTGAATTAAAGTTCTTAATCTAGCAGACAGAAAGAGGAGTATCTCTCTCCTTCTGTAATTCAAATAGAGATTGCCCAAGTTTAGCAGGCTGAGGCTTGTTCAGTATTTTCTGTGGAGCTCTACTCTACAACACAGACTCTGCATGAAACGTCTTAGAAAGTCCATTTTTCCTTTGAATCTGGTAAGAATCCATTGAGTCCAGTGTCCAAGAAGCAAAAGACAGGATTGGGAGGATGGAAATTCTTGATATTTGGGTCATGTTAAGCTAAGCATCTTGTATTCTTAAATACAGGAGGAAAGACCTTGTTAGAGTATGGTTATTACAGAAACGTCCTGACTGAAACCCAACTCTGGTAATTATATTACTTATCCCTAAATGATCCCTAAATTGTTTATCCCTAAATTTCCTTGTAATTTTAGCTGGAAAAAGGTATAACCTCTGTGTCTTATAACCTCACCATTCTCCCTGTGTTTCCTGTGCTGGCATGCTGTGTAGTGGTACAGTGTTTAAATAATGACTATACCTTGCCCATAGGTCGTGTAATTACTATATTCACTTTTATTTGGGGAATGGACAAAGTGGATCTGCAAGTGAAATATTAAGGACATTTGGAGATATATGGTGTGACAGGCATGTGGGTTTATAAGAGGACACAGATATAATATAACTGTAAAACTGATGAAGAAAGTAGCCACATTAAAGCTCTAAGCCATTTACCCAAATGCACACACAAATGTAGTTCACTATATACGGAAGCATCTTGTGCCTGGCAGATTTAAACTGAAGGGGTTTCTGATCTGCCGTTTCAGTTCTGAAGTCCTTTTTTTCCTATAACCTTAGATGAACCTTTGCACATATCTTAGATACTTATTATGTTCTATTCTGTATTATAATTATTTCTACATTTCTATTTTCTACAGTATAAGATCCTTTAGTTACCTATTTATTTGTTGAAGAGGTTGGCATAAATTAATATTTTGAAATCAAATTCCATTTTATTTTAATTAAGGGAACTCACTTTTTAGAAAACTCTGTGGGGAATCTTGTTACTATAATCAAAGAGTCAGGGGAGTTTAGTCATGGGAGCAGGAAGCCAACAGTTGCTGTAAATAACCCCAGTCAGGAATAAACCTTTCTGCCAATGAGAGGCTATCTGAAGGCATCCTATAAAAGCAAGAAGAACACCCATCTTTGGGTTGTTGTTCTTTTTCAGTCATTTCAGTTGTGTTCGACTCTTTGTGACCCCATTGGAGGTTTTCTTGGTAAAGAGACTGAAGTGGTTTACCATTTCCTTCTCCAGTTCATTTTACAGATGAGGAAAGTGAGGCAAATAGAGTTAAGTGGCTTGCCCACAGTCATCAGCCTCACCTTTGCGATGTGGACAGAATTAATTTAGCAAACATAAAGAAGAGTATCTCCCTCCTTGAGTGATTTAAGCAGAGATTACCTTACTAGGTAGGGTCTGAGGCCAGATTTGAATTCAGGGAGATGAGTCTTCCTGATTCCTATCCACTGTACTCCCCTACCCCCCTCCATATCAGGTACGTGTTCCTTAAACTAGTTTTTGTCCTTTGGCTATAGAAGAGAATGTATTGACAGAAGGGAGAGAAAGGGAGTTAGCTAAGACCTCACTATTGGTTGACCAGTGCAGCCTTAGGGTGTCTGATCATCTGATTAGCCTTGCCTGGTATCTCTGCTTATATGTCCCTGTGTTTTATGTTTTAGGCTGTGAAATATAAGCTCTTAGAAACCTTGCTGTTTGTCATTCAGTTGTCTCAGTCATGACCAACTCTTCATGACCCCATTTGTTTTGGTAAAGATACAGGAGTGATTTAACATTTCCTTCTATCATTTTACAGATGAGTAGTAAACTGAGGCAAATAGGGGTAAATGACTTGTTCAGGGTCACACAGCTAGTAAGTATTTCAGGCTAGATTTGAACTCACAGAAAAGAGTCTTCCTGACTTTAGGCCTTCCACTCTATCTGCTGTACTAGATTACTGCCCACTTCAGCTCTTAGAATATGCTAACTACAGAATACGCCAACAAGCTAAGCAATTATGACGGTTACAAAATGAACATTATTTCTGAGTTTTGTACCAGTGGTCACAGAATCTTTACAAATCATTTTATAAAGCCCTAAACCAGTCCCTCATTTACCTAAGTTTTTGAAGTTTAGATTTTTGAATATAAGTTTTCTGAAATCAAGATGAATAGCCTGGCATATAGTAGGCGTTTTATAAATGCTTGCTTATTGATATGATAAAATGATCTCTAAACCATAAGAAAGATCACACTGGAAGGGTAAATTTTGCTAATACTACCTCCCCAAGAAGCAGGGAAATTTATACTTTTTTCTTTCAGATTTTTATAAATGGCTATGTTTGTGTTGGTCTTAATTCCAAAACAGATCTACTAAAGAAAAAAAAAGCAATTAAGCAAGACTGAGAAGACTTAGCATTTGTCAGATTTGTGGACAGGAGAGACAAGTGGAGCATGTTAAAGTAGTGAAAGCGTAAAAGTAGCAGACCAAAATTCTTTTGCTAACTAGACTTGCAATGAGACATACTAAGACTTTGGGCAAGTTAAGACATCTTACTTCAGTTTTCTTTTTGTCTTCAATGAAAATGAAGGGCCCTGAAGCTAGCAGGTGAAAAGGGCTTTGTCAAAGCAAAGTACTGTTATAAAATATTTAGGCAATTAAATAGCAAAGATCTCTTGTACAAGTAATTATTCTGTTTCCACAAATGTGCCATGACTTCATGGAAGAAAACTTGGATGGTGCTGTGTCAGCAGATTTTGTTCAGCATTGTAGTTTTCAGAGCTCCTTGGAAGTGGAGGGAGCTGAGGAAGTAGATGCCCCTTGTAAACTTGCAGCATTTATTGAACTGGTTTCCAAGATCCATGTAGTCGCCTTTTTCTTTCTCAATGTCTAAATCATGGATTTTATGTGTCCAGCATTGCAGTCAGTTAGATTACACTCATGGTGATCAAATGCTGATTCTTGCTCCGTCTCGGGTTTTAGCTGAAACTTGTGATTCCTGATCCTATTTCTAGAGTTTCTAGCTCTATACAAGAAATATTTGGGGATAGCTGAGTAAGTCAAAGTAACAGCGATATAGCGAAGGATTACTATTGCCTTCTCCTTGACCATGGTAGGAGCAGCAGAGGGGTATATCCTGGTATAGTGGAAAGAGCATTTCAAATTGAGTTTGAGTCCTGATTCCAATATGGATATGGTTATTCATATAACTAGCAATATACCATAGGCAAGTACCTATAGCCAAAATCATTGTCTTCCTCCCTAGACCTAGCCTTCCTCCAAACTCTACAGAGTCAGCCATCATTTTCTGAACCATTCAGGTCTGCTACCTTAGAATTACCTTCTATTGTTACTTCTTTTAGACATTCCTTAACCAATCAATTGCCAAGTCCTATTGACTCTTCCTCCTTAACATGTCCTTTACCCTTTTCTTTATTTCCTTTTGGATGGTCACATAATGACAACTAGTCTTAGTGCTTAAAGTTTGCAAAGTGCTTTACATGTTATCTCAGTTGATATTCACATTGACCCTACAGGATACACGCCATTATTGTCTCGTTCTGGCTGTTATCATCTTTTCATTGGAATACATTAGCATATTAGTAATTGATCTTCCTTCTTTCTGTCCTTCCGATCTATTCTTCATACACCTGCCAAAAAAGAAAAAAAAATGTCTTGCTAAGTCATGGGTCTGACCTAGTTACTCCCTGCTCAAAAATCTTCAGTGATGCCCTGTTGCATCTAGGATACAATACAAATTTGATAGCCTGACATTTAAGGCCCTCCACAATCGGGCTTTGACTTACTTTTCCAGCCTTCTCACTTCATACACTCTATGTGCCCGCCAAACTGGAGGACTTAGCTATTTCCTGAACTTGACATTCCATTTCCTGACACTGCTCATTTGCACAAGGTATACTCTGTTTTCTAACTGTACTCTCTTTTTATCTCCAACTTGTATAATTCTTCCCTTTTTTCCTTCAATCACTAAATTACTAATTAATCAGAATTTATAAAGCACCTACTCTGTGCCAGGCACTGCGCTGAGCTCTGGAGTTACCAAAAGAAGTAAAAGATAGTCCCTGCCCTCAAGGAGTTTATAATCTAATCATTCAAGGGTCATGGGTACCCCCTCCATACATCCTTCTCTCTGACAATTGTTAGTACCATCTCTCTCTTCAGATTTTCCTAGAGCACTTTGTTCTCTCCTCTACCCTGCTCCCTCTCTACTATACTTAGTTGTGGACATTTTTGTATCTTACAGAAGAATATAGTTCTTTTTAGAACATGGATATTTATTTCAATTATGTCTTGAATCTGAGGCATCCAACAATGCAAGAGGGTCACATATAGATTTAGTGGTGCTTAGGAAGGGTCTGTTGAAGCAAATCAATCTTGATTCAGTGGAATCAGTCTTGATCTACCTAAGCCTCAGTTTCCTCATCTCTAACATCACAGGAATGATTCTTATTCTCTCTGCCTTCCAGGCTTGTTATTGAGCAGATCAAATGGAATCATATGTACACACTTTTTAACTATAAAGCGTTATATAAATGTGAGCTAACATTATAGGACCTTTTGATTTCAAACTTGGGTTCAAAGTGTTGCCCATTGGAGGACAGGATTTAGCCTGAATTTTGTCATCACAGTTGGGTCTTGCAGAACAAGAGCCTGGTACAGAGGGAAGTCACTAAACAAATTTCATAGCCTTGTGATTAAATCCTAAACTGTCTGAGTTATGCAGCTATAGTGCATGAGGGAAAGAATTCAAAATCTGAGATTGATGCAGATGACATCCATCAAAAAAGGCAAAAGAAACACTACAGTTAATTACCAAAGAAGGTTGGCAAGACATTTTGGAATCTGTGCAATGCACTATTGGCTTTCTTTCTTGGGAAGAATATCAATGGAAAATACTAATCAGGTTTTTTTCCATATACCAGTCATCCAAAACCAAACCACCACAAAATTCAACTTTCCACTGTTGGATAGATGTGAAAAAGGGGAAAAATAGGTAGTTCATACCACTCAGAGTTATATGTGGGTTGCTTAAAGATTTCCATAAACAAATTTTTAAAAAGGGAAAGTAGGATATAGTTGTGATGTGTATGTGAGTACGTGTGTGTGTGTGTGTGTGTGTGTGTGGGGGTGTATCTGGACAACTGCCGTCGATCTTTGCTAACAGCTCATTGAATCACCGAATTAAGGAGTTGGAAGGCATCTTAGAAGCTCTGTAATCCAAACCATGTCTGAACAAATATCTCATCTGCAACATCCCTGAAAAGTATTAATTCATCCTCAACTTAGAAAACAACTAAAAAAAGTTGTGAAGGGTTTCACAACTTCCAAAGAAAGCCTATTCCATTTTTGAATAATTCTAATTGTTCAGAAAAAAAATCCTGCAATTTCTTTCTATTCTGTATCATTCAACCCACTGAAGCCAAACAGACAACTCTCATCTTTTTTTCACTTGTCAGTATCAAATAATTGAAGACAAGAGATAATTCCCCTCTTCCAGGCTACACATCCACCATCCCTTCAACTGATCTTTATGTGCCATGGAGTCCTGTCTCCTTACCATTCTGGCTGCTGACCTCTGGATGCAGTCCCATCTTGTCAATATCTTTCCTAAAATATGCCACTCAAATGAAAACAATTCTGCAGATGTGATCTGATCGTGACAGAATGCAGCAGGAATAAATATCACCCCCCTTGTTTGAGAGAATGATGTCTCTCAGTGTAGCCTGGGATCATCTTACTTTTTTGTTTGCCATGTCACAGTGTTATTAAATCTGACACTACATTACACTAAAACTTGTAGATATTTTTCATTTGAACTGCAGTTTTGCCAGGTCTATCCTGGCATTATGAAATTAAAATTTCAAACCCAAGGATAAGACTTTAAATTTCCATATTAAATGCCATTAAATACTATTAATTAATATTAACTAATAGTAAATTAGTAGTTTCTATGTTATCAAAACCTTTCAAGATCCTATTATTCACCATGTATCTCCTTCCATTTTCTTGAATATGACTTTTAAATAAATATGCCATCTAGGTCTTATCCAAATCATTGATTAAAAATGATAAAAAAGCAAAGAGAGATCCTAGGAACCCACTAGTAGATGCCCTGTTCTGGGTTCATTTCAGACTATTAGTGATGACTTTGGGGGGATGGTCATTGGTCCAAGTAACAACATACCTAACTATACTACCTTCTAGCACACATCTCTCTGTTTTGTCCTCAACAACATCATCTGTGAGACTTTTAAGTGTTTTACTGATATATAGTGCTACCGTGGGAGAGGGGAATATCCTCAATCTGAAATCAATTGATTTAATATAATCACTGAAAGACTAAATGAAGTTTTGTATATTTACACAAGATGGTTTATAAAACCCTATGCTTTCTTGAGAGATAGCTAGGTGGCACAGTGGATAGTTGCTGGGACTGTAGTCAGGATAACCTGAATTCAAATCTAGCCGTAGACAGTTACAAGTTGTGTGATTCAGGAATGTCACTTAACTTCTGTCTGCTTCTGTTTCCTCATGTCTAAAATAAGGTTCATAATGGTATGCACCTCACAGGTTGTTCTGGGGATTAAATGAGATAATATTTGTAAAGTGCTTAGCAAAGTGACTAGCACATAGTAGGTGCTTAATAAATGCCTATTTTCTTCCTTGCTTCTTTTTTGTAAGGCATGAATCTCTGATTGGGTCAATAAAGAGAGCAGCATGAATAGCTAAGCCAAATCCACCGAGTCTATGTATAAAATAGCTCTCAGTCCATTGACAACTCACTTATATCCAGTGTTGGAAGACATCAGTTTGGGAGTCGGAGAGTCTAGTTCAAGCCAAGTCCCTGGAAAGAAACCATTATTGGGAATTGGGTGAGGAAGATTTTTTTCCTCTCTTTTCTCCCCTGTCTCTTGCACTGACCATGTCCTCAGAATGAAGGGACCAGGAGGAAATAATGTATCCAACTGGGAGTGATTGACACAGCGAAAAACATGGACAAACACAGATACAGACAGATATGTGAGGATGACTACCTAAGAGAGGAAGCAGCTTTAAGGAGTAGTTCATGCTCTAGAAAAGAGTAGTGACTATGGACTTAATAAAGAACTTCTGTGAGTCAAAAGTCCTAGCCACAATATTCTCTATGTTTCTCTTACTATCACTACATTCTAAGCTTGTGCCCACTCTCCCCTGGGATACTATGTATATTTGTGGGAGAGTATGTCCCATTCTATTTTTTTGGGGGGGGAAATCATTTTTGTATGAACTGTTCCTGCTCTATACTTGCTTGGTTAATATTCATTCTAAAAGCTAATTAAGTCTGGCTAACAATCAGTGGGAATCCAAGTTGGTGGAAGTTTGTGAGCAACAGAGCTAGAACCTTAAGCCTCTTTTGATTATCCCTGAAAAGTAGTCAGTCAATCTATGGGGACCTAACCTCCTGGTACTAATGAGAGTTTGGTGTATGAGTCCAGGTAGGCTACTGTACTATTTCTAAAGCATTCCTTAATCTACCAGCATAATAACTGCTACAAAATAAAATAAACAGATAAATGGACAGATTATCAGATAAATTAATAAGTGAGGGTAAATTGGTATGAATTGTCCTTGATAAAATTATGCTTGTTTCAGTGTTTTCCCAACTTCCATTTCTAAATGCTTACAATCTATTTATTTAATTATAAATTCTAAATTTTTTTCCAAGACTCAGTCAAACTCACTGACTTGTAGTTGTGTGATGCATGTTCTTATTTCCTTTAAAAATTAGAATATTTGGTCTCTTAATTTTGTGGCTTCTTTTCTGTTTTTCACAGATTAGAAAAGCAGTCATAATGGCAACTACTTTCAGTACCCTAGAATATAGCTTTTCCAAGCTCCATTTGTCTTGGGCTCTAACTTTCTTTACCATTTCCATTTTATCCTTCGCAATATTAAAACTATTATTGGAAGAGAAAACAGAAATGAATTATGAGTTGAGAAGTTTTGCCTTCTTTCTCTCATCTGTTATATGCATATATAACAGATACTGCCTAATCCTACACCCTGTACCTTTGTGACTGGGCAAATCATTCGACCCCTTTAGACTTCACTTCCTTCATCTATTGAATAAGGAATTTGGATTAGAAGTCCTCTAAAATTCCACTACGGTTTAAGTATATGGTGGTGTGATCAACGATTATTTTCCCCCTAGAGGAGTGATGGTGCTCTTGTCAAGAGTAGAGCTAAATAAAAAAAGCTTCTTTTTGTAGTTCTTGCTATTGTCAATCATAGTTCATACTCAGCTCTTACCTTCTGAGATGTTTTTCATACTAATCTTTAATATAATTTCTCCATCACCTGCCTTTGTTTCCATCTCCTATATATATCTTATTAAAAAATATGAGTTCATTGATGAGTTTCCTCTGCATCCACATTAATATCTTTAAAAAATTCCAATTTTTGGTTTTTGTCTTCAAAATTTCATTTTTTTATATGTTTCCCATCCCTCTTGGACAACTGCCCATGTGGAACTTTGTATTTTTCTTATCTAATGCTTTGATTCTTCTCTCAAAATATTGGCATGGATTTCTCCTTCTTTTCAAGCATAAATTTTTAAGTTGTTTTTACTTTATTTTAAAATTTTGTTTATTTTTAGCTTTTAACATTCATTTCTACAAGATTTTGAGTTTCAAATTTTCTCTCCATCTATACTCTCTTCCCACCTCAAGATGACATGCATTCTGATTATCCCTTCCCCACGTGTGCCCTCCCTTTAATCATCTCCCCTTCTTATCCCTTCCCCTTTACTTTCTTGAAGGGCAAGATAGATTTCTATACCTCATTGCCTGTATATCATATTTCCCAGTTGCATGTCGAAACAATTTTTTAACATTTGTTTTAAAAACTTTGAGTTCTAGATTCTCTCCCTTCTTCTCTCCCCATCCACCCTCATTGAGAAGGCAAACAATTCAATATAGGTTACACATGCATAGTCATGGAAAACATTTCCATAATACTCATGTTGTGAAAGACTAACTACATTTCCCTCCATCCTATCTGGCCCCCCAATTATTTTGTTTTCTCCTTTGACCCTGTCCTTTTTCAAAAGTGTTTGCCCTCCCCAAATCTGTCCTCCCTTTTATCACCCACATCTAATCCCCTCCCCACCACTTTCCCAGAGAGTAAGATAACCAATTGAGTGTGTATGTTTTTTCCTCTTTAAGTAAAATCCAATGAGAGAAAGATTCGCTCATTGCTTCTCACCTCCCCCCTTTCCCCCTCCATTGTAGAACCTTTTTCTTGTCTCTTTTGTGTAAGATAATTTACCCCATTCTATCTCTTCCTTTCTCCTTCTTCCCATATGTTCCTCTCTCACCCCTATTTCTATTTTGTACATATCATCCCTTCATATTCAACTCACTCTGTGTCATCTATCTATCTATCTGTCTGTCTGTCTGTCTATGTAACTCCTCCAACTATCCTAATTCGAAGAAAGGTCTCATGAGTTACAAATATCATCTTTCCATGTAGGAATGTGAACAGTTAAACTTTAATAAGCATCTTATTATTTCTCTTTCATGTTTACCTTGTCATGCTTCTCTTGATTCTTGTATTTGAAAGTCAAATTTTCTATTCAGCTCTGGTCTTTCCAGCAAGAATGCTTGATAGTCCTCTATTTTGTTGAATATTCATTTTTTTCCCTTGAAGGATTATATTCAATTTTGCCAGGTAAGTGATTCTTGGTTTTAATTCTAGCTCCGCTGATCTCTGGAATATAAGCTGCTAGATCTTGTTCTCCTGATTTGTATTCCCACAATACTCAAATTGTTTCTTTTTTGGTTGCTTGAAACATTTTCTTCCTGACCTGGGAAATTTGAAATTTGGCTACAATATCCCTAGGAATTTTCCTTTTAGGATATCTTTCCAGAGGTGATTGGTAGATTCTTTCCATTTCTATTTTGCCCTCTGATTCTAGAATATGAGGGAAGTTTTCCTTAATAATTTCTTGAAAGATGATGTCTAGGTTCTTATTTTTAAAAGTTTTAAAATTGTCTCTCCTACATCTATTTTCCAGGTCAGTGGTTTTTCCAATGAGATATTTCACATTGTTTTCCAATGTTTCATTTTTAAGGTTCTGTTTTATAATTTCTTGATTACTCATAAAGTCATTAGTTTCTATTTGCTCCATTCTAATTTTGAAGGAATTATTTTCTTAGTGAGCTTTTGGGCCTCCTTTTCCATTTGGCCAATTCTGCTTTTTAAGGCATTCTTCTCCTCTTTGGACTTTTGGACTTCTTTTGCCATTTGGGTTAGTCTATTTTTTGAGGTGTCATTTTCTTAAGTTTTTTTGGGGTCTCCTTTAGCAAGTTGACTTGATTTTCATGATTTTCTTACATCACCCTATTTTTCTTCCCAATTTTTTCTCTACTTTTTTTACTTGATTTTCAAAACCTTTTTTTAAACTCTTCTATGGCCTGCAACCAATTCATATTTTTCTTGGAGGCTTTTGCTGTAGGAGTTTTGACTTTGTTTTTTCTGTTTGTATGTTTTGATCTTCATTGTCACTAAAGTAATGTTCTATAGTCTGAGTTCTTTTATGGTGTTTACACATCTTTCCAGCCAAACATTTGATTTTCTAAGTCTTTGTCAAGGTAGAACTCTGCTTCCAGTGGTGAAGGGAGTCAGGTTCAATATACTGTCCCAGGCCTGAGGGATTTTTGTATCAGTTGCTCACATGATCCCCCACAGTCTATGGGTGCAGAGTTCCAGGAAGCAGCTTCTGCTGCTGCTTCCTCTACCACTAGCTGCTGCCCTTCACCACTCCCACCTCTCTGGGGCTGGGGCCATGCATGCTGCACTCCACTCTCTTCCTGGTGTGATGAGATTTGTTTTACTTTGTCATTTTGGTAGCTCTAGAATTTGTTTTGAGTAATTTTTACAGGTATTTGAAGGGCTTTGGGGGAGAGCTCACAGAAGTCCCTGCTTTCACTCTGCCATTTTGGCTCTGCTTCCCCATAAATTTTTTTTCTTAATAGTATTTTTTCCAATTGCATGTAAATATAGCTTTCAACATTCATTGTAAGATTTTGAGTTCCAAATTTTTCTCCCTAACTCCATTTCCTCCACTGCACAAGACAGCAATCAATCTAAGTTATACATGTACAATCATGTTAAACATATTTTCAAGTTAGTCATATTGTGAAAGAAGAGTCAGAATAAAAGGGAAGAAACTATGAGAAAGGAAAAAAAAATCCAAAAATGTGAAAATATGCTTTGTTCTGTGTTCTGCATTCAGACTCCATAGTTTTTTCTTTGGATGCAGTTAGCATTTTCCATTAGTCTTTGGGAGTGATCTTGGATCATCGTATTGCTGAAAAGACCTAAGTCGGTCATAGCTGATCATTGCACAATGTTGCTGTCACTGTGTACAATATTTTCCTGGTTCTATTCACTTCACTCAGCATGAATTTGTACAAGTCTTTCCAGGTTTTTCTTAGTTCTTATATTTTTTATTTATTTTCTTAATTATTTATATTTTTATTTATATTATTTCTTATGGAACAATACTATTTCATTGCATTCATATATTACAACCTGTTCAGCCATTCCCCAGTTAATGGACATCCCCTCAATTTCTCAATTTTTGACACCACAAAGAGAGCAGCTATAAATATTTTTACATATGTGGTCCTTTTCCCTTTTTTATGATCTCTTTGGGATACAGACCTAATAGTGGCATTGCTGGATCAAAAGGTATGCACAGTTTTATAGTCCTTTGGGTCAATCATAAATTTTAAGACAGAATAGTCAATGCCTCCCCCAAGGTTCTCATCACTTCTACCCCAATACCTAGTCCTTTCTTGTTGCTCAGAATACAGTTTACTTGTCTTTCTTTCATACTTTGAAGAATTAAATTATCATTGGCACAACCCAAAATTTTATTAAAATAAAATTATCAAAGTAAAGTTTCCTCCAAAGAGAAAATTTGACAATTCCCTTTGAAAATTCTCTTTGACGGGGAAATAAGGGCTCCAATAAATGTCTGGAAAGTAGAAATCCTCCGTTTTTGATTAATTTCCAACTCCATTCCACATTTGTGAAGTGTTCCTCAAATTTCTTTTCTCTTTTCTTTGATCTAGTTAGTCTCTAGGACATCCCTACAACAATATCATTTCTACTTTGTTTCTTCTTTTACTCAAATTCTCGTTGATGTGTTTTTTGTCTTTCAGTTCCTGGATTTCTTCAGCTTAGTATATTATGTTTTGGTATAATGCTATCCCATTGTCCCCTTTAGTTATTTTCTTATTTCTAAATAAAGGATATTTTTCTCTAGCTGTGTCACAAGTCCCACCCCACCAAATTGCAGTTATACCTTTGAGATTAATTTTGCCTTCTTGCATTTGAATTTCTAGTTCACCTTTTTAATAACTTTAATAACTTTTAATAACTTTGAACATTTATTTACTGATGTCTAAGGTGCTGTTTCATTTGCTTTCATCTTGATAATTTTCTTCTGTGAATTACTGATCTTCTCAACTGCTATTTTCCCTATACTAAAAATGCTATTTTTTATGGTTTTGGAAAATTTTCTTACCGACCTTCATTTTTCAATTCAAATTCATTTTCATAGTATTTCTAAGACAACATATATCTTTTCACTTATATGACCATTAGGTGTATAGCCACTATGGTGCATTGGATAGGTAGAGAATCTTGAAGTTGGGCAGGCCTTAGTTCAAGGCCTGCCTTTGAAGTCAGGGAAGGAGAGGAAGGAAATAAGTACCTACTATGTGCCAGGTACCGTGCTAAGTACTTTACAAATATTTTTTTCACTTGCTCCTCATAACAACTCTGTAAGGGACGTACTGTTTTTACCTCCATTTTATAGTTGAGAAAACTGAAGTAAACAGTGGTTAAGTGACTTGACTCTAGTAATTCAGCTAGCAT
This sequence comes from Potorous gilbertii, assembly GCA_028658325.1. Lineage (NCBI taxonomy): Eukaryota > Metazoa > Chordata > Mammalia > Diprotodontia > Potoroidae > Potorous > Potorous gilbertii. The sequence continues at coordinate 589,913,902 of CM053770.1, read as the reverse complement.
CTGAGACCAGATTTGAACTCCGTTCTTCCTAACTACAGGGGGAAAAAAAATATATATATATATATATATATAATATATATATACATATACATATATTAACATATTATATACACATATATTATATATAAATATAGTCACATATGAATAAATCTCTAAGAATATAAATGAGAGACAAATTACTGACATGCATTGTTGTATAGGCAGCTGGGTGGAACAGTGGATAGAGTACCAGGCCTGGAGTTAGGAAGACCTGAGTTCAAATCCAACCTCAGACACTTACTAGCTGTGTGACTCTGGGAAAGTCATTTAATTTTGTTTGCTTAGTTCCTTATCTGTAAAATGACCTGGAGAAGGAAATGCAAAACTCCATTTTTCTTGCCATGAAAACCCCAAACAGGGTCATGAAGAATTGGACAGGACTGAACAGCAGCAATGACAGAAACATTGTTAGCTGAGTTTTCTATAATAGAAATTCATTATTCACCAGAAATCACAAGAATAAACCTTCTCAGATCCCTCCCTACTTAGAAAAAAGTTATTACTTGCACTTGAACTTGAGTCAAGTGCATGATTCTTTAATTTTAAGCTGAAAAGTTCTTGACTTGATAATTTCATCTTTTAGAAGACAGAGTCAAGAGGGAGACTGCTCTACTGGACCTGAAGCTAATCTAGAAGGGGGATCTAGTTAGGGAAGTGAAAATTATGGGAGAAATGGGAATACTTGGCTTCTAATTTTTGTATTTCTAAAATTACCTTAAATATTTTAAAAGAAATAGGATGGGTGAAACAGGGGTAGGGTAGGATAGTATTGTATATTAAAAATAAGGTGTAGTCTTATAAGGAAATCCAAGGAGTAAGAGTAAGGGAGAGAAGCATGATGGAAAACATTTTGGAGGTACAGAGCATCTGGACAGAGAGGTGAGATAGGGATCTCAAGAATACATCACAAATCTGTCATAGAAACACAATATATTAGTGAATAGGGTGGGATGATAATGAATAATGAATAGAGAGGTATAGAGTGACCTGCCCATCTGTGTTACCTCTTTCCTATTATTTTTTCTTTCTTCTTTCCTTTTCTCCCCTTCTCTTTCCAAGTCTCCTTCCTTCCCCTTGTCCTTGCCTTGCACTTGTCTCTCCTCTTTCCCCTCTTTTGTATTTCTCCTCCTTCCTCTTCCTTTTCTCCCCAGAACGTAGCAGCCAATAATCTCTTGACTGACTTAAATTATAATTTGATCATCCAAAAGTCAGAGAAACCAATAAAGGAGAATTATTTTCTGGACCTAATTTTCTCCCAAAAGAGGAACATCTGGATGTTGGAGTTAGAGAGGTTGGGAAAATTGGGGGAGAATAGCCACTTTATCGTAGAGTTCACATCTCCACATGCCAAAGTTATGACAGCTGTGGAGCTGTAGTAGATTGAGCACTGGACATAGTCAGATAACTTGGGTTTGACCCACTTCTTCATCTTTTACCATCTGAATGATTTTAGTCAAGTCATTTAATCTCTTGGGGTTCTGTTTCTTTATGTGTAGAATGGAGGAGCTAGAATAAATGACTTCTTAGGATTCCTTTCAGATTCAAAAACTCTAATTGTAAAATGGGGAGAACTCTGATTCAGGATGATATTTGTCAGGACACTTATTTGCTGGGTTACCCTGGGCATGTCACTTCCTAGCCATCCCCATGTTATTGCTAAATTCCCCACTCCTCTATACAACTTTGAAGCTTGACCCTAGTAACAGATGCTCTGATGCATGAGTTACTTAATCTAGCCTAGTAGCCAGGCATTTCCATACATTGCCTCCTCCTCCTCCTTTTCCAGCTTTCTGTTTATGTTTTGTCTTTCCGTTTTAGAATATAAACTCCTTGAGGGCAAAGGCTATCTTTCTTTTATATTTTCATTCATAAGTATCAGGAAATAATAAGTGTTTATAAAGGATTTATCTATATATCTAAGTCATTAAACCTCTGTTTTATGTTTTTCAATCTGATGGGTACCAGGTAGAACCCCAAAATTGTTTTTATGTTTCATTTCTTTAATTATTAATGACTTGAAACATTTTTTTATATTTTTGTCAATAACTTGGGTTTTTTCCTTTAATAATTTTCTGTTCATAGTCTTTGAGCATTTATTTATTGGACATGGTTCTTCTTTTACATTTGAATCAATTTCTTATATATCTTGGATATGATACTTTTATCAGAGAAACTTGGTGCAAAGTTTTTTCTCAGTTCCCCATTTCCCTTCTAATTTTAGCTGCATTGGTTTTATTTGTGCAGAACCTTCTTTATTCTATGTAATAAAAATTGTCCATTTTTCTCCTATGATCTTTATCATTTAGTCATGAATTCTCTTATTCATAGTTGCAAAAGATATTTCCTTCCTTGCTCCTCAAATTTATGTGATTTTTTTTCAATTTGTCATGTATGTTTTGGAGCTTTCCTTGGTATATGGTGGGAATGATTGGCCTGAAGCTATTTTTTTCTAGACAGCTTTTCAGTTTCCCAAGAAATATTGAAATTTGAATAGTAAGTCCTTAATTCAGAAATTGTGGTATTCAGGTTTATCAAACACTATGCTACTCTCTTTGCTTTTTCTTATTTACATGATACCTAGCACGTCTCTAAATCTCACTTTTCTCATCTCCAAAATCTAGGCAATAAGACTTCATTAGCTACATCACAAGGTTGCTTTGAGTAAAGCATTTGTAATCTTTAAAAAATTGGGTAAATATGAGTGGTTATTTTTATGATTCTACAAAGGGAGAAGACTTAGTACTCAATATCCTGAGCACTAGAACATCTCCAGGTTTTCATGATACTCTACCATCCTGGTTCTCCTTCCACCTGTCTGACTGATCCTTCTCAGTCTTCTTTTCTGGATCTGAAATCAGTTAATGATGCCTATTAATCATGGTGGCCCTCAAACCTCAGTCCTATACCAGCTTTTCTTCTCCCTCAATACTGGTTCTCTATACTATTAGTTTCCATGGATCTCTATGTGGATAATTTTCAGATCTTTTTGATTATCCCTGACCTTTCTCCCTACCACTAGCCTCTCATATCCAACTCCCTATTAGACATCTTAAATCGGATGCCTTGTAGACATCCTAAATTCAACTTGTATAAGATTGAACTCATTATCTTTCCCTCCAAACCTCTCTTTTTCCAAACTTACCTATTACTGTTGCCATGCTCAACTCCTTACTCTCACCTCCCATAGGCAATCAGTTGTCAAATTTCGTAACTTCTACCTCTGTAACATCTCTTACATATCCCCGCTTTGCTCCTCCCACACTGCCACCATGTCTTTGTGCAGGCCTTTATCCCCTCAGGCTTGCACTATTGCAGTCGCCTTTTGGGGTTCTTGCCTAAAATCTTTCCCCATTTCATTCTATACCCCTTACAGCCTTCATGGAAGACAGTATTTCCATCACTCCTTGGCATGTGATTACCTTCCACTGTCTTCACCATTTCCTACTTCTCCTGAGTGTGGTAGACACTTTCTTTCCTTGCTTGACTCTTCTTGCCCACCAATCCTTATGATATACAACCAATATTTCTCATTTTCCATTTGTTTGTAGATGAGAGAAGACCAATGTACCATGACCTCAGGGAATGAGAGAGGCTGTAGACCTACTCAAAATACTTGGGCTCAAGAACTGGTTTTACTACTTAATAGCTCCGTGGCTTCGGGCAAGTCACTTCTTTGGCCTTAGTCTCCTTGTCTGTCAAATAGGGAAAACAATATTTTATGAGCTCTCTCACAGGGTTGTTATGAGAAAAAATACTTTGTTAGGTTGTAAATCGTTACAGAATTGCGAGCTATCCTTCTATCATCATTGCTATTACTGTTCTGTTCCCATTCATTGGCTCAGGTTACCAGCGCCACTGGCTCTCCTAGGTGTGATTCATCAGCTTAAGTGCCCTACAGCAAAAACTCATTGAATATCATCTTATTGCTTTATTTTATATAATACTCTAAATACACATTGAGAGTAACAGCAGGAAGTTAAGACCTATTGTGAACTGAAGCATGCAATAAATGCTAATGAGGACAAAAAAGGAGTTTTTTTAATTATGTTGGAGACAAGCGGGGTATAATAGGAATGTAAGAATATCAAGGAAGGATTTCAGTTCAGTAGGAATATGATAAGAAGAAAGACTTAGAGTTTTAAGTGAGGCCCTCTGGTTCAATGTCTTAGTTTTGTAGAGGAGCAAACTAAGGCCCAGTGTCCTGCCCAAAGTTACATGGATCATGGTGGGAGAGTTGGAATATACCTTGTGGCTCCTATTACCATGACTCAGCAATTTCTTTTTTTTGAGGTTAACATAATTCATATTTATCTCAACATTCTGGTGATTATTGAATACCAGCCTCCAGTACACTCTCCTTCCTTCCTTAATGAGTTCAGGCCTGCGTCACAGTGTTCATCTCCTTGTCAATCCCTGTCCTCATATTTGGAGACTTAGCATAGATATTGATACTCCGCCCAATCACCTAACCTCCCACTTCTTCAACTTACTCATTTTCCATGACCTACTCTTCCATTGCACCTCCACCACACACAAAGATGTTCATATCTTTGATCTTGTCATCACTTACAAATATACCACTTTCATGTTCGTGATCTCTGAAATTCCTTTAATTTGTCTTAATCTATGGTGATTTCACCTCCCTATGCTTTTCAACCATAAAACATATTCTTCATCCTCATTGTGACCTTGAATCTTCTACTTATCAGTTCTTTTCCAGGCCATCACTCCCACGTTGACTATACTTTCCTATCTTGATCCCTTGGAGAATCACTTCAACTCTACGCTGTTCTCTTATCTTGATTACTTTGCCCTAACAAGACTCAGCTCCAGATTGCTTCTATCATCTGTTGCCTTCACTCCTATATACATACTGCTTAGTTAAACTGAAGAAAATCACTAAACTGTGCTGATTGGGTCCACTTGAAATTTATATTACAAAATTTCATCTGGGTCCTCACTGTGGCAAGGCAACCCTTTGCATCTCCCTACTTGACTCACCACAGCAGCTGTTCCAAACCTTTTCATTCTTCCTCAAGCCTCCAAGAGTTCCCCTTCCTTTAGCCTATCACTGTCAGATAAGAACCTTGCCTCATATTTCTTTGAAGAAACGGAGACAATTTACTGATTTACTTTTTCTTTGTTTTAGTCATCTAATATTACTCACAGTTATATTCTGCTGCTACCTCCTCCTTCACCCCATCTCATAAGGTAAGGTGTCTCTTCTCCTTACTAGGGCAAACCCCCTACCTGGACAAATGATCTATTCCATCCCCTCTTCTCCAACAGGTTTCCCCTTTATTTCAATCATTCTGTCACTAATCTTTGATCTCTTTTTGTATACTAGCTAATTTTCTACTGTCTACAAAATATACCCAAGTCTCTAACATCCTTAAAAAAATCCTCCCTTGATCCATACATCCCTGCCAGTGATAATTTTATATCTGTCTCTTCCCCTTTCTGGGTCTAAACTTCTTGAGAAGATTGACTACAATCGATGTTTTAACTTCTTTTCTTAACTCTTCACAGATTGTCTTCTGACATCATCATTCAGTTGAAACTGCTTTATCAAAAATTATCAGTCACCTCTTAATTGTCAAATCTATTGGTCTTTTCTCAATCCTCAACCTTCTTGACCTTTTTGTGGCCTTTGATACTGTCAATTACTCTCTTCTCCTAGATTCTCTCTCTCTTCTCCCTCCTTCCCTCCTTCTCCCTCTCCCTCTCCCTCCAAGTTCTCCTCCTGACTGTCCAACAGTCTCCTTTGCTAACTAATCTTTATCCAGTTCATGTCAGCACTCTTCAGTTCTTCTTCCATATTATTTTCCTTGGTGATATCATCAGATCCTTTGGATCTTTTTCTTTGCAGATGACTCTCAGATCTATTTATCTAGCTCTAACTTTTCTCCTAACCTCACCTCACATCTTCAACTACCTATCAGTTATCTCAAACTGTATATTCCAGAGTCATCTTAAATGCAAACTGTACTCATCTTTTCCAAAAAAAAATATTCCCTCTTCTTAATTTTCCTACTATTGTTGTGAATACACTATTCTCCCAGTCACTCCAGCTTGCAACTTCTGTGTCATCATTGACTCCTCATCCTCTTACCCCTCATGTTCAGTCTGCTGCCAAGGTCTCTAAATTTTGCCTTTCTAACATCTCTTCTCTATGCCCCCTTCCCTCCTTTGATATGGCCACCACACTGCAGCAGGCCCTCATCACCTCATTCCTGGATTACTGCAATCACCTGAGGTAGGGTTGACATCCCTACCTCAGAATCTCTCCCAGCTCCAGTGCATTTTCCACTTAGCTGTCAAATTGAAATATCTAAAAAGCACATTTGACCATGTCAATAGCACCTCCATCCAATCCAGACCAGTGGTTCTCTATTGTCTTTAGGTTCAAATATAAGCACATCCATTTGACTCTTAAAGCCTTCCATAACTTGACCCCTTCCTATATTTCCAGTCTCCTCCCACCCAACTCTCCCTCAACACCCCTCCCCCCACTCTATGAGCCAGTGAAACTGTCCTCCTTACTGTCTCTTGAACACAACAGTCCATTTTTCAATTATGAGTATTTTCATTGGATGTGTCCCATTTCTGGAACTCTCTCCTTCCTCATCTCTGATTCTTTACTTCCCAGGTTTCCTTAAATTGCCAACTAAAGGCCCACTTTTTACAAGAAAACTTTCCTAGCCTTTTAATGCCGCTGAGACTATTTCTAAATTATCTTATAGAAATACTCTTTGTACATAGTTGTTGGCACATTCTTCCCTCCTTAGACTCTGACCTCAGAGAGAGATAAAGAGAGACTATTTTTGTTTGGTGTTTTCTTTTTCTTGGATCTTCTGTGATTCTTAGGGTCTTTGGCACCTAGTTGGGGCTTAATAAGTGTCTGCAAAAAAGAACACAATAATCAACTCTTGTTTTGCATCTGCTTTCCTTACCAAAGAAAATGATCTTTAAGCTAGGAAATATATATGAGGAAAGAATGATTAGGAAAATAAAACCTAAGACTACTTAAGAGATGATAAGATAGCATTTAACTATCCCAATTAAAAGTCACCTTGTCCAGGGGAACTATAGATAGAACTGCAGATGGGATTGATGGGCAATAGTCAGTTATCTTTGAGGCAGTTATCAGCTAAACTAGTAGCATTTATGAAGTGCTTACTGCATTATAGACATTCATATAGGCATTGAACATGCCTATATGAAAAAAGGAAGAAAGAGTCTCTCCTTTCAAGGAGGTCAATTTAGAGTTATGGAAATAACATATAAACAATTATCTATAAACAAGGTGCATACAGGATAAAATGGAAGTATAATTATAAGGAAGCACTGGCAGTGAGGGGAAATAGGGAGACCAAGAAAACGTTTCTACAAAAGATGGGATTTGATCAAAATGTTACAGGGATTCAAAGAGGCCAGAAGGCAGAAGAGGGAGAACATTTCTGGTATGTGGGCTTGGAAAGGAGGCAGCCACTGGGAAGGCATGAAATAGAGAGATGGAATAGTACAGTGCCTTAGGGCTCTGCCTTTAGCATTGCTCTGTTCATCATACTCTGTCAATAACTTGAATGATGGCACACCAGGTACCCACCAGGTGAGCACCCAGAAATGAATCACAAAGTGGGGGAAGTGATTATTTCAGAGGCTTAGGATTTCTAGACAAAGTAACACTCATTGTAGTGATGCACAGGATCAATTCAGTCTCTCAGTTAAATATTTATTAATTACTTATTATGTGCTAGACACTGTACTACGGATCTAAAGAAAGACAAAATCATGCATACATGCTTCCTTCTTCACCAGACTCTAAGTCCTTGAGAGGAGGGACTATTTTTTTGTGAGGTGGGGTGGGTTGCTTTCCTTCATAGTCGGTGCCAGTCAATACAACTTACATTTTGTAAATACTTGTTGAGTTACAGTCCCTACCTTTAAGGAGCTAATGTTTGAACTGGGGAGATAGTATGTAAATAATAATATACCCAGAGTAGATAGGAAGTAGTCTCATAGGGAAGGCAATGGAAGTGGAATGAGGAGAACATGAAAGACTTCTTGAAGAAGACAGGCTTTGAACTGAATCTTGAAAGAAGTTGAAGCAATCTGTAAATGGCAGTGATGAGGAAGAACATTATTCCAGGCATGAGTATTAGATATGGAAAGGCATAGAAGGTGAAATTGAAGGGAAAGAGAATAAGTATTTATTAAATGCCTTTTACGTTCAAGGCACTAGGTTAAGTGCTTTACAAATACTCATTTGATCAAAGATACAGAGACAGTAGTTAGAGGGTTGTGTCTGTGTGGAAAAAGACCTAGGAATGTTAACTCAATGTGAGTGAAGAGGGTTTTTGGGCTGGCAAAATTACTGTGATCTTATACCATAGTAATAGAAGTATAGTATTCAAAATCATGGAGGTGGTAGTTCCATTGCACAATACCCTGGTCAGAACACATCTGAAGTATTAAATTCAGTTACAGGCACCATCTTTTAAGAACATTTAAAAAAGCTGGTACAAATACAGAAGAAGATAAGGAGACTCATAATAAAGAGAATGAATCAATTGTTGGTACTTAGTTTAGAGTCATTTTCAAATATTTAAAGGGTTGCTATATAGAAGAGAAACAAGTCTTATTCTTCTTGGTTCAAGAACTAAAGCCAAAGGATCGAATTTACAAGGAGATAGGCTAATCTAGGGTCAATGTAAGAAATAGTCTGCCAGACAAAGAAACTCCCAAACTTCTATTTGGCAAAGCTGTCCAAAGACAGAATGGGTTCCCCTGAAGAATGGTGGGACCATGGTACCTAAAGTAGAACCTAGATGACCACATATTGGGGATATTATAGAGCAATTCTTAATTTGGGAAGCACTTAGACTAGAAACCCTTTGAATTCCCTTCCAACTTTGACATTCTATGACCCTGCCTCTCTTAAATTCCTACCAAGGGAAGAACATTTCATAACCTAACTTTGGGGAAAACAATACACTTGACTTCAGTAATGAAGAGAGAGGAGACGAAGAAAGGGAACATAAATTGACAGATCTGGTGTAATGGAGACTTCATTGCCTTGAGGCACTTTGATCATGAGTTTCAAGTTTGCCTGCTCTCCATGTGTGCCAAAGTTGGCTTTAATTTAGGAGAGTGGAACAAGTGATATAGGTTGCCTCCACAGGAGAAGAGAGGGATGCAGAACTTTGGCTACAACAAACCAAATGCAAAAGGAGCTCCTTTGAATGTGCTGCTTCTCTGGGACACATCAGTAAGGTCTTTGTAATGCTGTAGACTTGTTTCTGGGTTGAGGTTGATTTTCCATGGACTTGGGGGGTAGATTTTTGACTTTGCTTATTTTATTTCTTCTCCTCAAATTTTAATTGCATGGTTTTATATAATACTGTAGTTCCTGTTCTGGGCACAAATGTTTTCCTGGTGGGTCCTTTAAAATTCCATAAATAAATTTGCATAATTGGCTATGGCAGGTCTAGCATGATGTTTATATGTGTCTTGCATTTCTTTGGATCGAAGAGGCAGTTTGTGTGGATTGGTGACAATCCTGGAGACAAATATTTTGACCGCAATTATTATTTATTTCATCATACACATTATCAGATGGTGGGGTCTGTGGTACCGACATAGGAGATGAACTATATTTTGAGTGCATGTTTGGGAAAGGCCAGAAGTGCTAGCAATTATATTGACACTCAAAACTACTCAAAAGTAATTTCCAAGTGGAATGCTTGAATCCACATCCATAGTATTCAGTTTGAACTAATTCCTATTTGTTGAATACCAGTACCACCCTCTGTTTCATGGCCACAGAGAAACTGCCAACTCTTGATGGTAGATAACATGGAGAGATGAGTGAGGAGGTTTTGAGGGACTAAGGCAAGTTCATCCCAGAAGTATACCTCAGTGATGGTGGTATCATTCTTGTCCATACGAAAATCATAAAGCTTCAATTTTCTTCTGGTGAAAAATGCACCAGAGAATGTCTTGAAAATGTGTAGCTTACAGTGATGTCACTGAGGGTTTGCCTGATGGCACCAAAATTTAGAAAGCAATGACAGCACACAATTCCTTGTGCAGGGTAGAAAAAGCTGAGTTTAGCAACAGTAATGTGTTCAAATATGAAATGGTTAGAAGACCATTTCCTCTGCTCTTTCCCTTGGTAGGTGTACTCCAGGTGAGCTACTCCTTGACAGAGTTTTTTGTTGCTCCTTCCTTCACCTCTCATGGATGACCACTTTCCCAACAGATACTTTAAGGAGCCCCAGCTTGCACCTTTGCTCACAGTGGAGAGTCTTGAGCTCTCTTCCTCTATTCTGTCATTCAATGGTATCCTAGGATCTCCCTCCACAAATTCCTTAATCAACTGAATTTATCTAAAACACTGATTTGAGGATACATTTTTTGTTTCACCAGGCACCAAACTATCTAGTTACAGCTCTGCTTGAGGGTATTTGAAGTATTTGCTTTGTGTGGAAAGTCCTGGGGCACTATAGCAGGAACCAGTGACAGTTAATATTCATTTATGAATCAGCTGCTAATAGAGGTCATGCCCTTGCAAAGTCAGAGACTCACAATTCACTGTGATTATCCTATCACTTCCCACCCAGTGCTATTCATGATTGTTGACTGTTTCCTGGATATTCGATGTCTTCTTTGGCCTTGCCTGCAGGATACTTTTACTTTTGGCTTTCCCACACCTCTATAGGGGGTATTCTTGGACTGCACCCATAGATATGAATTTGGTGAATGCTTCTACCCATGATCTTCTCATTTCCGGAAGCTACTTATAAAAATGAGTTACTGTCATGGACAGGTACTTAGACTCAACTGCCCTTGCGCAACCTTCCATCTGTGGCACAGGTTGGGATTGGTACTAGTGGAGAATGAGAAAACAAACAAACAAACACAACAGGAAACTAAAACATAAATAACCAAGCAAAAAAACAGGAAACAGATTCCCAAGTTTTAAATAGTTTATATAGTGGGGAAGGCAAAGCATTCATGAAATAAGATGGCAATAATTATCGTGAAATGCAACAAATGAAAATGATATAGTACTGATTGAATGGAATCATAGACTCTTAGATTTGGAAGGGTCTTAGAAACCATCTAATCCAACCTCACTCTGAGTTCAGAAATCTCTTCTACAGAACCTTTTGCAGATGATCAGCCAGACCCCCTCACACTTGTAGTGTGAAAACACTCATCACATTGCAAGCTCTTGCACTGAGCCCTTGTGATTACTAGTTCTAATTGTTGGAAAATTGTTCCTTATTTTTAAGTTGAAATTTGTGTTTCTGTAATTTCTATCCATTGACTCTAACTTTGCCCTAAGAATAACACAGAATATACGTAGACGCGTATATATATGTATACATATATATACGCGTCTACGTATATTCTCTTCCACATGATATCTTTGAACCAATTTGTGGTCGTTCAGTTATTTTTAAGTAGGGTCCAACTCTCTGTAACCCCATTTGGGCTTTTCTTGGCAAAGATATTGGAAGAGTTTGTCTTTTCCTTCTCCCATTGATTTTACAAGGGAGGAAACTGAGACAAACAGGGTTCAGTTACATGCCCAGCATCATACAGCTAGCAAGTGTCTGAGCTGGATTTGAACTCAGGAAGATGACTTCAGGTCAAGCAATCTATCCACTTTACCACCTAGCTGGCAGTTTGAGAGAAGCTTCTTGGCATTTTAGATTGAATGGGTGCTCATTTAATTGTAGAATCTAAAAGCTACAAAGGACCTCAACGTGTTCTGTGTTTGAATTCTGAATTCACCAATATCTACATTACAATATATATGAAAATGATTTGACTTAAAAAGGAGCCAATTTTTAAACATCTGGCCTTGAGCAGTTCAATTCTGCTGTGTATTATTCTATGTTACAATCACTCTTACACTTGAGATTTTTTTCTCTTATATTTAAGTAGACCATCTTCCTGCATTCTTCCTGTCTATTTGACCCCTTACTTTGTCCCAGAAAGCAAGCATTAAGTTAGCCTGACCTACTCTTCACAAAGACATAGTGCCTGCAAGCCACTACTTAGTGATCTTTTAGGTGACTTCCAAATGCTGCAAATGGTTGGAAGGCAAGGGTAGGATTCACTGCAGCAAACTGGATTTTCTAAAATTCAAAATGCAGCACAAACCACCCAGATTCTGTGCTTCTAATGAAGAACTTCATGTTTCATAGTATTCATTGGCCTCATCTTGAGAAAGCCTGAAAATGCATCCAATGAATTAATTTTAGGGAAGCAGTAAATGTCATGGAGGATTTACGTGTGATTGCCACAGGTAGAAAATGTTAGATAATAAAGTGCAGACTGGTAGCTTAATTTTCATTTCCTGAGGATAGCAGCTTGTTATACTGATCTTAGAAAAAAGCTGGAAAATCCTGGAATGGAATTTTCTATCTGGAAACAAAAAGGTTATATATAGTGGGTTTTCTGAATAGATTCCTTATCTGAGAATTATTTCACAAGATCTGCCCCTTATCAGAACTAAAAGCACTGCAAAACCTTATACCTTTGATGACATTCTAATCTCATATTCTAATTAGTATTGTATCTATTTATGTACAGGTCTTACTATATCTCTCCAGTTAGAATATATAATAAAAGCCTTAGGGATTTTTGTTGTTCAGTCCTGTCTGATTCTTTGTGACCTCGTTTGGGGTTTTCCTGGCAAAGATACTGGGATGGTTTGTCATTTTTTTTTCCAGCTCATTTTACAGTTAAGGAAACTGAGGCAAACATGGTGACTTGCGCAGAGTCATACAGTTGGTAAGTGTCTGAGGTCACATTGAACTCATGAAGATAAGCCTTCCTGACTCCAGGCCTGACTCTTTATCCACTGTGCTACTTAGCAGCTCCCACCTTAAGGATAGGATGTCCTGTCTAAACATTGTCCATTGTATTGCCTCCAGTGTCTACCAGGGTGTTTTGTAAAGAGAAACTATTTAAGATCTGTTGAAGGAATGAAAAATTTTCATTCAAAACTCATTTCCTGATCCTTTTGTTGAGACTGAATATGGAAGAAAGTGATCTATTATTAGATGGTTTTTTTCCTGATCATGTTGTTTTATCACTGTAGGGAATTCCTGATGTAGAAACTCACTCAATCTAACAAATGGGCAACTTGTCTATCTATAAAACTTCTTGGAGAAAGTGAGAAGTAATATGATTTGCCCTGACTCATATAGTTAACCAAGATATATCAGAGTTAGAATTTGAATATTGATCTATGCTGCCTCTAGTCCTGTATCTAGTATATACTTAATAAATGTTAGTTGGAGGAAACTATCATTACTTCTAATAATAGCTATCTTTTATATAGTGACTTAAGGTTCACAAAGCACTTTACAAACTTTATTTCATTTAACACAGCCACCCTGGGAGATAGATTATATTATAATCTTGATTTACAGATAAGGAAACCAAGACAAATAGAAGTTAAGTGACTTGGCCAGAGTCTGAAGCTGGATTTGAGCTCTGTTCTTCTGGACTCAAAAGTCCTTTGCTGTATCGACTGTGCCATCTAACTACCTTCTATGTCACTTTTGAGTCGAAAAAGTGCATGCAACATTTAGATGAGCATGGATATAAGAATGAGGAGCTGAATTGAATCTTTAAATTTTCATTTTGAAAGTGAGAATGAACGTGAGTACATATAATTGTCACCATTTAGTGGCCATTGAACCTTAGATCTTTATATTGGAAAGGGACTTAGTGGTTATCTAATTCCATCTTGAATTTAATGGAGTACAACATATTTATCAAATCCTATGCTTCCTGGATAAGCTTTCACTTAAGCCTGCATACCCCTTTCACATTCTTATCGATCAAAATTCTATCCATCCTTCAAAGCCCTCCTTAAATCCCATTTCCTCCAAAAAGCTTTTTCTGATCATTTCAACTAGAAGAGATCCTTCCCATTGAAATCATATAGAATTTTCCCTTCTATTAATCTCCATACCCTAATTTGTATGTCTGTGAAAGTCTTATTTCCTCACCTGTCTCCTAGTCATATACTATGTAGTATCTTTTTTTTTTTGGAACCTCCTTATCATATATCTCAGTACCTTGCACATAAGAGATGCTCAGTATGTTTGTTGATCTGTTTTCATGGTTGTTGACTTGGAAAACTCTGGCAGATGATCATCCAGACTCTTGAATATTCCACATGAGGAGAGGTTCATTTCCATTGTTTTTCAGTTGTTTCAATTGTGCCTCCCATTTTTTCTGACAGAGATATTAGAGAGGTTTGCTATGAATTTCTCTGAACCAAACAGGGTTAAGTGACTTGCCCAGAATCACACAGTTAGGAAGTGTCTGAGGCTGGATTTAAGCCCAGAAATAGGAGTCTTCCTAATTTTAGACCAGGCACTCTGTACACAGTTCCACCTAGCTGCTATACATACTTGGATAACTTTAATTATTAGGAAGATCTTCCTATTATTGAATCAATATATCTTATCTGTAACTTTGAAGTAATTAATGACAGTCAACTTTGATGTTTTTGTTTACAAAGTGTTTTACACACACTATAGCTTTTGAGACTTACAACAACCCTGTGAAATAGGTAGTGCAGGAAGACTATCACCATTTTACAGATGAGGAAACAGACTCATAACAGCAGAGAGACTTGCTCAAAGTCACACAACTAGCGTTTAGCAGGGGCCAGGATTCAGGTTTAGCTTCTTGCAGTCCTGATGTAAATACTCTTTACACTAGGACCATAAAACCATGGAACTTAGGCCTTTAAGTTAGAAGTAATTTTTCATAATTTTGAAACATTATTTTACAGATGAGAAAACTGAATATTATAGTGCCTATGTGTCTTTCACCGTATCTCGCAGGTACTAACAGAGCAGGGCTATGACTCAAAGCCAGGTCTTCTGTTTCTAAATCACTGTCCTATGATCCAGGCTGCTATGCCACCCCTGTCTCAGAAGTTAAATGGAATAAAGCTAATTCCATATAAAAAATCAATATCTCTCCAAATATTGAAAAATGACTGCTATGACTTTCATGATTTCTCCCCCCCATCTCCCCACCCCTGTTAAAAACTCAAATTCCTTTAAGAACTTTTCATACGATAATATTACTAGGTGGCACAGTGGATAGAGTGCTGGGCCTGGAGTTAGGAAGACTGATGTTTCTGAGTTCAAATCTGACCTCAGACACTGATTGGCTATGTGATCCTGGGCAGGTCACTCAATCTCATTTGCCTCAGTTTCCTCATCTGTAAAATGAGTGGGAGAAGGAAATGGCAAACCACTCTAGTATCTTTGCCAAGAAAACCCCAAATGCGGTCCCAGAGTCTGACATGACTGAAAAGCGACTGACCAGCAATGAACACTACCCTATTTACTCACCTGTGGGTACAACCCTCTTTGTCAGATGAGATGATATGCATAATGCTCTTTCTAAACTTTAGTGCATTATATAAGTGCTAGTTGTTGTTGTTGTCAGTGCCTATATTAAAATGCAGTTCATGAACTGAATATAGAATCCAGGTGTAGCATGAATAGTATTTAATATAAAGATTCTTTTGCCATATTTTTTCTGGACTTTATATTTCTCTCAATGTAACCTGAGATTGCATTCCTCCCCTAGGGTCCTTTCTGATACTAACAACCTAATTGCTAGAATTTATGCACTTATATAGTTCTTTAAAGTTTGCAAATCACTTTACAAATCTCTCCTGTGATCCTCTCGGCAACCATGGAGAGTAGGTGCTACTATTATCCTTTATTTTATAGATGAGGAAACTAAGCAGACAGATAGTTAAGTGATAAACCCAGGATCTTACAGCTTGTGTCTGATGCTAGATTGGAACTTAAGTCTTCATTACTTCAAGTCCAAAACTTTATCCACTCTACCATCTAACTGGCTTTTGGTATAGAGTAAACCCTTGCCTCTATACGCTGGTGGAACTTAAGTTTAATCAGTTTCTATCAAGTATGGTCTCTCTGCTTAACTGTGTATCTTTTATTTGAAGACTAGTATAATTTTAGAGAGAATCATCACCTGATTGATCACAAAATAATGAACTTTTTGGCCACAGCAACTCTCAAATATCAACTACTAAATCCTTGAGGAGGAGGTGACCCTCATTCTGATGAAATAAATCACAGATCACTAAAATATTGAAAGATTGGATTGCTTTGGGTTCCACTATATCTCACGATTGACTTACTTTGTATTTGTAATCAACTGAAATTTTATCTATATTTATACTCTAGTTGGGCTTCAACACTCAGCATTAACTGGGTTAACAAAACAACAACCTTGATTAAAAAACAAGTGGTGACATTGCTTGTTGCTGGTGGCCCTGAGCAAATAGAAATACTCTATCTCCAAATAGGTTACTGATTTTGAAGACTCATTCCAATGACATACTCATTTTTATAATGTCACTCTGAATAGGCCAAGGTTGCATAGCAAAATGAATGTTAAACTGAGTTCAGGGTATTTAAAACTACTGCTTGAGCTAAGCAAAGTTGGGAAACAGCATTGAGGTATTTCTTCAATTGAATCTTGCTACAATATGATATTTCTAAATTTTATATTCTAAATGCAAATTTGTAGACCTTCTTAGAACAAAGGAAGCCAGGATAGGTCTGAAGGAAATTGGTAAAAGAAATGGAATCAAGTTGGTTTTTCATAAAATGGTCTTGTGGGATTTTCTATTTTCCCAATGATATTGGCATAAATGTAAACAGGATAAACCATCCCATTTCCTTCTTTCCCCAAATGAAATGATATACAAATCAGCCTACTTCCTTTTTTAATTTTGCTTCAAACACTGGGTGACTGAGGATATGTGATTCAAGATGATACTGCCCCCTACACAGTACTGCTCTCTGAATAGAGGAGGTACTCTTGGCAGGAGAATTAATGGATGGTGCTGTTAAGTATGAATGTAGTCATGTAAGAAATAGTTTATTAGTCCCATAAACTTGTGTATACAAGAAAAGAAAGGTCCACAGAATAATTTGTTGTGATTTTTTGTAATTTTTTTTTAATTCATAAAAAACTTATTTGCAAAGCACATTTGTTCTAAAATATTTCCCCTATATTCAGGAAGGCAGTCAATCTGGGGAGTGATGCACGGGTGAAATTGAAGCAGTTTGTTTGGTATACACAGAGATGAGGAAGGACAGACAAGTTTCAAAAGGAACAGATATTTGTATCTTGTGGTGAACCACTAGCTGAAAATGTCAACCATACACTGTTTTTGGGAAAAAGGAAACATTTTATTGGGACTATGGTATGAAGGAACTGTGAAGTAACTTCCCACCATACTTAGCATTAGTCAGCCCTTGGTACGACTTGGAGGTTCACGACTTAAGTAAGATGTGGTTGATTTTTACAGAATCTGGAGGAAAAAAAAGGAAAAAAAAATAAAGCCAGTGAGTTGGAGATTGGAAAACAGGAGAAAAAGGGAGAAAAGTGAGAGAGGAACTGGGGTCATTTACCCTGGAGTAATATGAGAGAAAAGAAAAACAATGTCCAAGAATATGTGTTAATTGCATGATTAGGAATACACCCAGTTTTCAGAATCCTGAAGGAAAATTTGGAATGATGGTTAGTAAGTTGAGGTTTTTCATTTTCATTAATAGAAGAAAGGGATATGGAGTTGGAAGAGGCTAAAGCTAAACACTTTCAGACGCACAGGAGCTGTGACAGTATAATATACTTAAAAAGTCAAGAGGCTAGCAGGGAGAGGGATCCATAAACTGCACTGAACATTTTAAAAGGAAAAGGTAGCTACGTAATTTCTTAGCCTCATTAAAGGTAACCTGCAGCTCTGTTGGGTACCAGGAGTCACCTTCCAGGTTCACATGGTCTCTGGGTTTCACCAGGAAGGGCTGCTGATTACAGGACATGTACTCGCATTTGCCGTGACTTACTGCAGTTACAGAAGGTAAATTTGGTGTGGTTGGTGGGGGTGGGAGGGTAGAACACAGCAGGCAATTCATGCTGCAGCCCTGGAAAGGGAAAATAATTTACTCTGGGAGCTTTGGTTGTTAAATCATTTGTGTACTGTGAAATGATTTGTCTGTTAGCACAGGACTTTCTAATCTAAACACCCTTTTCGCTCCTCTTATTCTCCCCACGGCAATGTTAAGCAGGCTATGGCCCCAAGTTTAGAGTATCCTGGAAAATGATTCCCAAGAGGATAGATAAAAGGACCTGCCAAAGCCAGGACTTTTAGAGTGGTGGAGGGGGCTGATCTCATTCATCAGATTTCTGCTACCCTTCTGCCCCCACTTAAGTAGTACACTGTGTACCTCCATGAACCCTTGGCAACTGGTAGTTTCCGTAGAAGACCATACTTTCTCCCCTTTCATCTTTTAGCATCCTTTCTTAGTGTTTTTATCCTTGACACATCTGCTCTCACCGTCCCCTCCACCCCCACCTCCCCAATCCTGTCAAAGCAAGGGTTGGTCAGAGTTCTCTCAGGGAATAAAGGAAGGACATCAGTGATTGCTGGGATGGATGGCTTGCCAGAGAAGAGGACAGATGGATATTCTCACATCGGTACCAAGTAAGAGAGAGGAAACCCAACTCCTGGGGTCTCTATTCCACACACTTACCCTTAGGCTCTATAGCAAGAGCAGTGCCAGCCTTAGAGCGGAAAGCCCCAGAGAGAGGGAAGACCCCGAGGAAAGATCTTAGGGACTGAAGATATCCTGTCTCCCTCCTTCTGTTATGAGGGACTAGAGCATGGATTCCAGGGACGAGGTTGGGGATTGGGTGGGGCACAGAGACTAGAGTACCATATACCTGGCAATAGTGGGTGTCACCTGGTTTTAGAGAAAATGGTGGCTGAGTCAGGGACCAGGGCACAGAGGGGAAGAGAGAAGCCAATTAAGCGCAACGGAGTTCCATTTCCAGCCAGGGAAAGGGGCAAAAATCAGAGATGAAGCCATAGGCAGAGGTGGCAGAATGGTGGAGATTGTGGGGGATTGGGGGGAGGATTGACAAGCGAAGAGCAAAGGCGAGGAGGAAGGAGGAGACAAGTAGGAGGGAAGATTGAAAGGAGGGAAAGGAGACAGGCTGTGGTGGGGCGGTGGAGGGGGAGAACAGGAGGGAGACAAGCAAAGAGAAAGGAGAGGAGGGGAGAAAGGCAGAGGTGGGGAAAGGAGGAGGGAGCCACACGGTGACTGTGTCACACACACACACAGATACACACATACACACGCTCATACACGCGGGCTCACGCATTGGGGTTGGGGGGGAGGACTTGCCAGGAGAGAGGAGATACACAAAGACATGCAGAGAGGGACTGAGCGAGATTCTCACACAAAGACAGCGGGCGGACAGACACGCAGACAGGACCGATTGACACAAAGACGCCTGGTGACAGAGCGAGGAGCAAGGGAGAGCCTGGGAGCCCCCGGCGGCGGCGGTGCCTGCCGCCCCACTCTTGCTCACT
>CM053770.1:589843737-589894289 GCA_028658325.1 Potorous gilbertii | reverse complement strand
TGCTTCCCCCCCCCCCCCAAACAAAGACTGGGAAAATGCCTGCCCCTGAAACTCGGAGCGCGCAGCCAGTCTGTGAATAAGAAGTGAGTACCTTGGCGTGGTTTTTTTTAAAGGTTCGAGGCCCCCTCCCCTTACCCCTGCCCCCCTCAGGTTTTGAATGCTGCATGCATGCCCCATGCTTTCCAGTGCCTGGCAGGGGACAACCAGCTCCAGTGCGGGAGGTAAACCCCTTGTGCCCAGGCGTCATCCCTCTGCCCTCTCGGGCTGCTTCCTCCTCGGGGATAGCCGCCTGGCTCTCTCCAAGCAATGGTAGTCCATCCGGCCTCTGCTTAAGGTCCACACCTTGGGTCTCACTTGGCCAGATCATTTAGGGACAATCGCATTTTTTTCGATCCTATCCTACCCCTCCTTTCCCCCATTTCTGCTTCCTCCCCCCCTTCCCCCCAGTATCCCGAACTTTTGCATCTGCATTGAGTTTTTGTTTTGATTATTTTGAAAGATTTGAGATGGGAGGGGAGGGGAATAGAAGGAGGGGTCTATGAGGGGAAGGGGGGAGGGGGAGGTGAGGATTGCTTAGGGTTATGTTATGAGGGGATTGTCCACACTTGTTGCTACCTGTGTGAGGAGAGAATAAGTGGTGCTGAAGTCTGGCTTCTGCCAGCATCAGGTCTCCTGTCAGAACTCCCGAAGAGTCTGTTTGAAGGATAAGTAAATGGGTGAGGATGGGGAGCATCTGATTAAGAATAGCCTGTCATTAGTTTAGGAACACTCTTTGCCGAGGCAGAAGGAAGAGAAGGGAAAGTTATAACCCCTTTTTCTTTTCTTTGAGTGGCTTCCTTTGGGCTCATACCAAGCGAAGTTACAAACTCATTGATTTCCCATATTTGACTTAGGAAAAAAGATTATTTTTGTTCATTTAGGATGTCACCAAAATTTCTATGTACTCAGTTATTAGAATAGACATCTGATTTGTTTTCGGTAATTGAAAAAGTTTTAATTGCTTGAGGGAAGTAGATTTCTTTGAATTTTAAAAAGAAAAATTCGGACTTTTTCCAGTAATAAATTGAGTGATTGTTATAGGGACATAAGGAAAAGTGGGACGATCTTTTGAGAAGCAGGTGATTTTCAAAGGTTTTCAGGTTATTCAGGTTAGAAAACACCGATTTAAGGGATTATCTGTGTCAATGTGTTGATGGGATTTAGGGGAGCTCTGAGATTTCTTCCAAATGCTAAGTGCAGTGCTTGAGTGTATTGTTTGTCTTTAATATTGTCATTTATCACCTGGATATGCCAATAGAACTTGTCTGTCCATCTAATCACACTTTTCATGATTGCATTGTTTTTTCCTTGAAGACAGTGACTCTGAAAATAATCCTCATTTATCAAGTCTGAACTTTGGCTTTTCTTAATTATATATTATTAAATACATTCATGCTATATTCAGTGGTATAATCAATTATCTTTAAAAAAAACTAATAATAATGGTATAACTCACTGGCATTATTTAAAACAGATGAATATAGTTGGGGAGAAAAATAAACACATATCCATATAGATGTTTATCTATCTGAATACATGTTGAGTTGTCCTCAGAACATTTCCTTTTTTATTTTTTTTTAGTAGATGAAAGAAATATGGTATATTGACTTACAGCTGTGAACTCACTTTTTTTGGGAGAAAAATGAAAAAAAGGGGTATGAGTTCAACTCAGTGAAGAGACCATTTTTTCATTCCCCAACATGTTACAGCTGTGCTCAAGCCCAGAGCTTTAAATAGCTTTGTGTACAAAGCTTCTTGCCTAAGTGCTACTGTAGATTATTTTATAAATGAAACTGTGGTTAGTAGCTATATAGTTTAACTCACAGAGGATAGTCTGGGAGAGGAGATTAGACATGTGAAATATGATGTCTTTACTTCCCTCCTTACTATATGTATTCCTAAGTTTTCAGTTGTATTTGAATATCTCATATGGCTACCTAATGTGTATTTTGCATCATCAAAATTAATGAGTATTTCTATAACGTACAATATAGTAAATACATTTACTGAAATATTGAAATATGCAGTTTAGTAATTCATTCTATGACTATATACTTAGGGAACTTGATACTACAGTCTCTTCTGGTTGAGTTCATGTATCTACTTCCAATCCATTCCCATCTAACAATCAACAGACATTTATTAAGTGGCTATTGTGTGCAAGGTACTATACTTGTAAGGTCATAAGTCAAAAGTATTTTGGTTACAACTCTTAGTAGAGTATTGCCATTCCAATGGTTTTTTGAGACAGATATAATCAAATGTCCTTCAGCAGATGATTGATTCCCTTCTCCCCTTCCCTCTCTCCAAACACAGTAGAATTCTGGCATCTCTTTTATTTTCTAAAAGGGAATCCATTAATGATATTTTTGAATATCTGAGATGAATAATAAATAGCTTCAAAGTTACAGCAGAGTGTATGAGAATTTGTAAGAGGACATATAAATATACCTTAATGGAACAATTATCTTTTTAACAGAGCATGTAGAGTATAAGAGTGTGACGGTAGAAGGCAAAGTTTAAGTTTTCTTTTTCTGTTTGATTAATCCTTATTCAGATACTTGTGAGTTGTACCTAGAATTGTGTTATTGTAAGTAGCAGTGAGTTTTCTTTTTTTTTTAATATATCACAATTGAAAAGAATAAAATTTTATTTGTAGGTCCCATTACTAGGAAAGAGTCTACATGATGCAAAGAAGGTTCAGTGATATTATAAATACTGCTGATTTACTATGTGCAAAAATATTGCTATCTTAAGGACCTTAACGTACAAAAATGATTCTTTCTTTAAACTGCAAAATAGCAAATCATTTCTTATATTTGTTCTGATTGTAAGCTGCTTGAGAACAAGGGTTGTGAGTGTTTTTTTAAAATACATATTAAGTATATATGACTCAAAAAACACTAACAAAAACCCCTATTTATTGTATAGCATGGGAGATGGCTATAAAAAAGCTTGCTGCAGCAAAAGACTATACATTTATAATTTTAAAATGGAATTCTTTGCAAATTCTCATCTTTGCTCAAGTTTCCAGATTCACCTCTTCTCTCATACCACATGATATGAGAGTAAAGATTCCAACCCTTTCTCTGGATAGGTATCCATATATATAGGCTAATGAATCTGAGATTCTAGGAGGTGGTATCTGGTCCGAATATCAGCACTTAGACACTTTCTACCAAGAAAGCAAGGAGAGTTGAAATAAGTTATGCTGACCCCATAAAAAAAAGAAACTTACCCAACCAGAACACCCTAAACCAACTCCAATCTAATACTCGTTCTCTGTTACTACTAGTGGCGGCACCTGACTTGCTGGATCCTAAATCTGCCACTCAGAACTCCAAACCGAGGCTCTCGTTTTCTACAAAACCCACAGTACTTTCTTCCCGGGTGGAGAGTGACACAACTATTAATGTTATGAAATGGAAGACGGTCTCCACGATTTTCCTGGTGGTTGTTGTCTATCTGATCATTGGAGCCACTGTGTTCAAAGCTCTGGAGCAACCTCATGAAATTTCACGGAGGACCACCATTGTGATTCAGAAGCAGACATTCATATCTCAACACTCTTGTGTCAATGCAACTGAGCTGGACGAACTCATCCAGGTAACCTGTATGTAAGGAGCTGCGACTTGTATATTCTCTGAGGAGAAAGGAAAGGGATGGCTTAGACTTTAGAGTAAAGGTTGGCAGTCTCTAAGATGGGTCACTGTGTAGCATAGACAGTGGTCCTCTACCATTCATTTCTCATCATACACATCTCTAAATTTTTTTTCCTTTTTCTGTTTTCTTTCACGTACCCTCAAATAACATTTTTTCCTACTTTTCTTCCCCTTTTCTTTTCCCCATAGCTATATCACAGTTGTAGTACTCATAGATTTTTTTGGGCAGGGGGGAGAATCTTCTGGGAACTCTCTGGTTTAGACAATCTTTTGATCTCTGATCAAATAATAGGATGACTAATTATTGAAGAAAGAAATGTTAAAAAATATGTATATGTTTGGGGGCTCTAAGGAAAGGCTAACACAAGTTAAATGGGAGAGCAACAAAGTGGTTATTTGAAATCAGAAGCAAAGGGAAGCTATTGTACTTATGAGGTGCTCTTCATGGCCAACAAGTTGTTCCTGATTCTATTTGCTCTGATAAGTGTGCATTTATTATAATTGCCTTGGTGTGAGTACATAGGGGGTATTGATTAAGCTACCATTCAGCAGAGTTAAAAGCAATTTACTAGATCCCAGAGGAATGAGTTTATTGATTTGTCCTGACTTAGTTTAACTTAGTTTACAAAATATGAAGAAGGAAAAGATCTGAAAAATTCAATTCAGTTAGACAAGCACTTAGTATGCATCTACAGAATGCAGAATACTGGGGCAAGTAGTCTTAGTATCCATTTTCAGAAGTGGGTATGCCTTTGTTCCTTTCACCTTTTTAAAATGTCTTTATATTGACCAAAATGATGACCCTAGAAATTTCCCAGAAGGAGAGAAATGACTCATTATTTAAAGTAATTTCCATTTATATTTCTCTTACAAATCCTAATTTCTATATTACTTGAAGTCAAATTGGAAGGAAAGTTAATTATTTATAAGTTATCAGCTAATTTTATTCTCTTTATCTCTCAAAGACTACATATTTTCTGAATTTAATGAAATGAACTCCTTGGAGAAGGGAGAATTGTGGGAGAATTGTTATTTCCAAAAAAGTTGCAGGTTCTAGGAACTTTATTATAGTACCCCCACCATATTCTATCTTTCTGGTTTTCCATAAGTCTTTGTCTGTCTTTCTACATTACAACTACACAATTTCATCTTAAAAATTAGATGTCTAAAAGCAATAACCTTATTCAGATGCCTGACCCATAGTACCAGAGGCCTTCGTCCTTCCTGTGTTGCCCATCTCTTTGAGTTCTCTATTGACATGTCCTCTTCCCTTCCATATTTGGCTCACTTGGTGACCCATGTCATATAGGATGGATTATGTAATTCTAGGTAGTGCTGGAAGATGCCCAGAGTCTGCCAAACAACCTACAAGTCATGATATCTTGGTAGACAATATTGACTATTTTGGCCACATTGATTTTGAAATAACTGAAGATTACTTTGATCAAATACAATTCATTTTTACCTTATTGATCTTCATGGACAATAAGGATTGACCTTATTAATTTCTATTGCAAATTGACTTGGGTTTCCTCATTTGTTGAAAATTGCTTTCTTTCAGTTTCTTTTTTTGGCAAGGAAAATTGTGACAATTGAAATTGTCTGTTATTGACTAAATGTGATAACAGCCATTAAAACCATTGCTTCAAGAAGTTTCTTTTTTTCTTGTAGAGAAATCACTACAAGTAACACATTGGCAAGAAAGTAGGACTTGAATTCAGATCTTTGATTCTAAAACAGGTTATTAGGAAGTATGTAAGAGTAGGAGGGAAGAGATGGCAGTAAAGAGAAATCTCATTAAGAGGACCATTGGCAGATGCTGTTAGTCTGACTGTCAACTGGTCTAATGACTCTCATCAGAATTTATCAGGCCAATTTCTTCAAGAATTAGGGAAAGAATTGATCCTTCCCCAGTGTCCTTGCAAGGATAGAATGCTAGTATCACTGAACAAACAGTTCAGGAGGAGGGGTCAAAGGAAGTCCTCTAGAGGAAGAGTTTTGGCTTTGGAATTTCAACACTTCTCTCACAATATGAAGAGAAAAAATCAAGCTGAATTTGTTCTGATGCCAAGAACCATTAAATTAAAATTATTATTTGAAGGAAGAAATACATTTAAGAAATTAAAAAGGTTGTTTTGTCATAGCTAATAAATTCTCAATGCACAGAACACTTCTTACAGTTTTGTTCAGGTATGGTTTTATCTAGACTAAAGAGCTAGTTATATTTCTGACATACATAGTAAGGCATAAAGTGTCTCCTACTTTATAAGTGCTCTAACCTGAGTTCATTTTGTTATTGAGGCAGCTAGGTTGCACAGTGGATAGAGTGCTGTACCTGCTATTAGGAAGCCCCAAAGTCAAACCTAGATACTACATAAAGATGTAACCTTAGGCAAGTCACTTAACATCTGCCTGCCTCAGTTTCCTTATCTGTCAAATAGGAATAATAATAGCATCTATACTCCAGAGTTGTTGTGAGAATCAAATGAAATAATATTTGTGAAGTGCTCCATAAACATTAAAGTGCTATGCTCACACTATCTATTGTTATTCTTGTTTCTGGACGCCAGTATTTTAGTGAGATTGGCCTTTGTGGACATTGTAATTCAGGCTTCAGTTCCTAGATATACATGAGATCCAAAGTCACTTTGTCCTGGATTCAGTTTTTTCATTTGCACAATGAGCGCATTGGACTCGTTGGCCCTGAAGGACCTTTCAACTCTCTATCTATATTCACATCTTATCTTTGAAGGGTAATACATTACTCTGGGGATTACTTTCATAGTTAACACTTGATGTTGGATCATGGGATTGAGAATTAGAAAGGACCTTTACTTCTTCATTTTGAGGAAAGAGAGGCTTAGAATGATTGAACCACTTGTTTGAGGTCTTTTAATAGTAAATAGTGGAGTGAGAATTGGAGGTCAGTATCTAAGACTTCAAATCCAGGGCTTGTTAGACTACATTATGTTGATGTTAGTGTTTTATGTTACCAAACTGGTTAGTTGCTTTGAAAGAGGGACCTTGAAGAAATGGCACTAAATAGGAAAGCGCTGTTGAAGCATGACATCAAGAAAAATCTACAGTATGAGGTTTTTGTTTTTTATTATAAAAAGGACCCAGGCAGAATGTCCACTGGGGGTGAGAGGAGCAGAAGAGATGACCTTTGACTGCTAAGAAAGCAGCATTACAATACTGGTTGTAGGAAATTGAAGGAGAAGAGAAAGTGCTTAGGAATAACTTTTCCTACTAGTATTGACTAACTGGTATTAACTATGCTATATACTATATATATATATATATATATATATATATATATATATACTATAACTATTATATAATAATAGTACTAATACTAGTATTTTATATACACACACACTTCCCCCCACTCCAGCATAAATGTCTCACATTGTTCTATAATTCCAATATAAATAATAGTCTCAGGCTATTTTGTAGCTTCCTGATTTGAATGACAAATGTATTAAAGGTAATTAACTTTTTCTTATTTGAATTCATATCATTCTGGGAATTTAAAAATATATTTTTATGCAGTGATAGTAATACTTTATGCGGTAGTAATGCTTGGTGTTGGTGTTGGGGGGGGGATTATGAGATGTAGGTAGTAGAGTGGATAAAGAACAAGCCTCCAAGTTAGGAAGACCTGGGTTCAAGTTCTGACTCTGACACATACTGGCTGTGTGACCCTGGGAAAGTCACTTAATGTCTTTGTGCCCCAGACAAAATTCCAAAATGACATGGTTCACAGTAGATGTGGATCTGAACTGGTAGATGGAGTTGCCTACACTGGTAAAATTACAGGTCTGATTTCTGTACCTCCACCCCTTCCCTCAAATAAGTTAGCATAGGATTACAAGCTAAAAACAAAAAGCAGCTTGTTGAAGAAAGAATGCTTGGTTCATAAAGGCATGTGAGTGTTAATTAATGAATATTGGTAATTTGCTTTGCAGAGGATAAAGGACATGAGGCTACTATGTGTCATCAAGTATCACTCAAACTGATGTAATAAAGGATTCACCAAAAGGATAGTAACTAAAAATAATGGATAGAAAGGTATCATTGATGCTTTAATCATAAGTTGAGAGAAACCCAGGGGAATTATTGTGATTATTCATTGTAGTGTACTCTTTAAATAGTCTATGGCGGAGTAGTTCTTGAATCTAAACTAGATCACCTGTGATATTAATTTAATTCTAAGCGATGTATCCTAGGCAAATAAACACCCATGGAATGAAATTGATCATAAATAATTGGTAAATGAATTGACCTAATGTAATATTGCCAACAAAAATAACAATACCTAATATTTTTAGCAGTAATAAGCACCTTGCACTTTTATAGGCTAGCTTTATGACTTTTTAAAAGTGCTTTCACATACATTATCTCATTGATCTTTGCCTCAATCTCATGAGGTAAGCAGGGCAGGCGTTATTACCCTTATTTAACAGGTGTGAAACAGAAAGATTAAGTGATTTGCCCAAGGCTGTACACATAGTAATCTTCTTCCCACTCTCACTTCTGTCATCTACCCCAGAATACTTTCCCACCTTTGTCAGTGATTTTCTGATCCACATTCTTCCTTTCTCCTTTCTCCCGGATCCTCTGATACCATCTTCACTGATGTAAATATACATTAATAAGTCTTCTGATACTTGAATCTGTCAGAATTTCTTAACTTTGTCAGCTCTAACTTTTGTCAGACCTCTCCTTTCACTCCATTGCTTCAAAACCCTGGATTATGAAATTCTGTGTTCTGATCCTAACTTAAGGTCTTTCCATCTTTCCTTTCCATTGTGTATGTTTTGAATAGGTAGCAATGTGACCATTGTCTCCTTATATCTTTCCTCTTCTCCTGGTGCATCACACCAATGCTGGCATCATTTGCCACCTTACCTCAGGCCGAATCCTATGATCAGTCATTTACATTTTTTTTTCTGCCACTCTGTCAACATGAGTTAAAATAGCTCTATGCAGATGATTTCCAGAGCTATATCTCCAGCTCTAGTCTGTCTCTTGAGCTTTACTCACTTCTCTCCAATTGCCTCTTAGAAAGGAAAACTCAACATGTCCAAAACAGAGCTCATTATCTTTCCCCCCAAACCTTCTTTCCTCCCACACTTCCCAAACTGTCACAGGTGCTTTCCTTCATTCATCTAATCACCCATATTTATAACATGAATGTTGCAAAGTCAATTCCTCATTCTCACTTTCTTCATATATCTAATCCAGTGTCAAATCTTACCATTTCTAAATTCTCATCTCCTGTGTTTCTCTCCTTCTCTCCACTTATACAATCAATCAGTCAGTCAATATACATTTATTAAGTACCTACAATGTGCCAGTCACTGTACTAAATAAGGCATGCAAAGAAAGATAGAGACAGTCCCTGCTTTCAAGGATCTCACAGTTTAAGGTGCAGACAATATGCAAACATCTATGTACATGTTATATATAGTATAAATTGGAGCTAGTCAACAGAGAAAAGGCACTAGAATTAAAGGTGATGAACAAAGGCCTGTTGAAGGTAGGATTTTAGCTGAGACTTGAAGCAAATCAGGAGATAGAGAAGAGGAGGGAGAGTATTCTAAGCATAGGGGGCAGACAGTGAAAATTCCTGAAGTTGGGAAATGGAGTGTCTTATTGAAGGAACAGTGCAGGCCAGTGTCATTGGCTCACAGAATACATGGAAATGTAAGGTGTAAGAAGACTGAAAAAGTAGGAAAGGCAGGCTATAAAAAGTTTTCAGTGCCAAGCAGAGGATTTTATGTTTAATCCTGAAAGCGATAGGGACCCCTTGAAGTTTATTGAATTGTACGTAGGGGAGGTTAATATGGTAACCTGTGCTTTAGGAAGATCACTTTAATGGCTGAGTGGAGAATGGACCAGAATGGAGAGAGATTTGCAGCAGTTAGACCAACAAATAGTCTGCCTATTGGTAATCCAGGTGTGAGGTGATAAGGGACTTTACCCGGATGATGTCAGTGTCAAAGAAGACAAAGGAGTGGTTATGAGAGATGTTACAAAGGTAAAACTGATAAGACCCTGACAACAGATAGGAGTTGAGGATGATACCTGGGTTGCAAACCTAAGTGACTTGGAGGATATTGATGCCCTCAGTAGTAATAGAGAAGTCATGAAGAGGAGATTTGGGGTAAAGGTAATGAGTTCAGTTTTGGACACCTCTCATCTAGATCATTTCAATAGACTTATAACTGGTCTCCTTTCCTAAGTGTCTCTCCAATCCACTCCCTCCTCTGCTCATTTGCCAATATGATTTTTCTAAAACATAATTCTGAAAATGTTTCTTCTCCTCCCACAGTGAGCTCCAGTGATTCTGGATGACCTACAGGATCAAATAGTAAATCTGCTAATATTTAAAGTTCTTTATAATTTGACCTCTTCCTCCTTTTGCTATCTGCTTGTGCTTTATGGCCCCTGACATTCTATTCTCCAGTCACACTGGGCCACTTGCAATTCCTTGAACCCTTCATTTCCTTTCTCTCTGTCTTTGCCTTGGCTGTCTCTCATGACTGCAATACTTTCCCCTCTCATTTCTCCTTAATTTCCGTGGTTTCCTTCACGATTTAACTCAAGGCTTTTCTACAGGAAGCCTTCCCCATTGCCTCCATATACAAAATGGCTTTAGTTTTCAGATTAACCTTCCCTCTATTCTGTATCTATATCACTATGTATGTATTGTCTCCTCCATTGGAATTTACCTTCCTTGAGAGCAAGGTCTGCTTTTTGTGGCCTTTCTTGTATTTTAGCACAGTGCCTGGCATGTAGAAAAATCTAATGTTTGTGTAGTGACTGACTGACCACCCAAGAATCTCTCATTCATCTTAATCTTCCACAATCTCTGCTTTTGAGTGGTTGAACTTCAACTCTGGTTTGTTTGCTTTTCAGTCAAACTTTAGCCTGCTAATAGTACTCAAAAAGTAAAAACAAAAGTTTTAATTTAATGTGCTATAAATTCATACTGACTAACCTCCCCTTAAATCTCACTGGTACTCCACAAAAGGAGGCAAGATGATGCGTTAGAAAGTGTGCCGGGCATAGACTGGGGGCCTGGGTTCAAAGTCTTAGCTCTTGGACTAACCAGTTGTATGATTTTGGGCAAGGGTCCCCAACATGTTTCACTTTTTGTAAAATAATATCTAAGGGCTCTCTGAGCTCTAACAAACTATGAATTCTCTTGTTAACTCCTTACAACAAATATTTCTAACTTTTCCCTCTCTTAAGCCCCTGGGTTTCTTTTTTGCCTCTTATTCTCAGGCAGACCATCTTATCTCTTACTTTACTCAGCAGATAGATAGCATCTCTTTCCATGGTCTGAATGACCATCTCTATTTAAATGACCCTCACATCTATATTTATTTATAAAATGGGAGCAATGGTTATACCCTGCAAAGTTGTAAGGCTCAAACAACGTACTGCATGGAAGGTGCTCTGCAAATTTTGAAGCACTACATAAGTGATATTACTATCGGCATTGTTGCTATGGCTACGATTAATGTTGGAGAAACAGAATCTTAAGATAAGATACCTTAACAAATATGTTAAGATTAGATTATGCCATTGAGGAGGCATCTCACCAGATATCATCTAGAAACAGAAACTTTAAAGTCCTTGCAAACCTTAAACCAAAAAACTTTGTATGGTATCTGTAACACTCTTTCGGTAACATAATATTACTTTTGAATAATGGGATATATTTTTCCTTATCTCTTTCCCCCAATTATTAGTCTTTATTCTAATTAGATGAAATTTAGTTAGGGATAAATACAAGGTTAAATACATTCAAGTGCCCCAAATCAGCTTCACAAGAAAAGATGAGGAAAGTGGTAGCTGTGTGTCACACCTCTCAGTGGCTGGCCTCCTTGCTCCATGAAAAAGACAGTCCAGCTCTCCTCTCCAGGGCATTTCCTCTGGCTATCTTTCATGCCTAGAATCCTCTACCTCCTCATCTCCTCCTGGCTGTATCAGCAAGGACCCTGACATACACAGGAGGGCCTGCTGTACAAGTTCTTAGATCTGCATTTCTAAAAGGAAAGCAACTTTTGAGGGGTCAACAATCACCTTAATCAAGCACGTATATCATTCCCTTAGTTCAGAGGAAGAAGTCAGCACCCTGAACTCCAGGGAAAATACAAACAGAGAAATGAAGAGCAACAGACACGACTTCCACCTGTCTGATCATAAGCAATACATACATAGTTACCACACAGAGAAGCACCAACATCTGGGTTTTCAAAGCTAGGAGGCTCCTTAGTAACTCCTTGGTGGCTACCCAGAGTCTAGTGTGGCCAAACACACACTTCTAATGAGTAAGCCCCGCAAATAAAATCTCACCTCAGAATATTGACACACTTTCCAGAGGGTGAGGGCAGGACCCTCAGACCCAGTGTCTCAATAGGAATTAACATAAGATATTGAGGACTATTAATGGGCAGGATAGATCCTTAATCCTTCCTCCCACCCACCATTAATCTTAAATTACCATTCCTTCTAATTACCATTCCCAACTAAAATCCCATCTACAACGAGAAGTCTTTTTCAACTCTTCTTGACTCTAGTGCCTTCTCTCTGTTAATCACTGCTGTGTGTGTGTGTGTGTGTGTGTGTGTGTGTGTGTGTAGCACATGTGTACATATTTGGTTGCTTGTGGTCTCTTCTGATTGTGAGTTCCTTGAGGACAGGGACTTTTTCTTCTTTCTGCATCCTGAGTGGGTACTTAATAAATGCTTATTGAGGGACAGGAAACTGTAACTGTAAATTGAGGACGAGTTGCCAATCTGCATCTGTGAAAGGAGTTTTTATACTTTTACTGACAGAATCACACGTCTGAACCACAACTAAAACAAAGAAGCTCTAACATTTCCTCTGAACTTCAGTTCCACATGTCCTACATGTTGGACCCCCCCCCCCTCCCCTTGGCTATCCTTCTAGTATCTAAACTCAGCAAGTGAAAATTTGAATTCCTAATTATCGTCCTCAGAACCTGCCCTGGCCTGCCAACTTTCCTTTCCTGTTGGCAGCCCTCCATTCTCTCGTTTCCCAGACATGAAGCCCTCATGTCATCTTTGACTCTTTTCTCTCCACTGCTATCATCCTCAAATGTTGCCCAGTCCTGTCTATTCTGCTTCATACGACCTCTCCAATCTGTCCGCTTTTCTCTACTCATTCTTGCCTCTATGCTGAGGTTGATCCTGATCATGTTTAACCTGGATTATTGTGATACATAGTCCCTTACCTGATCTCTCCGAATCAGATTCTACTTTCTCCGTTGTTTCTTTCCTTAGCTGCCAAAAATGATAGTCTAACGTACAGATAATGTGTTTCCTCCAAGATGTTTAGAGGACCTTTACTGTGAAGGAAGTAAAATAGTAGGTATTTTTAATTAAATAAAAGAATATTTTAATTAAATGACAAATTATTTTTATTTAATAAAGTTTGCTTCTCTTTCCTCCCCTAAACTCCTTTGGAAAAATAAAAATAAAACCCTTGTATCAAATATATGGAGTGAAACAAAACGATTTCCCACATTGGCTAAATCCAAAACTACATGTCTTCTTTTGCATTTTGAGTCCATCATTCCTCCCTAAGGAGGGAGGTAGAATGCTGCATTGTGGGTCCTTCAGAATCATGGTTGGTCATTGTATCAGAGTTCTTTAGTCTTTCAAAGTTGTTTACTTTACAGTGTTGTTGTTCTTGGACAAATTGTTCTTCTGTTCTACTCGCTACATACACGTCTTCCCTGGTTTCTCTGAAAAGGAGACCCTTTCATCATTTCTTATGGCACACCAGGAGTCCATTACATTCATGTACCATAATTTGTTCAGTCATTCTGTAAAATGATGGACACCTTAGTTTACAATTCTTTGACACTACAATAAAAGCTGCTATAAATACTTTTTATGACATATAGGTTTTCCCCCTCTTTCTTTGATCTCGTCAGGGTATAGGTCTGGCAGAGTTATCTCTGGATCAAAGAGTATGCCTAGTTTAGAATGCTTCACAAAATATCACAGAACTTCTGAGCTGGAAGGAAACTCAAAGGTCATCCACTCCACCGCATATTAAAAAAAAAACCCCAAAAACCAAAACCAAGAAATCCTCTGCCACATACCTATAAATGATCTTTGCTTGAAGGTTTCCATTGAGGGTGAACTCAAGAATTCCCAAGACAGCACATTTATTAAGGAGTTCCTTACATAAAGCCTAAACGTGTTGCTTCATTACACCTATCTATAGCACCTGCCTCTATATCTGATCCTAATTTTTCTTCTGGGATCAAATAGAACAAACTTAAATCCTCTTTTGCTTGACAGTCCTTCCAATACTTTAATAACAAATGTTTGTTGAATTGTAATTGCTGTCTAAGCTCCTCCATAATATGATCCTACTTCCTAAGTGCTACCTCTCCATTTTCTTCCTTGCTAATATCATCTGTTGTTATGGCTTCAGTCAGTTACTCTGCACATAAGTCCCAAATGCAGATTTCTCTCATTTACTTCTCACCTAAACATAGATTTCAATGAATGTATATTTATTAAACTCTTATTACGTGTCACTCTCTATGTGACGTGCTGGAAATACAGAGGGGAAAAAAAGTCTTCATCTGTAAGTGCTTACCTTCTAATGTAATAATAAACCCACCCAGATCTGTAAGTATGAGTGACAGACTTCACATTTACAACAAACCAAAGGAATTAATGAACTAACATAGTAAAAATATAGTAAAGTTGATATTTAAAATTTCTTTTCTGTCCTATGATTACAGTTAAGAGAGGCAACCTGGAGCGTTACCAGGCGCACTGAGGGGTTAAGTGACTTTTGCATGATCACACAGTCAGTGTGTGTCAGATGTGGAGTTAGAATCCAAAGTCCTGAGACTGGCTTCTGTCTTCTATCATACACTGCTCCTGTAAATTGCTGTTATATGGTAGGAAAGTCCTTCCCAAGATGCCCAGAGGTCTGACAATCTGGCACAGAATGTTAAATACATGGGCTTCTAACCGTTGCCCATGTGGGCAAGAGAAATCTCAGCCATGTCATATTCCAGTCAGAGAAGTGTCTCTTTTCCCTATATTTTATTTCTCTCCTTTAAAGCAATTCTCTATATCCAAATATTCTTCGCCTTTCCATGGTAATTCAGCTATTTTTTTTCTTTTTAGTACCCTTTGGTGTAGAAACTCCTAGTCTATTTAAAATTATGCCAACTGTTTCATCCCTACCCTTATTTATCCTCTCAGATAACTCCATAAATTAGCAGGGCATAATTTCCCTCTACTGAAACCATTGTGCCTTCTCATTTAGGTTGTGTTTGCTTATGTATTCAAATGATCCTACATTTCATGATACGATCATACTCCATTGCTCTTTAGACTATTTCTTAGCCAGCTCTCTTCATTCAGGATCTGCAGTTATCTATGTGGGTTGACTTCAGTTTTCATGCCTAAGTGTTAACCAATCTGTTCAGTGGGCATAATGATACTATACCCATAATTATGTTAACTGAAAGTGATAAACATTTGCTTGCTCTTGAGTTGCAGAGGTTTTTTTTTGTTTTTTTGTTTTTTTACTCTTTCAAGGGGCACCAAAGGAATCAACAATTGCTAGATGTTCCTAGAGGTTTCATATATTCTTTGGATGTGTAAAATGAAGGTTGCTTTGCGAAATAAGTGAATCTTAGGAAATGGAGGACTGGGAAAATAGGGAAAAACCTTTCTAGAAGTCACTGAATGCCCTAACAAATCACAACAAAGTTTATTCCAGGGAAAGGAGATTTAAATTTGCTCTTAAATTTTGCAATTTTTAGAATTCCAATAGGAATTTTATTTTTGTGTTTTGTAGTTGTCAAATTTCTGGCCTTTAACTCTGATGGACACATCTATCTAGTCCTTTCATTTTTGCAGGCGTCTGTATTTGGAAGATTATGTATTTAGACCTTCCTTTTAAAATGAAATTGTTTCTTCTGTTGAATGAAAATGACTTTTATTTTAATTATTTTTAAATAGGTTATATCCCAGTGTGATAACTGGGAAGTGTTGAATCTAATCTTCAGAATATCAAAAGTAAATTTTCCCCTAATAAGATATGTGCTTTGTTCCAATGAGATGACAAAGTCCATTGGAGTGAGACTTTTGAATAAAGAAGCAAGAGAAATTAAGAAACCAAAGCACAGACTAGGGTAAGACAAGGCATAGGGATTCTAGTTACCTCTTGGGCACAGAGGGCACTTGGCAGCAGAAGTTTTGGTGGTGTCATTGTGATATATGGAACCTACATGTTTTGTCATTTTCATGCCTGTCCAGCTTATACTCAAATGATTTACAGGCTCAGTTCTGCTGTCATCTTGATACTAGCTAATCTTTATCTAGCTCCTATTTCCATTCCTTGAGGTCTATTTTCAGTTTTGGGAATATTCCAGTCCCTTTGGGGTCCTTTTGAGGTACAGGATTTGTTTAGAATTGACTTTATTTAAATTAAACTCAATTCAATGGGCATTTGTTACGTACCTACTTTGTACCTAAGATTGTAGCAAGCACTGGTGGGGGAAATATAAAAACTGGTAAAATTCAGTCTCTACCCTTATTGGACCTCATGGATTATAATTTGGCAAATGTATACACCAAATAGGCATATTACAGAGTATATCATATTAAGTATATATGAGTAGAGCTATTTGAGGGCTATGAAGCAGAGACTGGAATTTGGCCTTGGAAGGAACCTCCAAGACTAGGTAATCCTACCCCTCCCTTTTATAGAAGAGAAAACTATAGCCCAGAAAAGTACAGTCATTTGCCTAGAGCAGGGATGGGGAACATTTGACCTGGAGGCCACATGTGGCCCTTTAGGTCCTCACGTAGGCAAAGGGCCCATTTGAGGACCTACAGGGCTACATGTGACCTTGAGACCACAGGTTACTCACCCCGGCCTAAAGTCACATAAATATTAAGTCTGGGAACCAGAATTCAAACTCAGGTCCACTGACTCCCAACCTACAGCTCCTTCCATTATGATATTGTCATTCTTTGTGATTGTGAGAAAACTCACCTTCCTAAAAGTAGCACACTCAGTATTTTCGGAGATTCCCAAGAAAGTCAAAGCAAAATGGAAGAGACAAAATGCACAATTTCATTGTCTTTTGGTCTATTCAATGCCTGATTTTCTTTATGACTTAAATGCAGAGGAAGTTTTTTTTTTTTAACTTTTCTTATTTTATCCATGAAAACAGGTTTTCCAAAATAAATACAGTTTAATGAGCAGCATCTTGTCAGTTAGAAACTTCCTAAGGCTAGTGCCCAAGTCTTTAAAACAAATTCTTTTTATGTGATTTTTAGATTGGTAAATTTGTTCCTATTTTCTGTGCCAAGTGCATAGAAATTAAAATTTCTGAAGAATTTTTGAGCTTGCTTGCTGCTGTGTCCCTGTTTAGATTGTACTGGATATTATTAATGATTTCTCAGTGAGAAGAACTGCTTTTTACTACTATACAATGGTACATTTACTCTGCTTTAACTTATGCTATCTACAAGAAAAATAAATTTCCTATTATTTGATAAATTACACTTATAGAAAAAGTTACATTTAATCATGAAGCAATTGGATTAGTTCATCATAAATGGGAAAAAAAATCAAGAATTTCTTCATAAATTTATTTGTTTATTTTTGTGTAACTTGAAACATAACACTTCCTGTGACATCTTTGTCTTCTCCATTATCTATCAACTTCATTTATTTTCTGTTTTCTGTTTTCAGAGCATACAATTGGGTCTGTTTTGCACTGGTCATTAAGGAGTAAAGGATGCCATTTAACAACAGTTCAATTCAGATATTTATTAAGGGCCTACTGTGTTCTAGGAATTGGGGGAAAGGCAAAGTTTAGATACGATCTGATCTGTACCCTTATGTAACATATGGTCTTCTGTGGAAATAGAATAAGACACATAATATGGACAGCTATCATACATAATAATACATGATAAGAGTAAATTGTAGAAGCATACTTGAGAGCCTTATTTAAAGACAGAAATAGGAGAAGCCATATGAATAATAGCTCATCTTTATATAGCAATTGCTAGATGCCAGGCACTGTGCTAAGTACCTTACAGGTATTATATTTAATCTTTACAACAACTTTAGGAGATGGATACTCTTACTATCCACATTTTCTAGATGGAGAAATTGAAGAAAACAGGTCATCCAGCTAGGAAATATCTAAGGTCTTAGGTCTTCTTGACTCTAAGATTTGGTATTCTATTACTTGCACTACCTAGCTGCTCCTAAAAACATAACTGCATAACATAACCTTTTCATGACTTCGTAGGCCTATATATTCAAATGTAGTAGAGGCTGATATGATAGAAGTGATGAACCAAAAAAGATGAACTATTATGGTCCCCATCTTATAGATGAAGAATTTGAGGAAAATATAGATTAATGATTTGCCTAAGGTTACACAACCACGAAGTGTCTGAGGCCAGATTTGAACTCAGGTCTTCCTGCACTAATCACCTGCACCAATTGGCTAAAATATACATAAATATACAACACAAACCCATAACTGGTCATGACTTCACAGACCTATTCATATCAATGTTGAAGAGGATAGGGTAGATGTGATGAAGCAGGAAAGTTTAACTGTAACTGATTTCTGAGGGAAAAAAGATTTTTGGGTAGATTGGGGCAAAATCTAATTAAGGGAAATGGAAAGTGCCTTATAAGCAAGGTTAGTAGAATGGAAAAGAATTGGGAGGTGCAAGAAAACAAGTTGCGTAGGCGCTCACACAGTTCAGGATGTCTAGAGAGAGGGGTCAGCGTGGAGATGACATTAGAAATGGTGGTGGCTACTGGAGAAAGGCTGATTTGCTGAGTAGTGAGAAGTATTTACTCATTTTCACTACAGCTAAGAGAAACATTTTAAAGTAAATGATTTTTGTGAGAGAAAGAATGAGAATATGACCTAGAATACTTTTCCTATCTTCCCTGTGGTAGAAATCCTTTCCATTTCAGTTTGATTTCCTCCCTCAAAATCAATTTTCAATGTGTCACAAGAATATTAAGGTGTTAATGTTTTTTAAGCACAGGATTGATGTATTTGGGTGCATTGAAGTTTAGATTCTAGAGAAAATGATTGGTTACATTTGTCAGTAAAATTGCCTTTTTTGGGTAGGTTAACAAATTTAGCATTACTTCTTGAATACTTCATTTCTTGATAAAGATTTATCAGATGTTGACAACTAACATATAATTTGAGTGGGCCCAATATCATAGCTCATAAAACTGACATCAAATCATTCAGTTTATTAAAATTGTGCTTGATTGTATTTTAAAGGAAACATTATTCCAAGGAGATATTTTTCTTAGACAGTTTATACATTGCTGTTATGAAAATAAATATTCTGTGGATGGCAGGGGAATAGCCCCTTTCTTCCTTCACTGGATTTCTTATGATCTAGGCCAGAGGTGGGGAACCTGTGGTCTTGAGACCATATATGGTCTTCTAGGTCCTTGAGTGTGGTCTTTTGACCTAGTCCAAGTTTTACAGAACAAATCCTTTTATTAAGGGGATTTGTTCTGTGAAATTTTGATTAAGTCAAAGGGCTACACTTTAGGACCTAGAAAGCCACATGTCCTGACCTAGGACAAGGATGGGGAACCCTGTGAAGTTTGGATTCAGTTAAAGGGCCACACTTGAGGAACTATAGCGCCACATATGGCCTTGAGGCTCTAGGTTCCCCACTCATGACCTACCTAGGCTATTTCCCAACCAATCAGAAAGTAAGGCTTTTCTGGAAAACTGAGACACCCTGGAATGACTCACGAATAAGAAACCTGTGCTACCCAATTGGAACAGTGTTTACTTTTTTGTTTACATATACATGGTATTGAAGCATGGTAGTAATATTCCTTACACTATCTATCTTATAAGGTTGTAAGGAAAGCGCAATATAAACTGTGATATTATCAAAATGTGAGCTGTTATTATTAACAATAACAACTGTTAGTGTTGTGATTCAAACCTTAAAGGCAACGCAAATAACCAAGTTCAGCTATAGTTATCTGAAATAAAAGAAAACTCTATTTCACTATAGTGCGCTCACTATTGCAGCAAATCTATCAACAATGAAAAAACATTAATAAAGCACTAATTATACTCCAGGCATTGTGCAAAGATCTGGAAGTAAAAAGGAAAATTAAAATAGTCTTTGCTTCCAAGGAACTCACATTGTGTTGGGGAGACAACATGTAAATAACTAAGCACATTCATACAAGATATACACTGAGAGATGGGTAGTATTCCTTAAATAGAAAGAAGCTGGAAGGTGAGGACACCTTTCCAGAAGATGAGTTCTGAGTGGAGACTTGACAGAAGCCAATGAAATTAAGATGTGGAGGGAAGGAGGAATGGATTTTTTAATGCTCTATTTAATATTCTGTTATTCTCATTTTTTTAGAGCTCTATTTCTTCCCAACATTTTTCTCTTCTATTTAAATAAAGCAGTGGATTCAATTTCATCCTTTAGCCACCAGGACTGGCATATACCACCATAGCTGACAATAATGAGAGCCAGTATTTATTTTATATTTTAAATTTAAATTTTAAAATGTATAAAGTTCTTGGCAAATATTTTCTCGTTTAATACTCACAATAACCCTGACAAGGGGGCTATTACTATCCTAGCTTTACAGATGAGGAAACTGAGGTAAATAGAGTAAATGACTTTACCAGGGTCACACAGCTGGTGGATTTGAGCTCAGCTCTTCCTGATCCAAGCACTGCTCCACTTGGTTGCCTATGATGCCAATAAAGTTTAATAGGATAAACATGAAATTTTCCCCCAAATTTAGTGTGACAGTGTTTGGAAATTATTTTTATGTTTTAATAGCTTCCCTTCTTTGTAGCAATCAAAATCCTACATGTTCATGAAAACTACTTTCTACTTGAAATGTTCCCAAGCATGCTAATTCATACTAGCTCCTCTAGAACTTATATTCAGTGCCTCACAGTTAAGGACATGATTATTTTTAGAAGTAATGAAAAACTGGAAGATGTACTATCTTGCCAAGGCAGAATGTGATTGAGAATGTCCTGAGAAAATTGTCAAACCTGAGGACTGACATGGACTTCTTATGCTTAGCACAATGCCTGGCATGTAGTAGGCACTTAATAAATGCTTATTGATTGATGACTATGGAAACAAATGCTATTATAAGAATGAACTTGCATAGAATCTCCAGGGAATATGAAGACATGAGCAGAATAGTGAAAGATTGAGGGGAATGGGTTGTGTTTTATTAATTATTTTCAGTTGAAAAAAGGAAGTTTAGAAGAGAAATATGTGAGAAGTTAAGAACTGGCTAATAACGTAGTATTGGAAAAGGGGATTTTGTTTTCTGGACTATCTTAAAAGATGTAAGAATTTTTGGCCTTTGGCCCAGGTATGGAGTACATGTAATGAGAATCAGAAAGAATGTATTTTTTAAAAATATTTTTATATCTTACTCCAGTAGCATTGGGGAGACATAGTAGTATGCAAATATGATGATGAAAGAATATTCTTTCTTTGAAATGAGCAGATTATCTAGTAGGAGTGATGGGAAGAAGATATGCATTAGTTAAGTAATCCATGAATTTGAAAGAAAAAGATAGGACCTAAGGCACTTGAATAAGTATTAAAGGAAAAAAAGATAGGTAATATCCTAATGAGAATATTGTATGAGGCAATGGAAAGAATGAGGGATAAATTCAAAATACATATCACTAAAACTAGGATATAATTATGATTGGGGGCACCTTCAACTATTTGTACATCTTTGAAGGCCTATCTCCCTCTACTAGAAACAGAAGAAGTGATTAAATACTTGACTTGCCTTGCTGATAATTTCATATTTTTGAAGGTGGAGGAAGTGATAAGGTGAACTGCAATCTAATATACATATGTATCAATGTATGCATACATGCCTACTAACATAGATATACACATCCATACACATCCATATACACACATACACTCGTGTAAAGACATTTTTATGTAGATAGATAGAATTCAGTTCTTAGATTAATTATCCATCTGCTCTTTCCCAGTTATACATACTGAATGTTATAGAAACATTGAAAAGTCTCCATTTTCATCAATATGTTTTAATCCAGCCAAATTCATCTATGAATATTCTTGGAATGATGTGGTTATTTCTGGAGACATTATATCCAGTGTTTTGTTTTTAATTGGATGATAATATTTGTAATTGTCTGCCATTCTTTTCTGTAGTGTTTTACAAATAAGTTTATATCTAAACTGGCTTCTTTTAGCTACCATCTTTCCCTTCCTGGCAAGAATTTCAAATGTTTCTTGGCTAAGGCAATTTCTGTATACTTTTGGTCTTCATATTGGGCATCTATTCTATATCAGTAAACAATTTTAATGAGATTTTGATAAATTTGTTATCGTTGCCTTTTTTCCATTTTCCATTTTTTGCATTAATGACTTATTTTAATACACACACATATATTTGGTATCAATGACTTCTTCTAAGAGGTTAGGATGAAACTATAATCATATACAATGTCTTATAACCCTTTCTTCTAATTTTCTATTGACAATTCC
Organism: Potorous gilbertii; assembly: GCA_028658325.1. Taxonomy (NCBI): domain Eukaryota; kingdom Metazoa; phylum Chordata; class Mammalia; order Diprotodontia; family Potoroidae; genus Potorous; species Potorous gilbertii. Next base: position 589,871,956 of record CM053770.1, on the reverse strand, counting down.
CTTTGATCTGACTAATAGAATGACTTCACAGAGAGAGTTGATTCTGAAATGGCACACATAATTAAGTAGTGATTTACTAGCTGTTAGGATAAAGTTAATTTAATTTTTCTGATGTTGTTTATTCTTTGCCATATTTGGTGTTTCCTGGATCTCTTGGGAATAAAACATGAAATAAAGGCATGAGTCTTCTAAGTAGTCTGACTCAATCTGACTAAGTGGTCTGACTACAAGGTCAGCTGACTTTGGCATCTTCAATTTCTTAAAGTTAAACTTTATTATAAAGCTCATTTTATGCTCTTGTATTCATCTTTTGTTACTTGCACTCACTTCCTCTATATCCATTCATTTGGACACCAAATCTTTATTCTTGAGCATAATCAATAGTGCTTAGACTTTCATTCTTGACTATAGTGAGTCAATTTCTGTGTTATTTTCAGATCATCTTAGATTGCATATCTTTTTTTTTTTGTGAAGTCCTTGAAATCTAAACTCTGAAAGGTTACAGTACCCATCAGACCATGTCCAACATTTCCACCATATTTATTATGAACTCTGAACTGTCATCGTCATTTTTTTTTTACCTCCCTAAGTTCTTAAACTTGTATTTCATCACCTCTTTACTGGTCAAAATCAACTACACCCAGGGAGGGAATACCCATGCTGATAAGGTCACAGATTTGTAAAACCACAAAATCACCATAGTTCATAGATTTAGTGCTAGAATGGGCATTGGAGTCTATCAAATCCAACGGTCTCATTTTACAGCTATGTTGCTTAATGATTAGAACACTGGACCAAAAATCAGGAGGACCTGAATTTTGATTTTGCTTCAGACCTTATTAGGTATGTGACCTTAGACAAGTCACTGAGCTATTCTCACACTCAGGTTCCTCCTTTATAAAATAGGTATAATAATAGTTCTTACCTTAGAAGGTTTATTATGTGTGGCTAGGGCTTTGATAGTCTAAACTCTGAAATTCATGTTTTTTATCAAAAGCTTCAATCCTTTGCTATCTCTTACCACCTCATTCCTCTTGAACTAGTTCTTCCTTTTTTTCACCACCAGTCAATCGATCAAGCAATCATCAGTCATTTTAAAGCTGTTTCTATGTGCAAAGCACTATGCTAGGTCCTGAGGATTTAAGGACAAAAGAAAAATGAAATAGTCTCTGCTCCTAGAAGTTTTCATTTTATGTGGAGGAAACAACATATACATATACATTTCTAAGTAAGTACCAAAAAGATACAAGACAAATAGAGTATTGGGAGAGGGAGGGAATCTGACATCCAAAAGATCAGGAAAAATCTCACATGGGGGTGATATTTGATTTGAAATTTGGAAGAAATTAGGGACTATAAGATGAGAAGATGAGGAATAAATGTATTAGAGGCATGAGGGAGAGCCTTGCAAAGACAATGAGATGGGAGATGCATAGTCATGTGCTAGGAGCTACAAATAGTTGTTCGATTGAAATGTAGAATGTATTTGGAGGAGTAATATTTAAGTGTTTTTGTAATATATGTTTAGTGTATTAATTTTTATAATGAATTATTAATAAATATTTATTAGCCAGTTTATTTAGGATTTTAAATGCCAAACAGAGGAGCTTGAATTTTATTCTAGAGGTAAGAAAGTAGTCATAAGAAGAGGAGCAACATAGTCCTACGGTATAGAAATTACAATTTGGCATCCGTGTGGAAGATAGATAGGAGAAGGGTGAGATAGGAGGTAGGGAAACCAATTAAGACACAATTATAATTGTCTTGGAAAGAGGTTATGAGGGCCTGAATCAGGATACTGGCTGTGTGCAAGGAAAAGAGATAGATGGGAGAGATGTTGTGGAGGCAGAATTGACAAAGTTTATCTCAGCAGATAGGAGTGGAAAAGAGAATGGAGAGTGGAGGATAACTCCAAGGTTTTGACACCTTTATAGCTGGAAGGAAAGGAGTACCTTTCCCATCAACAGCGAAATTAGGGAAAATGGTGGGAGGCAATTCTGTTTTAGATATGTTGAATTTGAAGCACTATGAAACATCTAGTTCAAAAGTATCAATATATGGTTAGGCATATAGGACTTGAGTTCAGGAGAGAGATTAGGGATGAATCTATGTATCTATGGGAGTCATCTCCATTAATAACTGTGAACCAGTGGGTTGATGAAATCACCAAGAGAGGACACACACACATACACACACTTGTTATAACCAAAATTAGGGGGCAGTTTATGGATGGTGACACAACAAAGGAGATCTACTAGTGGTAATACAAGTAGGAGGAAAACCAAGAGAATATAGTATCATGAAAACTCAGAGAGAAGAGGGTATATAGGGAGAGTTGTCCACAGCGTCAGATGCTATAGAAAGATTAAGAAGGAGAAAGACAAAAAAAGGCTTAAATCTGGAAACTGAGATATCATTGATGGCTTTGAACAAAGAAGTTTCAGTTGAGTAATAATATTGGAAGTTGGATTTCAAGGGATTGAGGAGTGAGAAGAAGAGTTCCCTTCACCTCTCTCCCCAGATGTGGCTATGAATGAGGAGAGTGATATAGATGATAGATTGAAGAGATTCTCAAACTACGTAAGTTATTTTTTTTAATTTCAAGGATTTAGGGAGACCTAAGTATGTTTGTAAACATTAGTGAAGGAGCCAATAGCTTAGTAAGAGAAGAAGAGATTAAAGAGAGAGATGGGGCAACATGCTATAGGGGACTGGAAGGGCTAGGATCAAAGGAGCAAATAGAGGTGTTAGTCTTGATGAGAAGGGCCCTCTGTTTATTAGAGAAAGGAGTAAGTAGGAGAGATGGAAAATGATGTCAACGGGTTTTGAGGTACATACATAGTAGAGGAAGTTCTTAAGAAATGATCTCTATTTTCTCAGCCTAATATGTAGCAAAGATCTTTTGTGAGAATATTTTTTAATTACATTAAGTAATTGATGAACTGATTCCACCCAAATTACATCTTAATAAAATGGTTTTAATCTGCACAGGAAGGAGGGATATAGGGAAGTGTGATAGGTTTTAAGAGAGAGAAAAATTTGTTTCAAATTGCTTTTGTGGAAAATGTGATAGTCAATTAGGGAGGAATAAAAGGTTTACCTTGAAGCAACAAAGAATCAGTTGAGACTAGATAATATAGGAGTGGTGGATCCAGTCAAGAATATTTTTAGAAAATATTTTTTCAATTACATATAAAAATTTTAATTATTTGTTTGTTTCAAAATTTGAGTTCCAAATTTTGTCTGGGGGAGACAAGAAATTTAACATAAGTTATACATGTGTAATCATGTAAAACATTTCCATATTAGTCATGTTGTGAAACAAAACACAGAAGGAAAAAGCAAAACAAGAATAATTAAGTTTTAAGAAAACATACTTCAATCTGCATCCAGATTTTACCAGTGCTTTCACTGAGGTAAATAATATTTTTCATCATAAGTCCTTTGGAATTGTCATTGATCATTGTATTGCTGAGAATAGCCTAACTTGTTCACAGTTGATCATCATGTAATATTGCTGTTACCACACACACTATAACCCTGGTTCTACTTACTTCACTTTGTATCAGTTTATATAAGTCTTTCCAGGTTTTTCTGAAATCATCTTGCTTGTCTGAGAGAATCCTGCACGATTTCTTATAACACAATAGTATTCTGTCACAATCATACACTACAAGTTGGCCAGTCATTCCCTAATTGATGGACATACAGACCTAGTAGTTATGTTGCTGGGTCAAAGGGTATGCAAATTTTTATAGCTTTTTGTGCATAGTTCTAAATTGCTCTCCAGAATGGTTGGATTCATTCACAACTCTGTCCACAGTGCTTTAGTATCCTAATTTCCCTACATCGCCTCCAACATTTGCCATTTTCCTTTTCTGTCATATTACCCAATATGAGAGGTATGAAATGATAGCTTAGAGTTGTTTTAATTTGCATTTCTACAATCAATATTGATTCAGAGCATTTTATATGACTAAAGATAGCTACAATTTCTTTATCTGAAAACTGCCTGTTCATATCCTTTGACCATTTATCAACTGGGGAAAGACTTGTTTTTCTATTAATTTGACTCAGTTCTTTATGTATTTGAGAAAGGAGTCCTTTCCTAGAGAAACTTGTATTTTTTATCAGTTTTGTTTACTAACTCTATTTCCTTCCATCCGACTTTTCCCTTATTTATCCTTCCTTCTTTCTCCTTCCCTTTCTCTTCTAAAAAGTATTTTGCTTCTTATCACCAACTCCCCTAATCTACCCTCCCTTTTATTAGACCTTTCTTCACTTATCCCCTTTCTTGTAGGGTAAGTGGATTCTTATACACCAATTGAGTGAGTACCTTATTTTCTCTTTGAGCCAATTCTGATGACAGTACGGTTCAAGCATTGCCTGCCACCTCTCATATTTTCTTCTATTTTGAAAGTTCTTTTGTGCCTCCTTTATGCAAAAATAGTTTACCCTATTCTATCTCTTCTTTCCCCTTTCTCTCAGCACATTCCTCTTTCTCACCCCTTTATTTTATTTTCTTTAAGATTGTATCCCACAATAGTCAACTTATCCCTATGACTTCTGTCTGTTTCTGCTCCTTCTCAGTACTCTAATAACGATTAAGTTCTTAGGAGTTAAAAGCATCATCTCCTCCCATAGGAAAGTAAACAGTTCAACTTTATTGAATCCTTTATGATTTATCTTTCCTGTTTACCTTTTTGTGCTTGAGTCTTCTATTTGAAAGTCAGGTTTTCTGTTTAGTTAGCTCTGTTCTTTTCATCAGAAATGCTTGAAAGTTTTCTATTTCATTAAGTATCTATTTTCTTCCCAAAGGATTAGACTCAGTTTTGTTGAGCAGATGACTCTTGATTGTAATACTAGCTCTTTTGCTCTTTATATTATAATTGAAGTCCTCCAGTCCTTTAATGTAGAATCTGCTAAATCTTGTGTTATCCTAAGTGGCTCCATGATATTTGAAATGATTCTTTCTGGATGCTTGTAATATTTTTTTTCTTGATCTGGTACTTCTGAAATTTGGCTATAATATTCCTGGGAGTTTATATTTGGGGATCTCTTTCAGCAGACGTTTGGTGGATCCTTTCCATTTTTATTTTATCCTCTGGCTCTAGGATATCAGGACAATTTTCCTTGATAATTTCTTGACAGATGATTTCTACTTGTTTTTTTCTCTTGATCATAGCTCTAAGGTAGTTCAAAAATTTTTAAATTATCTCTCCTTGATCTATTTTTCAGGTCAGTTTTTTTTCCAATGAGGTATTTCCAATTTTCTTCTTTTTTATTTTTTGAGAGAGGCTTCCATCATTAATTAAGTCATAAATCATTGATGTGTCATATAAAATTAGCCCCTTATCCCCAGTAGCTTACTGGAGATTTCCAGTTGGTCATCATTCACACACACACACAAACTTCACATATAAAAAAATTCTCCTCTTTCTCTTTCTGCATAATATACACATATAAATAAATATTACTAATTAGTGACATATAGTTATATGTAATATACACATATTCCTCCCAAATATACACATATACATGTTTATATAAGAAAGATTAATGACCTGTGATTTACACACATACATGTTAATTATGTAATATTTTAATATATATGCAATGCAAAGACATGTATATCATTGGCCACAGATATATTGTATACCTCATGTCTTTATACATGGAGAGAGAAAGAAGAAAAGAGAAGAGGAGGAAGGAGAGAGGGAGAGATGGAGGGCAGGGGAAAGGAAAGAGAGAGGGAGGGAGAGGGAAAGGGACAAGGAGAGGGAGAGACTTTTCTCAGCCACTACACAGAACTAAAAATACCAGCAGCAAGTGATTTGTACTGTCAAACTATTCAAAATTAGTCCATCTACCACTGCCATGTATATTTCAGACGAAAACCGAGTGTGATGTTTTCCCCCCTTAGACACTTCCCTTTACTGACCTCATTGTACTATGTGTATGAATATCTTCTCAGGCAGGTAGGGAGTGTGGTTTGTTCCAGATCCTACCTTTCATTAGGGATAGCTTTGGAGGGACAATTCCTTAGAGACAATTCCTGCAATAGTGGAATTTCCAATGCTGATCAGTACTTTTCTTCCTTCCTGTTGCCCCTAAAGTATACTTGCCCCTGTTCTCTGTCCTAATGTGCTCAACTTAATGAGTCCCTTAGCTTCTGTTGGGTGATAGTAGTGCTTGTGTGCATTGACATAAATAACCTAGGATCTGAGGAAAGATACTGTGAAAGCTTCTGGTGGTGGTGGTGATGGTGGTGATGGCACTGTCTTGGTTTGTCTTGCTATGAATGTGACTCATGGAACAGTTTAATTATGTAGTCATCTAGTAACTTATTGATAGTTATAGCTATGCTACCTGGCTTGAGAAATTAGGCAAGATAGCTCACCTGGTCTTGTTCTCTAAAGAATGGATTTACAGAACAGAGAAATGTGTATCTATTAATGTGTGTGTTTAAAGTATTTGGGAAAACAATTTTTTGCTACATTTATTTTCATATATCCTAATTCTTTTAGAATGTGGATATGTCTTTTGGGAGAGGGGTCATGAAGGGTATTTGGAAAGGGAAGTGGGAAAGAATAGGATAAGTAGCAGTACAGGAAAATTAAAAGGGCAGATGACAGGGAGATCTTACGTTTTTTGGTCTTGTATACTTCATGTATACTCTCAAAAATGTATTACATTGAGCCAGGGAATTTGCATATTTTAATTTTTTTTTTAATTGCAAGATTGCTCTTTTTCCTCATTCTGCCTGGTGGGCAGTTCAAGGAATTTTATCCAGGTTCAGGAAACAGAGTGATGTCTTGAAGTGTGACTGGTTGCCATGTATCCACTTGGTCTCAGAAAAATAGTTAAACTTTTATGTGAGACCCAGAATCTCTATCTATAAGGTGAAAGTCATCAAAATGAAAAGCAACCTTCTGCTGTGTTGAGCTTTTTTAATGGCAAATGTCAACATGGTTCTATAGAATCAATTGTTCTGTTCAAAACAACAACAACAATTAATTGGTCAAAAACTGGCTAATTTGGGGGTTGTGTGTACACATAACTGTAGTGTTTGAATCCACACCATGATTTTCTAGTTTTAATTATCCTTGAAAACATAGGAGGAGAACATCTTTGCATTATAAGATTGTAGTATTCAGACACACAACCCACACAAGTTAGACCTGAACACCACAGAGATTATCATCTTCAATTAAAATGTTATTTCTCCCATTGTTTTCTAGATTAAGGAATTCAATTTAATTCCACATTCATCTATTACCTACTGTGTAGGATGTTTTTCTAGTCAACAAGTAAATAATCATTTACTAAGTACTTACTCTTTATCAGCCACTGTGCTAAATTTTGGGATATAAAGGAAGGCAAAAGATAGTCTTCTCTCAAGGAATTCACAGTTTGATGTAGACAGCATGCAAATAATTATGTACACATAACATATATTCAGGATTAATTGGAGATAATCTCAGAGAGAAGACACTAGCATCAAAGGGGCTGGGGAGGTTACAAAATGCTTCTTGCAGGTAAGATTTTAGCTGAAACTTGAAGAAATTCATGGAATTAAGGAAGAAGTAAGGAAGGAGAGAATTTCATCCATGGGAGAGAGTCAGTGAAAATACACTGAAATAGGAATATTTTGTTCAAGAAACAGCAAGGAAACCAGTGTCACTGGATCATAAATATGTCAAGAGAAGTAAGATATAAGATGCTTGAGAAGATACAAAAATGAATGACAATATTGAATATGCCTCCAAAAAGTTATTAAAAGCAAAAACAAGAGAAAGCTATTTGTTCAAAAGATGAAAAAATTCAATAATTGGGTAATGCTTAAGTAAATTGTGGCACATTAATGGAATAGAATAATGCAATGAAGACTGACAGATCTGAGTAATATAAAGAAATTTGAAAGAATTTTTAATGAAATTATGCAATGTGAAAAAAGAGTCAGATGATAAAAGTACACAGCATAACTATATAAAGGCAATAGTAAATGAAAATGATAGATAAGACTTCTGATGGAGACTTGGAATAAAGGAGTGAAAAGTTATATTATTTTAAGGATGAAAATGAATTTATATATAGTAATGAGGCAAGATTAGTCATATTGATATTTAGTATTGATATTTAATATTATTTTGGTATATTAATATATGATCAAATTTATCATTATTCGTAAGAAATAATTTTCAATTTTTAAATTTTAATTTATGGAATAAAACAAACATTTCCGTAACATAGTATAATAAAAGAAAGATAAAATGAGATGATTACTACCCTGATGGAGGATGATCACACATGTATATTATATATATATATATATACATATACATATATTATATCTATACATCCAGAAATATATATTTCTTCTAGATTATGACTTCATATATGACTTTTCAAATCTTTATGTACATATATACACACATATGAAAAGTTGTATAAATGTTATATATATTAGATACTTATATATGACATAAAAGTTATGAAAATACCTTTTGATGTGTTTGTTTCCCTATTCTCTAATACTTATGGGCATATTAAATATTTTTTATATATGTCAATCAATAAGCACCAGTAATACACAAAATGGCACTAAGATAGATCAATTGATGGATAAATTGATAGGTAGTAGATAGGGATTGAACTTCTGATTTCTTTTGAAAATGAGAATGCCTGGATGAGGAAATTTCCTCTATAAATGCAGGTTTGCATTTATTCTATTACTTAGTCTTGGAGAATAGCCCTAGAGGAATACTCTAGCCCTAGAACATTGAAAAATAAATGGAGTTGCGCAGGGTCAAAGTGGCATTATTTGTCAGGGGTGGGACTTGATCCCAAGATTTCCCAATTCTGAGGCCAATTTTCTATCCATATATCTGAATGTATGTATGAGAAGTAGTGGGGTGAGGGAAAGGGAGGCTGAAAGAAGAGAAAAGAGGAGAAGCAAGTGGGAGTGGTAGGGGGAGGGGAGAGAAATGAAAGTGACGTTAGTAATCCCTACTCCCTGTGATATTAAGGCTTTAAAAGCATCCTATGTACAATAACATGCTTCCTTGTGAGCAGATACAAATAAGTAACGTGTACTCTTTCTTTACTTTTACTTTTTAGTTGGCTACAATTTATCATTCAGCAGACTTTGCTACCTACTAGTAGGCATCCGTGTCTCTTGTGTATATAAAGTCATTAATTCTGCTAAATATAACTTCGTCTCCCTCCTCCCATAACCAGTAGCTATGTTGTGAGATAATGATTATTTCCTTTCCTTCTTAATTGGGGGTAAGTGACTTGCCCAGGGTCACAAAGCTGATATTTACAAGGCCATGTTTGAACTCTGGTCCTCCTGATACCAAGGCCAGCGTTCTATCCATTGTGCACTGAGTTAGCTGTGTGGAGACATGCATTCCTTGTATTACAAATGTGGCATTCCTGAGGTTTTGATCCTGAATAAGTCACTTACTTTCTCAGTACCTCAGGCAAAATATAAGTTGCAGAGCAACTGAAGATCTGCATTCAGAGAATTTCCTCATCCAGTGTTCTTATGCCAGGATTTCAAAGAACTGGTCAGCACTGCTATATTCCTTGAATCTCAGCTATATCCAATAAAGATACCCAATAAATCGTTTTGTATCTTTTAAAACCTTGCACCTGGCCCTCAAGCTACTGTAGCCAACAAACCTACCTGGTTTGGTTAAATAGTAATCTTTCATTTATCTCCTCCCCAAGAACTTTTCCCCTGTCTTCCAAGACTACACAAAATCCTAATCTTATAAATTGAAAACCCATTAACTACAGGAGAAGGTGCTCACCACTCCCAGCCCTTCATAGGTATTGAATAGCCGCAAATGCAGAGCTGTGATTAGAATTTCCAGAAGCGTTGTCAGTGTTTTCAGGTTTTAGGGGGCAGGTTTTTAGTTTTTTGGGGGAAGGAAGAATGACTTAAAGGAATATGTGTTTTTCTAGGAAATCTGTGAGTTGCCCTTATAAATTAAATAATTAAATTTTAATGGTGGCCTTTTGGTGATTGTTCACATCACACTGAAACTTGTTCATATTTATTAAGGAACTACAACTTTAATTTTATCTACACACACACACACACACACACACACACACACACACACCCACACACACACACTCACTCCATAGTTTGCCCTAAACATAGTTCCTCTCCATCCAAAGAAAGTAGCTGTAATTTGTTTTTATGCACTTTTACTGACTAATGGGCTAAATCTACAAACCTGTTTTGCTTATAGATAAGAACATGAAACTTCTATTTTCCAAGTAATTGGGAGGAAAAGATCAAACTGAATATTGCTGTCTTTTGAAACATTTCAACTGTCCAGATCAGAAGCATGCAAAAACATATTCATACTTTATAAGTTATTTAGCACCCTAATCCAAAATCTTAGAATGAAATGTAGATGACCCAGGACTCTTAAATGCTATGCCTACTGAACATTAGCTCTATTGGGTAGTACTCAAGTAGAAAGACTTCAAGTATGGGCCCAACAATGAACTGTCTGTCATCTGAGAACCAGTTCAAAGGGTTCCTCATCAATAGGTTGGCCACCAAGCCATTTTTAAAAATTTGTTCACTTTTGGCTATAGAGAATCTCAATCAACAAGTATGAAGTAAAACTACTATGTGTCAGGCACTGTGCCAGGCACTGAGGATATAAATACAAAGAAAAAAAACAATCCCTAATATCTAGAGCATGTATTCTACTGGGCAGACCAATGGTTAGCTATGCAAGCTATTTAGAATAAATATGAAACAAATGCAAGGCAATTATATGAAATATGTTTTCTTTCTCTGCTGAAGTCCTATAAAGATGGTTGAGGTTTGATGCAGAATTTGTAACTACCAGCAAAAAAGAAATTTTTTAAGGCAGAAAACTAAGAAATAGCATTTTAACTTAATTGAAATATTCCCATTCTATGATTCAGAGAATTAAATATATATATATATATATATATGTGTGTGTGTGTGTGTGTGTGTGTGTGTGTGTGTAGCATCTATTGAGCACTCATTAAAAGGTATACTCTCTACTTAGGGAGGCAACATGTGGTAAGGTAAATGAGAGAGCTCTGAATGTGGAAACAGAAGGCCTGGATTCAAATTCTGACTCTGACGCTTGCTTTGTGATTATAGGTAAATCACTAAAGTTCTCTGACTTCAAGTTTTTCCATATATAAAATAGGGATTATCACAAGCTTTGTTGTAGGGAAGACAGTTTCTTTCTAAACTTCAAAATACTGTATAATTGGGAGCTATTATTGCTTCTAGTTCATTTCCAGATCAGTGCAACCTTTGAAAAAGATAGAACAATGCATTTTGTTATTTGACAATAAAAATATTTTAAATATATTTAGTCATATGTTCCTAGAAATCAGAGCAATGAAATCACAACAAAGACACTGAATGAGTAACATAAATGGATTTACAGTTCTAGAATTAACAGTCATATATTCAGAAATATAATAGGCTGAGCAGGGGAAATCACACAAATTGCTAAAAGCTTCTATCATTTGGATAATTAGTTAAAGGTCTGTGTTGCAAAACTAGCCAAAATGTGCTTATTTCTAAATGGAGTCTATTGAATTTGGAGTATTCAAAGTGAAATACACATATATCAGAACCATAAAAATTTTAAGTTGGAAGGAACCTTAAAGATTATCTACTTAATACCTCTCTTCTTTGTAGTCAGTCAGCTACTATGAGTCAGGCATTGGAAACAGAGATGCAGAAGGGACAAATGACATAGAGAGCTGATTCTGCCTCTAACACATCTTGAATCTTTCCCCTTCTCCTCATTCATACAGCCACCACCTTAGTTCATGCACACATCTCTTTTAGTTGTACTGTGGCCATCACCTCCTAATTTATCCCTTTGCCCTTGATCTCTTCCTTCTCTGATACATCCTCTACATAGTTATCAAATACGTATTTCTAAAGTGAAGATCTGACCACATGCCTAAAAGGCTCTTCCTGTACATTCTAGCCTCTTAGAATCCTGATTTTCTTTCAAGGATTGCTTCCTACTTGTGGCCTTTCCTGATAAACCCAGTTGGTGTCACTTTCCCCAACTTCCTTTCCCCCAAATACCTTGTATAGATTTTGTATTTATTTACTTATGTATGTATTGTTTCTACCATCAGACTATAAGGAGGAGGATTACTCTGTTTTTGCCATGGTATCTCCAGCACCTAGCGAATGACTGCTGCATAATCAGCACACTGGTACCTGATCAGATTCTTAACTAATGCACTTATCACAGTGCCTGGTACATAGTAGGTACTGATTATATGCTTGTCTCCTCAACTTGACAAATGCTTATTGATTTAAACAGAGCCCAGGTCTCTTAGCTCCCAGTTTAATGTATTTCTCACTAATTTCTTTTCAATCAATTTGATAAAATTAGTACCTATTTTGTGCATAGTGTCAAACATTGGGGTTTGACGTAAAGATGAGTTAGATGTTCCCTGGCCTCAAAAGCTTGATAAATGATAGCAGTTCCCAGAGCTTTACATATGTGATCAAACAGAATCTGGACATGACTCAGGTTCTAATCTAACTCCAGTACTCATTCCAGCTCACCATGCTTAGGAGATAAAAACTGGACACAAATAGCAATAATGCAAAATAGAATATGACATTCCTTCTTCATCTATTGGGTTTGCAACTTTGACATTATTCTTGGATCCTCCCTCTTCCTCACTCTATGTATTTAATCCATTTCCAAACCTGGTCATTTCAACCTCTATAGCATCTCTTGCATCCTTTGCCTTCACTCCTCACCCAGTCATCACCTTAGTGCTTTTTGATTGACTGATAAGAGGGCACACAGATGCTTTGCCAAATTAGAGGATATGAAATGAATGAGTGAATGAATATATAGCTTTTTAAAAATACTTGCTATGTTGTAGGTGCTGTTCTGTGTACTGGGGAAAGAAACAAAAGTAAGGCAGTTCATGGCCCTGACAAGCTTACTTCCTAATAATGGGAGAAAACAAATAGGGGAATGGTAGCCAGGAAAGAGAATTTTTGTTTGCTAACGTTAAGGGATGACAGGGCAGCCAATTGATATTCCTTTTCCAGAAACAATGGTAGCATTGATTTGATTACAGTTCTAAGAGCAAGGAATGGAAAGTAAGGGAGGGATGGTGCCCACCAGTTGTCAGATTAGAAAGTGTTTGGGATCCTGGTCAGTTAGATATAATGAGGTATCATCAGTCAGGAAAGGCAGAATGTTTCTAATTGGTGGTGGGAATGTAGAGAGAGAATTAAAGAATACTTCATTAAAGATGTGGCATTTCAGCTGGGTCTTAAAGAACGTAAAGGATTCCCACGGATGGGTGGGTGGCATTGAAGATTTTAGCAGTAGTCTGAAATCAGATGATGAGTTTGGAAGAGAGAAAGTAGTTCATCCAGTTTGACTGCAGTGTAAATTAACATGCTGACTCCATGCCATTTTATTAGAGCTTTAGTTTCCTTCTCTTCTTTCCCCAACTCCAATATCTATCTTCTCTCATTGCTTCCATTTCCTCACAAGTCAATGCTTCTCAGTCCTCTGACACGTACTGGCTATGTGTCAACAGACAAGTCAGTGAAGTTCTCTGGGTACCAGTTTCCTTTTTTATATACATATGTCATCTATTATTATTAATTCTTATTACTACTGATAAAGATAAAAAGGGCGATGCCAGCAAAGCAGATGCTCTGGCCAATCCTCTTGCCAGAAAGATTTCAGTAATATCTATTACTAAGACTAACTTAGTTCTGAAAGGCTCATCCACTAAAAGTTTCAGAGGCTCATAGATTGAGCTTGATATTTTGTTGGCTACAGTAATTCTTGTCCAAAGAGGTTGCAATCTGTATCAGTTGGAAGAATGCTAATGAAGCCTTATCTTTTGAGATATAATATTAGTGAAATATATTTTTCACACACAATTTCAGGTCAAAATTTCACATAGAGCCAATTTTACATCCCTGTTATTTTCCCTTTACCCACATAAAAAGAGTTCACTATGAACATTTTTTAGTAATAGATACCCTGAAAACCAGCTTCAGGTGGTATTATTTCATTTTTGATTCTTCTTTATTCCCTACTTACCAAATACAATCAGTTGCCAGAACCTGCTTATTCTACTTCTGTAATCTCTCAAAAATTTGTTCCCTCAATTTCACACAGATAATAAGCGACATGGTCGTCAATCAATCAGTGAGAATTTATTAAGTTCCTCCTGTGTTCCAGCCACTAAACATACACATAAAAAAATGAAACACTCTGTTCTCAAGATTACATAATAATGGGGAGCAAGCCTGTGTATATATAATAAATTTGAAACTTATTAAAGCTTAAAACTGAGCTAAGACTTTAGGAACATTATGAGAAAAAATGCAAAATAGACAGGGAGGGCGTTGGCAATTGGGGAGATCAGGCAACCCTATATAGAAAGTGGTGTTTGGGCTATGTCTTGAATGAAAAGATAGATTCTGAGACAGGGTGGGGGGGAAGAGGAGAATATTTTAGGCAGGGAAGACTGCCATTGCAAAGGCATGTGAAAGAGGGAATGATGGGTGTGATTTGAACCCAGACCTTCCAACTCAGTCGGGTGGGCACTCAAAAAACATTTATTTTAAAGACTTACTATGTACCAGGCACACTGTGAAACATTAGGAATACAAGCAAAGGCAAAAATAATCCGTATCCTCAAGGAGATCACATTCTAATGGAGGAAGACAACATATAAGTAGGTAAATACGCATAAGATATATACAGAGAAAATGGACGGCAATTTCAGTAAGAGTGCTAGTAGCTATCAGGGGAGGGTGAAACCAGGAAATCCTTCCAAATTGAGGACACTTTCATTATAACACATTGCTAATTTTGTTAAACATATTTTATATTAGAATAAGCCAGAAACTGCATCTTAGTGTAGATTTAGACATCAGTCAACAAGCATTTATTAAGTTCTGACTATGTGCCAGGCAGTGTGTTAAGTCTTTGGGCTACAAAGAAAGGCAAAAGACACTCTCTGATTTCAAGAAACTCACAGCCTAATGGGGGAGACAACACATGAAAAAACTATGTACAAGCAAGATAGAGATGGGATAAATTGGAGGTAATCAGTAGAGGCAAAGCACTAACATTACAATGGATCAGGAAAAGATTTTCCAAAAAAAGATGAGATTTTAGCTGAGACTTGAAGAAAGTCCGGAGGAAGAGATGAGGAAGGAGAACATTCCAGGCATGGGGAACAGACAGTGAGAATACTCAGTCAGGAGATCAGGGGTCCTACGTGAAGAACAGGAAGGAAGCCAGTGTCACTGGACTATGGAATATTTGGGAAGGGAGGGGCACAGGGTGTAAGACAGAAGAAGCCTGGGAAGGTAAGAAAGAGACAGGTTATATAAGGCTGCAAAAAGCCTAACAGAATTATATTTTATCCTGGAGGCAATAGGGAACCATTGGAGTTGACCGAATGGAGGGGAGGGAGTGACATAGTCTAATCTGTACTTCAGAAAAGTCAATTTGTTAGTTCAATGGAGGATGAGTGGGAAGATCAACCAGTAGGCTACAGCAATGATCCAGGTGTGAGGACCTGTGTAAGGATAGTGGCAGTATCCAAGGAGAGAACGGGATGTATGTGAGAGATAGTCAGCAGGTAGAAACTACAGGACTTGGTAACCACTAGGCTATGGAGAGTGAGAGAGAGTAAGAAGTTGAGAAGACACCAAGGTTGTGAACCTGGATGGTTGGGAGTATCCACTTCAAAAGTCCTCCAATT
This sequence comes from Potorous gilbertii, assembly GCA_028658325.1. NCBI lineage: Eukaryota > Metazoa > Chordata > Mammalia > Diprotodontia > Potoroidae > Potorous > Potorous gilbertii. Next base: position 589,856,152 of record CM053770.1, on the reverse strand, counting down.
TAGGGCTTTTTTGGCTTGAATTGTTGTTGATGGGGATGGTTAGAGTGATTAAAGCAAACATAGCATAGAATTTTTTGGCAGGATCATAAAGGTAGGAGGGGAATTACAAAGGGTTTCTGTGGGCTTATGTCAATAATTGGGAAATAACCTTTCCATGACCTTCCTCCTACCATCCTCTGAGGCAGAGGTTCTTAAACTTCTTTGTGTCGTGGGCCCCTCTGGCAGTCAGGTGAAGCATACGAATCTCTTCTCAAAATAATGTTGTTAAATGCATAAAATAAAACACATAGAATTACCAAGAAGATAAATTGGATTGAGGTATAATTATCAAAATATATATTAAAATACAAGTTCATCAATTTCCTCTTTTTAGAATCTATGGGAGCCTCCATCCCTGCTTCATATTTATAATTTTGACTTGAATCTTTGTTTTTACGTATGACTAATTCATTCATACTTTCAAAAACAAGAAGAAAAATGCTTAGAATGTATTCATTCATTAGCTAATACAAAATTAACTTTGAAAGGTTGGAGAAGAGGCCAGAGATGAAGGAGCAGGGAAGACTTAATTCTAGAATTGCCTGCCAAAGAATAAAAGCAAGAGAATCTTTCTCCTGGAAAACAACACAGTACTTCATACATTTAAAAAAAATCTCATTTTGATAGGAAATGTTGAAATGTGTGGTCAGGATTGGTTGGGCATCATTAGGGAGGCTGCCTAAGAGTTTTCAAAACCTTTTAAGAAAGAAAAGGTCTTATTTTCATCCAAGCTGTTCTCTTACAAACAGTGATAATTATGCCCCCTGCTTCTCCTCTCTCTACCCTGGGAAAAAAAGTTAGCATACACTGTCTGGCTTACATAACATTCTACAGAGAAATCTTGAAAACATGACTCGTACCCAGAATCTAAATACAGTATGACTTAATCTAATCACCTATAATCTCCCTAAGTTACACAAATTCACCACTATTTTTTTCCCTCTCTGTTGATTTTGTAACCTGTACAGGAAGACAAACACAAAATCAAAAGTAACTTGCAGGTGAAGAATTTAGTTATGGGGGAGGGAAAGGCCAGAATAGACAAAGTTTTGTGATTACCAAAATCCAACTGAAAATATAGGACAATTACAATGATCGTGTCAATTCTGTAAAGGTCCTTTTGTGTGAAATGTGACTTTAGGAACCAGTTTTATTTCTTTCTTGGATCTATACATATCCTGTTGGTGTTTGGCATGTAGTAGAGAGAAAAAGTAGGTATTTCATCCTAGGCAGAGTGTGTGTATGTTTATACACACACACACACACACACACACACATCCATATATATATTTTAAATTTTAGGTCTTAATTCTGTGTAACCTATCTTAAGCATGTCTCTATCATATCTAAAGATGAAGATATGAGAAAATATCAGCAAATAAACAATTATCATAAAATTCACTCGTTAAAAGATATGATTACACTTCTATTGTCAAATATAACCATGTATTTAATCTTAGGTCATTGATACATATTCCAAAATTTCCCTATTTCTGTTATAGACCATTTTCCCAGGCACCCCTCTTGTAGCACTGTAATCCTTCTAAATGCCTTGCTTTCCCTCATGATACAATCCACTGCCTAATCTTAACTGACTTTACCACTTCAACATCACTTACATCCATCTCCTTTTCTCCACCTACGCTACAACCCCCTAGTTCATGCCATCATCACCTCTTTCCATTACTATTTCAATAACCTCCTAATTGATCTCCATACTTGATATCTCTTTCTCTACACCACTTTGCAATATGCCAAAGTGATTTTCCTAATTCATGGGTCTGAAAAAAGTCAAGCCACTGCTTCAAAAACTCTGGTGACTCCCTGTTACTTCTAGAATCAAATACAAATTCTTCTGGCATGTGAAAAGCCCTTGTCAATCTGGCTCTAACCTACCTTTTCAGGCTTATTATAAATTATTCCACTTTGTATATTCTGTGATCCAACAAAACTCACTTTCTCGCTGTTCCACATGCATTTCTTTCCATTTCCCTTTTTTTATTCATTTTCATAGACTGTTGTCCACTATGCTTGAAATATATCCCTCCTCACCTCCATAACTTAGAATTCTAAGATGTTTTTTCAAAGTTTAAAAATGCTACCTCCTACATGAGGGATCTCTTGATACTCCAGTTACTAGAGCCTCCTGTACTCCTCCCTCCAATTCATTTGTATTTCCTTTATACATTTTTATACTTAGGAGCTATCTGGAGCTCCTATATTAAAAGAGAATGCAAATTCATTGAGGGAAGAATCTTGTTTCATTTTTGTCTTTGTATCCATGGCTTACCACAGTATCTGAAACATACATAGTAAGAACTTCATACATATGTATGTATTGATCGATTCATTTCTGTGAGATGATTAAATTTCAGAAGCATGTGTGACTTACACACATTTTTATTTCTTGTCATGGGCCCACAATAAGTCAATGCTTTGTTAATATTGACTGAGGTTTCGTAAAGTTATAGCACTAGACATACAAACAAAAACAACCCTATCAAACTAATTTGTTATTTGGCTGTGTTTATTACTAGAGCTGCAAATAAATCCAGTGAATTAATACATAAGCAACCATTCAATTCAGTAGATTCTGGAAATATTTAATGAAGTTCTATCATTTGCAAAACTATTTTAATATAGAGTTATGATAATAAATTAGTCTCTGTTCAAAGTTTATGATCAGCTAAGGAAGTATTGTACTCAAATATATGTGCAAAATAGAATATAGTAATTGTATATGAAAGGATAAGTGCATTCTGTAATATCAGAGGAAGGATATGTTATTTTTGTTATGGATGATCAAGGAGGAAATGATGTTTGAGACAGGATTTGGAAGATGAACAGAACTCGAGCAGTCAGATGCAGGAGATAGGGGAAAAAAGGGAGAAGGGGATTGTATGTGCACCTAACAGGTAAAAGAAAGGCATTCACAGGCTAGTCAGGACAAGTAAAATGTCTGTTTTGGCTAGGGTGTAGAAAATATGCTGTAAAGTAGTGAGATAAGGCTAATCAGGTTTATTGGGGTCAGATTATCTTTTTCCAGGAATGCCAGGTTGAGGAGTCTGCCCTTTACACTTTGGCAATGGAAAACTACTAAAGAATTTTGAGCAGTAGTATGACCTAACTGTAGATGTGTGTTAAGGACATTACTTTGGCAGAAGTGTTGAGAACTACAAGTGGAAAGAAAAGATGAAGCTATTGTAAGAATGCTGACAACGAGAGGCTGGGATCAAATACCAGAGATACAACGAAGATAGAAACTAAAATATTCAGTGACTGATTAGGTATGGGAATGAAAAAGAGAGAAAAGCTTAAAGGTGAAAGTTTCAGGTCTGGCTAACATTAACAGAAACAGAGAAGTCTGGATGAGGGAATGCTTTTGAGAAAAGTGTCTAATTTGGTGTCCTAGTTGGTTGAATATGTTCAAGAAGTAGTTGAAGATATCAGTGTGGGAGTCAGGAACAAAGTTAAGAGTAGAGAGTTGGACTTTGGAGCCATGTGTACAGAAACCATGGAAGTGGATGATAAGATAGGAATGGAAGAAAGGAAAGACATTTGCTCAGAGCCGATGTGGAAAATGCCTAAATTAAAATGATATGAAAAGGAACTAGTGAAGGAAATAAAGGAATGACGAGTATTCACATAAGTACTATATGTCTCTGAAGCCATGAGATTAGGCAGGGATATGATGTGCTAGTAACTATTTAACAACTGGCTCTCTGTTGTACAATACATTTAATCTGTATTATTCATATTTTCTCCTCTTTCTTAAGACTAGACAATCAAAAATAATTCAAGTCTTGCTTTATAAAATTTGCCAATTTCCAAGATGTAAATGCTCACACTGAAAATTTAATAATTGGCTCTTGGAGTAGTTCAAGCTGGAACCAGTACAGTGCTAGGGAATAGATGACCAACAGCATGAAGAGAATGAAGACTGAAGAAAGAGGGGGAAAACCCAGTATTGCATTGAACAATGAGGAGGTCATTGATAACTCTTTAAATGACAGTTTCATTTGAGTAGTGGGAGAAAAGCCAAATTGTAAAGGACTGAGGACTTGTCAAGGGTGAGAACAATAAGACGTTGAATTCAGACAATTGAGGTTCAAGCAAAGAAAGGCAGGAAGAGAGAGGTGAGGCAGGATCTGAAGTATATAAGACTAAGAAAAGTTAATATATTATATACACATGAACATGCACATATTAGTCAGAAAGACTTTAGTTCAAATGTCACCTCTGACACTTACTATCTGGGTGATCCTAACTTAAGCTCTCCAGGCTTCAGGTAACTCTCTAGGACTTTTCTACTAAGTTTTAGATGGGTAGGATCTGAATGGTGGGGGAGTTCCACCAAAAAGAATTCTTCACACTGATGATAATTCATAAAGCATGACTTCAGGACAGGGGAAATTTGAGCCTCTTCTTAGACAGAGGGCAATTACTTTCCAGATGACTTTTTAAGATGACAATGACATTATGTAAAATGAAACATATCCGTAATCTTCCACTATAGCAGATGCTTTAGTATTCTCCCTCTGGAGTCACTCCCTATGATAGCTCTTCTACTTTCACTGATTGAGATTGAGAGATGATTTCTAAGTCTACACCTCTAACTTGGGCAAATGAAACTCATTTAAAGAGTTATCAATGACCTCCTCATTGTTCAATGCAATACTGGGTTTTTCCCCCTCTTTCTTCAGTCTTCATTCTCTTCATGCTGTTGGTCATCTATTCCCTAGCACTGTACTGGTTCCAGCTTGAACTACTCCAAGAGCCAATTATTAAATTTTCAGTGTGAGCATATCGTTTTAATTTAGGCATTTTCCACATCGGCTCCTCGCTTTCCTCTTCTCTTAGGTTTTACTCATGGATTTTCTGCACCAGTTTGTGCATAGCCATGTAGGTGTGCACTTTGAATGTTTTTAAATGGCTTTTGTATATTATAATATAACAATAATGCTAACTCCAGATTTTTAGAATACACCTTTTAATAACCAACAACTCCCTGAGATGGGTAGCTGGAGCATCATGATCCTGATTTTGCATATGAGGAAACCCTTAGTTATGAATAACCAGACATGGAAGACCTAGTTAAGTAGGTTAGCGATTAAGAGCTGGAAGGAATCTTAGAGGATTATTGTGTCCAATGATGTCAAACTCAACTAGAAAGGCTTCTGATCCATACAGAAGCATCCATGTAGGCCCTATATTCACCTCATTTGAAAATATAATGTTATCTATGTTTTATTATATTTTTATTTATTTTGTTAAATATTACCCTATTGCATTTTAATCCTTTTCCAGCAGTAGACAATATGTGAGTTTGGTTGTGTTTTGATACCACTGATCTAGTTCAGTTCCTTCATTTTGCAAATGAGGAAAGGGAAGTCCCAAGAAGCACAGTCAATCAAAGCCAGAATGTGACCCTAGACCATCTGACTCCAAAGCCAGTATTTTTCCTAAAGCATCATAAGTCTCTTCATGCTAACTCTTACTCAATGACCTGCTCCTTGAAGGGAGTAATTGAGTCTTCTCTTTCTTCATAGCTCCCTACGTTTTCTAGCACAATGCTTCCCATCCAATAGACACTCAAACCGTATTGTGCAATAATTACTAAGTGAAGATTGTGGATTTCCCATCAGCATCAGTTTTTAAAAATTAGTAGTTTAGTTGTTTCTCAGTCATGTCCAACTCTTCAAGATCCCATTTTGTGTTTTCTTGGTAAAGATGCTAGAATAAAGATGCAAATAAAGAAACTGAGGCAAGCACAGCTAGTAAGTGTCTGAGGCCATATTTGAACTCAGGAAGATGAGTCTTCCTGACTCCAGGTCTGGCATTCTCTTCACTGATCCAACTGACTGCTCCTTTTAAAAATAAAACTGTTATAAATTGTAAGAACTTTGAGATCTGCTGAAATATCACACTTCGGGCTTAGATTCAGCAATGACTCTATTATTATATAAAGTTTACTTCTCTTTTCTATCTTATCCTCATTTATTTTTGAATATAATTGGTTAGGTTCTAAATTAATGATCATTGTTCACAGAGGTATAAAAAACAGACTTGATGGACTTGTTAAAAAGTTGTTACTCTCAAGAAATATTTTCTTCTAGCAGATTCTCCTCTTCAGTATTCAAACTTCTGTGTAGTTTGCAAGCCTTGTATTTAAGCTCTATGGTTGTTTCTGGCATATGGGAAGCTTTATTAAATTCACATTGGTTAAATGTTAATTAATGTACATCAGCACTATGCTATTTATTTTATCCTGTTCCCATTGTTTAAATAATTAGTTGATATCAAACATAACTTCTCATTAATTATAAGAACTTTACATTATAAAGTATTGTTCTAAACTGTCTGTGATTCACATTAAAAAAGTAAAACCTTAGAACTGATTTTTATATGATTAGTAATTAATAATTCTTTAAAATATTCTATATAATTCCTATGATCATGTATACTGACAAGTTTCTTTTTAAACTTGCAGCAAATAGTGGAAGCAATAAATGCAGGGATTATACCTTTAGGAAACACCTCCAATCAAATCAGTCACTGGGACTTGGGAAGTTCCTTCTTCTTTGCTGGCACTGTTATTACAACCATAGGTAGGAAATATCTTATGAATTTTTTATTTTGGGAAAGTGGTGTGAGCTACAATGCATTTCTCTTTGAAAACTGTTTTCCCTTCAACAGTTGGTTTGGTTTGTTGAGCATAATGTCACACTTCAGAATGAAGAGTAGATGTCTTCAGATGATATGGAAACCAAACTGTGGTATTAAATGAGAAAGAAAGGATTGCTTAAAATGAGATAGTCTCCCCCCAAAAAAATAAAATCATAACCTTAATGTGATAAGAGAACTAGAACTTCAAGAAATCTGGGCCTTATTTTTACCTTTAACTTTGGGAAAATCATTTATACTTTGAGCCCTATCTTGTTAATTTGAGGCACAAGTATGGAGCCCACTTACACCATTTTGATTTCATGCTGTTTCCCTATTTATATTATAACTATGTTTTGTTTCAGCAGATATTGTCATTTTTGTGTATTTACATATTTTTTCATACTATTGAATGATATTTACAGCTTAAACAATGAATTTTGAAAGTCATAAATAGCCCAAGCATAAAAAAATATAATGTGTGTGAAGACAACAGAATGAGACTATAATGCTAAAAAACTATTAAAATTGCATCTATCTTATTTTAAATCTATCCAATGTATCTGTTTGGCTTCATTTCCAGTAATATCTCCTAAAGGATCTAGATGGTATAGTGAACGTGGGAATGGAATGGCTATCCACAAAGCACTCTCCATTTTGCTTTTATTAGTTACTTTGCCAACACCAAATGCCTCTACGTAGACAGTCCTATAAAATGAATGGCCAAGGAACATAAAAGTGCATGAAACCAGTGCAAGCAGGGTACATAACTATGGTGCGTAGGGACTGGGAAAGCTCATGGTTGACAAGGTTTTCCATAAGGAAATGGTTTTGAAGAACAGAAGGAAACTGGTATGCTGAAGAAGATAGAAATATTTTGGGGAGAAAGAATGATGCGTACAAATGTACGGAGTTGAGAGTGAGGTCGTTTTGACAACCTGAGCAGATATTCTGCCCCTTCATATAATTTGCCAAGGACTTCCCTCTATAGGTTTAAATAGATATGATCTCAGACTACAGCATCTCAGGATAAGATTCAGTGTTTTGATTTGAGTATCTGAGGAATAGTGATAAAAGCTAAAAGTCACAATTCAACATCAGTATTTTTAAATTAAACCTCTAAATTCCGCAGCAAAATACAACAAATATTCATTAAGTACTTGCTATGTTGTGGTACCATATTCTAGGTCCAGTTCTGGGTGTAAGGGACATAAACCAAAACTGAAACAACCCCTTTCCTCAAGGAACTCTTTTTTGTTGGATTGCCCCAGCTCACCTATTTTTCATCAACTGAGGCTTTATTTTGATTTCTGTGACTCACTTCACAGTTAAGGTTCTACTCATGTTTGAATTTCTGTTTGTTAAGAAGTTAGACTAAGGGGTGAATTAAGTTGTTATTGTTGTTAATATTATTTGGAGTTTACCAGTATAACTGTGCAACAGCAATTTTGGGACGCGCCTTTCCTAGGTATTAAGTGCGGTTAATTGTAATTCTTTTTGCTTAAGTGTTATCTGTTTTCTTTGAAGCCTTCCCATCTGTGGCCTCACAAATTTGCATTCCAGAAGTCCAGTAAGATGTGATTCCCTCCCACTTTTTGTATCCTTTACAAATGAACTAATATTCTGAGATGGTGATAATTTATCCTCAGATCATTTAAAAATAATGTTTCTGAAGTTTATTAGAGTGTGTACTCTGAAGTAATCTCCTTATGTCACTGAATATCATTCCAAAGTTATTTCCAATAAGAGCTAGCTAGCACAGTGATCTGAGTGCTAGACGTGGCGTTGGTACAAACCTCAGTGCAGATTGTTCAGACACTTATTAGCCATGCGACCCTATCATTTAACTGTGTCCCTCAGTTTTCTTATCTCTAAAATGAGGGTCATTGAGTGCCTTTATTCCTTGGTTATTGTGAGAATCAAATGAGATACTAATTCTAAAGCACTTGCACAGTAGCTTGCACATAGTAGGTGTGACAGAAAGGTTATTATTGGAATAAAATGAAATAATATTCATACAATTCTCTGTAAACCCTAAAACTATACAAATTCTAGTTTATCATCATCATCATCATCATCATCATCCTTGTTATAATTTTAGTTATTAACTGGCCTATCATAGGTTCTGCTTTAGTGGAAATAGCACTACGTTTTTGAGTCAGAAGACCTGCTTTCAAATCTTGCCTCTGTCACTTACTACCTTGAACAAATTATTTAAAGTCTTTGGGCCTCAATTTCCTCATCTTTAAAATGAAGAAGTTGGACTCTGAGATCCATTCTTGGCATATGAACATAGGAATAGGCATCTACCTCTGGGGATCTTGACTGGATGTCAAGGAAAGCTGTCCCAAAGACAAATTACCCACATATAATGACATATACAAAAGACTGAGACCTTAGTTCCTTGAGGGCAAGAGTTGTTTCATTTTTGGTTTATATCCTTTATACCTAGCACTGGACCTAGAATATAGCACTAGAACATAGCAAGTGCTTAATGAATATTTGTTGTGTTTTGCTGTGGAATTTAGAGGTTTAATTTAAAAATATTGATGTGGAATTGTGATTTTTGGCTTATCATATTGCTATACCTCAGGTACGCAAATCAAAGGCAGGACTTTAAGGAGAAATATCAGAAGTGGAGCTTATATAGAACCCCAAACTCTATGTCAAAGATTTCTTCTGGGACCCTCACATAGATACTGCTACTTGTAGCAACATGAAGAAAACAAGCACTGTATAGACTGCAGGAATGTGACTCTCATCTGGAAATGCCCAAGGCAATCTTGATAGCTTTAACACTCGCTCCACTCACTTTTCATCCAAAATCTGGGCAATCAGAATTAAGATCCTTCAGTACACTACAGTAGAACACACGAATTGTCTGTTGGATTTTGCTTTAAACTTTTAATGATGTGGCAGTAATGTTTACCCTATAGCTATCCATTTAGAAAACATTTACTGCTAAATTTTGGGGAATGGGTAGGAGAGTCTGATCTCTTATTTGACCATTGAAATAAGCCTCATGGATCTAAGATGAGTGTGTGTGTGTGTGTATGTATGTGTGTGTGTGTGTGTGTGTGTGTGTGTGTGTGTATAGGGTAGTCAAAACATGCTTAGAGAAGTTAATACAATTATTTAAAGACAAAGAATATTAATAATTGTAGGGGATTACAGAAAGCTTTCTTTAGGCACTAAGGCTGAGGTTTGATGGGACATGGGAACTCTGAGTTGGAAATAAGGAGGGATGCATACAAGACTTGAGTTAGGAGATAGAATGACATAAAAAGAAAACAACTAGCAGAGCACTTTGGCTGGAATGGAGAGTATATGAAAAGTAATAATATGAAATAAGAATGCAATGATATTAAATAAGAAAGGTATGTTGGAGAATGATTGCAGAGGGCTTTCAATACTAGTTTAAAGATTTTGTACTTGATTCTAGAGGTAATTGGAAAAAAGTAGAATAAAACTAAAAGAATTACTACTTATATTTTCTTCTTTGGAACAATTTGTATTCTTTTTTCATTATGAATTCACTACAGTCTTTCTGCCTTTAGGTCATACTAGATTGAATTATCTTTGCTTGCCATGAGTCAGGTCAAAAGTTAGGTGACTGTGAAAATCTGGAAGAAAGGAAACCCTAATTTTCAACCATAATTATAGGTTAAATTTGGGGCTTAGACATTTTGACCATTTACATTCTGAAAATAACTATTTAGTGTTTGAATAAAGTAATTCAAAAGAGAAAAATCATCCCAAGAGTATGTGAGGATGGTTATTTTCTGCACAATGAAAATTCAAAAGGTCAAGTTATAGCCATTTTGACCACCACCAAATTGCTTTGAGAGAAATTCTGTCTGTCACTGCACAGACTTAATGTTGAAGTTCCACAGTACATTTATAAACACTGTCTCATTTAAAGAATCCCCAAACCTGTATGTTTTGCAGACATACACTTCAATATATAAAAAACCCCACTATTATCACTGGTCTTACCTTCAAATTATAGCCGTTAAATACAGTAGCTGATTATTTCCATTGCCCCTTGGAGTCTCCAGGTAGTCAAGACCTTTCACGGAGATCAGTCTTTAGATTTTTGAATTAGTTCATTTTGGGTCAGTAACATCTTTCTTAATAAAATATCTTTTGAAATAGAGAGCCCTAAAGCATTCTCAACTTCTTAGAAATTTGACCACAGAATTAAAGAAATTTAAACATTGGAAAGGCCAGCCAGATTTTATATAGTCCAAATTGTCCCTGAAAAATAATCCTTTCTACAACATACCCGATAAGTGTTCATCTAACATTTGCTGAAGTTCTCTGATGAGAGTGGAAACTCATTATTTCTTGAGGCAACCCATTCCTGAGTGTTAAAAAGTTTTTCTCCCCCTAAACTGAATCTGCCTCTTCTGATCTTCCACCCAGCTTTGGACTGTAATACAGAAAATAATTCAAGATAAATTCTCACTTCCAGTGGAATATAAACACTTAAAAGCTTCATATTCATCATAGATGTACACTTGAAAGAGACCTAAGAGTTCATCTAGTTTATGTCTTCTATTTTATAGATGAGGAAAGGTTTGCCATCGGTTGCACAGTTAGGAAGTGAGTTTTGAACGCTGGTCATCTGACCCCAAATCCAATGCATTCTTCATTGTACTAGCTGCTCGTTCAAATCTCAGCTAACTGATTATCTTAGCATTCTTGTCAATTATATTAGTAGGGAGAAAAGTAGTTAGCTTTCATTTACAATCAAAGAAAAAAGTTTTACTTTAGGATCTAACTATTTTGTACTTTAAAGAAATGTATGTAAAAGTAGTTGGAGTTTATTAGATTCTAGAAAGATGCTACATAAACACAATATATCATTATTAATCCTGTTAGGAATTAATAGTAGTCTGAGAAGTAGTGGGGCTCCTACACTATCTGTACTTCATTAGTTTTTCAAAAACACAACTTTAGAGCATTTTGGAAAATAAGTTACAATGGTTTTTTATAGAGTGGCTGGTACAGACAGTGCCTCTTGGGGACATGCTAGACATGTAGTTACCCAAGGATTTTTAGTCAGGTTATAGATATTGGTCTCAGAAGAGTAAGAAAACTTTCCTATTAGGGAAAATGCCTAATGGGAATTTTGCTTACAAAGAATAGACCATCTTAAAATTTAAGGACTCATTTCAGAGAAGCTCTTACCAAACACATCTGTGCACACATGTTGTATATTATGACACACAATTAACAGTACTATACCAGCACCAGGTGTTTTTTTTTCCTTCTGGGATTTGGATTATTGTTTGAAAAAGTCACAGAATCCCAGAACGCAGAGGGAACTCAGAAGTTATCTACAGTGGTCCAATGTATATCTGAACAAAAATTCACATTATATGTACTGGACTTCTTAAACATTTTTGGGAGTCATGAAACCCTTTGTCATCTAGTGAAACACTTGGAACTCTTCTTAAAAGAATGTTTTTAAATGTATACAATAAAATATCTAGGAATTCAAAGGAAACTAATTATATTAAAATATAGTTGACAAAATATTCCTTTTAATAAATTTATTTAACTTTTTACATTAATTTTCACAAAATTTTGGGTTCCAAAATTTTCTCCCCATTTGTCCCCTCCCCCTACCCCAGTACACTGAGCATTCTAATTGCCCCTATCACCAATCTGCCCTCTCTTCCATCATCCCTCCCTTCTCTTGTCCCCA
>CM053770.1:589792791-589843237 GCA_028658325.1 Potorous gilbertii | reverse complement strand
GGATACAGAGGCCTTGACTCTTATTTCTTTACCTGATGGTAAGCATTGTGCCTCCTCATCAGAAAGGAAAGGGGCTAACATCTGTTCCCCAAGAAAATAACCTTCTATGGTTTTATTTTTTTCCCTTTTCTGGGCATTTTCCCAGCCAGTTACTTGACTTCTGAGAGTCCTCTCCAACCCCGCCTAGGTCCCCCCAGCTAGTGCTTGGTGTCTGAGATTCAAATGCTGCTCCCCAGCCTCAGGGTTTTCGGTGGCAGGCCTGGCTGCTATTCAATGGGAGCTTAATTTCTGGTGCTTAGGTAGGGGCAGGGCCACCTCCCAGGCTCAGTTTCCTCAGGGGGTTTATGTAGAGACCTTTTGTAATGGAGCTGCTGCTGAGCTCCTGCCTGCTCAGGGAGCCTCTGGCGACCTGCTGCCTCTGCCTCTGCCTCCCGAGGGGGCCTGAGTCCCAGAGACACCCCACTCCCTTCTCAGCCCGTCTCTCTCACTAACCTGTGAGTCTGTGGGTGGAGGTACCTTCATGGCCGCTGGAGATTCCATCCCTGAAGCCTTCTCAGATCTGCTCGCTCCTCTCAGTGCTGTGTGGCCGGAGCAGGGCAGGGCTCCGCTCCTGTCTGGTGAGCGATGGACCTTTGGGATCGGTTTATCAGGGCTCTCTGGAACTGAAATCTCCTTCACTGTGTTGCTGTGCGGCTTCCACTGTTTCAGAATTTGTTGGGAGTTCTTTTTAGAGGAAATCCATGGGCTGTGGGTTCGGAGCTAGCATATGTGAGTCTTTCTACTCCGCCATCTTGACTCCACCCCTCCTATTTTCTATATATGTGTTTTGTATTATTTATATGAGTCATCTGCTTATAATTTTTCCCAATTCCACTACTTACTATGTTTGTGCCCTTGGAAGTTCATTTTAGCTTTTCAGACTTCACTTTTGTCTTCTGTAAAATGAGTAGGTCAGACTAGATGAGCTCTAAGATCTCTGATGGCTGTATGACCATCAACCTGTGATCTGTTAAGAGGTCTCTTATTATGTTAACCCCTGACTCAGTAAACTCTAATGGCTCTCTATTATCTCTAGGATCAAATCTAAATTATTTTTGGTATTTAAAACTCTTCATGACTTTCTGCCTTCCTTTCTTTCCAGACATCTTGCATATTACTCCCCTCCATACACTGTACAGCTCAGCCATATGGGCCAATTGGCTGTTCCTCATGCATGATACTCCATGTCCTCTATCCTGTGCCTTGTATGGATTGTTCTTCATGCCAATCATTTGTTCCTTCTTCTCTTCTGCCTTTGGAATCCCTGGTTTCCTTCCTCAGCTTGATTGGTATCTTCTTTTTTTTCCACAATATACAGTATTTTATTTTTCCAATTATTTGTAAAGATAGTTTTCAGCATTCACTTTTATAAGATTTTGAGTTTCAAATTTTTTTCTCCCTCCCTCTCCACCCCTTCCCAAGGTGGCATGTGATCTGATACAGGATATACATGTATAGTCATATCAAATATATTTCCACATTAGTCATGCTGTGAAAGAAGAATCAGAAGAAAAGGAAAAAAAACACAAGAAAGAAAGAACCAAAAACAACAAAAAAGATACAAAATAGCATCCTTTAATCTTCATACTCCGTAGTTCTTTCATTGTATGTGGATAGCATTTTCCATCATAAGTCTTTTGGTATTGTCTTAGATCATTGTATTGCTGAGAAGAAATAAGTCTATCAAAATTGTTCATCATACAATGTTGTTGCTACTGTATATAATATTCTCCTTCCCTCAGCATCAGTTCATCTAAGTCTTTCCAGGTTTTTCTGAAATCTACCTGCTCATCATTTTTTTATAGCACAGTAGTATTCCATTACATTCATATACCATGACTTGTTCACCCATTCCGCACTGGATGGGCATTTCTCCAATTTCCAATTCTTCACCACCACAAAAAGACCTGATATAAATATTTTTTATACATATGGGTCATTTTCCCTTTTTTATGATCTCTTTCAAATATAGGCTTAGTAGTGGTATTGCTGGATCAAAGGTATACTTAGTTTTATAGCTCTTTCAGCATACTTCCAAATTGCTCTCCTGAATGGTTGGATCAGTTCACAACTTCACCATGATTGCTATCTTCTGCTGGTAGATCTTTCCAGTCTCCTTAGCTGCTGCTGCTTTACCATCTAAAGCTAGTTTCTACATGTATCTTGTATGTACCTACTGATATACAAGTTATCTTTTCCATTAGAATATACTTTGTTTTGAGGTCAGGCACTGTTTTAGCTTCTTCTTTGTTTCCTTAGCAATATGCATAGTATCTGGTACATAGAAAGTAATTATGCTTATTGTTTACTTGACTGGTTGATTACTATCTATTTGTTCAATTTATTAGGCCATTACTTTTTAAATTTAAATCTAACAATTTAAATTCTCTATTATATAGGTCAACTGCTGCTATTGTAAATTCATTGATCATACCTTGATTTCATTGTCTGTATTTGATAAAAATTATTAAGAATGTCTCTTTTGGAGACAGGCCTTTTGGATATTAAAGATATTTTTATGAGAGACAATGTCCATAGTGGTTACAGAGTCATCATTAAAGCTAGGGAGAACCTGGGTTTAAGTTCAATAACTGGCAAATACTGGGGAAAATTCAGTTCTCTAGGCTACTTTATAAGACTATTAAGTTACAGAGTAATTGTAGATCAATATTTGTAGAGGGGGTTTGCTCACCTGCAGCTACCTATATCAGTCATATCACATGTCCTGTCCTTATCCTTGTCATTTACATAATAAACCAAAGCTGGCATACTTGATTTTATATTACATTAGGAGGATACCACTGCTATCTTGGTGTTCAGGGTATGTAGTATATACTATAAATTTCAAAGTTCCAGGACAAAAGCATTTCATAACTTATTAACTGCTATCTTATTTGATTAAATATGAAATTGTTAACTCACAGAGATGCTAATTCATCTGAGTAGATTAGATGTCACATGCTGTCAAGATTATAATAAACATTACTGAGATAAATTTTGGTAACCCTTCTGGCTGTAATTAAAAATATTAAACTGAACTAGAATCATAAAACTAGTTGAGTAAAAATACAGTTCTTCATTTTAGTAAAACTTCCAGACTCACATGAGAGAGATGTTGATCAATGTGTAAATCCAAACACTTTGGGATGAGAAAATTTTTTCTCCAATCAGAGGCATGACACTTATCTTTTTGAACCTTTTAGCACTGTCTTGTGTACATTTTTGAAAACTTGAGACTGAGTTTTGGACTGCTTCAAATGAGTTACTGACCTAGAAAAAACAGTTATCCTCCCCATATGCAATAAATATTCTACAGAAAGTTGTGCAAATAAAACAATATTTACAATGGAGTAGGGGAACTTCCTGCTTCATGGAATCATTTGACAAATCATTTTGACAAAGAAAAATCTTTCCATGTTAAGAAAATATTGCCCTCTAATTTTTGTTTTCCAGTTTTGGATATTTTGTACAGTGTATTTTTGTTTTAAATGCAAACTGCACTCAGTAAAAATGAACAGGATTAGGACTATTCAACATTCTATAGCAACAGCTTAATATGCCAACAGTGTGGATGAGGGTCATAATTACAGTTGTCCAATAGATTTGGGAACATTCTATAGGTGTCAATGAGGGAACATTTTCTGTTTCTATTTAAGACATGGCAACAGTGGAAACCGCTGAACATAGTCATTGAATTGATATTGTTAAGGTCAAGGAAACATTATATAATTAAAGCTTTAGTGAGATAAAAGGGAGGAAAAGTGGAGGAAAGGAGATGAGATGAGCTCTTCCTCAGAAGGTTGAAGAGAATGAAGGGGGAGGAGACTTCCTATCAAGATCACTACCTGTGGAAGCAGACCAGCCAGAAACTGTCACTAGTTACACTAATGAAACTCTAATGTTAGCAGCAGAGCAAATTTTTGTTGTTCAGTAATTTTTAGTCATTTATGACTCTTTGTGATCACATTTGGGGTTTTCTTGGAAAAGATACTGGAGTGGTTTGTCATTTCCCTCAGCAGCTCATTTAACAGGTAAGAAAACTGAGACAAAGAGTTTAAGTGACTTGCCCAGGGTCACACAGCCAGGAAGTTTCTGAGACTGGATTTGAACTCAGGTCTTCCTGACTCTAGGCTCACTGATACTATATCACCAACTTCCCTTGACAACCAAATACTCATCAACAAATAAGTTACAAACTACATTAAGTGACTTCTTACATACCAGAACTACACAAAAAATCAACCTTTATCCCATGATTTTTTAAAAAAAATCTGGACAATTTCAAGGTACAATAAATTAAAATATTCATGCTATAGTAGAAGAAGAATGCAAAGTAAGGACAGAAACATTCCACAGATCACTTTCTAAGAGATATTTGGAAATGAAAAGTCCCCGGAATGTCTTAGCAAGACACTGAACTTCTGGGTCAAAGAGGAAAGTAATGCCATCAATCAGAAAGACAATATTCAGGTACCAAAGATTACACAAGACCTGGCACATTCTATGTTTAAGGGGAGGAGATCTTGGAATACAATATTCCACATGGCAAAAGAGATATGCTTACAACCAAGAAAGTTTAATTCCGTCAAAGAAAGTATAATCTTACATGGGGAAAAAATGGATCTTCAATGGTGTAGAGGACTTTCAAACATTCATGAAAGGACCAGAACTGAATGGAAAATGTGAAATGTAAACAGAAGAGATGGATGTACAATAAAAATGTAAATTTATTTGAACAGTTATAAGGATGCAGTTCTAATATTCTGATAGTATTCCATTAGAGAGAAAAAGAATATGTCCCTTTAGAATCTTCATACATTTAAAGGGCACTTGATGAAGTCAAATAAGAAAAACAGAGGTAGCTTGAGCCAAGATGGAAGAGTGGAAGGATGGACCAATAAAAATTTGTCCCCATAGTCTGTATAATACCTGTAAAAAATGACTCTAAACAAATTCTAGAGCAGGAGAAGCCACAAAACGAAAGAATGAAAAATTTCCAGCCCAAGACAGCCTGGAAGGTCGACAGGAAAAGTCTATTGCATTTGACTCAGAGAGGTGTACAGCTCAGCCTTGGCTGCATGGCAAGTCAGGTACAGGACTGGAGGAGACCTCAGGGCATGGAGTCCTGGATAGCAGCTTCAGTTCCTAGACTGCTCAACCCACAAATGCCAAAGATAGCCTCAAAGGTCAATGAGAAAGCTCTTACATCTGGGTGAGAAGGGGACATGCTCTGGTCCTTCTAGCAGCAGCCACTGCAGTGACAGTGTCCATTTTTGAAACTCCTCTCATTAATTGTGCCACCTTGGAGGAACTGAGAACTTACAGGTTCCCTAGAGCATACCCTCTTCTTGACAAAGTAACTGGCTGGGAAAATGCCCAAAAAAGGGAAAAAAACAAGACTATAGAAGGTTACTTTCTTGGTGAAAAGATATTTTCTTTCATCTTCTTAGATGAAGAAGAACATTACATACCATTAGAGGAAGACATAAAAGGATTCTGCATCCAAAACCTCCAAAATAAACATGCAGTGATCTCAGGCCATGCAAGAGCTCAAAAAGGATTTTGAAACTCAAGCAAGAGAAGTGGAGGAAAAATTGCGAAGAGAAATGAGAGTGATGTGAGAAAATCATGAAAAACGAGTCAACAGATTGCTAAAGGAGACCCAAAAAATGCTGAAGAAAATAGCACCCTTAAAAATGCATTAACTCAAATGGCAAAAAAGTCTAAAAAGGCAATGAGGAGAATAATACTTTAAAAAGCAGAATTAGCCAAATGGAAAAGGAGGTTCAAAAACTCACTAAAGAAAATCTTTAAAAATTAGAATAGAGCAGATGGAAGCTAGGTACTTTATGGGAAACCAAGAAATTACAAAACAAAACCAAAGGAATGAAAAATTACAAGACTATGTGACCTATCTCAATGGAAAAACAACTGACCTGGAAAATAGATCCAGGAGAGATAATTTAAAAATTATAGAACTACCTGAAAGCCATGATCAAAAAAAGAGCCTAGAAATCATCTTTCATGAAATTATCAAGGAAAATTGCCCTGCTATTCTAGAACCAGAGGGAAAAATAAATATTGAAAGAATCCACCAATCATCTCCTGAAAGAGATCCAAAAAGAAAAACTCCTAAGAATGTTGCAGTCAAATTGCAGAGTTCCCAGGTCAAAGTAAAAAACATTGTAAGCATCTAGAAAGAAACAATTCGAGTATTGTGGAAATACAATCAGGATAACAGAAGATCTATCAACTTCTGCATTAAGGAATCAAAGGGCTTAGACTATGATATTTCAGAAGTCAAAGGAATTGGGATTAAAACCAAGAATCACCTACCCAGAAAAACTAAGTATAATACCTCAGGGGAAGAAATGGCCATTCAATGAAACAGAGGACTTTCAAGCATTCTTGATGAAAAGAGCAGAGCTGAATAGAAAATTTGACTTTCAAACACAAGAGTCAAGAGAAGCATGAAAAGGTAAACAGAAAAGAGAAATCCTAAGGTACTTACTTGTTTAGATTCCTACATGGAAAGATAATATTTGTAACTCTTGAAATTTTTCTCAGTATTTGGGTAGTTAGAGCGATTATACTCACAGGGTGAGTTGAACAGGAAAGGATGATATCTAAAAAAAATAAAATTAAGAAGTGAAAGAGAAATATATTGGGAGGAGAAAAGGAGAAATGAAATGGGGCAAACTATCTCTCATAAAAAAGGCAAGAGAAAGCTTTTTCAAAGGAGAGGAAAAAGAGAGGTTGAGAGGGAAATAGTGAAGCATACTCTCATCACATCTGGGTTAAGGCAGGAATAATATGTATACTCAATTTGGAATGAAAATCTATCTCATAGTACAAGAAAGTAGGGGAAAAGGGGATAAATGGACTGTGGGGGGTATGATAAAAAGGATGGTAAGAGCAATGAGGTAATAATTAGAAGCAAATGCTTTTGGAGAGGGCCAAAGTCAAAAGACAGAATAGAATAAATGGGGAACAGGATAGGATGGAGGGAAATATAGTTATTCTTACACAACATTTCTATTATGGAAATCTTTTTCGATGCTACACACATATAGCCTATATTGAATTATTGAATATTCAGTTATATTGAATTGCCTTCTCAGTGGGATTGTGTGGGGAGGGAGGAGAGAAGTTGGAACTCAGAATTTTAGAAACCAATTTTGAGAATTGTTTTTGCATGCAACTGGGAAATAAGAAATACAGGTAATGGAGTATAGAAATCTGTCTTACCCTACAAGAAAAGAGAGAAGATGGGAATAAGGGAAGGGAAAGATGTGATAGAAGGGAAGGCATATTGGGAGAAGGGGTAATTAGGATGCATGGTATTTTGGGTGAGGGAGGGGAGAGATGGGGATAAAATTTGCAACTCAAAATTCTGTGGAATTGAATGTTGATAACTAAAAATAAATAAATAAACATTAAAATAAAAAAAAAAGAAAAACAAAGGTCCTAGAATGGGAGTAGATGAATTCTGTTCTGAGGTCTTTAAAAAAGGTAAAAAGGAACACATTAGTATAGGTCAGAGAAACTTGCCATTTCTGAGAAGAGTATGCAAATAGTGGGCTGCAGAAGAAGGCTTCGGACACACCTGCACAACTTGGAAGTCAGTAGGGACCAAAGCTAAAATAGATTAAACTTTGAGCCACAGATAGGTTAGACTCCAGACAGACTGATGATGGTTGGTTGCTAGGTGTCATGTGACAAACAGGGGAGAGAGCTATGTCAATCCTATACTTTTCACAGGCCACCCTAAATCCTTTGGCAGGCCACAAGTGACTCACAGTCCATGTGTTATGCAGGCTTGGCTTACTATGAACCTCATACTTATCACAAATGGACAAATGGACATATGCACATCAAACTCAACAAAAAACAAACATGGATAGGGAAGGTAGATAATACTATGGAGGGAAAGTCCACAAGTAAAGTAAACTTCCTTATACTGAACAGAGCTATTAAATGAAGGGAGGAAGGGAAGCAAATAATTTCAATCTAAGGACATGACCATCAGTTGGGAAATGACTCAATAAATTGTGGCTTCTAAAAGAATACCCATCAATTTTGGACTGACAACAAATTGTGGCATATAAATATAATGGCATAAATTCTAAAGAAGATAATGAAAAAGATAACTTCAAAGTATCTTGGTTAGTATGCATTGATGCAGAGTGAAGTGAATAGAGGCAGGAAAACTATTTATACAAAAAGCAACTTAGTAAAGAAAAGCATTTTGAAAGATTTAAAAACTCATTCAACGGTCAGCTATGTTTCTAGCTAGACTCAAAGTACACAGAGACACATTTTTGGATGTGCCCTGTGTGGGATGTGTTTTATTTGACTACACTTGCAAGGAATTATAAGGAATTTTTCTTTCTTTTTCTTTTTAATTACAGGTTGAGAAGTAGAAAATAACGATATTAATGACAAAAAAGGAGGTCATTGAAACATTTTTAAAGTGCACAGAAAGGAATAGAAATAAGTTCAGAAGGAAGCACACAGGCAGTTTAAAAATAATATGTGGAATTATTATGTACTTTAAAAAAACAAGCAGTAGAAAATGGAGACTCATAATCCTCTTTTTGTGTTCTTCAGTATAGAAATGCTCTTTTTTTGGTGTTTTAAGTTCAGAAAAAGATTAAGAGGATAAACGGGAAGAAAGGGGAAGGGAAAAGGTATACTCTTTGAGCTCAAAAGACATATTTATGCTTTATGAGCTTAAAATCTGAAGTAGAAGATTGTGGGATATAACTTAATTATTAATAATTTGATTAATTTTTTCCAGTCTGTATGTATGAAATTCTCTAGGACAATTCTCTAAGACTGTGAATTGCAGGCCTGCATTCCAGTCCTAGTTAGCTTTCTCTCTATCAATTTAGATCCATTTTAACTTTTATTCTTAGTGTTCCCCTACTTTCACTCTTTGAGAATCACTTTTTTCTATGCAGAGACTAGCAGAGGTATTCCAACTCCTTTAAGGCTTGCAACTACTGCCTCATGTTAAAATTGCTCTTGGTTGAGAAGGCATTGAGACCAGTTGCTCAGTCTCATTGGCTGGCCACTAACTGGGTGTATCTAGTTCGACACGATACCTTGATTCTAACTCTCTATTGTTATTCCGTCATTTCTCAGTCATATCCAGTTCTTCATTGACCACATTTGGGGTTTTCTTGGCAAAGATACTGGAGTGGTTTGCCCTTTCCTTCTCCAGCTCATTTTACAAATGAGGAAACTGAGGCAAATAGGGTTTAAGTGACTTGCCCAGTGACTAGTGTCAGGCTAAATTTGAACTCAGGAAGATGAGTCTTCCTAACTCCAACCTGGCACTCTATCCACTGTACCACCGAATTGCCCCCTCACTCTCTGAAGACTTCTTGAACCCAGGTTTGCCCTATAATGAAATCAACCCTCAGAAGTTTCCAAACTAGAGACACCAATAAAATTGCTAAGTATCTTGCACTTATTACATATTCCCACTTCCTGGGGACCCATGGCTGAACATCCACATATACATTTACTCTCACAGCATGGTTCATTCTTTTACTCTATGACTGGCACCACCACTCAGCTTCAACTCTACTCCAACCAGAATGCTAATTTTCTGTCTTTAGTCTGTATTCCATACCCTGAAGAGCTCACTTGTTAACTACACCTAAGGATCATCTGAATCAAGGCATTGTCAGAATTTCCCTTATGGCTTGAAGGGTAATTGAGACTGATGAGCAGAAATGATTCCTCTTCCTGGATGTATGGTTGTAGAGGTGATTTTCTTGTGTTATTGTTTCTGTTATTGAAGGGGGTATGCAGAGGGCCCTTCTTGGGTCCTTATTGTACCAGTAAGGAAGCATTTTTAGGAGGATGGGTTTTTTGAGAGGTTTCTTAAATGAAAAGTGAAGTTTTCATGGCAGGTTTAACTCTTACAGTTATGAATCCCTTGAGATATTCGGATATTTGTTGTTCCATTTAGGCTTAAATGATAATAGTGATGTTTTGCAGCAAACTAATATAGCTAAGTTATAGCCATAGGTTTGACTTTTAAAAGGGAGAGAAAGGATGAAGGTGAAAAAGGGGAGAGTGAAATCAGAGAAAAAGAGAGACAGAGAGACACAGAAGCAGACAGAAAGAGAGAGAGGAGGAGGAAGAAAGGGGAAGACAGACAAAGAGAAAAGAGAGACAGATAGAGACCAAGGGTAGGCTACACAAAAATTCAGAAACATCTTCTTGGATGGAGTTCTGCAAATATGCATAACTCCCCTTGGAACCCACATGCCCCAGAGATATGATCAGGAGGCAGAGGTAGTGACTGAATGGCAAGATGTTCCTAGACCAAGTGGGAAGATAGAAGAACACTATCAAAGTGGTGCACTTATTCTGGATCCAAATTTCCAGGGCTCAGAGCCTTATTTGAGGGATGTCTAAATAGCACTTCAGAAGATCATCAGGAAGAGTGACTGTATCTAACTTTTGACCACCACCTTCCGCAGTCTTCCTTCCTTTCTATTAGTCTCCTCCCTTTTATTTCCCTTTCCCCTTACTACTTCTTCCCTCCCTTTTAACCCCAACCCTTTTCTTTTCCCTTTCCCCTACTGCCTGTTGGGCTACTTAGATTTCTACACTTAACTGAGTATGTTGCTCCCTCCTTGAACCAAATCAGATGAGAGCAAAGCTTATCTCCCTCTCCGCTTTCCCTCTACTATAATATGTTTTTATGCCTCTTCCTGTGATGTAATCTACCTTTTTTGGCTTCTTCCTTTCTTCTACTCCCTTTGCACCCTTTAATTACATTTTTTATCCTCACAACAGTTAATTTTATACCTATTCCCTCTATCTATGTATATCCCTTTTAAATGTCATAATAAATATACAATTCTCAAGATTAACAAGTGTCATCCTCCAATATATGGAGATAAACAGTTTGTCTCTATTGAATAGCAAGTTTTTTTCTTTTTTCTCCCATGTTTACCTTTTTATGCCTCTCTTGAATTTTGCATTTTCTATTGAGCTCTAGCAGGAAGATCTGGAAATCTCTTATTTCATTGAATGTCCATCTTCTTGCCTAAAAGCTTATGTCCAATTTTGCTGAGTAATTGATCCTTGGTTGTAGTCCAAACTGCTTTGCCTTATGGAATATCATATTCCAATTCCTCTAATCTTTTAATGTAGAAGCTGTAAGGTCATGTGTGGTCCTGATTGTAGTTCTTTGATATTTGAGTTGTTTCTTCCTGGCTGCTTGAAGTATTTTCTTCTTAACTTCATAGTTTTGGAACTTAGCAATAATATTCCTTGGGATTTTCAATTTGGATCCTCTTTCAGGAGGTGATAGGTGGATTTTTTTTTGAAGACGATTTTGCCCTCTGTATCTAGAACCTCAGGGCAGTTTTCCGTGATGATTTCATGGAAGATAATTTCCATGCTCCTTTTTTCATCATGGCTTTCTGGTAGACCAATAATTCTTAAATTTTCTCTTCTGGAACTATTTTCCAGGTCAATTGTTTTTCCATTGAGGTATTTTACATTTTCTTCTATTCTTTCATACTTCAGATTTTTTTTGACTGAGTCTTGATGTCTCATAGAGTCATTAGCTTCTACATTTTTAATAAATTGTTTTCTTCAGTTAGCTTTTGTACTTCTTTTTCTATTTGTCTAATTTTCCCAATTAGGTTTTGTGCTTCCTTATAGATTTGGCTGATTTTACTTTTAAAGGACCTGTTCTCATCAGTGAATTCTTTTTTCATTTTGTCAATTGTATTTTTAATATAATTGGCCAATTTTTCTTCTACTTCTGTAATTTGGCTTTTAAAATCCTTCTTGAGCTCCTCCAAGAAGGCATTTTGGGTTTGATTCCAGTTCATTTTCCCTTTTGAGGTTTCAGATATGGGTCTGTTATCAGTGCTATCCTCTTCTGAATTTGTATTTTGATCTTCCCTGTCCCTATAGTAAGCTCTATGGTTTTTGTTTTTCTGATTTGTTTCTTGCTATGGTGATTGCCTTTTTCCTGGCTTTTAAAGTGAACTTCTGCTTCTGGGGACAGGGGGCTCTGTCCTACTTGAGAATGTGAGGCCTGGTTTCTGGCTTTGTTGTGTCCTTTGGTTCTTTCAGCTAGAAGCTATATAATAATGCAGTTTACCTGATGCTGAATCGGCTGGTACATGCCAAGGCTGAGGCCAGATGAATTCTTTCCATGGTTTCCTGGGGTTATACTGAAGCCCACTGGCTGAGATGTGGGGGAGGGGTGGTTTGGACAAAGCAATTCTCCTCCTCCCCTAGGGTTGAGCTACAGGACAGGCAGGCATAGTGACTGCTGAACCCCAATCTACACTGGTATTCACCCAATTCCCCTGGTTGTGCTAAGACATGCCTGGGGTCCTGGTATTGGTGCTTAGGGACTCCACTCCCCTGGGGCTCAGGATCTCCTCTTGGACCACTGAGGTGAGTCTTACTGGGACATCTGTGATCCTGCACTAGTCCCCTCAGCCACAGCAAGAGGGACTCTTCTCCCTGGACTGCTGATCTGAGAGACTGCCGTGTCCCTTCTGCTGATTCCACTATTCCAGAACTTTTCCTGGGGCAACAGTGTCTGAGGTTTTCAAGGTCAACAAGGGAAGGTGAGAGCACCTACAGTTTACTCTGCCATCTTGGCTCCTGGAAGTTCAAGTAGGTGACTTTCAAACATTTAATCTATGGGCTGATAGACACATCATTCCTACTCTACTCTGCTGTGGCGAAGTCTGCGCTAGCTAGTACAGCCTGGGCACCCTATGCTCTCCCAGCCCTATGTAATATATCCTTCCCATAGACCATTGATCAGTCCTGGGCTGGAAGTCTGCCACACTCTGACTTCTAGTGGATTCTTCTACTCCAAAAGTCATTCAGATTCACTTTTTAGAGTTATCTGAAGGAATCTGTGGTAGGACTCAGGTTCCTCCCTGCTTTCCCTCTGCCATCTTGGCTCTGCCCCCTGACTGGATCGAACTAAAAACCATGGACAATCACTACCGGAGGGTTGGAATAGATATCCTATGAGGTTTCTTCTAATTCTAACATTCTGATTCAATGATTTTGTCCCCTTTTCCGAATATATCAGAATATAGTGCTAATAGTAATTGACACTAATACTAATAATTGATGATGATGATGATGACGACAACTGGCGAGAAAATAATCATTTTTTTCTCTACTCCTAAACTTACCTCACAGAACCAGAAAGAACAACAAAAATAACTTTATTGCCAACCATCCCATGGTTTATGACTAAGTTAATTTACTTAACTTCTATTACTTGAAAATTTGGATAGCACTTTACATGCATCATCTTCATTAGACTCTCACAACAACCTTATGAGGTAGGTAGGCAGTGGACACCATCAATTTACAAATTAGGAAACTGAGGCTTTTGTGGGACTGTTGGGTAGCCTAGTGAATAGAATTCTGGCCCTGGAGTCAAGATGATCTGAATTCAAATCTGTCCTTAGACATTTACTAGCTACAAGACTCTGGGTCACTTAAGCCTGTTTGCCTCAGTTTCCTCATCTGCAAAATTAGTTGGGGAAGGAAATGGTGAGTCACTCTGGTATCTTTGCCAAGACAACCCCAAATGGGATCTCAAAGAGTTGGACACATATGAAATGACTGCAACAAAAAACTGAGGTTTAGAGGTTGAGGGACTCTCCCATGAACACACAACTAATTCATATCTGAGGCAGAATTTGAATTTCCATATCCCTGATTCCAAACCCACTAGTTTCTCCAGTATTCCACCCTGTCTCATTATACCTGGATCAGGCACACAAGGGCTTTGAAAGCTTCTAGGTAGGTCATGTCATTTTCTTTCTCTTTTCTTTTTTTGCCTTACATATATTATTTTGCAAAGATCAGCTAATGTCTTTGTCTTGATCTTTGTCTAATATGCTGAGAAGATTAGCCTTTTTCATAACTCACTCAAGAGAAAGTTAATTGTTAAGGCTCTTTTGAATAAGGAGATAAAGAGTATTCATAATAATCAATTAACTTTCTTGAGCTGGCAAAAAGTGCTCCTGACTGTTTAAATAAACTAAAATATCAAATGATGCTCTTGAACCCTGAAAAAAAAATAAACGTGCTTACAGAGCTAAACCAAAATTTATATTTCATTCTTTATCAAGATGCATTTCGTTGCTACTGTTTATTCCCTCTAGACACCCTTCATATGAGGATTGTAGGACTAGCTGTCATTACTGATTCCACAGAATTCTTTTATTTACCAGAAAAAGCAAGCAATGCTAAGTCTAGGGAGTGAAGCACATTGTAAACTTACATGTGACACAAAAAGAAGACATGTTTTCCTTGCTCAAGTGTAGATATCCCATCCAACCATGGTGAACTATTTCTTTTTTTTTTTTTTGGAGGGATGTCTTTTATCTACTCAGTATTTATGTGGCATATTTTTTTGCAAAGCATTTTATGTATATTATCTTATTCTATCCTCACAAAAACCCTTGGAGGTAGGGGCTATAATTATAAAACTCATTTTATAGATGTACTGATATGCAAAACACTATGTAACCACATTTTCCCCTGTGGCAGAATGATGTTATCTATTATAATATTTGGTCAGTTTTATTATTTGTTTTTAACATAATAGATTTTTTACTGTGATTTTTTTCAGTTGGACATAAAATATCCAATATTTTATGACCTCATTTGGGGTTTTATTGACAAAGGTACTGGATTACTTTACATTTCCTTCTCCAGCTCATTTTACAGATGTGAAAACTGAGGCAAACAAGGTTAGGTGACTTACCCAAGGTCATATAGATAGTAAGAGTCTGAGGTCAGACTTGAACTCAGGAAGATGTTAAATATTTCCTGTGCCTTTACATTTGACATGGGCTATTGGTCATTCACTTAAAAATGTCTATTGAATTGATATCCAATGTTTATAAGCTGGGCTGAATCGGTATGAAAATAATGAAACAATCTAAATTATTGCACAAATTTAGTACTAAGAAATTGTTCTCTTGATCTATCATTGCAGAAAACTTGGCAATAAATGAAATTAGGTAAACCAATTCTCCCTGTTTTTGTCATAGTTTATCCAGGGACAGCAGACTTAGTGCTTCATATCCAAAGTCTTTCCATCCTGAAAAAAGAACTTGCAAGAATTTATGCTTCACTTTTGGAATCCAGCGTCATCTCTGAGCCATGATGAAGCATTATAGTATTACTTTAAGAAGTAATCTCTGGTCCAATGTTTATTAGCCATATTTTGTACATTTTTATATAGGTCCCTTTCTTGGATATTGTGTTGTGTGAATTACCAGTCCACTTACTTGGTCTTATTTCCATGTTTTATGTGTTGCTCTGCGTATTTGAGATAGAGAGAGACAAGAGAAAGAGGAGGAGGGATGGAGGAAGGGAGGGAGAGACAGAGACAGAGAGACAGAGAGACAGAGAGGGAGAGGAGATGAGAGGAGAGAGATATGAGGGAGGAAAAGAAGGAGGGAGAGAAGCAATGTTTTTCCTTTTGTGTCCATTTTCAATTAAAATCCTCCGTCAGAATCAACGGACCTTCCACTTGGATACCTAAGGTCTTTAGTTTTTTGCTTTGAATTTTAATTTCATCATCTTAAGTGATATTTCTATTTTACTTTTGGCAATATCATGTATCCCCATGTAAGCCACAGGGAGTAGGTAGTGACCATTCAATTTGACCAATTTATAGACAGCCTCTGTCACGTCCCAGACGTATGCCCCAAGACAGCAGCATTTCCCTTCCTTTCTTATTTTTGTCAGGCTGACAAATAGCCACCTTGCTACCACTCGGCAGGAAGTCATCAATCCCTGCTACTCCCTTTTCCCTCTGACCAACAATGAATGACTTTTCACCTGAGGGAATCTGTGGCACAGCATCATTACTGCTTGGAGAGCAAGATGCTACGTCCTCCTGAGATTGTCTCCAGCTTTTCCCTTTAGATTAAGAGAGTCTTACTTATCCTTTGCCTTCAGCTATGCCTTGTTCCTTTATCTTCTCTTGAAGGATATGGATCTCAGTAGTAATACAGCATAACTGAGATAGGATAAGTTTTTTGTTTTTTGATTGTTTCAGTCACGTCTGACTCTCATGTGGTATTTTCTTGGCAAAGATACCAGAGCTGTTTGCCATTTCCTTCTCCAGCTTATTTTAAAGATGTGAAACTGAGGCAAACAGATTGTAACTTACCCACATTCACACAGCTGGTAAGTGTCTGAGGTCGGATTTGAACTCAAGATCTTTGTATAATTAATAGAAAAGTGACTCAATTAGAGAATTGTAGTGAGTCTTATAAGATAAGTGTGGTGTAGTGGATAGAGTGTTGGACTTAGACTCAGGAAGACGAGTTTAAATCCCATACTCAATAGCTATGTGAATGGTTGATTACTTAGCCTTTTAAAATCTCAATATCCTCATATTTCAGAAAAAGATAATACCTTTGGTACCTACTTCCCAAGCTCAAATTAAATAATATACTGAAGGACTTTGTTAACTTTAAAGTTCTCTGTAATTGTAATACTACGAGAAGGAGGAGGAGGAAGAGGAGGAGGAGAGTCCAAGGTGGTAGGATACTTGTCTTTCCTAGAACATGAGTGCTTGGCATTCTGAATTATATCTGAGTATTATTGTGATTTATTCTCAAAATATGCCACTTGTTAGATAATTGCATTATGTAAAAAAATGATTATGTTCATCACTTAGTACCTTGTGCATAACCAGCACTTTCTATTTATCTATTGAATTAAATGAAAGCTAGATAAATGTTGGTTAATGCTTTTTGATTGACTGAAGGAAAGGGCTTCAACTATGTCTTTGGAAGGCATACAGATTTGTCAGCATAGCATTTAAAGCCCTTCAGTATCTGGATCTTTTCTCTCTTAACAGACATTCATAATTTCTCTCCACACATTCTCTGTTGCAACTAATCTGTCCTACTTCTTCTTCTCCATAATTGGCATTACATCTCCTACACCTCTGCCTTTGCATACGCTGTTCCAAAATCCTGAAATCTTCACCCTTTCCTCCTCTCCCTCGCAGAATTCTTAGCTTCAAGTCCCAATTCAAGCTGACTCCAATGGGAAGTCTTCTTTAATCCCCCTCATCGTTAGTGATATCTTTCTCCTCATTTTGTCATGTATTTATTGTCTGTGTCATGTTATATTCTCCCCCTCAATAGGAAGGTAAGTGCTTTGAAGACAGGGTATATATTTCATTTTTCTTTATATCCCTAGTGTCTATTATATGGCAAGCACTCAACAATTTTGAAATGCTTGTGGGATTGGATTGAGAGTGTTATAAAAAGCCAGAGTAATTTTCATTAATGTGAAGTCTCAAGTACAGATATAGATATTCTGTGTATACTCCTTAGTTTTTGACATATGTGAACTCTTTTCTATTTAGTATCTCTGATATCAGGGTTATTCTTTTTTTCTTTCTAATGGTAATTTATTTTTATTTTCCCCCAGAAACATGGAAAAACAACTTTAACATTCATATTTAAAAATGAGTTCCAAATTCTTTCCCTTCTTCCCTCCCCACCTTTCTCATTGATAAGTCAAGCAGTTTCATATATATTATACATATGAAGTCATGCAAACCATATTGAAAAGTAATGTAAAAGAAAGTATAGATAAAAAAACTCGAGAAATAAAGTAAAAAAAAAGTATGCTTCAATCTATTTTCAGATACCATGAGTTCTTTCTCTGGAGATGGATAGCATTTTTCATCTTCAGAGTTGTCTTGGAACATTATATTGCTAAGATTCATTATTCACAGCCAATCATCCTACAATATTGCTGTTACTTTATACATTGTACATTTCACTTTGCATCAGCCCATGCAAGTTTTTTTCAGATTTTTCTGAGAGCATAGTGCTTATCATTTCTTATAGTACTTATAGTATTACATAATAATCACATACCACAACTTATTCAGCCATTCCCCAATTGATGGACATCCACATGATTTCTAGTTATTTGCCCTCAGAAATAAGCTACTATAAATATTTTTGTACATATAGATCCTTTTCCTTTTTGTTTTTGATGTCTTCTGGGATAGAGATGTAATAATAGTGGTATTACTATGTCAAAGGGTATGCATGGTTTTATAGTCCTTTGGGTGTAGTTCCAAATTGCTTTCCAGAGTGGTTGAATCAGTTCACAACTCCACCAGCAGTGCATCAACATCTCATTTACCCCACATCCCCTCCAATATTTATCATTTACCGTTTCTTTCCTATTAACCAACATAATATGTATGAGGAAGTACCTCAGAATTGTTTGAATTTTCATTTCTCCCATCAATAGTTAGAATATTTTTTCATATGGCTATAGATACCTTTGATTATTTCTGAAAATCAACCATATCTTTTGATCATTTACCTGTTGGGGAATGATTTGAACTCAGTTCTCTCTAAGTTTGACAAGAGAGGCCTTTATCAGAATAACTTGTCTCAAAATTTTTTTTCACAGTTTCTCTATTTTCATTCTGTCCTTCCTCTAAAGTGTTTTGCTTTTGACTACCCCACCCCCAATCTGCCATCCCTTCTATCACCACCACCCTGCTCTCTTATCTTCTTTTGCTCCTAATTTTCTGTTGGGTAAGATAGATTTCTGTCTTTAATTGACTGTGTATGTTATTCCCTCTTTGAGTCAGTTCTCATCAGTGTAAAGTTCACTCACTTCCCTCTACCTCCTTCCTTTTTCCTCTCCACTGTAAAAACTTTTTCCTGCTTCTTTTATGTAAGATAATTTGCCCCATTCTACCTCTCCCTTTCTCTTTCTCTCAGTACATTCCTCTCTCACACCTTAATTTTATTTAGATATAATCCCTTCATATTCTTCTCACACCTGTAGCCTCTTTCTATATATATTCCTAACTACTCTAATAATGAGAAATGTCTTATGAGTTTAATCTTTTAAAGTCTCTTAGGATTTCCTTCTCCTGTTTATCTTTTTATGCTTCTCTTGAGTCTTGTATTTGAAAGTCAAATTTTCTATTTGACTCTGGTTGCTTCATCAAGAATGCTTGAAAGTCCTCCATCTCATTGAATGTCCATTTTCCCCGCAGAAGGATTGCACTCAGTTTTGTTGGGTTGGTGATTTTTGTTGTAATCCTAGGCTCTTTGTCCTCTGGAACATCATATTCCAATCTCTCTGGTCCTTTAATGTAGAAACTGCTAAATCTTGTTTATGGCAGTTGTGCCTCCTTGATATTTGAATTGTTTCTAGTTGCTTGCAATATTTTTTCCTTGGCCTAGAAATCTGAAATTTGGCTATATCCTGGCAGTTTTGACTTTGGGATCTCTTTCAGGAAGTGATAAGTAAATTCTTTCAATTTCTATTTTACTCTTCTGGGATATTTTTTTACTTTAATGATTTCTTGAAGTATGATAACTAGGATCTTTTTTTGATCATGTTTTTCAAGTAGTACAATAATTTTAAAATTATCTCTCCTGGATCTATTTTCCAGTTGTTTTTCCAATGAGATGGTATACATTGTCTTCTATTTCATTCTTTTGGTTTTGCTTTATTGTTTCTTGGTTTCACATAAATTCAGTGTCTATTTCCTACATGTTAATTTTAAAGAAATTATTTTCCTCAATGAGCTTTTGGACCTCCTTTTCCATTTGGCCACTTCTGTTTTTAAGGTGTTATTTTCTTCAGGGTTTTTTTTGTCTCCTTTACCAAACTATTAACATATTTTTCATGATTTTCTTGCATCACTCTTATTTCTCTTCCCAATTTTTTCACCTCTCAATTGATTTTCAAATCCTTTTTGAGCTCTTCCATGGAATGAGACCAATTCATATTTTTTCTCTTTTTTTTTGGTATGCTTTTTTTCTTTTCTAATTTATTTATTTTAGTTTTCAACATTCATTTCCATGAGATTTTGAGTTCCAAATTTTCTCTCCATCTCTCCCCTCCCCACAGCCCAAGATACTGTGCATTCTGAGTACCCCTTGCTCCAATCTGCCCTCCCTTCTATCACATCCTGCCCTTCCCTTACCCCCATTTTCTCTCTTTTCTTGTAGGGAAAGATAGATTTCTATACCCCATTACCCATTACAGGTAATTGCATGCAAAAACAATTTTCAATATTCATTCCTAAATCTTTGAGTTCCAGCTTCTCTCCCTTCCTCCCTCCCCACCCATCCTTACTGTGAAGGCAAGTAATTCAATGTAGGCTATACATGTGTAGTTACGCAAAATACTCTCATAATAATCATGTTGTGAAAGACTAACTATATTTCCCTCCATCCTATCTTGTTCCCCATTTATTCTATTCTCTCTTTTGACCTTGTGCCTTCCCAAAAGTGTTTACTTCTAATTTTTAAATCTCACCTCAGATACTTGACACTCACTAACTGTGTGACCTTGGGCAAATCACTTAATCCCAACTGCCTCATCTCCAGTCATCCTGATGAATATCTGGTCACTAGATTCAGATAGCGCTGGAGGGGAAGTGAGGCTAGTGATCTGCAAAGACCTCCCTCACTCAAAACAAAGTCAGGTGCAAGTCATATCATCATTTCTCTGATGGCATGGTATTCTTCAGCAATGAAGGACGAACACACACTTCTGATTATTTCCTCCCATTTGCCCTCCCTTCTATCATCTCGCACCCCACAGCCCGCTCATCACCTTCTCCCCTACTTTTCTGTAGGGTAAGATATATTTTCATATGAAATTGAGTGTGCATGTTGTTCTCTCCATAAATTAAATATAAGAGTAAGTTTCACTTTTCCCCTCTCACTTCCCCCCTCTTCCCCTCCATTGAAAAAGGTTTTTTTGCCTCTTTTATGAGGGTTCTTTGCCCCATTCCATTTCTCCCTTTCTCCTCCCAATATATTCCTCTCTTATCAATTAATTTTATTTTTTTAGATATCATCCCTTACTATTCAATTCACCCTGTGCCATCTATCTATCTGTATATAATCTCTCCAACTACCCAAATACTGAGAAAAGTTTCAAGAGTTACAAATGTTATCTTTCCATGTAGGAATCTAAACAGTTCAACTTTAGTGAGTCCCTTTTGATTTCTCTTTCCTGTTTACCTTTTCTTACTTCTCTTGATTCTTGTGTTTGAAAGTCAAATTTTCTATTCAGCTCTGCTCTTTTCATCAAGAAGGTTTCAAAGTCCTCTATTTCCTTGAATGACCATTTTTCCGCTGAAATATTATACCCAGTTTTGCTGGGTAGGTGATTCTTGGTTTTACTCCTACTTCCTTTGTCTTCTGGAATATCATATTCCAAGCCCTTCAATCCCTTAATGTAGAAGCTACCAGATCCTGTGTTATCCTGATTGTATTTCCACAATTCTCAAATTATTTCTTTCTAGCTGCTTGCAATATTTTCTCCTTGACTGGGAACTCTGGAATGTGGCTACAATATTCCTAGGTGTTTTTCTTTTCAGATCTCTTTCAGGAGATGATTGGAGAATTCTTTCAATATTTATTTTACCCTCTGGTTCTAGAATATCAGGATAGTTTTCCATGATAATTTCATGAAAGATGATGTCTAGGCTCTTTTTTTTTCATCATAGCTTTCAGGTAGTCCCATAATTTTAAAATTGTCTCTCTTGGATGTATTTTCCAGGTGAGTTGTTTTTCCAATGAGATATTTCACATTGTCTTCAATTTTTTCATTTTTTTGGTTTTGTTTTGTAATTTTTTGGATTCTCATAAGGTCATTAGCTTCCATCTGCTGCATTCTAATTTTTAAAGAACTATTTTCTTCAGTAAGCTTTTGAACCTCCTTTTCCATTTGACTAGTTCTGCTTTTTAAAACATTTTTCTCCTCGTTGACTTTTTGGATCTCTTTTCCATTTGGATTAATCTATTTTTAAAACTTATTTTCTTCAGCATTTTTTTGGGTCTCCTTTAGCAATCTGTTGACTTGATTTTCATGATTTTCTTGCATCGTTCTCATTTCTTTTCCCAATTTTTACTCCACCTCTCTTACTTGATTTTCAAAATCTTTTTTGAGCTCTTCCATGGCCTGAGAGCATTACATGTTTCTTTTGGAGGTTTTGCATGCAGAAGCCTTGACTTTGAGGTCTTCCTCTAATGGTATGTTTTGCTCTTCCTCATCTGAAAGGATGGAGTTTTAAAATACCTGTTCACCAAGAAAGTAACTTTCTATGGTCTTATTTTTTTCCCCTTATTTGGCATTTTCCCAGCCCATTACTTGACTTTTGCATCCTTTGTCAAGTGGAAGGTATACTTTGGGGACCTGTAAGTTCTCAGCTCCTACAAGGTGGCACAGTCAAAAGAGAGGAGTTTACTCCTTTCCTGGCCTGCATTCTGGTCTGGGAGCAACCACAAGCTTTTCTACCTAGGATCTGTCAGTAGGGTTCCTTCTCCCCAACCACCTCCAGCTCCACCAGTCTGCGCTCTTCCTTACCCCAGGGCTGCTGCTCAGGGCTGAAACTCAGATCAGCTGCTGAATTTCCCCAGGTTCTTTATGCCAAGGACTCTAAAAATGGATGCTGTACTGCAGTGGCTGCTGCTGCCCTGGGTCCAGGACTAGGGTCAGACCTTGCTCCCTTCTCACTCAGGTGAAAGAGCTTTTTCATTGACCTTTGAAGCTGTCTTTGATGTTTTTGGGTTGAGAAATCTTGGATCTGCAGCTGCTACCCGTGATTCTGCCCTGAAGCCTACTCCAGTCCTGTCCCTGCCAAGCTGCATGGCCAAGGCTGGTCTGTGCTCCACTCTGAGCCCAGTGCAATAGACCTTTCCTGTCAGTCTTCCAGGCTGGCTTGGGCTAGAAAACTTTTTCACTCTGTCGTTTTGTGACTTCACTGCTCTAGAATTTGTTTAGAGTCATTTTTACACATATTTTATGGGCTTTAGGGGTAGAGCTAAGAGCAGGTTTGTCCTTATACTCTGCCATCTTGGCTCCATCCCCCTAATTCTTATTTTTTTTGAAGGCTTTGGACATAGGAGCTTTGACTTTGTTGTGTTTTGAGTGTGTGTTTTCATCTTCCTCATCACCATAATAATTTTCTATTTTCAGAGTTTTTTATTTTTTGTTCATTTTCTCCACCTTTTACTTGACTCTTTATTCTCAGTTAAAGAGGAGCTCTGTGTCCAGGTTGAAGGGTGCACTGCCCCAGTCTTCAGTAGCTTTTATGCAGCTATTTTCAGAGATATCTCTAGGAACCTGTAACTTTTCCATTCTTCCAAAATGATATGATCTAAGGGGAGGTGTTTATTCCTTTTACTCCTCTCTTGACCTGTTCTTTGGTCTGAGAGTGACCACACACACTTTTTTCTGCCCTGGAACTGTGAGGAGGGTTCACATAAGCTCTGGTGTCCTACTATTCCTTCTTGCCTGGGACTGCCAAACAGCACAGCAAACCAAATCTGTGTATGGGCAAAGCAACGGAATCCTGCCTCTGTGCTAACAAAGAGACCCCTGTAATCTCCTTACCAATTGTTTGACCCCCTTACCATCTGTGAGCTGAGAACTCTGGAAGCAGCCTCTGCAGCTGCTGCTTCAGTCACTCCCAAGGCCTGCTCTTTGTCTGCTGTTCGGGCACAGGCTGTGCAGGGTTGTGCTGGTGTACCCTGCATTGTACTATGCTCTATTCTCACTCATTTTTGACAGACTTTTACTGCTGACCTTCTAAGTTGTCTTTGGCATTTGTAGGCTGAGCAGTCTGGAAATCTCTGTTGCTGCTCGTGATTCAGTTGCCCTAAGGCCTTCTCCAAGTTTGCTGGGGCCCAGTCTTCCCTGTCATGGCTTGTGCTGGACTGTACTCCTCTCTCACTCTAGTGCAACTGACCTTTCCTGCCAAGACCTTTCCTGTCTTGTGCTGAAAATTTGTTTCTCTCCATCTTTTTGTGTATTCTGCTGCTCTAGAATTTGTTGTCATTTTTAATGGTATTTGGAGTCGCTTGTGGGAAATCTCAGGCAAGTCCCTGCTTTTACTCTGCCATTTTGGCTCCACCTCCCTCAGGGTTTTTCTTAAACATATCCTCCAAGTGGAAATTACAGAGTCAGTCCTATGCACAGGTAGAGAGTAACAGAGAATAAATCTTTTCTCTATTTTATGCAAGACATCTTCAAATATTTATGATAATTATGTCTCCCCTCCAGGCTAAACATCTCCCTCTCTCACAAAAATTTCTGATCTAATAAGGGAACATGGTTGTGTCAATGTCACCTCTTAAATTGGGATACATAGAAATGGACACATTATTCCAGATGTGGCCTGAGCAGTACAGTACACAGAATGTGCATTATCTCCTGTTATTTGAATGATCTCTCTCCAGGATGGCACAGAATTTTTTAAAAATTGTGTTTCACTCTCTTTTCATTCTTGGCTATAAAACATTGCCACTTTTCTAATTTGAGAGTCAGGAGGGGAAAAATTACTTAAAGCATGATTCTTTCATGTTCCATGAATGACCTAAATGCCTAGAATATTTGTCAACTTGTTACATTCCATAAGAGAGTTTCATAAGTGAAGGTGGATTTAATTTAGAAAATTTAGTCAATTCTTGAAAGATGGTAGTGTTGAACTGGTTGAATTATAAACACAGTCTATAATTGCCAGTCCTAGAAAATGTCAGATGCTTGATCAAATGAATCATTTTATAATTTTTCGGTCATGAGGAACCCAGATAGTACAGTGGGGAGAACATTGGTCTTGGAGTCATGAAGAAAGGAATTCAAATCTTGCCTTGAATACTTCCTAGATATGTAACCAAGTCATTTAACCCTTTTAAGTCTCATTTCCCTCATCTTGTAAATTAAACGGAATAATAGCACTTACCTCACAAGGCTATTGTGAAGATCCAAATGAGAACGTGCTCTGTAAATATTAGCTATTATAATATTGTTGTTATTAGCTGAAAAATAAAGTTAAAATTAACTACCTAAATCAAGTTCTTGGAGTAAGAGCAATTGTTTGATAGTGTTTAAAATGGAGCGAGATGGATGCCCATAAATGTTTACAAAATTCAGTAGAACCCTTTCTATATATAAATATAGTAAATTGAATTTTTGATTTTTTCAATTCCTGTATTATAAATTGTACCTACCATATTGTTGAAAAGTCAAAGAATAGAATGCTAAATATACTTCTGTAACTCTAAGCCTCCATTTATACCTCGAAAATATTCAGGGAAAGCAATTTCGTATTAGCCTAAAATTTTTGCACAATAAAAATACAGTGATATCAGCAGTACATAGTGAGTTCATTGTAAAACATTCTGCAATTTTTCTCACTGACATGTCTGGGGCATGTATTTTTATATATCACTAATTTGTAAGTAACTGAAGGTTTTTTTCTTCTTTTGGTTTGTTTTTGTGATTTAGGCTTTGGAAACATCTCACCACGTACGGAAGGTGGAAAGATATTCTGTATCATCTATGCCTTACTGGGAATTCCCCTCTTTGGTTTTCTCTTGGCTGGAGTTGGAGATCAACTAGGGACTATATTCGGAAAAGGAATTGCCAAAGTAGAAGATACATTTATTGTGAGCATTTAAATATTTTACCATATATATTTGTTACAAAACCTACAAATGTTTGATGAGGAAAACAAAATAATCTTAAACAAAGAAATAATTTTGTTTTACTATATTCATGGCAAATACATTATTTTAAAAATATCACAAAAAAGTTCTATATCTTACTATATTTTATGACCTAGCATAGTTTCCCAAAAGGGGCGATACCACCCCCCACCCCCAAAGCATTGGAACAATCCATAAGGCCATGTTTTTTTTTTTGAAATGATGTAAACAAAAAACACCTGTTAAAGGGTTAAAAAAAGGAGATTTTCTAGGGGGCATTTTGTAATTTCTTTTGTAAAGGGGGTGGTGGAAGGCTAAATAAGTTTGAGAACCTCTGAGACTTTAGCTGATTGAAATTTTATAGCACTTTAAAATCCATGACACTTTATATACATTCTTTTGTTTGAATCTCAAAGCAACTTATTAAGGAAAATTGGGTGATTGGTCAACTATTTAAACTTCAGACGTAAAAAACAATAACAACCCTGATTTAGCAATTTTCAAGGCTTTAATAGTATAATTTAATTTTTGTCAATTAAGAGGAATATTAGGATATAACAGCAGCAACAAGGCAACTAGATGGTGCCATGGATTGAATACTGATCCTGGAGTCAGGAAGACTCATCTTCTTGAGTTCAAATCTGACCTCAGACACTTAACTAGCTATGGAACCTTGGATAGGTCTCTTCACTCTGCCTCAGTTCCTCATCAGTAAAATGAACTGGAGAAGAAAATGGCAAACCATTCTAGTATCTTTGTCAGGAAGACCCCAAATGGGGTCATGAAGAGTCATGAAAATGACTGAATGACAACAAAAAACATCATGCACAAGAGAAAACATGGAACGGTGGATTGAAAATTGGCCTCACAGTGAAGAAGACTTGAATTCGAGTCTTGCTGCTGACACCTAATGACTATGATTGGCAAATCATAACTTTTCAGTGCCCCACTCTAAGACTTGAAATAGAAGAATAGGTAGTAATCTGCATTGGTAGAGGGAGGATCCTCACTTTAAATTTCCTACATGAACAAAACCATAAATCCAATTCAAAATAAAAATTTATCATGGATAATCCACTTTTATAGGTATATTCAGTTCAGTTCAACACACATTTATTGACTACCATAAAAGATTTTTTTTTAGTTTTTAAACTTTATATTGGCTAATATTTAAATTAGCTTATGTCCTTCTGTACAATTAATGAGGGATAACAGGATAATGAGTCATTCTAGGAGAGCCAGCTTGGTATTCAAAACTGCCTATTAAAAACATCCATGTGAATAATTGAGAATTGCCATTTTATGACTATTCCTTTTGCTATAATTTTATGTGTACCTCAATGGCGTGCCAGGTGATAACTGTTGTTGTTGTCTGAGAACAACATGTTCTTAGGTAACACATGAGTTCTCTAAGGCAAAGCATTGCCTGCAGGTGTCATTGATAAAGCTAAGAAATTGACAAGGGAACACTCAGAAAGCAAAGGAAGAAAAAGGGATAAAAAATAGTAAGAAAGTACAAAAATATAAGGAAAGAGTAAGAAAGAGAGAGAGAAGGCAAATGGGAAAGAAAAGCTAAAATTAAAAAGAAGCTTATGGTGAAGTTCATATCTCCCTGAAACCTGTGTCCTAAGTCACTTTTCTCTTTCTTCAGTTTCATTATGATTTATACATTTGTATATAAATAGCTATTCTTGATATGATCACATAGTCAAATCTTGGACAAGATTTTACTGATCTCTTATTATAGGTATGAAGTTACGGTTCCTTTTCCCATATTGACAGTAATATTTTTATATAGATTCATCCATATCCTGTCCTCTTCATTTCATAAAATAACTTCCTTTCTTATGGCCTTG
This sequence comes from Potorous gilbertii, assembly GCA_028658325.1. Taxonomy (NCBI): domain Eukaryota; kingdom Metazoa; phylum Chordata; class Mammalia; order Diprotodontia; family Potoroidae; genus Potorous; species Potorous gilbertii. Next base: position 589,815,792 of record CM053770.1, on the reverse strand, counting down.
AAATTGAAGTAAAAACAGGCCCAGTTAGGAACTGTGCCCATGTACTTAGGACCAGTAGGTGCTTAATTGAAGCTCTATCTCCCTCCTTCCCTCTCTTTCTTTCCTCCCTTCCTCCTTTCCTTCCTCCCTTGCTCCTTCCTTCCTTCCTTCCTTCCTTCTTTCCTTCCTTACTACCTATCTTATAGTCAGGTAAGCTAAATAACCACAGGAACCTTTATTAGGACCATGGCCTTTGTTTAAGTCTCATCAAGTAAACTAAAAAAAAATCATTAAGCACATATTATGTGTCACACACTGCTAAATGCTGGGGATACAAAGAAAGGCAAAAAAATGTGCCTTACTCTTGAGATCTAAATGACAGAGGCAACATGCTAAGTGCTATACAAGAACAATATATGAACAGGATAATTTAGAGGTAATTTTAGAGGGAAAGCCCTAGCATTAAATGAGACTGGAAAAGGATTCTTGCAGAGGACATGTTAGCTGAGACTTGAAGGAAACCAGGGAAGGTAAAGATAAAGGAGAGAATTCTACATGTGGAGGACAGCCACAAACGGATGAGGCCAAGAAATACAGTGTCTTATTATCTCATTACGCAGAGCAAATATTGAGTCCTGTACTTACTTTCTCCTCTCACCTAAAGATACTTCTAAAAAGACACTCCCCAATTTTCCTGTAAAAATTTATATATATGTATGTATACATATATATTACCTTTAGTCTAAGTAAAAATAACGTAAATGTGTAACTTTGAACAATTCTGTCTTCTAGAGATAATTGATAATTAATATTACTAAGGGGAGTAGGTAACATGGTGACTTGCAATTATTTTGACAAAGATGTACCTGTCTAGTTTTTCAGGCACATCAGTAATGAAAGTCTTCTTTTTCTTTCATGCCCAGAAGTGGAATGTGAGTCAGACTAAAATCCGAATAATCTCAACAATCATCTTCATATTGTTTGGGTGTGTTCTCTTTGTGGCTCTACCTGCAGTCATATTCAAGCACATCGAAGGTTGGAGTGCCCTCGACGCCATTTATTTTGTGGTCATCACATTAACTACCATTGGTTTTGGTGATTATGTTGCAGGTAAGGGTCTTTGCTTCTATTTTTGTTTTCAGTGCTCATAGCTATTCTTTTCATGGTTGTTTCAATGGGGATTTGAATAAGGCTTGGACTGAACAACATGGTAGAATTTAAGAGTATTGCTGTCATGTGACCTTAGATATGGACAGAAGCATGGTGACTCAACTTCTACTTTGTAAAGGAATTTTAAACTTCTTATTCTACAGTCACACTGTAGGCTTAGAAACAAGGAAAATGTCATTTTTCATTGCTACTCTTTTAAGCAATTACAATTTAAGAAAATATCATGTTACATGATAGCATTTAAAAAAAAAGCACCACCTGATTTTGACTTTCATCTTTTACCTGCACTTCACATACACTTTTTTCTTTTTCTAATTTCCTTGCTGAAAATCTCACATCCTATTGTATTCTTGGTTTCACAAATTCTATGATTTTTTAATCTAACTTTTGTTTGACTCTCTGTAATATCTCATTTGCATTCTGTTCTTATCTTTTAAGCCCTCTTCCTTTAGCAAACTCCCAAATAACAATTCATAGTTTCACTGAATATTATGGCTGGAAGGGAACACAGAGATTATTTAGTCCAAACCTCTCATTGGAGAGATGAGGAACCATCATCCCAGAGAGGTTGTAGTATCCAAAGCTGGATTTTAATCAAGGATGTCTTATCTAAGGCCAAGGGACCAAAATTCTTTCCCCTCTATCATGTTGCTTTTCCGGGATAAATTGGAAAACCAATTTTCATTTTTCCTTTTTTTTGTAATTTAATGTTCTATTTAAATTAATACAGGGAATACTTTATGAGGAAATCTTTCTACCAAGCCAGATCATCACTTTTTCTACAGTCTGTAATCTTAGTGAGCTGTCTGGGAACTAAGGGAAGAGAAGTATATGTGCTGAGGTTACCTTCTTTGGCCAGGGTCACATATCCGCTGTATCATAGGCAGGATTTGAATCCAGCTTTCCCTCTCTCTGAGGCCAATTTTCCAACCATCATGCCTTGCAGCCTTTCTTCACTTTGATCCTCTAAAATTTGTTTTTTGTTTAAAATACCAAAGCAATTCTATTATAATTTAGAAGATAATTATCTAGCCTAGACAATATGTGTTTTTCATTTATACTCTGACTTCACCTTGATCCTTCCTTTGGCATTTTTGTTACTTGTTAATATCCACAAGAAGGTAAGAAGGGGAGAGAAAGGAAAAGAAAATCCATCATTCAATTGGTTTCATTTGGGAAATAGGTCAAATCATGGCTAAAATGAGATTTATGGGGAATCTATGAATTTCACATTTTTATTTTTCCTTTTTCTTGTGTTCCTTCTCTTAAAATCTAACAGAAGATTATTAACGTTTTTTGTATTTCCTCTATCTTAAAATTTACCCAATTGAAGTGATTGGAAAAAAAAGAATGATCCTATTGTGAGATCACAGAAATTTCTCTTTAAAAATTGTATTTTCTCTTTAATCCTTACTTTAAACATTTTCCTTATCAAAAAATATTTTTTAAAGAAAATGGTATTTGACATGACCAAAATGTTTTGTAATGCCAAGATTTGTGTTTATTTTGAGGTATGTGGAAAAGTTAGGATAGCTATGGAGAAAAGACTATGCAAATTCTTAGTATATATCATTATATACATGTTTGGAGGAAACAGATTTTTTCATAAAGAAATATGTAATAAAATTGTTGAGAAACCTTCTGATTTAAGACTATCATAAGGGTTTGTGCTCCTGGCACTCGGATGCAATGTGTGACTGCAGGAAAACTAGACATAGCAATTAGTGCAGAGAACCAGAGAACAGATGTTAGCTTTCTCTTTCCACTTGGCTATTCTTTCTCATGTTATTTGAAACAAGTAGAGTCTGAGAGAAGTGAGGCATTGACAGTTCTGAGCCCTGTTGACTAGGAAAGCCTGTGGCAATCAGAAAGCTGGACCTAAGAATTTATAACTAGATACTGGCAAAAACTACTAGGGATTTTAAACTCTACCCTACTGAAATTTTGGATCCTGTTCACAAGCTCCAGGACAGATGTTATAGAAAGATAAGGATTCTGAGTTAGAAAGAAGTCCCCTATCCATGTATGGGCATAAAAGCAGGGTTAAAGTAATCAGACTGATAGCAGTTATAGATTGAAGAGAAAGGTACTATATTGTACCTAAGCATCTATTTCTTCTAGGGTGGGGAACCTGAGGCCTTGAGATCCCATGTGGTCCTCTAGATTCTCAAATGTGGCCATTTGATGGATTCCAAACTTCATAGAACAAAATTTTTTATCAAGGATTGGTATACTCATGTATGTATATGTATAATCTATTTGCATATATTCTATACTATGTATACATATATATTCACAGGATGTGCAAATTTGGGATATCCACCCCAAATATTCTCATGGACTTCTGTGCCCAACCTGTGTAGAGCATTCCGAACTTGTATTGGTCTGATCAGCCACAGTCGGACACACTGAAATTTCACTTTACAATGGTGATGTCATTTTGGTCCTCTTTGAAGGTGAAGGAGAACAACCATTTAAATACTCATTTAAAGTTTTAAAATTTTATTTAAATAGTATATATGTATCTTTAAAGAATTAATTATCATAAAATTTTACAATGTATATATGTGTGTATATATACACATACACATATACATGTCCATCTCTCTCTCTCTCTCTCTCTCTCTCTCTATATATATATATAAATATATATATATATATATATATATATATATATATATATAGTCTTTTCAAAACAGTGCTTAGTAACAATGATTGGGTTCAGCTGACTTAATTAAGAGCTGTATTTAATAAATTCATAAAGATTGAGTAAAGGAATCATTTGGATGAAATGGGGATATTTAACATGGAAGAGAGATGTCATGGGAGAGAAATCACTTTCAGATATTTTAAGAATTGTTATATGAAAAGGAGATTATCTTATTCTTCTTTAACTCAAAGGGATGAATTAAGACCAATGAGTAGAAAATATAGGAAAGACAATTTTGTCATAATATAAGGAAGAGCTTCCAAAGAGGACTGCAAGAAGAATGGAATGGGGGTCCATCATGAGATTGTGAGTTTTCTCCAACATTACAAGTGTTTGATCAGAGAAGCTAGATGACCACTTCTTGGGGATGGTGTGCTGAAATATCATCTTTATGTGGAAATTGGATTAAATAACCTCTAAGATCTTTTCCATTCTGAGTCTATGATTCTCTGGGGAAGACATGCTAACCTCTTTTTTAGCTATGTCTGTGCTACAAGCCCGCTTGTTTGGAATACAATATAGGGGAGTCACCTCTATTCATCTCTTGTTAGCTTATCCTAATTGCAGATCAAATAAGAAAGAAAGAGTCTCTTGATTGTTTAATTTGCCAATCCCAAAATACAAACATAGGTAACAGATACTTAATACCTTTTCCTTTATTCCTTTTTATCATTTCTATAATTAAATATATGTTAAACATTTCATTCGTTATGCAAATCATCATATTTATATGAAAATAATATTTCTATTTGTAAGAAAACATGTTATAGCATTTAAATGGAAAATATAATATAGCAGTAGTAATAAAATGTAATAGTAGAAACATAATAGAGTCTAAAAAAGAATCTGTCAGAATTAAGAACTGAATGTCATCCATCCTTTAGAACATACTAATTTTAACATGATCAAATAAATTAGGAAACATAAAAAGTATTTTATAAGGGCAAAAAGGTTTTTTTTTCAAGCCACTAAAGGTGTCCTTTCATGAAGGGATAAAGCAATATCGGTTACCATAACTGGAGTCTAAATTAAAATACTTGTAAAGAAAGGAATGTATTATTTGAACATGTACAGTTTAAAAATAGAGTAGTATGCAAAACAGCCAGATGATAGAACATTAACGTCTCTCTCTTTAGTAAGTTATTTTAACAATACAAGGACCTTGAAGTAGATAAGATGTTTGAGTCAAATGAAATGGCTATTATGTGGGACTCTATATATGAAGATGAGACCATAAACAAGGTGAAGTGAAACATTACTTCAAAATACTTTTAATTCAGAAATGTGAACAAAAATGTTGCATCTTATACTGTGCAAAGTATGTCACATTTTAACATAAGCAAGAAAATATATTAACATAAATACTTACGGAGGTGAAAATTCTCCTTTAGTTACCAACTCATTATAATTAATAAAAAAATATTGATTTAATTTGGAGATTTGTAGGAAAATAGATTGAAAACTGGAAGTTACATCAGAGATCATCTAATCCTACCCTTTTATTTTTTAGCTGAACCAAGACCTGGGGAGTGTCTTGCCAAAAGTCACATTTTACATGCCACATTTGAACCAGGATCCTGTCTTCAAACTTAGCGCTTTTCTCACTGTGTCTGATTGAGTGCCTCTTCATAGAATTTCTCTACCTCTTTATCCTCTGCAGCAGTTACTGGAACACAAGTAGTGACGTCTTGGTGGGGGCATTTTTGATGATTCTCATCATAGCACTGCAATCAATGCTAGATTACCAAGTGTTTGATGAAAATGCTGCCTTTGGATGCCCAATAAATCCAACTCTACCAATCCTTTTATTTACTTCTCTCCGAGAAATATATGGATATTATTTTCATTTAGCTAAAATTTCCTTATAACTTTGTTTTCTTTACAGCAGGGATGGCTAAATTTAGAAACTCCATTAGTATGGCAACTTGTTGATAACTGGACAGGCTTCCCACCTCTGTAGTACCAAGAATTAAGTTAATGTCTAAAAAATTGAAATTATATAGGTGGTCTAAAATTGGTGTGATTCTGTGACTGTCTGATATTTTTTTTCTTTATCAGTCTGCTACCATCTCTATTAGGAATCCACACAGGATCAAAGACAATTTTGTGGTTTTTTTGTTTTTTGGGTAACTGTTACCCCAAAATCTCATCACCTGGTGACCAATCTACTGGGGTTGGGTTTCTTTTTGCTTACATAAATAGTCTCTTCTTTGGAAACTTTTATTTTTTGCCATGTTAGAATCTTCTAGGGCATGTGTTCCACTCAAGTAACCTTTGAGAATCCAAACAATTCTGGGACATAAGAAGATTGAATTTTAGATCTAAGAAAATGAATAGGGTTTGTGAGGTATTTAGCAGTTCCTAGTTTCATAGATTTTCCCTTCATCATATTGCATAAATTTCAACTTGGAAGTGACAATTAAGAATGGGAAAATATACTTTTCTGAGATTAAAATCCATACACAAAACATTGTGGGTTGTCTGTTTTACCCAAACACAGACCTTAAATGATTAAGTTAATTTACCCTTCTCAAAATGTGACATCCTGTTTATGAGAAAGAAGACATAAAAAGTCATCTTGATCATGAACTAACTCTTCTAAAATGAAATCCTGGTGAACTTATGTGTTAAGTGAGTCATGAGTAATTGGACAAAGCTTTCCTAAGCATTGGTTTTGAAAAAGAAAGTTCTTGGGAAAAAAAATGCCCTTTTGGTTTCACTGAAATGGAAATATTTGAAAAATGGAATTACCTGGTGAATCTAATTTGTAGTCACTTTCCATACAAAACTCCCAAGTTAGTGCTTTGAATTTTCAAATCTATTTGCCCATGAGTATTATAAGCATAGATCATTCATCGTATTCATTGTAAGATACTGCTGCTGCTACTGGCATCCCTTCTCCCAGGAATGGCTGAGTAAATGAGGACTATCACCTTTCTTTGTAAGAGTTTGAAGGTTCTCTTATTACCTTTCAAAGTATCTTTTCTTCAATGCCTATTTATAGTAGAGTTGTGTTTGTGGCCAGGGTAATACTTCAATGTAAAACTTACTTTCTGTTTTGTTACACTTTCATTAGAAATATGGTCCTACCTTTATGTATAAGATTAAGAAGTTGTAGGACCACTTGGAAGCTCTCTTCCACCACTTCATGCTGCCTCCCACCTGGCACATAGTAGGTGCTTACTAAGTATTCTTGGAATTGAATCCCTGAGTCTATGGGTAACATGGAGAGGTTGAGGACAGGTATAATTACCTGTATTTTATAGGTGGGTCACCATGGCTCCTACTTTATAGCTATCTTTCAATTACATGGAATTACATATTTGACCCCTAACTGATGAAGTTTTTTCTGAGTTCCCAGTCAAGAAAATTCTTTCCCTTCAGACCTCACCTAGCACTTTTTATTGCAGTCCTCTATTTCAAATATATTATAGTGTAGTATATATTATTTATGTTTGTGATTCCTTGCCTTCTCCTAAATGGTTAGCTCTGTGAGGACAGTGTCTTACCCAAACCTTATATTTTCCCAACTGTCTTGTGCAGTGTATTGTATACGGTAATTCACAATGCTTATTTAGTTCATTAATTACATGGAAGCATGCCAAGAATTTTTTTTTAAACCCATAGCTATAAATGCAAAGAATTGGGCTAGTTAGGTGACATTTAATGGAAGAGATAGGAATACAATAGATAGAAGGAATTAGAGAGTCTATTCCAAACAATAGGGACAGCATGAAGGAGGTAGACAGGAATTATCATGATACACCTTCCCAGGGACTCACTAATCAAATCAAGACCATTAAGAATGGCTATCACTACTAGGTAAGCGTACCAAGAAGGGCAAAGTGTTCATCAACTGGAAAATAAGTAAACCAGTTTTCGTTCATGAATATAATCAAATAATACTATAGCATAAAAATGATTAAGAAAAAAAACAAAGCACAAAAGAATTTATATGACATGATCCAAAGTGAAGTAATCAGAACAAGGAAACACGTACATAATAACTAAAACAATAAAAAGGAAAGGAAGAAAATAAAAAAGAAAACCAAAAGTGAACACTAATCATAATTGCCAAGCTTGGACCCAGAGAAGAAAAAAGAAATTGTTTTTCTTTGTAGAGGTAGGGGAACTATGGATGTGGAATATTAAATAAACCGTCCAACTTGGTTGATGTGACAGTTTTGTCGAACGACCTTTTTATTTATCTTTCTTATTCTTTGTGGCAGGGGTGGTTTGCTGGAGAAGGTAATAGAAAGAATGCAAATGGATATCAAAGATATCAATACATATTTAAAATAAACACAGAAATGAAAGAATGAATAAAAGGACCACCACTTTTGCAAGCTGACCCATCTGGGAAATTACTTTGTGCTTTTGATCAACGTAGTTTTTCCTCCCTAAAAATGCATCCCTCTTCGTCACCACCTCGTCCTTTCTAAAATTCTCCAAGGTGTCTGTCTGGAATCAGGACAATAGTATGAGCCCAAAGGAATGTGTGTGTGTGTGTGTATGTATGTGTGTATGTGTGCATATGTGTATGTATGTGAGAGAGAAAGACAGAGACAGACACAGAGAGACACAGAGAGACAGAGACACAGAGATAGAGACAGAGACACAGAGACAGAGAAAGGGAGAGAGAGACAGAGACACAGAGAGAGATAGAGAGAGAGAGACATAGAGAGGGAGAGAGAGACAGAGAAAGAGAGAGAGACACAGAGAGGGAGAGAGATAGAGAGACAGAGAGAGATAGAGACAGAGAGAGAGACAGAAACAGAGAGAGAGAGAGAAACAGAGAGAGAGACAGAAAGACAAAGACACAGAGAGAGAGAGACAGAGAGAGAGAGAGAGAGAGAGAGAGAGAGAGAGAGAGAATTTAGACTGGCAAGTAATTAAAGCACAACAGAAATGCTTGAAATTAGTACAACCTTCATAATTCCTGGATCATCTTCACCTAACTCTCCTTCAGTTAGCAGTGGTCACCAATTCATTCCCAAGGCTCCTTGATAGTACTAAAAAAGTTCTATGTTACATCAGTTGTGTGCTGTTCTTAGTACTGAACCTTGACTAATTGAACAATAAAGGAAGATTTTGGTCTAGATGACAATGTACTTAATAGGATTTCCTGGAGATACAAATGCCACTCTTACCTCTGCAACTTCTTATCTATGGGACTTTCCCCAAGGGGCAGCCCAGCAGCCTAAGGGGAAAAAAAAAGCCAAGGAGGTGAAATCAAAGACCATCGCATTTGAATCTTGGCTCTACATTAATAAAGAAAACTGAGACAGCCACTGCTCTCAAAGGGTTTACATTTCATTGACTGAGTTAGGACAGTTAGAAAGAAGAGTCCACTAGTCAGATTTCTTATCTCTAAGTCTCCTGGGGTGTTAGTGATGGACCCATTGATATGTGCTCTTAGTAATACAAGTAATAAAAAAAAGCAACTGAAAACATTCAAAAAGAACTTGGGATGCTTAATGCAAGCACCATGGATTTATTTTTGTTCCATTTTCTTTTTCTGTTACAGGAGGATCAGATATTGAGTACTTAGATATTTACAAGCCAGTGGTGTGGTTTTGGATCCTGGTAGGACTTGCTTATTTTGCTGCTGTCCTGAGCATGATTGGGGACTGGCTTCGTGTTATATCAAAAAAGACAAAGGAAGAGGTAAGAATTTTACAGTGTGCAAACATGCTTCTTTTTCTTTTCTCTTAGTATTAAAGCTTATGCAAATAAACCATGCTTGTTTACTTGTTAAGGAGTCAAAGCATATCTAATGGTATCTTTAATTGTAGGGGTTTCATTTCCTTTACAATGAGTTGGGGATTTTGTTTGTTTGTTTTGTTTTTTTTACCTTGAGACTTTCAAGTCAATTCAGAATGCATTTGATAAAAGCAAATATGCAGAAATACATACAACCCATCTTTGTGTTAAATTCTAAAAACAACATAGAGTTATTAAATATGATGCACAATTCAACTTTCTGTTTGTCTTCTAAGTTCTTTCTTTCTTTCTTTTTGCTTGTATGTACATGTATTAAGTACTGGCTATTATTATAGGCAGCATTGTAGATAAAGGGCTGGACTCAGAGACAGGAAGATGTAGAGTCAGGTCTTGTCCCTGGCATAGACTGGCTCTGTGAACCTCTCAGTGCTTTAGGCACTCTAAGCCTTTAAAAGTGGAAAGGAAGATGCCAAACTGCAGCTTCTTATATCAGTGAAAATACAGGTCCATCCTTCTTCCTATGTATGTGTGAATATATGTATATATAGCCACTCTACAGTTTACAAAAAGATTATATTCTAAAAGTTCAATTGAAATTTAGAACTTAAACATTTTCCCAGAAAAACAATGTTCTAAGTGGTGGTTAGGTTCTCAGGACGGTTCTCAAAGCCCAGGGAATCCATAATAGGCAGGGGTGTGCTCGAAACAACTCTAAGTGGTTTGTGAAACCTAGTATTAATTTTTCAGGGTGAGCATTTATAACCCAGAAATCACCAGTTGCTACAAATCAGGGTTTGATATATTGCTTTGTTGATTATCTACACTTAATAAAATGCTAATAATGCATATTAAACTTAAAAGCGTATGAATAATTTCTTTTCTTCTCAAACAGCTCAGTTGTTCCTCATTGGCCCTAACTTCACACAGAAGGGTAGAATCTCCTTGACTGTCTCAGTTGCAAGTCAGCAATGTTGTTTGGGGGAAGGTATCCATCATGGCAGGAAGTGGGGGAGGTTGGTAGGTCTGGGGAATAAGGAACTGTAAGAGTGGTAATTCCCATGGTGGGGAAAAAAAAAATCAGTCGCAGCTAGTTTTCCAGTCATCTCATTTCTTTACTTTTCAAGTATTTGCTTTCCCTTTCACTATTACCACCTTTTGCTGAGGCTCTCATTCTCTCTGGACTAGTGTGGTATACATTGTATTCTCGCACTTAGGACATTTGAGGTTTATAAGGATTATTCTTTAAAACCCAAGTAAATACAGAGAGAGAGAAGAGGAGGAGGGGAGAATGGAGAGAGAGAGAGAGAGAGAGAGAGAGAGAGAGAGAGAGAGAGAGAGAGAGAGAGAGAAATTGATTGATTCAGGCAAAGAAATTTGAGGATTGATTTCATATGGGCGGAAGTAGGAATTAAGGCAGCTAGATGGCACAGTGAATAGAATGCCTAGCCTGGAATCAAGAAGACGCATCTTCCTGAGTTCAAATTCTGATCTTACACACTTACTAGTTATGTGATTTTGGGTAAGTCACTTAACTTGGTTTGCCTTAGTTTCATCATCTGTAAAATGAGCTGGAGAAAAAAAAATAGCTGAATGCTTGTGAGTTAAAAGTGTGTGTGTGTGTGTGTGTGTGTGTGTGTGTGTGTGTTCTCCTATTTGCATCATAGTTCCTGAGCTAGTGTACTTTCCAATACACAGAATTAGTCACCATGACACCATTAACTCTTGAACATAAAGTTGAATGGTAAAACAAAAGCAAAAATAATCATACATTGACTCAATAGAAAGGAAAAACAGGAATAAAAACAACACCACAGTCTACCTACAAATTTGGGTCACAATCAACCATCAATTCACACAGTGTTTTTTTAATGAGAGTGGGCACACACTTACATCTAAAAGCAAGGCACAGGCATGGGGGAACACATGGGCCTGGAGCAACTCACAGCTTTGGTCTGCAGGCACTGAAGTCCTTAGTCCTGTCAGGAATGATCTACCCTTCATAAACGTCACTTTTCTGCTAGGTATTCCCCACTTGTGGTTCTCACTACATTCCTGCTTGGCAAAGCCTTTCCTCCTCTGCCTTCAAGTTAATGAACCACAATCACTTTCACTATGACACTGAAAAAAACCTATTACACCCTCTCAGTGACAAGATGTTCCCTTTAGTGAGAGAACTTCCAGAATCCTCAGATCTGCAAATAGAAGGTATTCTTTGTTTAATCAGTTCCATGTTTCCTCTTACAGCAAAGCACAGCTTACAGCCGAACAATCACAAAACTTGGTCTTCCTCTGTGTATTTTCCTCTTTATCGAGAGAGAGTCTGTTACCTTCTACTATATAAAGAGCTTTCCCTTCTCTCAGGATAGAAATGGCACTAAAACATAATGAGTTCTGAAAGCTCTTTACATAGCAATAACATTCAACTCTCTTCCACTGAATTTCTAATAACTGGTTATTGTTCAATAGTTTCAGTTATGTCAGACTCTCTGTGACTCTGGGATTCTCTTGGTAAAGATACTAGAGTGGTTTGCCATTTCTTTCTCCCTCTCATTTTACAGGTGCAGAAGTAAGGCAAACAGCATTAAATGACTCCCCTAGGGTTACATAACTATTTAAATGTCTAAGGTCAGATTTGAACTCAGGAAGATGAGTGTCCCTTCCTTCAGGCCTACTATTCTATCTACTGTGCCACCTAGCTGCCCCTTTCTAATGACTACACTAGGCTTTCTCCAGCCAATTAATAAAGCAATTGCTGCTTTTCCAATCAGCAAGTTCCCAATAAAGCAATTGAAAACTCTGTTGTCTCAGCTGGAAGCTTTTAATGCCTTCTGTTGCCAATTTCTTGTAAGTTTTACTTGTTGAGATTATTTTCCTGCTTGTTGCTTTATCTCATCCAATAGCTTCTTCTCAAAACTTATTCTCTCTGGCTTCTTATGTCTTCCATTGACTCAAATCAGAGTCTCTTGAGAGTCAGTGATTCATCTTTACATCAGGATGTAAAAATTTTAAAAAATTAACTTTTTTTAATCAGGTATGAACCCCAAATTATATAAAATTTTCATAATTCCCAGACAGTTATTTTATCTACAATTTTGTCTCTGAACCTCTAGAATAAGTCACATGAAAATGGGTTGATGGGCCATAGTGCCTTGTAGCCATGCTATTTCAGTTCTTTGGCTTCAGATAAGTCCCGTTAGTGCATGCATCTGAGAGGCAATTGTCTATCTGGTCTTCAGAACAGCCTGTATCTCTCTGTAACATTTTATCTGAGAGACTACTTTTCTTCGCAAGTTGATTTTTATCCATTTTCGGATGCAAATGTTATGTATCCAAATGTTCTTATGAAAATGTTCTTCTTTTTCCCCTTTCAGCAGCCAAACTGTTCACATATGAGAGGGGCAGTGCCTTGTACCCAGATTTTATCAAAGCATTTGACAACATTCCTCATGCTATTCTTGTGGAAAAGATGGAGAGATGTAGACTAGATGGTAATATATTTAGAGCTAGTGGAATGGTCAGACCCAAAGGTTTGATGTCAACTTGGAAGAAAGTCTCTAAACGAATGTCTCTAAGTACTGTGCTGGCCTTGTATTTTATCAATGACTACATAAAAATGTAGATAAATTGCTTAGCTGGCATACTTATCAAAATTGCAAATAACAGAAAGCCAGGAGGGATAATTAATGTAAAAGATGACAAGATTTTTTTAAAAAGGATCTTAACAGGCTAGAACTTTGGGCTAAAAAATCTAAGATGAGACAAAAATAATAAAAATAAAATTTCACATGGATTCATTTTAAAAAAACCTGGTAGCTTTAATGGACTGTTAATTATAGTTTGATATAGCTGCCCTTCTCAAAAGCCATAAAAAATTGGGATTTAATAAAAAAAAAGTATTGTTTTCAATTTGGGGCACTCCCTTTTATGAAAGGTATTGACAAGCCCCCAAGAATTAATGAAGGGATTTGCCAGACAGATCATTTGAAAGAACTGGGGTGTCTTTAGACTGAAAAAGACAGGGAAATAAGGGATGTTGAGATATAGCAGTTGTTTTCAAATATTTGAAAGGCTGTCAAGTAGAACAGGTAGTCTATTCATTCTGTTTGGCACTAAAGTACAGAATGAGGAAAGATGGGAGGAAGTTAGAAAGATGTTCATTTAAATTTGATCTAAGGAAAAACTTCCTAATGGTTAGATCAATTCAAAGTCGAATACAGGTGGCTCCCCTTGAGGGTTTCCTGTTGAGACTGAATGATCACTTGTATAGGATGTCATAGTCGAAATTCTTGTTCAGGTTCATCTTGGACTAGATGACCTCTGAGGTCCTCTCCAGCTCTAGAAATCTGCAGTGCTGTGGTTTTGTGGTTCTGGTCCATAGTACCAAATGTCTGTAAGAAGGATGGGGACAGAAAAATGAACCACTGGATTTGCTGATAAGGAGGTAAGATAATTAATAACCTGGGAGGGAGGGAGAGAGACAGAGACAGAGAGAGACAGAGATCAAGAGAGAGAGCAGTAGTGAATCATAACAACTTTTTATCAGACAACACAATTTCAAGATTTTGTTCAGCAGAATTCAGTAGCTCCGAAGTAATAAGGTCAAAGGGAAAAAGTGATTCAAAAGTGGAAGAAAAAGCACTATTGAAATGACTAATGTCTCTATAGACAATACTGCCTGGGAATGAAAATAAAGTCAGAGCAGTCTTGATAGATTGGGAGGGCTGGAAGGAATGGAGGTGCCAAAAGCCTAAAAAAAAAGACATAAAATAGATTTGGGAGAAGTGAAGAAATGGAGGAATTGAAAGGTCAATAGATTGTGGTCTGAGATAAATTTCCGAGTATCAGATCTTAGAAGAAGAGCTGTTTTCGTGAATGATGAGCTCTAAGGTCTGACCAGCTTGTTGGATAGTTGAAATAGAGTTAGAGGTTGTAGGAATTGAGGAGTTTAAAAAAAACCTGTAAGGTTAGGTTGCAGGGTTGTTAAGGATATTAAGGTTTCCCGAGGATGATAACTGGTTCAGAGATGTCATGAAGAATTATGGAGTTTATTTCAATGTTAGGGCCTCTATCTGAAGAGAGTGTTGTGTGTTAGTGGGTAGCACACGTTAGGTACTTTATAAATGCTTGTTTGTTTGAATGATTGATAGTGATAGGTATGCTCTCAAAAGGGAAAAAATAAAAGTCTTTTTTTTTAAAGCTCAGAAGAAATAAGTGAAAGGGACATAATCATATAGAATACTTTAATCCCACCTTGTTAAATTTAATATAAACATATAGACTTTTAAAAACAGCTGTATATAATGGTTCACAGTTTCCAATATCATTTTTTTCTTGTTCTTTTTTGTATATTGAAGTGTTTGATGATAACTGTTAAGTTCATAATAAAGAATATTTTAAAAAACTATAAGATAGGTAGAAAAATCATAGAGAGAAGCAGACAACTTAACAGGTCAGTAGATAATAGAAACAAGGATAAGGAGAGAGTAATTTAACAGGTGGGTGACACAGTGGATGGGATTCTGGCCTGAAGTCAGGAAGATTCATCTTCCTTAGTTTAAATCTGACCTCAGATACTTACTAACTGTGTGCTTCTAGGCAAGTCACTTAATCCAGTTTGTCTTAATTTTCTCATCTGTAAAATGAGCTGGAGAAGGAAATGGCAAACCACTACAGTATCTTTGCCAATAAAACCCCAAATGGGGTCACAAAGAATTGGACATGACTGAAATGACTAAACAACAACAACATAAAGTGTGGCCAAAGAAGTGGTTGTGGAATGATTGCATCAGAACAAAAGTCTGGAAATGCTGATCAGGAACCAAAGGTGTACATGTCATCTACTATTATGAGAAGACAAGACTCATTGGAAAAGACCTTGATGTTGGGAAAGATTGAAGGAGCAGAAGATGAGTTGGATAGATAGTGTCATGGAAACAATGAACATGAGGTAGATCAGACTTCAAGAGAGCAGAGAATAGAAGGACCTGCTGTGGGGTGGTCCACAGAGTCACTGAGTCAGATATGATTGAACAACAATAAAGTGAGTTTCTTCACTAAGTACTCCTTTCACCAGTGAAGTCACAGTAAGTATCTCCCCCCTAACTCAGAAGCATGGGAGGAAAAGGTCCAGGATTAAGGGACATGTTAACCTTGGAATATGCATTCTGAAGGACCCACTAGAAGGGAGCAGGCAAGCTGTACAGATAAATGAAAGTCAGGTAGGTACTGCACATATATAGATCAATATGTCAAGGACCTATGATCTTGTCATTGTGGAAAGTACTCCCAACAAAGCATCTAATGCATAATTTACATACTTAAAGAATTGCCTGAGGCTCAGAAAGATTAAAAGATTTCTGCAAGGTCATCCAGTTAATGTGTTTCTAAGGGCAGAATTTGAACCTACATCTTCCTGACTCTCATCTAGTAGCAGTCTACCATACCATCCTACCTCATCTCTTTCATAAATACAGCAATTTGTAGGTATCTATATATCTATACATTTATGTTTCTATAAACATACAAGTACTAAGATAAAATTTTTATTATATATACAATTTGTCTGCTCTTTGAGGTAAATAGTTCTGTTTAGATTGACATACATTTTTCAGGTCAAATTAGATAACTAGCCAAATGAGATAATAGATATAAAGTGCTCTGTAAACAGTAAAGCCTTTGTGCAAATGTTAGCTATACCTATTATCATACAAGCTCTCCACTCATTTCTGTTACTTATAGCCACACAAATGTTTTAGCTGCAGAATCTCAGTAATGGTATTCTGGAAGCAAGCCACTTAAAACAATTAAATATCAGTTCCTTGGTTTTCATGTCGAAAGGACTGGTGGGTTCATTTAAATAGGTGGATTAATTTTTTAGCTTAAGCTCAGTCATAGTCCAGAGTTTTTTTTTCTTTTTGCATTGCTGACAGCCGCATTTCTTGCCAGATAACTGTTTTCCTCTCCTGTCTATCAATCTGCATCTATTTTCATTATCCAACAATTGCCTGAATGATCACAAGTATCTATTGATAGGAAACACCCTTGATTTCACCCAATGCAGTTTTTCTTCAATCTAATCCTAAGAGGAGGGAGGGAAGAAGAGTGACAGAGACAGACACACCCACAGAAGAGAGAGAGAGAGAGAGAGAGAGAGAGAGAGAGAGAGAGAGAGAGAGAGAGAGCGAGCACATAAAAGGATTTTCTTTTGATTGAAAGAATTTTCTCTACAATTATTAATATGTGGAAATTAGGCAATCTCCACATTTTCTTTTCATATCTCATAGTTTGAATGATATCCCAAAAGAAAGCTTGGTAAGTTCCCATGAAATCATATGCAAACCTTTAGGTTTTGTGTAAAGATTTCTGGCAAGCACCAGATTGTCCTATGAGTAAATAGTCAATAAAGATTTGAGCACATATATCAATGTCTCAGTTGAACAGTAGAATAAAACTTGTTTATAAAAATATCTTTTACATTACAGCAGCTAGGTGGCACAGTAGATAGAATGCTGGACCTGAAGTTCAAATATGACCTAAGACACTTAATAGCCGTGGGATCCTAGGCAAGTCACTTTAGAAAAATCTCTTATCTACTTCAGTTTCCTTAATTGTAAATTGGATATAATACCACCTACTTTCCAGGCTTGTGAAAATAAAACAAGATAAAGCATTTTACAACCTTAAGATACTATATAAATGACATCTACTACTACTACTAGGGGCAACTAGGTGGCTCAGTAGAAAGAGTGCTTGGCCTGATGTCAAGAAGACTCATCTTCCTGAGTTCAAATCTGGGCCCAGACACTTCCTACCTATGTGACCCTGGACAAGTCATTTAACCCTGTTTGCCTCAGTTTCCTCATTTATAAAATGAGTCGGAGAAGGAAATGACAAAACACTCCAGTATCTTTGCTAGGAAAAGGTCATGAAGAGTCTACCTCTTCATGGTACTGACTACCACCACCACCAACTACTACTACTATTGCTGCTGCTGCTACTGCTACTACTACCCTGGGCAAGTTGTTTAATCCCCATATGCCTCAGTTTCCTCACCTGTAAAATTGGGGTTAATAGCACTTACTTCCCAGGGTAGACACATACTAGGTATGTGACTCTGGGCAAGTCACTTAACCCTGGTTGCCTCAGTTTCCTCATCTGTAAAATGAGCTGGAGAAAGAAAAGGTAAACCACTCCAGTATCTAGTACCAAGAAAATCCCAAATGGGGTCACAGAGTTAGACAAACAATGGAAAAATGACTTGAACAGCAACCTTTCCAGGGTTGTCCTGAGAATAAAATGAAGATAATATTTAGAAAGTCCTTCACAAACTTTAAAGGACTATAAATGTTAGGCACTGTTATTACCAGTTTATGAATTATGTCCTTTGTATTGAATATGATCCCCAAGATTCTGCTGACATCTTTGTCAGACTTATAATTAATTTGTGAGTCTTGGTGTTGTCCTCCATTTGGATGTGTTTCAAAGCTAGAAAAGGATTTAATGAAAAAAGAATGTAAACTAGAATAGGTTTAGGTCAGGGGTGGGGAACCTAAGACCTTAAGGCCAATGTGACCCTCTAGGTCCTCAAATGGAGCCCTTGGACTGAATCCAAACTTCCCAGACCAAATCCCCTTAATAAAATTATTTCTTCTGTAAAACTTGGACTAAATCAAAAGGCCACACCCAAGGACCTAGAAGGTCACATGTGGCCTCAAGGTTGCCGATTTCCCACCCTTCTAGGTGTTCACATAATAAGTTCACATAATACGTATTATTTTGATGAATGTGGCTGAAGCAAAGTGCTCATTATGTCCAACAAAATATGTTCCAGTCCCTGAAATACACACACACACACACACACACACACACACACACACACACACACACACACACACACACATCTTTTTAAATTTTATTTATAATACAAGTATGTCTGCTAAATGAAAATGGGATTTTTTTTTTGGTTAGAGAATAATATTTTTGGTGTGTTTCTCAGCATAGCAAAAACAAAAAATATCCTCCAAAGTTAGGGTAATTGTCAGAATTGGCCCCCTGAGTAGCTTTGCTCAGTGACACATGTAAGGACACCATATAAGTAAATAAATGCTCACACATAATTACGTTCAAATGAACTGATTCCTGGAAGGTGATTCCTGCTTTTGCAACCACTTTTACAAAAAAGAGCTAACTTCTTCTTTCATAGAAACTTCTTAGGACCAAGACACGAAATGTTAATGAGGGATATAGGCCAAAGAAATCATGATTGGAAGGAATAATGTACTCTGCACCTAAATCTTTGTAGATTGGTGAGAGTTGTATTCTGTTTTGTTTTTTTTGTTTTTTTTGGATTTAATGATCTAATAAATTAATAAAACTCCATAAGAAGAAACCATTTCATTTTCCCCTTATTTTATGAACATCCCTGAAATGCTTTCACATTTACTTTGTATTTTATTTTGACTTTTCTGTGTATATGTCTTCATTCTTCTAACCCACCCAAATTCCATCTACCTCCAGGAGAACGTAAGCTCCTTAGCCGGGGAGAAATTTTGATTTCCGGTTTTGAATCTCAAGAACCTAGCACAGTGTCTGGCACATAAGACAGCCAGGTGGTGCAGTGGAAAGAATACTTCAGTCGGAGTCAGGAAGACCTCATTTCAAGTCTTCCCTCAGACACTTACTAGCAGTGTGACCCTACTCAAGTCACTTAATGTCTATCGGCCTTAGCTCTCTCATATGTAGAAGGGGGATCACGACACCACTTCCCTGGCGTTGTGAGGGTAAAACAAGATGACAAACTTTATCAACTTTGCGGCTCTATATAAGTGCTAGCTACCCAGTGGTAATAGATGCTTAATGCTTGTTAAGTAAAACTAAATTGATCTTTATTTTTACTCTATTTATTGATTTTGATCTATATATTCATTCAATATATTTTTTTAAAAAATCATCTTAAACTGTACAAATGAGTAATGCAGTTTACATAATTGAAAAAGACACAGAATGTAGCATGAAGACTCTAAATGACAGTACTGAGACACTACGGGATCTCTGTGTTAAAGATCCATTCATTACATGTTTTCTCTGGATGAAAGGATTATGTATGATACTGAGGCCAAGCCAATATTATTATATCAATAAACATGTCCTCTTATGATGTATTGTTAAAGTTTGAGCACATCAGTCTATACACATATGTGGCTTTATTTTCCTTCTGCTTTTATATTAAAATGTGACTTTTTCCAGTGAATAGAAATAACTTTAATGAAAATATCATGTTTGGAAGGAAGGAAAAATAGATTGTTTTCAATGAACATGCTGAAATAAAAGCATGTTGGTTATAGCTAATCTGCCTAAAATATTTGAAAAGGAAATGGTTGGTTGGAACAAAGCTATATTGTTTCAAAAGTGCCACATATAATTACAGTTAATCTGCATTCCTCAAGGAAAACTGTAATGAACTAAATAATTTTCCATGGAGACATAATAGCTGCGGTGAAATTGTGTTTGTTTTGTTTCTTTTTTTAAACTGTAGTGGAGAATGCGCACAAGACTGATTGTGAAGGATTGCTATGAGTAAAAACCTTTTTTTCATAAGATCTCATTCCCCCTTCTGCTAAATGCCTCTTTTTGGAAGCAGGGCATTCATATGTAGACAATAATGGATTATTTAAATGGTGAGACAAAAATACTTGGGCAACCATTGCTTTATGAGACAAATGTAGCAGAGTAGAATAGGATTTTTAAAATCCATGGATCCAATTTCTCTCGGTTCATGAACACTGCCTCTAAACAGCAAAGAATATTCTTTCCAATCCAACTAACTTTTTCATAATCATATAGAAAGATTGTGATGAATCTGCTACTGAATCTGTTGGGCATGTTTAGTTTTTCACCTTTCAAGAATACTCCATAAAAAATTTATTTCAAATGAACAACTATTTATTGAGTGTCTATTATACAAAGGAATTATGTAATCAGAGTCAATCAAAGAAACATGAAGATATATTTCCTGACCTCAAAGAAGATACGATATAGTTTGGGAAATAATTCCTAAACATATGAAAATTACAATATACTTTTAAGAACAGTTCAAGATACAACAGAAAAGTTTCCACAAGACAATAGTTGTAAAATGAATTAGGAAACTAATAAACATTGTGAGAGTTTGAGAGAGGAATTTATTTGAGACTGGGTGACGAAGAAAGGTTTAATAGAAGAAAGAAAAGATTGACTTTAATTGGGGGATTCTACTGTAAGCAAAAAGGAAGGAAAACACAAGGGGTGTTTAGGGGAGTGTAGCCAGTAACTGGCCATGATTGACAAGTTAATGTAGAGCAGTAGTGGGAGTAGAGGCAGTTTGAAGTTGGATTGTGGAGAACCTTGAAAAGGCTTGACACTTACCATCACCAGGGAACTATCGAAAGTTTTGGAGCAGATGAATTATGTGATCAGTTATATGATTGCGGATTAATCTACTAACAATCAGTAGGAAAAACACTGGAGACTCAAAGACCAGTTAAAAGACTTGTACTAAATTATCTACTTTGTAACTGAAAATTAGTTCATTTTGTACTGACCTGTTCATAAGGAAAATTACAACAAATAAGGAAAGGTTGTCTTTATCTATGAATATAGATCTGGGTGTTGGCTGCCTTTTCTTTCCCTTCTCTTCCTCTTTTAGTGTTAGACGCTTTGACTAGGAAAGCTTTCCGATGATCAGAGCCTTTCTTAAAATATCCTGTTTTTGTTATCTAAATACAATTCTTCACTTTTTTTGCTGTTGAGTTTGAGCATTTCTAGGGCATAACTTTTCAGTACAAACGTTGCCGGTATTCTTTCCCCCATTTCACTTACAACCTGGTGATTCAAAAAGGAGTTTTCTATGAATATTTTAAAATAGACTTTGGAAAGCAACAGTAAGAATCAGTCAATGTTTGTAAGAAACTCAGGCCCTGAAATTTCTATCCTCTTTCCATATACCTGCCTCTTGTCACCCCAGCAGAAGATTAACATGACATTCAGTAAAAAGTGATTAGCATGAATTAGGTTACATGTCTTTATAAGATGGCAGACTGGAGGCAATAAAAGATGCAACTGGTCCAAAACTCTAAAGATTTTTCCATAAGTTTCTTAGAAATTCTTGAGCATCAAAGGGGCTCTGTTCATGAGGGCCCCTTGAATTTTGTGACACTTTTCTTAAAGATTTCCTGAAGGTGGGACCATTCTTAGTATAGTGGATAGAGTCAGGAAGGACTGAATTACAAGGTGAGTGACCGTGGGCAACTCACTTAACTTCTACCCACTTTCATGTTCTCATCTGCAAAATGGGGACAGTAACACCTAGCTTAGAGAGTTGCTATGGGGATCAACTGAGATGGTACATGGAAAACTTTGGAAACCTTAAAATGCTGTGTAAATGCTATTATTGAAACTATTATAGATATTATTTTAGGTATTATTATAAAGCTGACAATATAATAATTTGACAATACAGTAATCTTTAAAAAAAGACAAAGAACAAATTGAAAATAAGACAGAATCTTGAATTATGCCAGGAAAAATAGATATTCTGCTTCTAATTTGGGTATGTTGGTCAGGTCTATTTATTATGGGTACCTTGGACTCGGACCTCCAGATCTGTCCTATCTCCATAGCAGTCATACAAATTAATTACAGTAAACTGAATAGGTCCCAGTTAATTTGAAAGTAGTTTGATCTGCCCAAGTCTTGATTTCTTTATACTCTAATGTGGAATTTGAAGAATATTTCCTCCTTTAATTACAGTGAAAGAACTCTGTGTAAGTGTAACTATACATTACACAAGCATAAGCAAGTATCTACCTATAGAGGCTAGTACTCAAATTCATCTAATGGAACCATGTAACACTTTAGGAATTCCATGACTCTTTTAAATAAAATTCTTTACAGCCCCCTTGTTGTTTCTTTCTTTTTTTTCTTTTTATGAATTTATTTAACTTTTTACATTTATTTTCACAAGATTTTGGGTTCCAAAATTTTCTCCCCATTTGTCCCCTCCCACCTACCCAATACACTGAGCATTCTAATTACCTATATCACCAATCTGCTCTCTCTTCTATCATCCCTTCCTTCTCTTGTCCCCATCTTCTCTTTTGTCCTGTAGAGTCAGATAACTTTCTATTCCCCATAACCTGTATTTCTTATTTCCTAGTAGCAAGAACAATACTCAACAGTTGTTCCTAAAACTTTGAGTTCCAACTTCTCCCCATCCCTCCCTCCCCACCCATTCCCTTTGGGAAGGCAGGCAATTCAATATAGGCCATATCTCTGTAGTTTTGCAAGTGACTTCTATAAGAGTTGTGTTGTGTAACACTAACTATATTTCCCTCCATCCTATCCTGCCCCGCATTGTTGCTATTCTCTTTTGACCCTGTCCC
>CM053770.1:589751617-589792291 GCA_028658325.1 Potorous gilbertii | reverse complement strand
GTTTCTCAGAAAGTCATTAGCCTCCATCTGTTCCATTCTAATTTTGAGAGAACTATTTTCTTCAGTGAGCTTTTGAACCTCTTTTTCCGTTTGGCTAATTCTGCTTTTGAAAGCATTCTTCTCCTCATTGGCTTTTTGAACCTCATTTGCCAATTGAGTTAGCCTATTTTTCAAGGTGTTATTTTCTTAAGCATTTTTTTGGGCCTCCTTTATTAAGGTATTGACCTGTTTTTCATGCTTTTCTTGCATCTCTCTCATTTCTCTTCCCAGTTTTTCCTCCACCTGTCTAACTTGATTTTCAAAATCCTTTTTGAGTTCTTCCATGGCCTGAGCCCATGGGATATCTATTTCAGATGTTTGGGATACAAAGGCCTTGACTCTTATGTCTTTACCT
Organism: Potorous gilbertii; assembly: GCA_028658325.1. Classification (NCBI taxonomy): domain Eukaryota; kingdom Metazoa; phylum Chordata; class Mammalia; order Diprotodontia; family Potoroidae; genus Potorous; species Potorous gilbertii. The sequence continues at coordinate 589,791,897 of CM053770.1, read as the reverse complement.
GGTCGTAAGCAGTTTTCTTCCTCGTCAGAGAGGAAGCTTGGAATCATTTGTTCCACAAGAAAATAACCTTCTATGGTCTTAGTTTTTTTCCCTTTTCTGGGTATTTTCCCAGCCAGTTACTGGACTTCTGAGAGTTCTCTCCACCCCTGGTGTAGATCTGCCCAGCTAGTGCTTGGTGTCTGAGATTCAAATGCTGCTCCCCAGCCTCAGGGCTTTTGGCAGCAGGCCTGGCTGCTATTCAGGGTAAGATTAAATCAGGTTCTCAGGTGGGGGCAGGGCCACCTCCCAGGCTCAGTTCCCTCAGGGGGTTTATTCAGAGACCTTTTGTAATGGAGCTGCAGCAGAGCTTCTGCCTGATCAGAGAGCCTCTGGCTGCTGCCTCTGCTGCTGCCTTCCGAGGGGGTCTGAGTCCCGGAGACACCCCACTCCCCTCTCAGCCCGTCTCTCTCACTGACCTGTGAGTCTGTGGGTGGAGGGACCTTTGCGGCCACTGGAGATTCTGTCCCTGAAGCCTGCTCGGATCTGCTTACTCCTCTCAGTGCCGCAGGGCCAGGGCAGGGGAGGACTCGGCTCCTGTCTGGTGCGCAATGGACCTTTGGGATCGGTTTTTCAGGGCTCTCTGGAACGGAAATCTCCTTCACTGGGTTGCTGTGTGGCTTCCACTGTTCCAGAATTTGTTGGGAGTTCTTTTTAGAGGAAATCTATGGGCTGTGGGTTCAGAGCTAGCATATGTGAGTCTTTCTACTCTGCCATCTTGGCTCCGCCCCCCCCTCCTTGTTGTTTCTTACATGTGATGCTTCTTTTTCCACCTCCAAACCTTTTCAGTTATCTCCTATGCCAGGAATGCCCTCTTCACCTTTTCTCCTAGGCTTCCTTGACTCCCTTCAAGTACAGCATTTTCAATAATTTGGTTTCTTTCTTTGGAAGTACATATTTCCTCAGGCATTCTCTCTTATATTTCTGTCAAAGTGCTGTATAATTATCAGCTGGAAAAGAAAAGAAAGTTTCACAAAGGAATTAATTTTTTATCATTTTGAGCTGAATCTTCACTGCATAGAAACTACAAAAAGTCATCTCATAATAGGAAGGTTAGGAAATTTTGGTCTATTCATTTACGAATAGAAAAATAATTTTAGAGAATAGGGTCTTTTTTTGCCTCGAAGAACTTTACTAATATTTTCATTTTATTTAGATAGGGAGCATAAAATGAGGACTTAGAATACTATGATTTAATATTGCATCCTTTCTCTGTCTCCTTTCTTTTTTCTTCCTTTCTTCCTCCCTCCCTCTTAACTTTTTCCTTTCTTTCCTTTCCTTCCTTCCTTCCTCCATCCCTCCTCTCTTTCTCTGTCTCTCTTGCTCTCCCTCTCCCCCTATCTTTTGGCATAGTGATAAACTGCCGACAGCTTTGAGATCTTGTGCCAAGAAAGGTAGCCAGCACAAATGTTGCTTTCCTAATTTTATTTATCCTCCCTTTATTAAGGTAAAGGACTGTGTTTGTCAGAGCTCAAATCAATCACATTTCACACAAAAATCAAACCATTATTATGAAGAATGCTGTACACGCTGAGAACAAAGGCAAGTGTCTTGTCAAAGATGTCTGGGAAAATGACTTTGTTTTCGGTTCCTGTTGACAGATGGCACTTTCCAAATGAATGTCAGCACGTGCGGGACATTGTGAAATGTGAACAGGGATCATTTGATCCTCTTCAGCAACAAAAAGTGATGAGTGAGTTGTGTAGTTCAGTGTGTGGTAACCACACTACTCAGAGAAGGTTCCCTCAGCTCTCCAGGGAATGAAGCAAGATTTGGGGTGTAAGAAGAGATGCTGCTCTGTAAGAATCTAGAACAGTGTCATGGGCCATGCATATCTTTTATAAATTTTCTGTTTGTTTCCAAATCTCTCTTGAGGTGGGAATTACCACCTACAGTATTCTCATGGAAAAAAACTTTTCTTCTACTGCTTTTTATTCCTTGCCTCCTGTTCTTCTTACCCAGTACTTGAAAGGGCAAGTGTCAAACTATTTGACGTATACTGTTCTCTTAGGGAGGGAGGTAGCAACTTTTGAGGAAGGAGATTACCATAAAGTACTTTATAATACTTTTACTAATGAATGAATAATTTAACTAATGACTCAATAGGCTTTAAAATTGTCAAAGCACTTTCTTCACAATAATTCTGAGAAAAATAGTGTAAATATCATTCACATTTTATATATGAGGAAACTGAGGCTTCAAGAGAGCAAATGATTTGCAATGAATAACAGCTGGTAAATCATAGACAGTGATAAGTATCTCAGAGTTGAGAGAGAGACCCCAGAAGGCATCTTGCCCAAACTGGATCCAAATGAAGCAAAACTCACCATCTCCTTGAGGAAACTTTCACAGATTGCTCCTAGTTTTATACCCCTCTGACAAACATGACAAGTCTCATGTATTTCCCACATAATAGCTCTTAAAACACTTGAAAACAACTATAGTGTTTCACTCTCTAAAGTCCTCTCAAATCCAGGCTAAAAATCTGCAGTGTTTTCAGTTGACCCTCAAATGGCTGAGATAAAACTTAAACCCAGATCCCTTGGCTATGAATTCTACTACAGCTCATTGCCTCCAACCCAAATGTAGGTGACTGTAGATGTAAAGAGCTCTGACCTTTGCTCTTCCATCTATTGATTTTGAAGGGGTGGGTAACCAATGGATTCTGAGGACTCAAAAAGGGATAACTTGACCTTTTCCAGAAGACAAAAGCCAGAAAAGATTAACTAAAAGCACAATCTACTGATGCCTGAGACCTTGTTTCCTCATCAATAAAACGAGGAGATTGTGCTACAAATTTGATCTCTAAGATTCTTCCAGCCCTCAAACTGAATTCTTATGTAAAGTTGAGTACCAAATGTTTTGTAAATTATATGGCATAATGTTACTCTCCCTCCCATAATGACTGATAAAATTTTGGTTTTAATCTTACTACATGTCCTACAAATCAAAGGAAGAAGGATTTCCATTCCTTGCATAAGCCAAGATTAAAAAGAGGAAAATCCAGGAACCTCAAAGACCCAGTATGGTACAATGGAGAATTGATGAATTTGAAGTTAGAGGACCTGAGTATGAATCTAGACTCCATCATCTGATGACTGTATGACTTTAGGCAGAACATTTAACCTCTCTGGGCCTTAATTTCCTCATCTGTAAAATGGGGATGTTAAAACACTTGTCCTTTCAAGTACTTTATAACTCTAGATCTGATGCTATAACACAGGATTAAAAGTGGTTATGTAGAGAATGGGAGACACCAAAGTAGTAGATCCAGTGTGTAGACCTATAAGGAAAGGCTCATGGAGGAAGAGGGATGTGCTATAGAGAAAGAATACAGGATTTTAGCTCTAAGGGCTGTGCCCTAAAGGAGCCCAGCAGATTGAGTGCTGGTCCTGGAGTCAGGGAGGTCTGAGTTTAAATCTGGTCTCAGACACTTTCTACCTGGCTTACCTTGGGCAAGTGACTCACTAGCCGTGTCTCCTCTTGGCCTCACTTTTCTCCTCTGTAAAATGGTGAAAATAATAGCATTTCTCTCTAAGAGTTGTGAAGATAAAATAAAATTGACAATATCTGTGAAGTGCTTTGCAAAACTTAAAGCACTACATCAATCCTAGCTATTAATATTATGTTTATCTATAAGATAAAACTCTATAGGCTTTTTTTGTTACCACTAGAAAGTGAAGTAGCTAGATAAAATCAATGACAAAACATTCTACTTTTTTTTAAAAAGAAGGCATAAAGACCTATGTATCAGCTATTTCTCTGCCCTTAGCATGATTCTTTCTGTTCCCAAATCTGTTGTATATCTATTTACAATTTCCCTGACAAAGTTTGTTGAATTCAAGTGAGAGGTTTCATACAAAACTTAGGAACAAATCACATGTAGAATCTGGAACCACATAAATCATAAGAGAAAAAAGGGAATCTAATTTATTAAATGAATTTGACAAACATCCACAATCTGAACATTCCCATATGCAAAAAATAGAAAAAGATGATTATATATGAAACAGCAAATCATTAATGCATATGATTTTTAGAAAAAGTATATATTAAAGTTAACACAGTAATACCAACACTACCTTGCTGATCTGCATTCCTTTCTGAGTTTCCTTCTGCTCTCTTCAGTGTACTTTTAAATGTATCATTGATAACACAAAGAAGGAGTCCTTCCAGAACTTGTTCTTGAAATGTATTTTAGGATGTACAATGGCACCAAGTGATTCTTCAGATCTTGAGGGTTCTATTTTCCTTAAAGTTTGAACTACTATGAGGTGAATATTTTCTCCCCAGGTGACTTTGTCACATTTTCCTTCCTCATACCTGAATAAAATTCAAAATTCTTCAAAGTAGTTATACTAATTATGCAAAGTATAGAATCATTATCTCATCCCACTTCCAAGATAGACCAATTTATAGCAGTATGTGAAGGTGGCATGATAGGGGAGAAAGCAAAAGGCTGGTACAGATTGTCAAGAGTTTTCCCCGCTTTTAATTTAAGAAATATTTGGGGCGGGTGGAGTTATGGAGGCAGAAGGGAAGTATTAAGTGAATATCTCCAGGTAATAAATATAATAAAGTCCTGATTCATTTATTATAAAAAAAGATTTGGATATACTCTGGGTGGATCAATATCAATTCAGACATCACAACTGATATAACAATGGTTTAGTCTTTAAATTAAGTGTTAATCTTGTCTCCTGCCATGATCATTACAAAGGGGTCCCAATCTATCATATTGGGTCATCAATATAATCAAAATAGTCTATTCTATAATATGTTGTATTATAGTTTTATTCATTTATATTACTAATTGGCTTTGTTTCTATCCCCTCCCCCAAACCTCACTCTTCCTTGGCATGATTGGTTCTAGATCTCCCACCATGAGAATTATTATTGACCTTATGATTACATCTAATCTAAAGAAATGTTGCTTGAATATATATGCATCAGTCAGAAACTATAGATTTTGAGGGGGAAGGGACTTTATAAATCATCTGGGGCAGACCCAGCATTTTACAGATGAAGAACTGAGACCCAGAAATGTTAAGTCATTGTCCAAGGTCACACAGGTAGTAAGGAGAAGAGCTGAAGGCTGAAGACTCCAAATCCAGTACTGTCACGTTCTCTTCTCCCTTTTGTGTTTTTTAATTTAAATTCTAAGTTGGGCAAAGTGGGCCCAACTAAAGGCCCTTTTTAGTCGCTTGTATTTTTGAGCTTGGTTGTTCCAATGTCTGATAAGGAGAAACAGTTAAAGGACAGGACAGTATAATGATCTGTACACTAACACACCTAGTATCTGAAGGATAACATTTGTTTCCCTGATTCGTGCACTTCTCCCCAAATTCCTGTGCTACAGGTGTACAATATAGCCACTAAAGAATGTGTTGCTCTGAGTTACACAAAGGAGAATCAAGATGAAGATGGACTGTGTGTCTGATGTATTTCTTGTGTCCATTTGCTGTTCGTTCATTTTTCATAGCCACTTTGTGACCCGACTTGAGATTTTCTTGGCAGAGATACTGAAGTGTTTAGCCATTGCCTTGTCCAGCTCATTTTGCAGATGAGGAAACTGAGACAAACAGGGTTAAGTGACTTTCCCAGGGTCACACAGCCAGTAAGTGTCTGAGACCAGATTTGGAGTTAAGGAGATGAGTCTTCCCAACTCCAGGCCTGGTGCTCTGTGCACTATGGCACCACTTAGCTGCATGTTGTGTTACCCTTAAGGCGTCTCTCCTGTGCACAACAGGTGAAACTGAAACTTTAGGAAATAGCCACACTGAATCTGGGGGTGGATCAGAGAAGAAAACAGACACACACACACACACACACACACAAAATCGACTTTAATTTCCTAGTGAAGAGGATCAAGCCAAAAGGAAACAAGCATTTATGGAACATCTGCCAGAGTCTATGCTAAGCAAAATGTTACATCATTTGCTTCTCCAAACAACCCTGGGAAGTGTTATTATCACTGTTGAGGAAACTGAGGCAGACAAAGGAAGTGACTTGCCCAGGATCACATTTTTCTTTATACATACATACATATAGACACACACACACATATATAATTTATTTTCAGTTTTCAACATTCACTTCCATAAGATTTTGAATTCCAGTTTTTCTCCTCATATCTCCCCTGCCCCACCCCAGAGCAGCATGTATCCCAACCCTCCCTTCTATCACCCCCTCTTCTGTCATCCTTCTCCCCTCTACTTTGCTGTAGGGCAAGATAAATTTCTATACTCCATTGTCTGTACAACTTACTTCCCAGTGGCGTGCAAAAACAATTTTTAACATTCATTTTTAAAGCTCTGAGTTCCATATTCTCTCCCTTCCTCCCTCACCTTCCACCCTCATTGAGAAAGCAAGCCGTCTGATATCGGTCATATATGTGTACTCATGCAAAACACTTCCATAACAATCATGTTGCAAAAGGCTAACCACCTTTTCCTCTATCCTGTCCTGCCCTCCATTTACCCCCCACAATAGTATTTGCTTCTGATGACCACTTCCCCCAATCTGATATCCCTTTCTCTTTTTCTCCCTCTTCTATCCCCTTTCCTTCTGCTTTCCTGTAGGGTACAATAGATTTCCATACCCAATTGAATGTGCATTATTCCCTCCTTAAGCCAAATTCAATGACAGTTAGGCTCTCTTATTCCTTCTCACCTTCCCCCTCTTCCCCTCCATTGTAAAAGCTCTTTCTTGCCTCTTTCATGTGAAATGCTTTACTACATTCTATCTCTCCCTTTGTTTTTTTCCTATTACATTCCTCTCAACACTTAATTTAATTTTTTAGGTATCCTTCCGTCATATTCAGCTTACCCTGTGTCCTCTGTGTATATATGTGTGCACATATATGTACACATACCTACATGTACACATACATGTATTTATACATATACCTACACATATATCATATACACATACACACATATATGTATGTGTCTGTATATACACATACACATACATATATTCTCTCTTACCACCCTAATACTAAGAATGGTTTCATGTGTTACAAATACTGTCTTTCCATGTAGTAATGTAAACAGTTCAACTTTAATGAGTCCCTTATGACTTCTCTTTCCTGTTTCCCTTTTCACATTTCTCTTCATTCTTGTATTTGAAACTCAAATTTTCTGTTCTATTCTGGTCTTTTCAACAAAAATGCTTGGAAGTCATTTATTTCATTGACATTCCATTTTTTTCCCTTGAAGTATTATACTCAGTTTTGCTGGGTAGGTGATCTTTGGTCTTAATCCTAGCTCCTTTGACCTCTGGAATATCATATGTCAAGCCCCTGATCCCTTAGCGTAGAAGCTGCTAAATTCTGTCTTATCCTGATTGTGTATCCACAATACTGGAATTGTTTCTTTCTGGCTGCCTGTAATATTTGAATATTTTCTCCTTGACCTGGTAACTCTGGAATTTGGCTAAAATATTCTTAGGAGTTTTCCTTTGGGGATCTCTTTCAGGAGGTGGTCAATAGATTCTTTCAATTTCTATTTTATCCTCTGATTCTAGAATATCAGGGCCGTTTTTCTTGATAATTTCTTGAAAGATGATGTCTAGGGCTCTTTATTTGATCATGGTTTTCAGGTAGACCAATAATTATTAAGTTATCTTTCCTGGATTTATTTTCCAGGTTACTTGTTCTTCCATTGAGATATTTCACATTTTCTTTTATTTTTTTCATTCTTTTGGTTTTGTTTTATAATTTCTTGATTTCTCACTAAGTCATTAGCTTCCACTTGCTCTATTCTAATTTTGAAGGAATTACTTTCTTCAGTGAGCTTTTAGACCTCCTTTTCCATTTAGCCAATGCTCCTTTTTTAAGGCATTTTTCTCCTTATTGGTTTTTTGGATCTCTTTTATCATTCAGCATAGTATACTAGTATATTTTTAAAGGTATTATTTTCTTCAGCATTTTTGGGGTCTCTTTTAGTAAGCTGTTGACTTGTTTTTCATGATTTTCTTGCATCACTCTCATTTCTGTTCCCAATTTTTCTTTTACTTCTCTTACTTGATTTTAAAAATCCTTTTTTGAGTTCTTCCATGACCTGAGACCATTTCATATTGTTCTTGGAGGCTCTGAATGTAGGAGACTTGACCTTACTGTCTTCCTCTGGTTGCATGCTTTGATCTTCCTCATCATAAGAAAATACATTTTCACCAGGAAAGTTTTAGTTTCCCCTTTTTGGTCATTTTCCCAGTCAATTACTTGACCTCTGAGCTCCTTGTTAAGTGGAGGGTACACTGCCCCAAGTTTCAGAGGCTTTGTGCAGTTCCTTTCAGAGATATCTCAAGAGACCTGTAAATTCTTAGCTCCTCCAAAGTGTTATGATCAAAGGAGAGGTGTTTACTCCTCTCCTGGTCTATTCTCTGGTGTCTGAGCAACCATTGGCACTCTTTTCTGTCCTGGAACTGCAAGTAGGATTCCCTCTCCACATCTGCCACCAGCTCCCCCACACTAGAACTCTTCCTCACCCTAGGAATGCTACTCAGGACTGAAACCCAGATCAGCCACTTGATGCCCCCACCATATGTAGGCTGAGATCTCCAAAAGCAACTGCCCCTGTGTCAGTGCTGCCATCATCCTGGGGCTGGGGGACAGATCATGTTCCTTTTGCCCATGTAATAAAACTTTTCCAATGACCTTTGACGCTCTCTTTGGTGTTTGTGGGTTGAGAAGTCTGGAAACAGTGGCACAGTGATTTAGTGCCATAAGGCCTGCTCCAGTCCTATATGTGCCAGGGTAGCCCAAACTGCACTGTGTTCTGCTCTGAGTCCATTGCAATAGACCCTTTCTGTTGGCCTTCCAGATTGTCTTGGGCTGGAAATTTGTTTTACTCTGTCATTTTGTGGCTTCTGCTGCTCTAGGATTTGTTTAGAGCCATTTTTTTGCTGGTATTTTGAGGGATTTAGGTGGAGACTAGCTCAGGCACGTCTCTATTTCTACTCTGCCATCTTGACTCTGCCCCCAGTATTTCACATTTCTGAGGCTATATTTGAACTCATCTCTCTGACTTCAGGTCTAGCACTCCATCCACTGTACCACCTAATTGCTTCTTATGTAGTACCACAAACTCAGGATTTGAAAGAAATTAATATTCTTCAAAAACAAAAAGGGAGTGAGCTTTATATATAATTATTATTGGGTATTTAGGTGGTGCAGTGGAGAGAGCACTGTGTCTCCAATCAGGAAGACTCATCTTCCTGAATTCAAATCCACCCTCAGACACTTACTAGCTGTATGATCCTGGGGCAAATCACTTGATTCTATTTGCCTCAGTTTCCTCACCTGTATCATGAATGAAGGGAAAATGGCAAGCCACTCTGGTATCTTTGCCAAGAAAACCCCAAGTGGGTTCATGAAGAGTCAGATAGAACTGGACAAAATTATTGACTCCAAAAAAATTGGTCTCTTGCTCCTTTGGGACAATAATTTTCACTGCTTTTATATACTACCCCTCTGACACTGAAAAATGTGAGTACTGATATAATTAAGTGCAGCTGATATAGTTTTTGAATTTGTATGGAAAGTAGGGTTATGGTAACTTCATTGGCTAAGTTCCTGATGATTTTTTGATGTTTTCAGATACAAAAGAAATGACTTGAATTTTTATAGAGTAATTGATCAGCTACCCAGTCCTATCAACTAGGTGAGATTTACAAGAAGCTTTTTAAATAATCATCTTCAATGTAATTACTGACAATTCTGATCATTGTTTTAATGATGTTAGTACACTAAGACCTGGAGAGAGAACATATAGTCTTCACTGAAGTTAGAGTAAGTCTCCATCTGCATAAAAATGTCAATGATTTTTTTTTCCTTCTTGGTATGATGGTTTTATGACAGGCAGCTTTCTGGCACTATCAATTACATGTTCTTTCCATAACTGGCTCCATTTTTTCCCTGCTGCTCTGTAAAAGTGTTTTTCCCTTCACTGTTATATGACATGCTGCTTATAGGCATCAATTCTGTTTTAAATATAGGAATTATTTCCTGAAGGTTTTATTGTTTTTTAATGTTTTTGACAATGTAAGACCACAAATTAGAAGCTTTGGGGGCACTGTTTATTTGATTAGAGTTATTAGATACAGACATGCAAGAAGAAAGACAATGTGTCTATGAAGGAAAATTCCCTCCTCATCTCTGCCTTCTGGCTTTCCTGGTTTCCTTCAGGTTTTAGCTACTAAAGTCCTACCTTCTGCCTGATGCCTCCCTAATTCTCTTTAATCTTAATGCCTTCCTTTTGAGACTAGGCAATTTTTTTTTTCCAGTTTATATCTTGTTTGTATATAATTGCATGTTGTCTCTCCCATTAGACTGTTTTTAACCTTTTTTTAAAATTCCTAATACTTAGCAGAGTCCCTGGAATTTAGTAGGTTCTTAATAAATGCCAGTTGATTGACTGACCTTCTTGGATGATAAAGTAGCAATAAACAGTATACTCACTGGGAGACCTTGAATACAGGGTGGTGGGTTTTTTTAATGCTGAGATAAAGAATTTTCTAAAAACATTTTTGTTCAGTGTGTAATTATGCAAGAAAATTGGTTAGATACTCAAGCTCTCTTAGCTAGAAACATTTCTCTCCATTGTGTATTAGTCAATAATTGACTTTCCTTTAAAATGAGGAACTGAGTTCTCAAAAATCCAGACTTTAAAACAATTGCTTTCTTCGAACAACCCATATTCTCTTCTAGTTGGAACTTGAGCAGGAATTTTCCTTTACAGGAAATACAAGAATGTGTTCAATCCTGAGTGAGAAGGGTCATTTGTAGAGGAGCAGTGGTCTTGTTTTCTGTTTTTAGATATGAAAAACTCTCAACCTTCTGTTAAGTCTGTAAGATAAGAACTAATCTGATGTCATCATTTTGTAATTGCATGATGCCATTGAAAAATACAGGTTATGTTCATGCTTGGGTTAAAGTAGTTCAAAAAAGTGGCAGTTGGTCCTGAAATATTTTGAGATTTAAAGGCCTTCAACAAGTAAATATGTTTTTACCTAGTTTTAAGCTTATGATAATGACTCATTAAAATATTTTACAGTGAAAATGAATGTATGAAAAGTTAAATAAATTTATTTAAAAAGATAAAAAAAATATTTTACAGACTAATAGAGCTAGAGTTGAAAAGAACCTCTGAGGTCATCATTCTAATACCCTCACTTTACAGAAGAGGAAACTAAGGCTCAGGTGGTCTCAGTGTCTTGCCCAAGTTACATCAGAGTCTGGGTTGCAACCCAAGTCCTCTATAAGAAATATACTTTATAAAATTTTTTTACTGTTACTGAGATATGAAAAATTCCTCCAAACACCCCACTGATTCATTTGTTTATTCAATAGACACTATTGAGTATCGAGAAGGAATACTTCAAGCAAAGGCTGGATGACAATTTTTCAGGTCCAGAGTTGATCAGATGACCTGTAAAGTCTCTTTAACTCTGAACTTGGGTGATCACAGAAACTGAAAAAATTGTTTTATCTCAACCCTTAGCATGGAGAAAGTTCTGATATGTTCCAGGAAAAAATGAATCTAGTATTCAGCATTATACCATTAAAATTCTGCTATGGTTTCAATACTTCTAAAAAAACAACCTAATAAAAATGGCAATGTTCCCTCTCCTATGCCCAAAGACCAAAAGTAAAATATTTTCTCCAATCCTCACACCAGTAAAAATCAAAAGTATATGAGAACAAAAGTATATGAGATAGTTATTTCCAAAGCAAAATTTGGTTAGAAATACATGGATTTCTACACTGGCTGTGGAGAAAAATCAATCAATCAATCAATCACTAAACATTTATTAAGTAGCTGCTATGTACCAGGCATGGAGCTAAACAAGTCTATCATCTCTGCCACTGGGAAAGTTAGTCTGGTAGAGTTAGCTCAGGAATTCTGAGCTGCAGTAGGGCTCACCAATATGGCGAGTTTCCTGTAGTGAGCAGCCAACCGACCAGATAAGGAGGGACACACAACTCAGTTTAGAAACAAAACAGGTTAAAACTTCACGTTGATCAGCAGTGGGATTTCATCTATGAGTAGCCATTGTGCTTCCAACCTGGGCAAGCTATATAGACCCAGTCTCAAAAAGACAGAAAGAGAGAGAGAGAGAGGAAGAAAGGAAGGAGGGAGCGAAGAAAAAAGAAGGGAGAGGAAGATGGAAAAAGAAAGCAGAAAAAGGAAGAGGGAGGAAAATAGGAGGGAATAAAGGAAGGAGGGGGAAGGAAAAGAGGAAGAAAGGAAGGAAAGAAAGAGTTAGATCTTCTTTTGCAAAAAAGCAGCACAAATTTGTCTGAAGAATTAGATACAGGGTTAGAAATAAAAATCTCAAAGCCTTTCTACATCCCTTTGCTAGTGGCATAGATGTAAGGGGGCTCAGGGTTTGTAGGTCGAAAGCACAAAACATAAAACTTCTGAAATTCTTGGAAAATGACAGATAAGTGGGCTAAATAGCCCTATAGTTCGTTATTTCATCCTCCCTTAATCCATTTCCCCTGCTATTCATTTGTGTCTCTTTGCCAAATGGAAACTTGCCTGCTACATTCCCCTTTATTCTCTACTCAAAAAAAGATACAGAAGTAATCCCAGACATACATTTATATCACTCCCTCCCTGATTACTTTCACAAACAATTTCCAATTGCCACATTAAGACTGTGTATGTCATCTGTTTCTATTAATAATTAATATATATATACATATATTTATATATGTATATGTAAATAAATAAGTTATATAAAACTATAACTTTATATGACTTAATTGAATTTACAATCAATTGGAGCTTTTGTCTTGGAGGAACTCCCCGTTTCCCTACTACACCATTTTATTTGATGGATTTTCCCCTTTTGCATCTTTCTGATAAGATATATTTACTGATAGAAATACTGTTCATGTTCCAAATAAACTTTTAAATACAGTGATCAAAGCAGAGGAAAAAGAGCTATTAGTTTTCTTTTCTCCTGGCTCTATTTTCCCATGCACACAGACCAATGCTAACCACTCCTTTCAATCCAGAACTAAGAAGAGAGGAGAGGAAGAGGAAAGAAGGGACGAAGATAGGGAGGAGATAAGAAAGGAGATCCCAACTGCATCGTTGCCATGATGACCTTTCATGCCCATGCCCACAGTGGCTTGGTGGCACCGAGATAGGAATGTAAGGTCAGGTTTTTCTTGTTGTCATATGCTCAATTTCTAGATTCTGTACTGTGCTTTTTTTTGTTTTAATTTGCATTTGTCTGTTCTTTCTGTTTCTTGAGCAGCCTCTTTACCCTTTAGTTAGGTTAATTAAAATACAGTGACATCCGTAGAAGACAAAGTGTTTCCCTTAGCAATAAGTGGCTTTTGTGTTGTACTAATTTGGTAATGCTAAATTTGGTTTGAGGAGGGAAGGCAGCTGTGAGTTCTTGCTTAATGAGCAATAAACACTTTGAGTTATTGGGCTCCATTCTGCTACTTTTGCTTTTTGAGATGGGAGTGAGAAGAATAGTGTTTTTGCCCTATTTTCAGATAAGACAGAATTTTTTATTTCATTTTTTAACCTTGCTTCTATATGGTATTTTCATACATTTTATTTTTTAAAAAGGAGACAAACATGAACATCTTTAGTGCTTTCTGTTTGAAGAGAGGACTGAAAGGTCATTATCTCACTGACTAAAACATCTTTGACCTTTGAAAAGTTCAGACTTGTGCTGGGGCACCATGAAAGTTTGAGCACAAAATTTCAAAACAAAAGAAACTTTGCTGGGTCAGTAACAGACATACTGACAATATAAGTGGAGCCTAAGTTTTGTTGTGTTTTAAATCACAAATTATTTTTTAAAAAATTCCACCATTTCTGCTAGTCTGGGAGCTTGTTGTCCAGGCACTCTGAGACTCAGTGGCCTGAATATTCGTCCTAATAATCTATTGCTAATAACCTATGTGACTATGCACATTGAGTTTCCTCTATGGGAACTTTCTTATTTGTAAATTTCTTATCTGTAATATGATAATTATGGACTCAATGATCTCTAAGAAGATTCCTAACTCTCACATTACAGAATTCTGAAAATGTTGCACTTTTGGGGGCCAAATGAAACACTTTACTTTATAACTTTAGGCAGCACTTTGTAAACCTTATAAAGTACTATATAAATTTCGGCTGTTATTGTTTGAATATTGTCATTAATGGTGGCAAAATACCTGAGGTGTACTAGAGCTGTGTGAATAAGCTTGGGAGTCAATTGTTAAATTTTTGCTGTGATCATTTACATCTTGGAAAAAGGGAAATGATACAGATTGATGTTTGAATCCTTGATGTGTTGATTATCTACTTGAGAAACTGATGGGGAAAATGTCAATAATGGAGATTAAATTTAAATCCATTTTCCCCAAAAGGTCATTTGTTGAATATTTATCAGCTTACCCCTGTTGTTCTCTGGTTTATGTAGAATCTTTAGGTTTACTTTACATACATTATATCATTTGAGACTAACATTTGAATTAGCTATGTTTAATATATATAGCTAATATATATACATATATATATATTAGCTATATTATTCTCAAGGTGAGGAAACCGAGGCTTATTTCACAGGTGAGGAAACCAAGGCTTATTTTTTGTTGTCTTTCAGTTGTTTCATGATTCTTCATGACTCTGGGGTTTTCTTGACGAAGATATGGGAGTGGTTTGCCATTTCCTTCTTCAGATCATTTTTCAGAGGAGGAAACTAGGCAAACAAGGTTAAGTGACTTGCCTAGGGTCACCTAGCTAGTGTCTGAGGTCACATGAACTCAGGAAGATGAGTCTTCCTGACTCCAGGCTCTGTACTCTATCCATTGCCCTACCTAGCTGTCCAGGGTTTATTTTACAAGTGAGTAAAATGATGCTCAGGTTGTGATTTCCTTGTGATCCCACACTAGTCAATGCCAAAAGCAGAATCTGAACTCACGTCTTCTGGATTCTAGGTCCAACACTCTATGCAGTACACTACACTTCAGAAATGTTTGTTTCTTTGTAATCAGATAAGATTCTTTCCACTCTGGATTCACTGGTTTGGTTTGGGAAATTTACCTATTTGTTGTGCAATTTTGCTGTTTTTTAAAAGTTATTTATTTTATTTTAAATTTATGAAAGAAACATTTCATAACATAACAGAATAAAAAAGATGATTGCACATGAAACTGTATAGCTTGCTATTCCTTTTAAATATACAATTTATTTTTATATTTATATATATATTATAATATATGTTAATTTAATATAATTAATTTAGATATATAATAAAGTTATCATATAACTTTTTTTAAAAGTTTATAAGTAGTAAAGTGCTGAGTCTAAATTCTATCTTAAATATTTCTTGGGAAAGTCATTTAAGGTCTCTTAGATTCAATTTCTTCATCTGTAAAAAAGAAGGGACTTCAATCAGTAACCTCTGGGGTACCTTCTAGATATTGTCTAAATCTCTAGCTTATCAAGTACAATTCTAGATAAGCTGACATTGAAATATATAAAGAGCCCCCAGAATCACAGATAGTCAGAGGCGGCGGGAACCTAAAAGACCATCTAGAACAACCTGAATCTGAATGGAGACTCCTCATCTGTAAGTTATCTGAGGTCAGTTCTTTTGTTTCTGCAGCTCCACTGATCCTCTGGCATCTCTGATGGCATGTTGTATGACTACCAGTTATCATATAAGCCTAGAGTCAGAAAGACCTGAATTCATATCTGATCTCAGACACTTACTAGTTTTAGGACCCCGGGCAAGTCATTAACTCTGTTGACTTCATCTGTAAAATGAGCTTAAGAAGCAAGTGTCAAACCACTCCAATATCTGCTCAGAATGAGCCATACACAACGAAAGCAATGAATGACATCCTCAGACTTTGGATTCAGTCCTGTTACCACAATAATATGCTGATAATCCATATTTACAGGCATTCAGGTGGCAGAGTGAATAGTGTGCTGGACCTGGAGTTAGGAAGACTCGTCTTCCTAAGTTCAAAACTGAATCAGACACTTACTAGCTGCATGACGCTGTACAAGTAACTTAATACTATTTGCCTCAGTTTCCTCATCTGTAAAATGAGCTGGAGAAGGACACGGCAAACCATTCCAGCATTTCTGCTAAGGAAATCCCGAATGGGGTCACAAAGAGCCAGAAACGACTGAGCAACAACCAGGTTATATTTATATTTTTCCTGCACCCTGAGGACCTTCACCTCTTCTCTCCCTCATCCGATTTCCTCAAAATGCTTTATCTGGCTTTCTCCTTTGCTCTTACCACTTACCTTAAAGGATGATGTGAAGGATTCCTTCTCTTTCTTTGTCATATTTGTATCCCTAGCCCTTGGACATCAATAAAAGCCTCCTGGATTGGACTGAATCAAATCGAATCTTGCTACCTATGGCCACACTTCCTGGTTATTTCCCATTTATAGAATGCTGCTACTTTAAAAAACCCTATCTGCTTGCTTTCTTCCTCCACTGCTCATAGTCTAGTAAAGCAATTATCTGAACACGAAGGCCTGGGAGGCAAGGTAATAGAAGAGAGTGAGCAAAGTCCTGCTTCCTGTGGGGATGAGCTATAGCACCTTCAAGTCCCCTGGGACAGTAGCAGTGGTGGCAGTGATTATTCTTCAACTGCCTTCTGTAAAAGGCTTGCAGTAACCCTAATCTAATAGGAAATTTTTCAACCTGTTAAGAAAAGGAGGCTTATCTCTTATGGTTCACTAGTAAAAGATAAGGAATGTTTGGAGGATAAAAATTAATGGTTAGGAAAATGCCTGAATTCATTATTTCTTAATACCCAAGATAACTGGAGAATGTCTCTTGGCTTCCTACCTCACTTGTAGTCCCTGGGTTTCATTTTTTAATTGATATATTTCATCTAGACACTATAACCACTTCCCAAAAAGAATTCCCAATGGAAACATACAAAAAAAGAAGCAAAACTACATAAAACAACAGCGATGGATGACAAGCACAGCCACCATTTCTTATTGGAAATGAAGTATATTTTAACCTCAGTTATCTGGGACCAACTATGCCTACTGTATGTGACCTCAATTTTTGAGTATCTTAATGTTGTCTTCATTTGCATTATTGTAATCACATGGGATAGATAAGTGGCTCTGGGCCTAGAGTCAGGAAAACCTGAGATCAAATCTGGCCTCAGATACTTACTGGCTGTGTGACCTTGGGCAAATCACTTCACCGAGTTTGCCTTAGTTCTACATCTGTAAATGACTTGGAAAAGGAATAGCAAACCACTCCATTATGTTTGCCAATAAAACCCTAAAAAGGGTCATGAAGAGTCAGTTATGACTGAACAAAAACAACGAAATCACGTGGAGATAGGATAGGAGGGGAGTTTGTTCCAGGGAGGAGATGCTATAAAAAGAATTGGAATATTACTGGAAGAGACCTTAGAGATCATAGAGTTCAACTCCCCATAATACAGAGGAGTAATGTGGGTTTCTTTGAAGTGAATTGGTCGAGGTCACCTAGTTATTAGGTGGTAGTACTGAGGACTGAACTCCAATCTTCTGACTCCAAACCCAGTCTCTTTTTTTTTTCTATCACACCTGATCTGCTTCGAGATAATTACTTGAACAAGAACACAGACCTCTAAGGACCAAAGATATTTTATTAACTTAAGTATTTTTCTAGATTTCCATATTATTCAATGAAAGATAATCTTATAGGTGAGGGTCAACATCTCTTATTAGTAGTATTATATTAGTGTAGAGTAATAATTTAAAAGCATTAAGAATAAGGCAGAAGACCAAGTAGATATCACTAAAACACAAAACCAAACAAGAAAAACCCTACTGTTTGCCGACCACTTTATAGGGTATTTTGTTTCATCCTTACAATAACTATTTAAGGTAGTTGATGTAGATATAATTACCCCAATTTCACAGTTGAGGAAACTAAAGTACAGAGAAATTCAGTTGCCCATAACTTCACAACTATGGTGAGTTGGTTCATCAGTTAGTAAATGTTTATTAAATACCTACTATGTGCCAGGCACTGTGCTAAGCAATGGAGATGTAAAAAATAGGCAAAACAAAAAAAAATGAAGCAAAAAGCCATCCTTGCTTTCAAGGAGTTCACAGTCTAGTGATAAGACAATATACAAAAAAAATGTACATGGTTGATATATTCAGGATAAACTGGAGATAATCTTCAGACAGAATACTGTATTCAACTAAATGAACTAAAATTAAGGGGCATTCAGGAAAGCTTTGTGTAAAAGCTGGTGAGATTTTATGTCTCAATTTTCTTAAGCAAAAGGAGGGAGTTAAGAAAGCCTGAGTGACTAGGAGGATAGCGATACCTTCAGCAAAAATAGAGAAGTTCAGAAGAAATGTGAGATTGAGCAAAAGACAATAAGTTCTGTTTTAGACATATTATGTTTTATACTTTATATAGCATATAGTTTGAAATGTCCAACAGGCATTTGGTGATATGGAACTAGGACAGCAAATATCAATCAACATTGAGATAATTAAACCTATGTGAGTAAGTGATATATTCAAAAGCACAGATAAAAGAAGGCATGTGGTTACCTACAACTGAGGGCTAAGTTTAATTTGAAGATTCAGCAAAGGCAATTGAGAAGGAGGCCTAAGACAGGTAGGAGAATAACCAAGACAATAATGTTATGAAAATTCAGAGAGAAGAGAGGATTCAGGAAAATGGTCAAAGTCAAGAAGGATTGCAGAAAAAAGATGATTTAGATTTGACAATTAAGAGATCATTGATGACTTTGGAACAAAGGTAGTTTCAGTTCAGTAATGATAAATCAGAAGAAAGAGAATGGAGGGAAAGTTGTTAATTTATTTCTCGATACTTTATTGGGAAGATAGAACTATAGTAACTGGGAGTGCTTACAATGATGAGGAGAGTTAGAAAGTGTTAATAAGGATCTTCACTTGGCACGCAGGTAAATGGTGTTATGCTAGAGTTGTCTCAATGGCTTTTATTTTCTCATACTTTCTACATACAGTAGACTGAAAAGCAAAACTTATTTTAAAGTGGACACAATCTTATTGTTAGAGCAGCTTGCCATTCAAGTTTTAATTAAGCCATCCCCATCCAATAATGTTTTGTACTTGTACAGAGAGCTTATTCTAAGTATCTCTAAATATTTAGAGATATTTCATATTTTTCTGGGGTTATTCCAAAGTAGAGGAGGCAAATTTACTTTTTAAAAAAGGAATTGAGACTTGGAGAATATAAGAGACTTGATTAAAGTTATACATGGGCATCAATGAAAAAGTTTGGAATAAAATATTTTTACTCTCTCTTAAAATCTTCATTTGATAACATTTTATGTAGACAAAATCTTTGAATCTGTATGCATGCTTACCCTTGATGATGGATGTCCTCTCCAGAATCCTATCATGAAAAATGTGTGTACAAAAGGATTTCTCCTTGTAATATAAAATATTGGTGCCCCCTAAGCAAACTGCCCTTCTCTCACTCACAGCCAGCTTCCTGCTTCCTCTCTCCTTTCCAGCTCTGCCTAGTCTGACCAACTTCCTCCCAAATCTGCTCCAGCTCCGCCTCTTCCTGTTCCACCCTTCTTGCTCACTCCTTTCTGTTCCACACACTCAGCAAGCTCCTCCCACCACAGGCTCATGTGACTCTGGTTTCCATGTCACTCAAGCAGGTCACATGGGGCTATTAATGGATGCAAAGCTATATTAAAGTACATTAACAATACAGCCCCCCAGGGTTGTGGATTTATACTCATAAAACCATAGTTCACAAGCAGTTACCTTTAATATTCTTCCAGAGGATACAAATAGTTTAAAGTATTAACTAAATGTCATCTTAATAAGATAAACTATAATGGCCTCTCCCCCCGACAAAATGGTTACATGTTCTTCATGGCATCAATGGAGGAGAGGGGACACAAACATAGGAAGTACATATCACCCAGACAACTCACACCTTGGGCACTGCAGGGATCCCATGACCCTTTTTTTCTCATGATGCCCTCCTGCTGCTTCCCCTTTCCACAGCATCGCTGATGTGTATGTCACTAAATTCTGCAATCTGGAGCTGTTTCTTTCTACAGAGCATACCCCAATAGCCACTGCTAATTCTTAATTCATAGAATTTCTCTGGTCTTATGCCTTGACTGATGGAGCTTAATTCCTGATAGAAAAAATACCTCCTACATAAGTAGATTCACTGGAAGATGCCATGGCTGCTAAAAGTCCCCCTTCTATAGATGACTCTCTTTTCTACTCACAGAATTTCAAATCCTTGGAGCTATCTTCTCTCTTAACTGAATAGGAGTCCAAAATCCTTGGCGCTGTCTTCTCTCTTAACTGAACAGGAGTCAGTTATTGACTGGAAGAGACTTTCCCGAAGGAGAGGGTCATCAACAGTGTCAAATGAAGCAAACAGGTAGAGAAAGATTAAAGTGCTTACTCTACCTCAAAGTATTTTAGAGACAATGAATATTTTTTATGGTTGTTTTGAAGTAGATAGGAGGCAGATGGTATTAACCTTACTTTTTAGAAAAAGGAATTGAGAAAGACAATTAGGTTTGGCAACTAAAAGATTGCTGATTACTTTGGACAGAGCCATTGGACAGAGTTGAATGGTGAAGCCAAAAGTCACATTGTAAAGGATAGAGGAGTAAATGAGAAGAGATGAAGTGGAATCTGTGAGATATATTTTCAAGGAATCTGGCTGAGAAAGAGAGGAGATATAGCATGATAGCTTGACAGAATGATAGAATCTAATGAAGGTGTCATGACACTTTTTGGAAGCAAATCATTAGCAACAATTTAAGTAATTAACACCTATCACATGTTACAATTGTCCTTTAGGTCATTCACAAGTATGAATGTTTCATGATTATTGGAAGCACTGTGCAAATTCCCAAATTCAGTTCTGCTGTTTTTTACCTCTCATATTCAATTTGGACCCAGATCATAATCTATCTACAATATCCGTTCAGCTTGTTATATTTCAGTCGTGTCCAACTCTCTGTGACCCTATTTGGGGCTTTCTTGGCAAAGATGGTTTGCCATTTCCTTCTCCAGCTCGTTTTACAGGTGAGGAAATTGAGGCAAATGGGGTGAAGTGACTTGCCCTGGGTCACACAGCTAGTAATTGTCTGAAGCCAGATTTGAACTCAGGAAGATGAGTTTTCCTGAGCCTATCAGTCTATCCATTGGGCCACCTAGTTGCCTTTCAGTTCAATTTATACCTGCTGAATATCAGCTAATTCAATGGAAATATTTACCATAATCTGAGCATTCTTCATCCACTTGGATTTTTTTTTCCCAGTGTGGATTGTTATACTGCTTTCTTTTGAAAAGATGTAGACCTTGTTGAGAAGACCTTTTGTGTATTGTCACTGTCATGTAGAATATCTCTTAAAGACTTCAGATAGAAGAAATAAGATTTTCTAGCTCCTGCATTCCTCACAACAACCTAGTGTCAGCTTTAGGATTCTGCCCTAGGGCTAAGATTTCATAACTGGGTGGAGGGAACCTCAAGTAGATCCACTATGTCTAGCAAGCCCTAGGCTATCTTTTACATTCCATAGCGAAATCTACCAGGAAACTGGAACCAATCCAGGTGGACATCCAGTTTTCTGACAACTCCTCACTTCTATCTCTTGCTGTTGTTCTTGGAACACTAATAGAATCAATAATAACATCACTTCTAGAGAGGATGTGACTCCATTCACAATCCTTGTAATTACCTAGATCCAAAAGCCCTCCTTTGGCTACCACTCCTGTATACGTAAGATGTCAAGAATGGAAGCTCCTTGAGGCCAAGGATTGTCTCAATCTTGTATTTATATTTCTAGTGTCTAGCATACTCCTTGGCACTTGATGCTTAACAAAACTTGACTGATTGAGGAAGATAATGCAAATATGCTTAGACATCCTCTCGATGATGAAGCTGTGAGAGGGAAAGCTTGTAATCAAACTTATAAAACTCAGAGTTGAAGTGAAAGCCTAGGCTTCCTTAACTTTATATTTAAGACTTTTTCAACTTTGCCCTTCTCAGACATAGCTAGATATATCCTTTCCCCACTGAGTTCTTCCCTAGGCATAGAATGTAGGTGGATTTGCAAAACAAATGATCAACTGTAATTTAATTTTAAGATGATTGGTGTCTATAGAATCATCTCTTTTTACCTGGTTATGTCAACGTGGAATTGTGTGTGTGTGTGTGTGTGTGTATGCATGTGTGTAGGTTTCTCTCTATATTAGTACTCAAGATGTTCACTAATATAAGATCACATTTATTTGAATATTATAGAAATCCAGGATTATTATATGTATAAAGATTTAAATGTTGAGCCAACTATGTAACAAACAAGATGAAATATGAAGGCATGAATTTTAAAAGATCTTTACTAAAACACTGTGCTCAGTACTGTGCTAGTGTCTGGGGATACCAACTGAAAAGTGAGAAATTCTCAATAGTCAAGAAGTTCACATTCTAATAAGGGGTAATCATATAAATAGGAGGATTCAGCCATAGGGCACATAGAAAAAGCCCTGATGGTTGTTAAATGTACAGTTGCTCACATAAGAAAACACCTGTATTTATGGATGTATCTGTACTTACAATCCAATAAAATGTCTTTTGAATTTGTAGACTAGATTAAAAGATGAAAATCTTGAAAATAATTAAAAAATATAAATGCTGCACATCCAATGACACAGAGTAATGTCTAATGATTGGATAGTTATCCCTAATACCAGTGTTTTTCCAAAGGACATATTAACATATTATATCATCTCTTCTTCAGGAGAAAAATGTGGTATATGCTAAAATAGTACGAGGAGTTTTCTAATAGTCTGTTACATTCTGACAGTTCAGAATTGTTCAGTGTCTCTTATTAAATATCTACATGTCAGTGAATCCATTCTGTAACCTAAGTGATGATAGACTCAGAAACCTCATTATCCTGTCCTTCCTAATCGCATTTTTCTGGCAGAGTGAAGTCTTCTGGGAACTTTATGAAATTTTTATTTATGAATAATTTCTTTCATAAGGAAAGACTCCATTTGAGTTCTGTACTTATGAGTTCCTGATGATACTGATTAAATAATTTTCCAAATCATTGTGAATTGTAGACCTTGGAAAGCAAATTACTTTTACTTAAGTTTACAGGAGAAAATAAATTGGGAGCCAATTCAAGTCAACATCTATTAAACATTTATTCTGTACAAACCACCATGCTAAATATTGGATTCAAATTTTAGTTAGATGAGGGTTCCTTCCCATGTTCCAATTTACCCTCTGTATGGCTGGTAAAGTAATTTTCCTAAGGTACGGGATTGACCATACTGCTCCCTTACTCAAAAAACTCTAATAATTTCCTATTAGTATTAAATATAAATTTCTTTGTTTGGAATTTAAAGCCCTTAAAAACCTGGTCCCAACCTACCTTTCTGAACTTATAACATATTAGTTATTTTATTACATATTATCTATTAGTATACTTCAGACATGCACTGGTTCTGTCAAATTGGCCTTCTTACTATTCTACACACACAATGCTACATTTCCCTTATTTGCATCTACTATCCTCCCATCCCTGGAATGCATTCCCTGCTCACTTGTTTCCTAGAATCCTTAGTCACTTTGAAAATTCAGCTTAAGAGCCAACTTCTAAATAATACCTTTGCTAATTCCAGCAGCTGCTACTGCCTTTGCCTCAAAAATTTGTTTTCACTTTGTATTGATTTTTGTGCATGTATACACATACACATTCACACACACAATGTCTCTTGAAAGACTGTGAGCTACTTCAGGATATTTCTGTCTATGAGTCCACAGAACCTGACACATTACTCAGTCAATAACATTAATAAATATTTTAAACTGTTTTTCATCCTTCGTTCTGAGAGTAGACCATTCTGAGGGTGTTGTTTTGACTTGTGAGTGAATTGGATGTGAAGCTGAGCTGCATAAAGTCATCAACCTCACTCTCTCCTCCAGAGTCATCAGAGTTCTATGGTAAAACAAGAAGTCAAGATGAATGGACATGGCCCAGCAAATACTTTTAACTGATTGAGAAAGTAAGATGGTATATGGATGTATAGAGGTGTAATCTGAATTATAATTTTATTGATTTTAATTTAATTATATTGAAGAGGTATAACACATGGGCTGTGTAAGATTTGAGGAAGGAGAGATTACTGCTATCTGGTGGGGATTTAGAGAAGAATGCAGGAATAGACAAAGCTTTCTGGAGAAGGTAGCATCTAATCGGAGTCTTGATGAATGGATAGGATTTTGGTTACTACAAACAGCTAAGTATATTCTAGGGATAGCATATAGAGTAAACAAAGGACTGAAAGAAGGAAAGGGCAAGCCACTTTGGAAAACAGCAAGGATTCCTATTTGACTAGAGTACAGAATAAATAAAAGTGAATGGTGCCAAAAAATTGAGCCAGAAAGATACATAGGTGTCTAATTGTGGAGAACATTGCATGCTAAACTAAAAAGTTTGTATTCTTTTTTGTACTCATGTAGAAACCATTTAAGATTTTTGATCAGGATAAGACCTTGCTCAAGTCTGTGCGTTAGAAAGATTCCTTTTGGAATAAGCAATACATCATAGATTGGAATGGGGAAGACTAGAGAGTGGAAGTCAATCAATTGTTGGTCAAAATAGAGAAACTGAAATGAGAGTTGGCAGAGAAACTGGCAACGAGGCAATCTGAGTGAGAGATATTAGAGAGAGGGCTTCAGTAGGACTTTGTAATGATTGTTTACAATGGGTGCCTTCACTTCCTTTCCCCTCACTCTTTTCTTAACACTTTGCAATCTGGCTTCCGACCTCATCATTCAACTTCTCTCTTCAAAATTACTAGTGGTCTCTTAACTGACAAATCTAATGGCCTTTTTTTAAGTCCTCATCCTTTTTGATTTCTACGAAGACTTTGGCACTCTCAATAGCCCACTTCCCCTTGATATTTTTTTTCTCTCTACATTTCCATGATACTGTTTTCTCCTAATTCTTCTCCTACTCATCAGACCGCTCCCTTTCTGTCTCTTTTGTGGGATTTTTATCCACATCCTATCCCCTAATAGTAGTGGTTCCCCCATTCTGTGTCACAAGCTTTTTTTATACATACATTCTCTTTCTTCTTTATATCATTTCACTTGGTGATCTCATCACCTTCCCTAGTTTTAGTGATCATTTCTCTGCAGATGTCTCTCACATCTACTTATCCAGCCCTAACCTCTGTGCTCTCTAGTGCCTCTTATACATCTTGAATTGTATGCTCATTTTAAACTTATCATTCCAAAACTGAACTTAATATCTTCCTCCACAAATATTCTCCTGTTCCTAATTTCCTTCTTACTGTTGAACTCACCACGGTCTTCTCAGTCAGCCAGGTTTACAACCTAGGTGTCATCCTTGAGTCTTCATTTCCAGCCCCCTATATCCAATTAGTTATTAAGTCTTCATGAATTTACCTTCTCAATATTTGTGTCATACTGCCTTTTCTCTCTTCTGATGCTACAACCATCCATACCTCACCTCTTGCCATCTGTATTATCTGAATAGCCTGTTGATTTCTTTGTCTGCCTCAAGTAGCTTCCATGGTCTATGAAGCTGTCAAAGAAAGACTGACCATGTAATTCCCTTATTCAATAAACTCCTCCAATTCCCTAATATGTCCAGGTTAAACATTAAATTTCATGTTTGCTTTTAAAATCTTTCATGGCTTCTTCCTACTTTTCAATCCTCTCATACCTTACTTTCTTCATGTACTCTGGGTGACACTGGCTTCCCTTGTGTTCCTTAAACAGGATGCTCCATTTCTTGACTCTGGTCTTACCAAAAACCCTACCTTCTATAAGAAACCTTTCCCATCCATTAGTTTTAGTGCTACTGAAATTATCTCAAATTTCTCCAGTAAGTACCTTCTATTTTCTGTCTCTTTCTCTGTCTTTCCTTTCTGTCTCTGTCTTTCTACCTTCCTCTGTGTTTCTGTCTGTCTCTCTTTTTCTGTCTCTCTGTCTCTGTGTGTCTTTCTGTCTGTCTCTCTCTGCCTTTATTTGTATTCCTAGCACTTAGCATGATGCCTGACACAACATATATGTTTAATAAAAGTTAATTGACTGATTGACAGAACTGCCTCAACCCCTCGTTTCACTTTGCCTATTGAGATGCAACTTTATATGGTATTTAATCATGTAATCCCCCTCATTTATAAGATAATTACAATAATTTGATTTTGTATAGCGCTTTAACATTCTCAAAGAACTTTGTTCATAACAACCCTATAGAGTAAGAAGTGTAACTAATCACATTATTACTGATGCATCACAGTTTAGCAAGTTTTCTGTAAGTTCCCCAGACACTGCTCTCATTCAGGCTCTCACAGCTGTTATCTGAACTATTCCAGTGGCCTCCCAAATGGACCTCCCTTCCTCACAGCTTTTTGCCTTTGCAATCAATCCTTCCCAAAGTGGCCAGAGCTGTGTTCCCAGAGCACAGGTCTAATCATGTCACCTCCTGCTCAAAAAGCATCAGTATCTGCTCTTTGGCATTTAAACCTTCAGCAATCAGGGCCAACTTATCTTTTCAGGCTTGTTACTAGTTATGCCTCTGTGCACACTCTATAGATTAGCCAAACCCATCTTCTTGCTATCCTGCATACACATCACTTCATCTAATCTCTGTTACCTCCTGTGTCTTTACAGAAGCTGTCCCCCATGTTTGAGATGCCTTCCTTGTTGCTTGTAAAGATCATTGGCTCATAGATTTAGAGCTAAGGAAGAGACTTTTGAGGCCATTGAGTTCAGCCTCTTCATTTTAGACGCAGCCAGGTAGCACAGCAGATGCAGCACTGGGTTGAAGTCTGGAAGACCTCAGTTCAAATCTCACCTCAGTGTGAGAACAGAACAAATTTCTTTATCTACCTCTATTTCTTCAACTCTAAAATAATACCAACACCTACCTCTCAGGGTTGTTTTAAGGATCAAATGAGATAACATTGGTAAAGTGCTTGGCACAGTGTCTAGTACATAGTAGACATTTTATAGATTACCTTCCTTTTATAGGTAAGGGAATAGACTGAGAGGTTATGTGATTTGTCCAGGATCACATGACTAATAAGTTTTGGAGGGAGAGTTTCAACTCACATGTTCCATATCCCAAGCTTAGTATTTACTACATACCCAATGTCCCCTCCTCTCTGAGACTTTTCTTGGTCCCCTCACTCTTAGTAGCCCTTGAATTTACTGGAGGAGAAATGAGGCTGGTGACCTGCACAGCCCTCCCTCACTCAAAACAAAGTCAAGTGCAAGTCATGTCATTATTTCTCTGATGGCGTAGTCTTCTTCGGCAATGAAGGACAAACACACACAATCCCTGTGAGGTGAAACCATGGCATTATTTTCTATGTCTTTCACTTTTAATGATTTGAAGCAATTTTGTTTGACAACTTACCTTTTTTTGTATAGAAGACTTTATATTCTTTGACCACTTACCCACTGGGTAATGGGTTTGGTTGTATAAATTTGTGATGATTTCCTACATCTTAAATATCATACTTTTATCAGTATATTTAATGTGAAGATTTTCTCCCTCTTGCCAGTTTCTCTTCTCTTTCTACTTTCATTGATTTAATTTTTGAGAATACTTCTTAGTTTTAAGTAGCCAAAATTGTGTCTTCTACCTCTTTTTGGTTTCTTCTTGTTTGGTTAAGTATTCCCCCTAAGCCATTTAAGGAGAGAATAGATAGGTAGATAGATAGATAGATAGATATTAGAATAGATCAACATATAAGTCTATGAGTATACATATATGTGACAAGAACTCCCAAATAAAATTTATATATAAATTCTATTCATCAATAATGTATGAATAAATTTGTATATAAATTGTAGATTTATACATAACTATATAACCTATAAACATATATAAACTATAAGTTTATACATAAACTACTTATAGTATATAATATACCAAATAATACATAGTATATGATATATAAAAATATATACATGGATACACACAGGGCAGCCAGGTCGCACAGTGAATGTGCTGGACCTGGGTCAGGAAAACTCAGTCTTCCTAAATTCAAATTTGGCCTTGGAAGCTTACTAACTGTATGTTCCTGAGCAAATCAATTAACCTTGTTTGCCTCAGTTTCCTCAACTATAAAATAAAGTGGAGAAGGAAATGGCAAACCACTCCAGTCTTTTTGCAAAGAAAACCCCAAATAGGGTCATGAAGAGTCAGCCATGACTGAAATGACCAGATAAAAACAACACACATTTATTTGACGGGTTTCCTTTTACCAGAAAGAAGTAAAGGTTCTTAAAGTCTTGTCCCTGTCTCATCCAAATTGATAAAGTTAATGATATAGTAATGAGAAGGGGGCACTAAATTTGTTTGCTTATTACTCTACCTTAGGGAATATAAGTTCATTTCTAATTTTCTGTAGAATATAGTATTGATAATGTTTTAAACCAAATTTCTGCCAGAACATTGTCTGGTTTTGCCAAAGTAATTTCTCATGGTACCTACTGGAGACTTAAATCAGAAGAATTGTAATATGAATTGGTGGAGTGAGCACTTATACCAAAAATATTATAGTTCTTTGAAAAGTTGAAGATATTAGGTATTTAACAATAATGTATCTCATTTTTCCAATCTTTAAAATGAATATAGTTATATTTTGTTCTTCTAAAATATCAGGGGACTATGTGTGAAGGATAGTTTTCATAAAAAGGAGTTAGCAAAAATAATGGGCTGCTAAATTCTCAGAGCACTAAGCCACTAATCAATTTCTAGTGGCATCTAGTCACGCATATTCTTTCCTCATGAGAGGAGCAAAATTGCATGTTTTCCCACAAATCGTTATGTAAGTGCCTAGTTCCCCAATGGGAGAATCCTAATCCTGGTATTAACAATAAAAACAATATGTTTAGTTCTTTAAGGTTTTAAAAAGGTAGTATATAAGTTCATGATATTTTTATTATTGAAAATAATACTTTGTTTTCACAGAAAAATGATAATCAATCTGCTTATAGAAGGTGCAGACTAAGTGTAAAAGGCAATTTGGTTTGAAGAGGTCTTATGAATATTTAATAGACTTGCTCAAAAAAAGTGGGTGGGGGGAACATTAAGTACTGTTCCACAGAGATCATGTGACAGGTAACACTTTTTAGTTTAATTAAACAACTAAATTGTAGAAAGAATCATTTCAATTGTTCTTTTAAAGCAAATGAACAGTAGAGTTCAAGGATAAAATGTAATGTCAATACTTCAGAAGATGAATTAATGATAATTTTGAGAAATTATAGTCTAGGAATTCTGTAGAATTGGCATTCACTAAAGGATCCAAATTACTTTACAAATTTAAGCACAGAGATACTCCAATCTAGCTAGCTGCTGTTTAATGATAAAAGCTCTTTGATGGAATAAAAATAGTCAACCCAAAAAGGGTGAATTTAAATTCTACTTTCAAAAGGAAGAATATAAATAGCAGTCATCATGAAGAAATCCCCTTCAATTTTACATTTGACAGAAAATTCCTTAATGGACATCATCAAATCCCAGTTGTTTTGCTTTATATAATCTTAAAAGCATCTTTTGTAGAAATGCTATCAACTTGCTCCATTTCCCATATGAGAAAAATTTTGATTCCTGAAGGTAAATATAATGTTATGTAGTTTATAACTTTTGAAGCACTCATAGGAATTAACAAAATATCTCACAGTTCTCTAGGTTGCTAGATGTCAGTAAACTCAGAACACCATAGGGTATTTTCAAGTAAAGATCCCCCATTTAATTCTGTCTTGGTGGAAGGAGCCAATGATAATCAGTCACATATTGTACCAGCATACTGGTGTGAACTGAGCAGATAATAGGAAATAGGAGTAGGAATGAAGAAGAATAGCTGTCAGGAGGCAGGGAAAAAGTCTGATTATAACAATGGAAAAATCGCTGATTCCTTAAGCGTAAAGTGAGAATAGGATCAAAGGGGGGAGGGCAGAAATAACAGAATTATTTCCTGGAAAATATTTGTTCCATTGTCTTTTCACTTCCAAGGGGGATATTTTGAGAAGGGCAGTCAGTAGATGGATTTATAACTTTGGCAAATATCATTTGTCCCAGCCTCAGAGAATGAACTCAGGGGTTGCCCATCTTTACCTTTGACGATGGATAGATTTCATTTTAAATAAGATTCTTTCACTCTTTTCCTTCTGCCAGGAAACTGAAACCCCATAAATTGTGCTAGAAGTCCCAAACTGACTCAGCTAGTTTAAGAAGTAGGAAATCAACATTGCTTTGTGTCAGGCTGGAATAAAATCTATTATTGTTTCCATTCTTATGAATATGGAAGAAGCTAGTGTTGGGGGTTAAGGCTAACATTTAAATTTTTTATTTTGCTTTAGTTTTGGTAAAGACTTAAAATTTCATTGATATAGGGAACTACCAGAGAAGAAAGTCTGTCTACTAAAATATAAACACACACACAAACACACACACATACATATACACATTCTGTTCCATTATATTATGTGTATGTATGTATGTATGTATGTCTCTATGTATTTATGTATGTTTACATACCCATACCACACACATAGAACTTAAGGTCTGAGAAAGTTGTCTAGATTGAGAGCTTGTGTCTTACCCAAATTCACAAGCAAATATGTGTCAGAAACCAGGTCTTCCTAACTCTAGAGTTGGTTATTTGACCATTATGCTGTGCTGCTCCAAACCTGTGTCACCTTTGACTTCAAGTTACTTACTCAGTATTTGAGGAAACAAAATATGCACACAAGAAATGAATGGGGGAAAAAATTCAAAGAAGAAGAGGCAAATGCCAAAATTATAAAAGATAACAGTCCTTCCCATTGAGAAATTAGGATGACTTGTTACTAGTTAGAAGGAACCTAAGAGATTAGCTTGTTTATTACATACCTGAATAAGAATCCCCTCCAAAAGATAACTGGCAAGTGGTCATGAAGACAGAATGAAGTGGGGAAGAACCTACTGTATTTTAAAGTTCCCCCTTTTACTTTTTGAGTATATTCAGTCCTTAGGAGTATTTTCTTTACTTGCCAGAGTAAAATATAATTTGTCATCCTCCCACAAAATGGCATCCCCTCTTAACTTCCCCTATCTGTAAGTGGCATGATTTTTCCAAGAGTTAATCAAATTTGGAAATTTTCTCAGTTCCCTGTAGCAGTAAGCACTCTGATATATGTGGTGGGCTGCTATCACAGGTTCTTAGATCTGCACTCAGAAAAGGAAGGGCAACTTTTGAGGGGTTAACAATCACTTTAATCAAACACATGCATCATTCCTTTGACCAAGTACATACATCATTCACCTAATTCAGGTGAGTCGGCACCCTGAAATTCAAAGAAAACACAGAGAAATCAAAAGAGTCAACAGACATGGCTTCCACTGCCTGAATTCAACAGACAGTTCCAACAGTCTGAAAGAGAGAAGCATGACATTTGGGTTTTCAAAACCGGGAGACTCCTTTAGTGGCTTCCCAGAGTCCTCATTTGGTCAAGCAAACACTTCCAGTCAGAAAGCCCCAAAGTAAACAAAGACATGTCTTCCTCTGCTTGACCATAATTCAATAGATAGATATAACTGTTTGACCATACCAGAGAGGGAAGCACGACATCTGGGTTCTTAAAGCTGGGGGACTCTTTAGCAGCTTCCCAGAGTCCTCATGTGGCACTCAAACATTCTTGCAAAAACTAAGTCCCAAAGTAAAACCTCACCGTCAGGGTATTTATACCTTTTTTAGAACCAGACAGTATCCCAATCCTTGAGAATCAGTGTCTCATTAACAAAAGCTGTGGGTGTTCCTACAAATCTTCCCTAATCAAACTCCCTTTAATGGGAAGGCCCATTAATAGATGGAGAAGATCTTTAATCACATTGACAATACATATACTGTTTCTAGTTAAAGAAACTCTTGTTTCTATACTCCAAGTAAAGTGTCTTGATTGATAAAGGCAAGATTCAATCAGGCACTTGATTATACTGAAACAAAAACAGCAAAAGATCCTAATTTTACTTGCTATCACATTCCTGTATCCAATTAATCACTACATATTTTCTTTAGTAATATCTTGCACCTATTTATTTCTTTCATTCCTACTGCCATCTTCTGAGTGTAAGCTCCTATTACTTCAAGCTTAAGATTACTGCAACAGTATCATAATCCATCATTTCAATTACACCTCATTCCAATTCATTCTGCATGAAGTCAATTAATCTTTCTAAAATCATCTTTTCATGATGTGAATATCCTACTCAAAAGTCCCACTCAAAATGTTCCCCACAGCTAACAAGATAATAGCCAGATTTCTTGGACTTCAGTTAGGGTATTTTATAATGTCATCTCAACGTACTTTTTCAACTTCTTACTGCTTCCCAAAATAAATTCTTTACAGCCAGAGTAGTCTATTTACTGTCCACTAAAAAAACACGTAATTTCCTTTATTTATAAAATTCTCCTTGACCTGGGAATTTTTTCTTGTTACCTTTCTTCCTACCCCATACCTTTTTTTAAATTTATTTTTACTTTTTTTCAATTTATTTATTTTTAGTTTTCAACATTTATTTCCATAAGTTTTAAATTCTCTCTCTCCCTCCCCAACACGGCATGCAGTCTGATATGGGGTCTATCCATACATTCCAATTAAACACATTTTCACATTAGTCATGTTGTGTAGAAGAATTATAAGGAATGGGAGAAACCATGAGAAGGGGGATAAAAAGCAAAACCAAATAAAATAAAAAAATAAAATATTCTGCTTCACTCTGCATTCTGACTCCATGGTTCTTTCTATGGATGTGGAGGGCATTTTCCATCATGAGTCCTTTGAATTGTTTTAGGCCCTTGCATTGCTGAGAAGGACAAAGTCTATCAAAATCAGTCATCACACACTTTGGCTGTTTCTGTGAATAATGTTCTCCTGGTTCTGCTCACTTCACTCAGTATCAGTTCATATAAATATTTCCAGGATTTTCTGAAGTCTACCTGTTCATTATTTCTGAAAGCATAATAATATTCCATTACATTCATATACTATAACTTGTTCACTTGTTCACCAACTGATGGGCATCCTCTCAATTTCCAGTTCTTGGTCACCACAAAAATAGCTGTATAAATATTTTTGTATATGTGGGTCCTTTTACCATTTTTATGATCTCTTTGGGGTACAGCTCTAGAAACAGTATTTCTGGGTCAAAAGGTATGCACATTTTTATAGTCCTTTGGGTATAATTCCAAACTGTCCTCCAGAATGGTTGGATCAGCTCACAGCTCCACCAACAATGAATTAGTGTTCCAACTTTCCCACATCTTCTTCAATATTTATCATTTTCCTGTTTTGTCATGTTAGCTAATGTAATAAGTGTGATGTGATGCCTCAGAGTTGTTTTGATTTGCATCTCTGTAATCAATAGTGATTCAGAGCATTTTTTCATATGACTCTAGATAGCTTTAATTTCTTCCTCTGAAACCTGCCTGTTCATATTCTTTGACCATTTATCAATTAGAGATACCCAGCACCTTTCAAAGCAGTATCTCCTTTTGTGAGCGGGCATCCCTCAGATATTTCTTCTTTTTTTGAACATCATTAACCTTTGTTTCTAACAATGATTTGGCACTTAAAACATATCAAAAGCACTTTTATTTAATTGTTTCATGTGAACATTTTTTCCCCCAAACTAGACTATGACTTCTTTTTGGCAAGGACCATGGGAAAAGTACCTTGTATCCCACAATGCTTGTCACAGTAATATTAATAGGATATACACTCAGTTGACTAAATGTAGATGCCAATCATTGAGGTGCAGTTTCTCAGGATTCTTAATATTTCTTAAAAATTTCTGCATGGATAATTATATGCCCAATTAGAAAATATAAGTTGTCAGGCCATCAAGTCTAGTTTTACTGTTCCTTTGGAACTGAGTAAAGAAAGCTCGAGAGGAACTGATACACTTATGTGGTAGATTTTCAATATGCACTGTTATTATTGTTAACCACTTAACAAGTATGATTAACCTATGTACAATGGTGAAATTCTTTCTGCCTTTGAAAGGTACTAGAAAACAGCAACTTCTAGTCTTCACTTTGTAAGCCTTTTGGAGTATCTCTCTGTATCTACAGGACAACAAGAAAATTTCAAAATCAATATTAAGTTTAATTTCTTTTTATGTAAAAAAAGAATATATGCAGTGATGTTCAAGAGTCGATTGCTAACTTCTCAACATAACCATTTGCACCCCAGAAATCAACAAACTCTGCAAATCAGGATTTGATGTATTGTTTTACTGATTGTCTAGATTCAAGAAAATGATGGAGAAAATATTAATAATGAGGATGAAACTTAAAGATGTGTTATACGTATTTTTCCAGAGAACTTGTTGTTAAACATTTATAGGACACCCCTAAATATGTGCTAAGCTCAATCTTTTAAGTGAGAGTGGAGGGTAACTGCAAAGTTAGATTTGAATAAATGGGAATTGGTAATTGTTTTCAGAGAAATGATATTTGAAGTAATTTGATCAGATATATTCTTTCAGAGATAGAGCATACACTGAGTCTAAAAAGCTAAGGATTGAGGCGATCAGTCAAATAGCATTTATTTGGCATCATCTATGTTGTACTGTGATAAACAACGGAATCCTGAAATCAACTGCAGTGAGGGGAGAGAAGGTGAGTGAAGTAGGCTCTGAAGCATTTCACAGCTCACTTATGCTGACAGAATCCCAAATGAAATCTTTCCTGACTGACTTGTTGTTCTGTTGTTTTAGTCATGTTCAACATTTTGTCACCTCATTTGGAATTTTCTTGGCAGAGATACTAGAGTGGTTTGCCATTTCCTTCTCCAGCTCATTTCACAAATGAGAAACTAAGGCAAACAGCGTTAAGTGATTGGCTTAGGGTCATAGTGCTAGCGAGTGTCTGATGCTGGATTTGAACTCATGCAGTTAAGTCTCCCTGACTCCAGGCTTAGCATTGCATTGGGATAACTGTGGCATTTTTCTTTCTTTAATCTCTCTACTCTTTGACAAACCTGCAGTTGTAACCTGACTGGCTCCTTATCTCATTATTCAAAACAACCATTCCAAACTTTTCTTTCTCTCCTTTTTTATTCACTGCATACTCCTTCTGTATGGTTATAGCAGATGACCAAATTCCCTAATTCTCTGAGGAAATTGTGAACATGCATATAATTTCAGAATCTGAGAGTTTGAAGGGACTTTATAAGCCTTATAACCAACATTCAACTAAGCAAGAGTCCCACCAAAAATATCCCCAATGAGTGATTCCTTGTGAACTCCCAACATGATCTTTTTAGCCCCCATATTTTTCCTCACTCTAAGCATACCCATTTCTCTTCCTTCCTCTAGTCATAATTAAAGAAATATCCTGACTATTATCTAAGAGTCACCCTATTTCCCCTGACTCAATCCCTTCTTTCTCCTTCCAGTATGTGGCTTCAGTAGATAACCTTTGTCTCTCATGTACTTTTAATCGCTTACTCCCTTCTGAATCTTTCTAAACTGCCTATAAAATGTTCACGTCTCCTCAATTTTTAAAAATACATAGCAACAACAAAATTTCCCTTGACCCTTCTAATCCACTTGATTACCTTTAATTCTCTCTCTTTCTCTTTACTATTTCTTGAAATTATTTCTTGAAATGAAAATAAGCAAAAAAAACCAAAAAACAAAATCTTAAACCCTTGTGTTAATTTTTGTTACCACCATTCCATAGAATCATTGCCTCTAAAGTCATCCACAAAGATCTAGTCATTAAATCAGTGCCCTTTTATCAGTCCTCATCCTAGTTGAATTCTACAGCTTCGGACCTTGTTGACCCTCTATTCCTATTGGATTTTCTGTCCTCCTTCTACTTGAAGGTCACCATTCTCTTCTGGTTCTTCTTTTAAAAGAGGACTTTATCTGTCCACTGAATTTGATCTTCATATTCTTCTTGACCTTTCAATCGATGGCATGCTTTTAAATATTTTACACAAGTCTCCTTGGGGAAAATTGTATGCACAACACTTTTAAGGTTAATTTGCACTATCAGTATTTTCTTCATCACTTTCTTGACCCTAGACAATCAGCAAAACATTAAATCAAGTCTGGATATGTAAATTTGCTTGTTTCCAAGATGAAAATGCTCTTGTTGAGTTCTAGCTGGTGATAGCACATTCCTGCTTTTAATTTAATTCATCTTCAAAGGCTTTTCGTAAGAGTTTTCTCTTTAAACTCTTGCTCCTTTGGTAATTTTCATTCACTTCTATAATTTGAACTACCATTTCTATGTAGATGACTCCCAAATATTAGAAGTAGTGTGGTATAATGGATTGGACTTGGAATAGGAAGACCTGAATCCAAATACTATATCAGAAACTTATTAACTGGGAGTTTGTGACAATGTAGGTGTGTAGTATATTTTGAATATCAGACTTTTTATAAGAAAAATTTGATGCAAAGATTTCTCCCAGTCAACCATCTCTCTTCTATTTTAATTGCATTAATTTTATTCATAAAAAACTTTTTGATTTCATGTAACCATAAAATGATCATTTTATATTTTGTAATTATTTCTAACCTTTATTTGGTTAAAAATGTATCTCCTCATCATAGCTGTGAAAGGTACCTGATCTGATTTTCTTCTAATATTTTTTAATCATATAACCTTTAATAATTAGTTCACATAGCCATTTTGAGTTTATGATGGAATGTGGCACAACATGCTGGTTTAAACTTTTCAAGACTCCTTTGAGTTTTACCACCAGTTCTTATCAAATAGGGACTTATTTTCTAGGTAATTTATGTTTCAGAGTTTATCATCCATGGGATTATTGAGTTCATACATTAGAGAAATAATATAATTAAGCATACTAAAAACAAAAACACTGCAAACCATATATCAATAGGTGAAAAAAAGCCTTTGACAAAGTATAGCAATTTATACTAGACAAAATATAGGCAGAGAAGATTCTTTTTTATAGCATGACAAAAAAGGTATCTGTCTAGAATCAAAAGCTACCATTATATGCAATGGGGACACATGAAAAGCATTCCCAATCATAGGAGTGAGGCAAAAATATATCCATTCCCTTTGTGTTTTTGTTCAATTGTGTGCAGCTCTTCATGGCCCCATTTGGGGTTTCCATAGTGAAGATAATGGGGCGACTGGAACTGGGGCAAATGAGGTTAAGTGACTTACCCAGGGTCATATTGGAAGTATCAGAGGTCAGATTTGAACTCAGGAAGATGAATCTTCCTGACTCCAATCCTGGCTCTTTCCACTCTGTCACCTAGCTGCCCAGTCCATTTACAAATGTTTGCTGATATGATATAGAGATATGAACAACAGCAAAAAAAGAGAAAAGAAAGAAATGAAAGGTATAAAGTTAGGCAAAGAGGAAACATAACTCTCCCATTTTGCTGATGACTTGCAGATTTACTTAGAAAAATCTAGAGGATCCAGAAGACGCTCTAAATAGTTTCAATAATTTTTTAAGATATAAAATAAATCCACAAGAATAATTATTTTTATATAACAATAACTTAAAGTCACACTAAAAAGTACTTTTGTACTGTAAAATAAAAATCACAATTCTAAGTAACTTCAAATTTCATAAACTATCTGGGATTCAATCTAGCAAAGCACACTTAATTCCTGCATATATGGGGTAGGGCCTAGACTTGTGATTGCATTGGTATAGGCAACTCCTGGGGAGAAAACTCCCTCTACCAATAGAGCTGTACATGTTTTCAAATAACAGCTAAAATAACTGGAGGGATAGTCGGTGATCACAGTTGAGCCACACCCATTTAATAAAAATTGCAGTGCTGCTAAAATGAATTTATGCATTTAGTGCCATGCTAACTTAGTACCAGAGCTATACTTTATAGAACTAGACAAAACATAACTCATTTGGATGAACAAAAGGTCTAGAGTATCAAGAAAAATGATGAATAAAGATAGGAGTGAATGGGGTCAGTAGCACTTCCAGACCTCAAATATATTATAAAGCTGTAATCAACAAAAAATATTTAATTTCTGGGTAAAATAGAAAAGTAGATTGATGGAACAGACTAGATAAGACGATCTCTTTTATGCAGCTATGCTTGGGGATGGAAGTTGGTGGTGTTGGAATGCACGTACGTATGAGAAACATTCAAAAACTCAAGACTCTGTGAGGATCATCTGTTATATTTGATCACTCAGAAACTTGTACATTCTAAAACTACTTCTCCTGCCTGTTAGTAACCATGCTCCTGAAGTACAAACATAGAAAGCATTCAAAAGATGTTGGACTGCCTAGCAGAGTCAGCCCAGAACTCTGGACCATATGAGACTGATAAAAATATTGCTGCACCAGGTGGATGCAGCAAATCCGAACACCTTACTGACGACTTTGTTGGCAGGATAAAAAGGAAACTACGATTCCCTTCTGCTACCCAGGCAGCATTCTGGACATGTGTACAAAAGGAAAACGGAAACAAATCAACAAGGCCAGCATGTCCTTTGAGAAAACCAGCAAGAGTATGGGAACAGTGTGATATTAAGCTCCAGGTGCACTGTGAGCCTCCAGAATAAATATTTAGCTTCTTTCCACAAGTCATTCTTAAAGTTAAAAGGAAAGACAGACTAGTCAGCATATGGAATGTGTTCCCCTAGGAAAATGTGAACAAAATACAAATACTCAATAAAGGTTTAGATTAATTCATGGATAATAGATCTATTAATAACAAATTAAGAAATAATGAGTGTTTGAAGGGTATATTCCTGACCTCTGAGAACACAACTTTAATATCTAAATTCTGGGTGCCACATTTTGGAAAAATGGGAGTAGACATGGATTGGACATGGGTTGAGGAACATCTAATGAAGTTTGGCAACGAAGATGGTAAAGAAAGGTCTTTAAATTCATGTCATGTGATAATTGAAGGAAAATTGATATTTAGCCTAGAAGAGGGATTAGAATTACATTGTTTGACCAGAAGACGGAGCAGAGAATAATGGTTGGAAGCTTCAAAAAGGTAAATTGAGGTTTAATATAAAGAAAAACATTCTAAAAATGTTATCCAAAAGTAGAATGGGCTGATTGGGGAAGCCCTTTTTGAATGCATATGAAGAACATTAGAGAAACATTAGAGACTGGATGACCACTTAATTGTCTGGTGTATTGCAGAAGAAATTATTTTTCAGGTACAATTTAGACTAGACATTTCCTGGGATCCCTCCCAACTGAGAAATTCTGTGATTTTTATGAAAGGCTAACTACTAAGCTTTCTTGAAACTGTTGATCCAATCTTGGAATAAATGGAGAATTAATCTGAATCAGTATATTTCTTTGTTCTTAGAGGAACCTGTATTTCTGTAGTACCTCCCATGTGCGAGGCACTGTGCTAAGCACTTTACATATGTTATCTCATTTTTTTCTGTACAACATCCCTGTGAGATAATAAAATTCAATAGCTAAAATTCAAATAGTGTTTGCTATGTGCCAGGTACTGTGCTAAGCACTTGTCAATTGTTTTCTCATTTGGTCCTCTGGAAGGTAGGTGCTGCCATTATTCCCATTTTTACAGTCGAGGCAACTGAGGCAAGCAGATGTTAAGTGACTTGCTCAGGGTCACAAAGCTAGGTGTCTGAGTCTGGATTTGAACTCGTGTTACTGATTTCAGTCTCAGCACTATGCATAATGTACCACTTATCTTCCTCAACATTAGTCAGGGAAAGATTCTATAAGTAGATACATTTTCTAATTCTTAAATATTCATCAATAAACATGATTTCTTCAACACTCTTCTTTGCTTGATGTAGAGAATTCTTTGTAATGTATGTTACTATTTCTTGTAATGGAAAATATCTGTTTGAACTTCCATAGATGATTTAAAATGGGGAAGGTAAGTTGAGATCAGATCAAGGAGTGCCATGAATGATTGACTAAAGAATATGGATTTTATCCTTGAGACAATGGAGAGTCATTGAACAAGGTAATATGATTCTGGGAAAAAAGTAGTTTTGGGTATGTGAGTTTGCTAATTAGCTAAGGGTTTAACCCTTTTTAGCTTTAGTTTAAATAACATTTAATCATTTTAGATGGAAATTTTTCTAAAATCACTTACAGTCTTCTTTTTTAATATAAATTTATTTAACTTTTTACATTCATTTTCACAAAATTTTGGGTTCCAAATTTTCTCCCCATTTG
>CM053770.1:589733100-589751117 GCA_028658325.1 Potorous gilbertii | reverse complement strand
TCAAGGTATTGACCCATTTTTCATGCTTTTCTTGCATCTCTCTCATTTCTCTTCCCAGTTTTTCCTCCACCTGTCTAACTTGATTTTCAAAATCCTTTTTGAGCTCTTCCATGGCCTGAGCCCAGTGGATATGTATTTCAGATTTTTGGGATACAGAGGCCTTGACTTCTATGTCTTTACCTAATGGTAAGCATTGGTCTTCGTCATCAGAGAGGAACGGTGGAATCATTTGTTCACAAAGAAAGTAACCTTCTATGGTCTTAGCTTTTTTCCGTTTTCTGGGCATTTTCCTAGCCAGTTACTTGACTTCTGAGATTCCTCTCCAGCCCCACCTACATCCACCCAGCTAGTGATTAGGGTCTGAGATTCAAATGCTGCTCCCCAGCCTCAGGGCTTTCAGTGGCAGGCCTGGCTGCTATTCAATGTGAGGTTAAATTCTGGTGCTCAGGTGGGGGCAGGGCCACTTCCCAGGCTCAGTTCCTTTGGGGGGTTTATGTAGAGACCTTCCGTAATGGACCCTAGCTCCTGCCTGCTCTGGGAGCCTCTGGCTGCCCACTGCCTCTGCTGCTGCCTCCTGAGGGGGCCCGAGTCATGGAGACACCCCACTCCCCTCTCAGCCCATCCAGACGTCTTTCTCACTAACCTTTGTGTCTGTGGGTGGAGGGACCACCGTGGCCGCAAGGTTCCATCCGTGAAGCCTGCTCAGATCTGCTTGCTCCTCTCAGTGCTGTGCAGCCAGGGCAGGGCAGGGCTCCACTCCTGTCCAGTGCATGATGGACCTTTGGGATCAGTTTTTCAGGGCTCTCTGGAACAGAAATCTCCTTCGCCCCATTGCTACATGGCTTCCAGTGTTCCAGAATTTGTTGGGAGTTCTTTTTATAGGTAATTATGGGCTGTGGGTTCGGAGCTAGCATATGTGAG
Source organism: Potorous gilbertii (assembly GCA_028658325.1). Lineage (NCBI taxonomy): Eukaryota > Metazoa > Chordata > Mammalia > Diprotodontia > Potoroidae > Potorous > Potorous gilbertii. The sequence continues at coordinate 589,750,196 of CM053770.1, read as the reverse complement.
TCTTTCTACTCCACTATCTTGGCTCCTCCCCCCTCTTCTTTTTTTTTTAAAGAGCACCTCAGGAACTATTAAAATATGTAGAGCTAAATGTTTAATAATTTTAAAATAGAATTTAATGCGAAAAAAGAAATACGCAGGATTGTTTGCTTTTAGGGTTAATAGTCCCAGACAGCTGACCTTTTGGAGATTTTTTTCTGCTTTTATTAGTCACTTTAGAGCACACATTGTAGCCCTTTTCTTCTCTCTAATTTGTTATTTCTAATTTTCTTTGGATGTAGAAACAAAAAAAGGGACTTGAAGACCTTGGTACTATCTTTAATTTAGTTGTATGAGTTTTAATGTAAACATATTGTGACATTTTTGTTTTTAATGCTGTATACTGTGATTAAAGTCCAAAGTGAACCATAAAAACTCCTGTGATCTTCAATTTTTTATGCTTGCTTCCTAATTTTTGGAAATCTTTTTGATAGATGACATTTTTGGCATCTGAGTTCCAAATAAGTAAAATGTTATTGTAATCTGAATTGGGGAATTTTAATAAAAGACAAAGCAAAACAAATAAACAAAAAGAATCCAGAGCCTAAAAGGTTAAGATACATATCATACATACACACATACATAATCTATTTGTGTTTGTAAACATATACATAAATATATATAGTAAAATTGTATATTATATATATATACATATAATAATCTAACATTTTTATAGTACTTAATGGTTTGGAAATTGATTTAACCATATTATTTTACTTAATCCTTACAACTCTTCAAGTAGGGTTGCATTATTCCAATTTTAACTGATTTGCCCTGGGCTACAGCGCTTGTAAGTACCTGAGGAGGAGGTATTAGAACCCAAATCTTCCTGCTTCCATGCCCTCTGCTCCAAGCTCTGCCTAGAAAACTTCAGAAGTCCAGATATTCCAGTTAGGTAAACAATTGTCTTTATACATCATGGGCCTTGAGAATTAGTTTGGTAAAAAAAGATCTGAGTACAAATTTTTTCTGACATTCCCTGAATAACCAAGGACAGATTCCTTAACCTCTCTGAACTTTGGATAACTTCCTATAACTATAAATTACAGAAAGGTATAGTAGAAATAGTAATGAGAAAAGGTCTGTGCATTTATACTATATAAGGATAGCAGCAAGATAATGGTCTAGTACTGTCTAATAAGAGTTTACTTATGGTCTCTTGGCTTCCTCATTTTTCCTCACATATCCGACTTTGTCTCTTGTCTCTGACCATTTTTACTGGCTACCTTCAAAGCCTGGAACTCTCTCCTTCCTCATCCCTAGCTCTGGGTTTCTTTCAAGAGTCTGCTACAATTCTACCTTCTGCAGAAAACTCCTTCCCAGTCCTTCTTATCCTTAATACCTTCTCTCAGAAACCATCTCTAATTTTATTGTGTAAATGTCTTGCTTGTACATAATTATTTGCATGTTATCTTTCCATTAGACTGAGTTCTTTGAGAGCAGGGACTATTTATTTTTGGTCTTTCTTTGATTCTTCTTTGTTTACCATAGTGCCTCTCACATAGAAAGTTATTAATAAATGTTCATTGACTGACTAGGAATTTGATTTTTGGAAGATATTCACAGTAACATAAGTACATCATAGACTCACTATAGCATGAGTTACTTGAGTGTAGATTGCAGGATAATGGATCTATCTTGAGTCTTGCCCAAGATCCTGGCATCATCAAAGGGTCTTAGTTATAATAAGTCTTCAATTATAACACAAACTTATGACATAAGTATTGGAGATAATGTTATTTCATAGCTCTCATCTACAAATCCACAAGTATTTATTTGAGTATTCATGGTATGAGGTCTCTATATTTAAATGGTTTTTTCGGTGATCTAATCTTCCTTGTGACAAAGGATGAACTTTTCTGGAATGAATGAATAAGATAAAAGACACCCCTTTTTTAGTTTTAATTTTTTCTTAGAGAATAGATAAAATGGGTTATATGAGGATTGAAACCTAGACTCATGAATGTCATTTTATAGATGTGGAAACTAAGGTTGAAAGATTAGTAGTTTGTCCAAAATCCTGCCAGCATCTACTGACAGAGCAGAGAATAAGACTGTAGTTATGAGACTCTTAATATAGTGCTCTTTCGTTGACTTTGGCCCCTGATTCCCTCACTTGTCATATTTTTATTTATATTTTATCAATACATATGTGTGTATATATATATAAAACGATATACATATATGTGTGTAAAGATATATGCATATATGTGTATATAAAGATATATGCATATATACATGCACATACATACATACATACAACTTTCCCCCTCATCCTTAAGGAGCTCAGTTAAAGCCAGTGCTTTAACCATTGTCAGGGATCAGGAGGCTGACAATTCTTGGTTTATAGGGCAAGGCAGGGAAAAATATATGTTGGTTCTGGATATTTGAGTCCCCTCTTCTCCTCCCCCACATTCTACAAGCTACAGATTAGATTTCTAGACACTTTGTCTTCATGAATATCTCTATCACTTTCTTTCCTGAAACCTTTACTTTATGTGTGATTAAAATGAAACCCTATGTTATCAAATCAAACCTAAAATAAGACCATATAACTACATAAATTCCACAAAAATGGGTGGGAATGTGACTGTTGGAGAAAACAAGAGATAACTTCTGTTTAGATTTAGTGTAAACCATAATCAGAAATTGAGGATCCATTGATCTCAAATAATTAGGTCCTTGATTTTCTTTCATTTATCCTGTTTAGTTTCTAAAGTAAAATTAACCGTTGAACTTGTAAAAGCCTTTTGATCTCCAAAAATTCTTTGCGTGTGCCCTTTTGGCTATTTGTTCAGGCTGAGAGTTATGCCTTTGTATGAGTTGTGAGTGCTGTCACAAAGAAGGTCAAGTCTGCTTAAAATCCAGAGTTTGATAGGAGTTCTGTGTCCCTTGCCTAACTCCAAGTAGTCATCAAAGTTTCAAACTACAAGAGGGAGGAAGTTAGTGTTATATTATTATTTTAAAAAAAAGTCAACTACAGAAAAAAATAAACATTCACAATCAGCTGTTACTTTAGACCTTATAAACATCTGATTAGTTGCTGGGAAAGATTGGAGACTCAAGAATGAGAGATAGAATAATGTGATAGGAGAAATGCTACAGCTAAAATAGAATTGGTAGAACTTTAAAAAAGAAAAAAAAAGTTATGAGCCAACTTACTTAAGAGAATGGAGTAGGTTGGCAGGTCAAGAAAGATGGTAACTAAAACAACCCTGGTAGAAGAGGTCTAATTTTAGGCTGACTAGCCTTGACAACAGCATCCTCAGAAAACATTGCATGTCTTATCAGCATGATGTCACCCACAGAATTATTTTTTGTAAGGCAAGAATCTGATGTTATAACTGAGATTTAGAGTTTAAAAGGTTTATATGTCTGAAAAGAAGAATTCAGACCTTTGTTTCCTCTTGTTCTTTTCAATCTTTCTTCTCATACTGAGAAAAATGGTCTACAGAAATAAAAGTATCACATAATAAATTATCTTTTGCATATTTATGTGTTTATGAATTCTAGAAGCAGTAGCTGTTAATATTTCTTCTGTGCAGCAAATCTTTTAATCTGGGAAAGGGATGAATTGAGATGAGATGGAAATGTGTTTGGCTTAACAATTCTGTGCTTGTATGTTTATCTGGATCAAGCTAATTTGCATTTGAAATTATCAGTCTATGTCATAAAACTCTACTAGTTTAGTAAACTGCCTTAAAGTTTTAAAAGTGCTTTATTTCTGGCCTACGTTGATCATAATTTCTTTATACCTAGGCAACTTCAGACATACTTCTAAGTTTTTAAAATGAAACTGAAGCTAGTTAGAAACATGTCATCTTTCATTTTGTACCATTACAAACTAACAGTTTAAGGATTTTGCTAGTAACTTTATAAAATTTGGATCTACAAAACATATACTTAATATCTGGTACTACTAAAAGAGTTTGCCTATTTAAGATGAAACTACTTAAGAATGAATTTACTATTTGACCTTTAAAAATTAAAAAAAAAATGAAAAAGAAGATGGTACAATGGGAAGAATGCTCAGTTTGGAGTAAGAGAATGGTCAGATGTGAGAGATGTGAAGATAGCAATGAAAAGACTCAGTGACTGATTTTATGTATGGATGTAACATGAAAATTGAGTCATCAAAATTAAATTAAGAGGTGATTTTTCATTTATATTGTTCCCCTTAAGATTTCTTTGCAAATTCCTCTAGCAACCTGAAAAATATGCTTTGATTTATATGGAATAAATGTATAAACCACTTTTTAGGAAAATGTATAAAATGAAGTACACCTAACTATACTGTAAAAGATTGATAGGCTATGGAATAAGTATGGATTCTAATCCCAAAACACTATTCTTTCAATCTGTTTTTTAAGAACGTATTTGAAGTGACTAATGTTGTACTTTTCTATATTTGTGTATTTATTATAGGTGGGAGAGTTCCGAGCTCATGCTGCAGAATGGACAGCCAATGTCACAGCTGAATTCAAGGAGACTCGAAGGCGCCTGAGTGTAGAGATTTATGACAAGTTTCAGCGGGCCACCTCCATTAAAAGGAAGCTCTCGGCAGAATTGGCAGTGAACCACAATCAAGAGCTGACCCCATGCAAAAGAACCCTGTCAGTTAACCATCTGACCAGTGAGAAGGACATCCTGCCTCCACTAATGAAGACTGACAGTATTTATCTGAATGGTTTAACACCTCATTGCCCAGGTGAAGAAATTGCTGTCATTGAGAACATTAAATAACCCATGGTTGGGATACTGGTTCTTTGAAAAGCCTTGGTCTTAACCATGCCTGAGGACTTTGGTATGCTCTTTATAACTGATGCTGTTAGCATTTTTAAAGTGTGCATGAGCTCAAAAGAAAAAAAACCTACAAATACCCATCATAGTCATCTACCATCAACAGAAATTGGGATTCTGAGCCAGCACTATACTTTTGGAGATGCTTGATGAATCTACTATCATTGATAGGTAGTGGAACAAGCAATGTCTGATGCCTTTCTGTGCCCAGACTGTTTTTTTTTCCTTTTTCCTTATTTTTTTTCCTAATGTGCCATAAGGCCTAAGAATGAATTCTAATTGTTTATTCTAATTATGTAGCTTTGAGGGATAAGTCCTTAACTTTTCAGGGTCTACCTAACTGAGCCTAGACATGGACCATTTATGGATGACAACATTTTTTTTTGTAAATGGCAAGAGATTCTTATGCAGCCTTTTACCTAAGAAATTTCTGTCAGTGCCTTATCTTATGAAGAAACACAACCTCTCTAGCTGTTGTATGATTTTTCTGCCCCATGACCCCATACCCTGCCCTGCTGCCCTGTTCCCCATGCCCCCAGTGCTTCATGCATGGATACCCTACATTCCTGGAAACAGTGTGTGAAAGTAATTGCAGTGAGGATACCTGATGAGGGAATGGACAGTGAACAAATTAGATGGACATTGGAATAATGCTCAGAAACCCTAGTTTTAAAGGCACTACATTTGCAAGAGTTGGAAAAGTGTCCCCTAAAATTATTTCTCCTCTTCAGGTCCCACTGAAGAATTACACAGTCCTGCGTAATTCTAGTCCAGCATATGGAATTGTCAAGCTCCATGGCAGGTCTCATTTCTGTGGTAGTTTTCAGAAATGACCCTTTGTCATCAAGTGTATCAAAAAAGGAGAGAGAATTCACATGTAATAAATTATCTGACAGATGAAAGCACTCAATATTTTAAAATGATTTAAATTCATTGGTTTTGCTTACCCAAAATAGCAAAAATTTTAAAAAGTCAAAATGTGTTTTTGGAACATTGCTAATAAACAGTTTACCACTAGCATTTTTTCTTTGATGTCTGAAAAGGTTGTAATCCCAAAGCCCCACGCCTGCCCCTGGATACAAGACAATGATACAGCTGCCCCAGGGGTGCACAATCATTCTACCCTCCAGTGGCTGCTTCCTCTGGAGCTGTGACTGAAAGGAGAGCAGAAGTTGAAACTGGTATCACTGTGACTTTGCACATTGAAAATGTAGATTGTAGGCATAATTCATCCCTGCCATAAGAGAGAGAGAAAGCTGTTATAGCACAATTTAAATACTGATAGCTCTTTTTAGATAGGAAAGGCTGATATTCAGAACTAAAACCTTTTTTAGTTAATTTTATATCCTCTAGATTTGTGGATATTTCTAAAATGCAGAAGAAATGCTACAAAGTACCCAGTAGATTACTAATTTTTTCCTTTATTTTCATATTTAAGCCTACTGTAGATAAAAATAAGTTGAAACACACAATTGCCTAAAATAAAATTGGAAAAAAAATGTATTGGGCTGTGTCCAATGAGGCTGTCTTTAAAAAATTATTGATGTTACAAATGCCTGTTTTTAAAAAATGAAGATTTAAACTAGAAGTGTAAATATCCAGTTAACTTGCTGAGGGTACTGTTTTAAATTTAGGAAATCTAACACAAAATTTTTAGGAGGCCAGGCGCTTTTAGAAAGAAAGCTACACCCATTTCCTCAGTAACTGTGTTCTGAAAGTTCATATGGTGAGAAACACCTCTTGCCATGTATAAACTGTGAATTGTATGGAAAAAATAAAGTTTTTAATTAAAGTCAGCTTTTTTGGAGTCTTCTGCTTGCTATTCTGATATTGAACAATTAGGTCTGTTTCTGACCACATAGACACCTCAGTGGGTTAGACTGCATACAAATTGCATAGGGACTGAATAGTGAATGAAGAATGCTTGGAAGTAGGGATATGCAGATTATATTTAGAAAATGTCATTTATCTGCCTCGTTAAATTCTCATCTTTGGCAGGTAATTAAAACCTGGCAATCCTATAAACAGATTATTTTAAGAACAGAGTACATGAAAGTAAAATAAATTTGTTTTAGGATATGATATAGGATACATTCCTTATGTGATTTTTTTGAACTACTCCAACTAATTGTGGTTCTGCTTAAATATCTTTCCACTTTGGGGAATGGCCGTGTTAGATATTGTAACAAACAGATTTCCAGCATTTGAAATATATGTGTATATGTACATTTAGGTATATATTTACAGATTGTATTTGCACACATATGCATGTATATGTACATTGTTTATATATGTACAGTGCATATTCACACTACATGTTTAAAATTCATATACAACATGCATGTACATGCAAGTATTCATGTGAATACAAATATACATTACAATATATACATGTACATGCTTATACATGTACACATGTGTGTATTTTATATGTGTGTGTGTACACACATACACAAACTTGACTCTTAAGCATCATCATTCCTAGAGAAACTTTCATGCTCATCAGAAGGTTGGTCTTCTCCATCTCCTTGGGATTAGGAATTTATTTTATCATTGCATCAGTAGATAGTAATTCCAAATTCTCAAATATACTATGCTATTTCATCTTCTGTATTACAAGAGGTTATTTTCCTCCCTTCGATAAAATGAAGCATTGATTGGCTTACTGATAAATAATTCAGATTATTCCTGTATGTTTTCTTCTTTTGACCTCATTAGAACAAGTGAGTAATACCAAGCAATCCTTACTAGAAACTTACCAAGAATTGAAGTATAGCAGTGAGTGAAAATTGAGAAATCCCTGGAGCCTCTATTCTAAGTTTAAGATTTGATGATGATATGTCCATGATATATCTCCCTCAAATTAATTTTACAATATTAAATGATAAAAATTGTTTTCACTTCTTTCCCATTCTGTCACTAAATAACTTTGATTATCTTAGATCTCTTCTTCCTAGATCCTTCCATCTAAGATGCTACATCCCTAGGCATCCTTTCTAGACCTGATTTCACCTTCTCCCATGCCCTCTGACCCACAGGTCTTATATAGAGAGAAGGCATATTCCTTGTTTTCCATAGCCATTTCTAGACTTTCTGCTACCATCACTAAATCTTTCCTTTTCTGAAGTTTACTAAAATATATTACCCAATAAGACCCTGGTTGAAAGTTACTTAATGGTCCCCAAGTCATTATCGCAAATTTCTAGAAGATTTTTATAAGTGGATTATAGTTTTACCCTCACTTTAGCCTCAAAACAGAGGATTTCAAAGTACATTTTAATGTTACCTCAAATACCCTGACTTCCCAATTTCTTAATTCCATGATCTTTTTCCATGGAACTTAACTTCCATGCACTACTCCTTCATTCTACCTCAGCTATACCAAGAGGAGTCTATATTTCTGATCTCTCATCTATGTGTTTCATTTCGTGATGAAGAATTCTGAAATTCCTGTATCTTGTCATGAAATTTTACCATTACATCTCCATCTATGCCTTGCTCTTAAGGCTAGTCTGTATTCTCCCTGTACTCTCTTATCCTTCCACTCCTCAGAATTACTCCAGACTATCATCCCTGCTCTGTGTAACTTTTCTTTCTTCTCAATCTTGACTAGATTTAATTAATTCAAAATTTTGCAACTCAAAACAATCCACAACTCCCCATTCTGCCTCATCCCAAACAGTTGCCAAATTCTTGTTGATTGTATCTCTAGCACAACTTTCACATCTTTCCCTTTCTCTTCATTCACTCCACAGCCACACTAGATTAGTCCCTCATTACCTCTCTCTGGTCTGGTACAGTCTTATTCGGTCTTCCTATCTCAAGTTTCTCCTTATTCTAAGTTACCATCCATAGAATTGCCAAAGTGATTTTCCTAAAGCATAGCTCTTACTGTGGCACACATATGCTCAATAAATTCTAGTGACTCCCTTTTACCTGGAGAATCAAATACAAACTCTTCTATTTGGTGTTTAAAGCCCTTCACAGACTGGCTTCAGTCTACCTTCCCATCAATGCATCATTCCTGTTCACTTACTCTACAATACAGCTAAACCAGCCTTCTTGGTGTTCTTTCCTATGTATATTCTATCTTTCATCTCTCTGCTTTTGCATTAGATGTCTCCATTGTGTAGAATGCATTCCCTCCTCATCTCCACCTCTTAGAATACCTAGCTTCGTACAAAATTGAACTCAAGTGCCACATCAGGCTATTCTGATCCCCCTAGTTCACAGTGCCTCATTCCCAAATCACCTTATATTTTTATCTATCTTTTGTATTTACTTATTATTACATGTATATGTTGCCTCCACTGATAGAATGTAAACTCCTTTCGAGTAGAGATGGTTTCATTTTTTTTGTTTTTTTTTATCTTCAAAGTCTGACTTAGATTCTGCCCTATGGTAGATACTTAATAAATGATTATTGATTTGTTGGTTAATAGTCTAAATAGGACATTAAGTAAAATATATGGAGCAAACCAGTATAAAACTATCATATAATTGTAGGATTAGATCTAGAAACTATGCTAGAAATCAACTCCAACATTCTCATTTTACAGATTAGAAAATTGAGATCCAGAGATGTGAAATTATTTGGATAGGGTGACGTCACTAATAAGTGACAGAGGAAGAAGTAAAACCTGGATTCATTGCCCTAATTACAATGTTCTTTCTACTATCCCATGTTGTTTTTTGAAGCTTCTTTTAACCTGCAAAGGTTGCTAACTGATGCTTTTTTAATGCTTGATAATATCAATATAAATGTCCATGACTGTATCTTTTAAGCAGAAAATAGAATGACTTAGTTATATTATCTACTGTTTTGCAAAATACATCCCCGAGTGTGGTATATCAGGCAGTAGTAGAAACTCATTAACCAGGGTCACATGACCATGGAGAACTAGATGGAAAACTAGATATTTTCTCTAGTCCTCATAAATTCTCAAAAACTCCCGTAGAAGATAAATTATGCACCAGTGGAAAAAACAATGTCTCCACAGACAAACACATCAGGAAACCTAATGTGCCTTATTGATTAACAGCTGAGAATTCTAATTCCTAACTTGATCACTCAGCACCCCCACCACCAACTCTCATTCTCTGACAGGACATGTAACCCAATCAATTAGGTTTTGCTGTGAGATTTACTCAGTTTCCTTGCTACTGCTTCTGCCACCGCAACTTGCCTCTATTTTCACTCCATCATTCTGTGGTAGAAGCACTGTGGAAGACTCAACTCTGTTCACCCAACTGAGGAACAAGAGGATGTATGAGGAAACAGGAGTGTTCTTTGTTTGGGCTAGTACCACACTCTACCTGGGGCAATAATGCATTCCCCTGGGTGGTAGTACTCAGCCAGAAAGAGAAAAAACAGAGGAAACTAGAACAAAGTGTCAGCATTCATACATGTACTATGTGATAACTGAAAAAAGTGGGTCTGGCATCTAGCTGGGACAAGTATTGTACTGCCAGAAACTTTCAGGGGTGGAGACTGGTACCAGGGGTGGAGACTGGAAACAGTGAAAAGTGAATTCCTAAGTGCTGGAGGAAACTGAGGCAATTTTAAGATCCAACCCATAGGAATTACACTATGAAAAAAAACATAGGGAATGAGTCAGAAAGTAAATAATAAAATAATGTAAGGGAGAAAATAAAGTCATTAAAAATCTCAGGAGGCAGAAAACTCAAACACTTAGATCAGAAGTTTAGAAATCAATAGAGAAGATATTAAACAAACAAAAATGACCACTGAGGTATTTAAATGACTGATTACCCATCTCTAAACAAATATGGTAAGACAAAGGATATTGAACCAACATCTGATGATGCAGAGTACCATATAGATTCCCAACAGAGCATGGCACCTCAGAAAGTTGTTTCTAAATAGTTCAAGAGAAAAATCAGAATCTTAAAAAAGTATAAAGGGGAAGAAATGACAGGACTTATGGCTTGTGATTGTAGAAATAATGAGCAATACAGAAAATTTTAGGTGTGTGATGATGAATCTAAAGAATTGGAGGAAAAAACATCAGATTTAGAATACAAATATATTGAAGTGAAGGACAATCTGAAAGAAGAGAAGCAAAAAGCAACAAGGTAAAAAGAACTCACGACCTATCTACAAGCAAAACACATCATTCCCACAGACAATGGAGAAATAACTTAAGGACCATAAGCTTCTCAGAAGAATATGACACATCAGAAAATCTGGACACTATAATGCAAGAAGTAATACAAGTAAACTGCCTAGGACTTCTGAATATTGAAAATAGTAAACTCATCAAAAGAACCCACAGACTGCTTCAGGGGGGTTGGAGGGGGGGGCATAATGGTAAAATTTAACATTTCTAATGACAAGAAATCATATGAGCAACCAAAAGAATATACCTTAAAATATGAAGGAAATTAAAGTCTGTAAAACAAGACTATTTTGCAATTCCCACAAACTGAAGAAGGGAATGGAATAATATATTTTAAAAAAACAAGGGAGCTAAGATGTGATTCAAAAATGCTGCATCCTGCAAATCTTCACCTATTCTTCAATTAAAAATGCATGATCAATGATGAGAGATGCATGAAAAACATTCATATAAAAATACCAGATATGGGTAGATTATGCAATTTGTAAACATCTCAAACAAATAAAGTATAAATAAATATAACTACCAAGAGAAGAATGAGTGACAAAATAAATCACTCCCTCCCTAAAGGCTTTGGAAAATGAAAAAAAAGAGAATTAGAATGAGAAAAACCTGTGGGATTTAAAGAAAAAGAAATTACAATAGAAGAACCTTTAAAGATTTCTTTCTTCTTCTAGATTAAAGCAAAACATAAAGAAAATGGATAAATGACAGTGCAGGAATAGGACTGAAATATGATAGAGTGAACCTACCCCACTTCTACAATCATTTATTTTGTTGGACTAGGCTGAAGAATAAAAGGGGGCATTAAAAGGTAGTGGAGAAGGTAACAGAGAGGAATGTGTCAATTGAATGGTTAACAATGAAGAGAAAATATATCTTTTCTCTTTTATGTGATAATTTATCCTATTCTCTCTCTCCCTTTCTATTTCTCTCGATATTTTCCTCTCTCACCCCTTAATATTATTTTTTAATCATCCCTTCATGTTCAACTCATCCTGTGCCCTCTATCTATACATATATATGTATATATGCATATGCATACACATACATACATGTACATGTGTGTATATATGTATGTATGTATACACTCCAACTGCCCTAATACTGACAGAGGAATCATGAGTTACAAATATCATCTTTCTATGTAGGAATGAAAACAGTTCAACTTTAATAAGTCCCTTATGATTTCTCTTTCTTGTTTATCTTTTCATGTTTCTCTTGATTCTTGTATTTGAAAGTTACATTTTCTATTCAGCTCTAGTCTTTTTTATCAAGAATGTTTGAAAGTCCTCTATTTCATTGAATGATCATTTTTTCCCCTGAAGCTTTATACTCAGTTTTGCTATGTAGGTGAGTCTTGGTTTTAATCCTAATTCCTTTGATCTCTGGAATATCATATTTCAAGCCACCCAATTCCTTAAAGTAAAAGTTGCTAGATCTTGTGTTATCCTACTTGTGCTTCCACAATACTCGGATTTTCTTTCTAGCCACCTGCAATATTTTTTCCTTGACCTGGGAACTCTGGAATTTGACTGCAATATTCCTAGGACTTTTCCTTTTGGGATCTCTTTCAAGAGGTGATTGGTGGATTCTTTCCATTTTTATTTTACCCTCTGGTTCTAGAATATCAATTTTCCTTGATAATTTCTTGCAAGATAATGTATAGGTTCTTTTTTTGATCATGGTTTTCATATAGTCCAGTAATTTTAAAATTATCTCTTCTGGATCTATTTTTCCAGGGAAGTGGTTTTTCCAAGGAGATATTTCACATTATCTTCTATTTTTCCATTCTTTTTATACTGTTTTATACTTTCTTGATTTCTCATAAAGTCATTAGCTTCTATTTGCTCCATTCTAACTTTTAAGGAATCATTTTCTTCAGTGAGCTTTTGAACCTCCTTTTCCATTTGGCTAATTCTGCTTTTTAAAGCATTCTTCTCCTCATTGGCTTTTTGCACCTCTTTTGCCATTTGTGTTAGTCTATTTTTTAAACTGTTATTTTCTTCAATATTTTGGGGGTCTTCTTTAGCAAGCTGTTGATTCATTTTTCATGTTTTTCTTTCATCACTCTCATTTCTCTTCCCAATTTTTCCTTTACTTTTTTTAGTTGATTTTGTAAATCCTTTTAGAGCTCTTCCATGGCCTAAGACCAATTTGTATTTTTCTTGGAGGCTTTAGATGTAGGAGCTTTGACTTCATTGTCTTCTTCTGATTGTGTTTAGATCTTCTTTGTCACCAAAGTAAGATGCTATAGTTTGCGTTATTTTATGCTGTCTGCTTATCTTCTTGGTCAAATATTTGTCTTTCTAACTTTTTCTCAAGGTAGAACTCTGCTTCCAGTGGAGAAGGAGCAGTGTACTGATCCAAACTTCAGGGGTTTTATGCAGCTATTTTCGGAATTACTTCTAAGGACCTGTAAATTTTCAGTGCTTCCAAGGTGGTATGATCAAAGGAGAGGTGTATATTCCTTTTCTAGTCTGTGCTCTGGTCTGGAAAGGACCACAAGCACTCGTTTCTTCCTCGCAATGGTGAAGAGCATTCCCTCTTCAATGTACCACAACCTCCAGCACATCAGCACTCCTCTTTGCCCCAGGATTACCACTAAAGACTGTGAATCAGATCCAAGCAGAACAAAGCTAGAGAATCCTGCTTTAGTGCCAGCAAAGAGAATCCTGAAATTGCCCTCTGATCAGCTGCTTGATCCCCAAACTATCTGGTCAAGAAACTCTGGAAGAAGCAGCAGTAGCTGCTGCTGTTGCTACTGCAATTTTCAGCCCTGAGGCTGGGGACTGGACCATGCCTCTTCCCCACTCGGGTTTGACTGAGTTTTCCCACTGACCTTCTATGCTATCTTTGGTGTTTATGGGACAAAATGTCTGGAAGCCACCACAGTTGCCAATGATTCAATTTGACCTCATCTATGTAGCGCACACTGGACTCCCCTCTGCTCCTAGTCCCATGTGACAGATGTTTTCTGTGAATATTTCATGTTGTCTTGACCTGGAGATTTGTTTCACTCCATCATTTTGTAGGTTTTGCAGCTCTAGAATTTGTTTAGAGTCATTTTGTACAGGTATTTGGAGGGGTTTTGGGGAGAGCTCAAGCAAATTCCTGCTTTTTTTCTGCTAATCTTTTGAAAATGCACATCTAACCATGTCATCTCCCTACTCCATAAGCTCTATTGGCTCACTATTACCTCCAGGTAATAGTGTAAAGCCTCTTGATTACCTCTTAAAACTCTTCTCAACCTAGCACCTTCCTACCCTTCTCTTCTCCTTATACTTTACTCCCCTTTGCATACTGTAAAATCCAGTGGCATTGTCCTCTTTATTGTAACTTGTACACTCTTTATTGTAACTGTGTCTCCCAAATCTTGGCCTCTATACTGGTAATCTCTACTTCTGGAATTCCTTCCCTCTTCATCTCTGCCTCCTAATTTTATTCAAGTCTTAACTCAAATCCTATATTTGGCAAGAGGCCTTTCCTCTTTTTATCAATGGTGATGTCTTCTTTCTGAGATTACCATCAATTTACCTTGTATATATTTTGTGTGTACATATCTGTTTGCATATTGTCTTTTCCCTTAGAAAGTGAGTTCCTTAAAGGTAGGAATTGTTTTTTGCCTTTCTTTATACCCCCAGCATAATGTCTATCACATAGCAAATACTTAGCAGAGGCTTACATGCTTGCTAACTTAGCTATATATATGATATGGAATTGTTGATCAATGTAGAATGAACAAGATACGTTTCCAAAGATCCATGATGTTTTCATCAACACAGATTGTAACACTTTCATGCCTTGGGAGTCAGAACTTTATGAGTTCCTGTGTCCAAAATAGTTTGTTACATGATAGACACCCTTCTGGTGATTGTAACTTTCCATACTTAGCTAAAATGCTTCTCTGATGACAGAATAATATAGTCCTTCTCCAGACCCATACTAGAAGCTTCCCCCACAGCTCTGTAGAATCTATCAGGACTTGTACTCCACTGGAATAGCCATTGAGGACTGATAATTGTTGCCATTCCATGAGGCTTCTGGTGCAGTAAAGGAGAAAAAGAAATGTAATGAATGAAAATTCAAACTCACTTGCCAAAGTCATTATATGAAGTTCAAATTAATAATTTGCCTGCAATATTGATTGACAAAGTAGGATTCTGATTGCCCTTTCCACCAATGTGCCCTCCCTTCTAACACCTCTCCCTTCCCTTAGCCCCACTACTCCCTTGTCCTGTGGGGCAAGATAAGTTTCTGTACCCCATTACCTGTATTTCTTATTTCCCAGTTGGAAGCAAAAACAATTCTCAACATTTGTTCCTAAAACTTTGAATTCCAACTTATCTCCCTTCCTCCCTCCCTACCTATCCCCACTGAGAAGGCAAACAATTCAATATAGGCTATATATGTGAAGTTTTGCAAAAGACTTCCTTCCATAATAGTCATGTTGAGTAAGACTAACTATATTTCCCTCCATCCTATCCTGTCCCCATTTCTTCTGTTCTCTCTTTTGACCTTGTCCCTCCCCAAGAGTGTTTACTTCTAATTGCTCCCTCCTCCTATTTGCCTTCCCCTCCATCAACCTCCCACCCTGCTTCTCCCCTTCTCCCCTACTTTCCTGTAGTGTAACATGGATTTTCATACCAAACTGATAGTGCATATTATTCCTTCCTTGAGCTATATGTGATGAAAGTGTAAACTTCATTTCTTCCCCTCTCACCTGCCCCCTTTCCCCACTCCATTGGAAGAAAGTAACCTTCTATAGTCTTATTTTTTTTCCCTTTTTTGGGCATTTTCCCAACCAGTTACTTGACTACTGGGTCCTTTGTCAAGGGTAGGGTATACTTGGGGAACCTGTAAGATCTCATTTCCTCCAAGGTAGCACTATCAAGGGAGAGGCGCTTACTTCCTGGTCAGGCTGGAGGCTGAGATTCAGATAAGCTGCTCAGTTCCCCTAAGAGTTTTAGGTGGTGGTGGGGCTGCCAGTCAGGGCTGAGGTTCAGATCAGCTGCTCAATTCCCCCAGGGGCTTTATCCAACAATGGATGCTGCCTGCTGCCTGTCTGGTCACTGTAGTTGCTGCCTGGGGCTAGGGCTAGGGGAGGACCCTGTACCCTTGTCATGGAGGTGAAAAAGCCCTTTTATACTCCTTTGAAGCTGCCCTTGGTGCCTGTGGGTTGAGGGATCTGTGAACCATGGCTGCTGCCACCAGGGATTCTGCCCCCAATGCCTGCTTTGGTCTCCCTCCCAGTGCTGTGCGGCCAAAGTTTGGCTGGGCTCCACTCCAGGTGTGGTGCAACAGACTTTTCTGGTGGTCTTCCAGGTCACCCTGGGCTGGAAATCTCCTCTACTCCATTGTTCTGTGGCTTCTGCTGTTCTAGAATTTGTTGAGAGTCTTTCTTTACAAGTATTTTGTGGGCTGTGGGGGAAAAGCTAGAGTATGTGCATCTTTCTACTTTGCTGTCTTGGCTCCACCCTCCTGAACCAATCTTAATTTAAAAAACTTTCAAAAATGCCATATATATGCCCAAACTAGGATCATAAATCTTTAGAACTGGTCCAGTTCATGAGGACACTGAAGTCCAGAAGTATTAAATGATTTGCCCAATGACAAAGTCTGCCTTAAGAAAGCTTAATGTGGGGGGGCGGGGCCAAGATGGTGGAGTAGAAAGACTCACATTTGCTAGCTCCGAACCCACAGCCCATGGTTTTCCTTTAAAAAGAACTCCTGACAAATTCTGGAACAGTGGAAGCCACGCAGACAGAGAAGGTCCCTCCACCCACAGACACACAGGTGAGTGAGAGAGACGGGCTGAGAGGGGAGCAGGGTATCTCTGGGACTCGGACCCCCTCGGGAGGCCGCTGCTGCGGCAGAGGCTGAGGCAGCTCGGCCAGAGGCAGAGGCAGCTTGGCCAGAGCCTCCCAGAGCAGGCAGGAGCTCCACAGCAGCTCCATTACAAAAGGTCTCTGCATAAACCCCCTGAGGGAACTGAGCCTGAGAGGCGGCCCTGCCCCCACCTGAGCACCAGCAGATAAGCTCCCATTGAAGAGCAGTCAGGCCTGCCGCCAAAAGCCCTGAGGCTGGGGAGCAGCACTTGAATCTCAGACCCCAAGCACT
>CM053770.1:589703100-589732600 GCA_028658325.1 Potorous gilbertii | reverse complement strand
GTAATTAGAATGTCCAATGTATTGGGGAGGGGGGAGGGGACAAATGGGGAGAAAATTTTGGAACCCAAAATCTTGTGAAAATGAATGTAAAAATTTAAATAAATTTATTAATAAAAAAAAGAATGCTTTATGTGATCATTTGCTGACAAACAGGTTCCAAGACATTTTGACTTTCTATTATCATT
This sequence comes from Potorous gilbertii, assembly GCA_028658325.1. Taxonomy (NCBI): domain Eukaryota; kingdom Metazoa; phylum Chordata; class Mammalia; order Diprotodontia; family Potoroidae; genus Potorous; species Potorous gilbertii. The sequence goes on along the minus strand of CM053770.1, from coordinate 589,732,415 downwards.
TCAGATGATAATGTTTTTTCTAGCATATAAATCTGGAGATGGTACAAGCACAACAAAAATGAAGGTACTGTTCTCATCTTGGGTGGTGCTGAACAATTATGGAGAAATACTTGTGTAATCACGGAGCATCTATATTTCTTCGGTAGATATTTTTTTTCTACTGAAATTGAGTGGAGACTTCACATGCTTTTAGAAACCACAGGAGTGCTCAAAGCAGAAAATACATGTCACAGTCATTGCAGAACAGAGGTTCTTTACCTTTTTGTGTGTCATGGGCCCCTTTGACACTATGGTGAAGCCTATGGACCCTTTCACAGAATAATGCCCAAAATAAAATGCACAAAACTACAAAATAAACCAAAGGTTAAGGAAAACAAAGATGCAATTTTTCCTAGGAAAGTTCATAGACCTCTTGAAATCTAACTGTAGATTCATAATATGGTACCTAAGTTAGGAATTTTAGGTATAAAGGTTTATTCTGTAGATACAGTTTGGACTTCTAAAGTCCAATCCAACTGTATGAATCTATGGAATTCCTTCCTTCGTCTTAGGTGAAAGTTTTCCATTTACAAAAGAAAATGACTAAGTAATCTTTGGAGGAAATGAGTTCCTTTCTTTCTTGGGTTAGGACTCAATGTGTTATTATTTAAGTATATAAGGTTTATTTAAAGTAAGAAGGATAGGATTTTGTATTACCAACATAGTATTCATATTTTGAGATGTTAAAAGGAAGTGACTCAGACACTTCTAAATATTTAAATTGTGATTTCTGTAGCATTCTATTTTTCTTTTATAAAAAAAGGCTTCTGTGAATATGAATTGCATTTTACATACACCCGAACTTTCCATCAGTCTTCAAAATGATGTTCTTCAGAAGTTCAGGCTATCTGCTCTCCAGAAACTGATTTTAGCAAAGCATTTTGCTCCTCTGTTGGTTTCTATGACACTGCTAACTAATCTGTTTTTCATCATTCTTCAGTTTCCATTGATTATTTTCAATCATCTCTTGCCCCTTAATCATGGATGACCCACAAAATTCTGCCCCTTTTTCTTCATATACACACTTTCTTGCTGACCTCATCAGCCCATAATCACAGAACATAAGAATTGTTAGGGATTTCTGCAACTTGTTTCATAAAGGAATCCCCACTCTTACCATTCCTGACATGTACAAATCCCCACCCAGTCTGTGTTTGGAGACTTCCAATGAGGAGAAATACACTACTTCTTAAGACAGACAACTATACAGACAAATAGAACATTTATTAAGAACTTACTATATCTCAAGTACTGTAAGTGCTAAGAATACACATGTAAGCAAGACAGTCTCTATCCTCAAGGGGATCTCATTCTCTTGGGGAGATACGACACATAAAGGAAGGCTAGAAGGAGGAGAGGCAATGTAAGCATGTGGCATTATGGTGTAGAGATGGCCTAGAAATGGTGCAGAGTCCTGGTTCTGAAAATGATAAGGTGAAAAGTCACCTATTATAACTGGAACACTCAGAGCCAGAGTCTACAATTGCAGTTTGGTAAGTAATAAGAGATGAGTGTGGGAGGTTGGTTATAAGGGATGATTGCCAAAGAATAGACAGCAGGGTGAAGAGATGGCCAGAAAGTCACAGTTCATTTGAACAGCTCTAAGTATGACTGATTTTTTTCCTGACATTAAGCCTAATTTAGCTTTTTTGTAACTACTACCCCTTTCTTGAGATTCTGCCCTCTGCCTGGAAACAGAACAAGTCTGAACAGTATAACCAAGTGAGAATTATGTGGTAAAAACCTCTATTATGTACACACCTACATCAATTCCAAACAACTTAATTCTAGTTCATAGCCACAGACTGCATATCTTATTTTGGCCTTAATAAAAAAATTTTTAAAAAAACCTCAAGATCTTCTAATCTTAAGTTGAAACAGAATTTCAATTGCATTTTTAGTTTAAACTTAGATTACAAACAAGTCATATTTATTATACCTCATTGCAAAAAACCCCAGAAAAAATAGGAATGGTCCCTTTTCCTATAGAACACTGAGAAAGAAAGTGAAGGAAGCATTTTTCCTCTTCCTTATGGTCCTTTGAGAAGCTATTTGGGTAAAATTCCCTCCCTAGTTCTTCCTAGTTCCTTGCCTATGATACAAAGTGCTTTTAAGTACCTCTGCAGCTAAATGTATTCTAATGCCCAGCTGAGAGAAAAGAAATGCTTACCTCAAGATCCTAAAAGAAAGTTATTTCGAATGTTACATTAAAAATTCATAGGATCTTTGTAGGACTGAATTCATAGTGAGGGATTGTCAAATGATGATGCTAAGCAAGAACTGGATGAATCAAGGAGTCAGCCATTAATTTTAAATACAGTCACATGTTTATAATGAAGGAATCCAGATTATCTTGTAATGTGAGTTCTGGCAGTGTTTCCCAGAGTCTGACCTAGTATATTTGCACCTTAGGGCCCTGATTAAGGAGGGGGTAGGGTGGGAACTGAGGTTTTAGAAGATCCCTTCCTTAATGCCACAAACCAAAGTTCCCATCAACTGTGCGCCATGCCCTCCCACCCCCCACAATGTTCGTGGGCTTTGCCAGTAATGTGAGAATATATTTTTAACAATCAGAATGAGGTTGGGGTGAGGGGAAGCGGGATATATACACAATTTAAGTTTAATATGCATTATTAACATTTTCTCCATCACTTTCTTAACACTAGGGAAGAAACCAAATGATAAATCAAGTACTGATTTGAAGTGTTTGCTGATTTCTGAGGTGAAAATGCTCACACCGAAAATTTATCAGTCTGACATGCAAGCAAGCTCAAGCTGGTCCCAGCATACCCCTGCATGTAACTGGTAGCCTGAGTTCCACTTAACCACTTAACATCAATTAGCTTTTGTAAAGGGATGTTTACTTCAAGTATATGGTAAGAAAAAGACACATAAAAATGTCCCTCAACACCTCTGGGGCATAAACCTCCTCTACAACAGTGATGTCAAATTCAACAAGAAAGAGCCCACTAAATCATCCAGAAGGATATCTGTGGGTCACAATGATTTAGTTTTAAAATGTAAAAGTATCTATACTTTATTATATTTTTATTAATTTGTTAAACATATCCCAATTACATTTTAATCTGGTTTTAGGGAACTCTAGAGAGTGTTGCTAGTTGGCAGTGTTTAACACTTCTGCCTTACATCATCTCAGTCTGGTGGTGGTGGGGGGAATGGATGACAGATTAGGTATAACTTAGGTCAGTTCATGCATGATATTGGCCTTACTGAGTATATGTCCAGATTCTTCATGAGTGCCAAGAGTACTTCCACTGAGCTAGAGTCTTGAAGAGGTCTTCCTCAGAGGGTTGATGCTGCTCTGTCTGCAAAACCTGACCTGAATTCTAATTCCCAGATTCCAGTGATTTGCTCTTTTGACCCTTGAAACTTTCAGGTTTAGAGACTCCAGTTATCCAGAATGTAAAACTGTAAATAAAAAAGCCAAGTAATGAGCCTGTTTCTCAGGGCCATATATCCTCTAAGGCCTTCCCCTTTACTGTATGAACTCTCACTGGTTTGTGGAGGAAAAAAGCTATCAAAGGAAATAAAGAGATAGCAAAAGTTGACTCTGATTTTTTTTTTGATGTACTAGTCTTGAAGTCAGGTGATCTGGGTTTGAATCCTACTTCAGACTCCTAATAGCTGTGTGAATATGGGTAAGTATATTAGCCCTATAACACTGCCTACTTTACAGGTCCTTACAGAGGAAAACACTCTGAAAAAATATTTTAAAAGTAATTGAGTTGTTATGTAAGTAGAGTGAGTGGATTCAAGCAAGTTCTGGCTACATATCCAATTGAAAAGGGCTCCTCCAAATCACATGGTAGTCAACTGGAACCAGTCACAGAGTGCCTATGAAATTGTCACAGCCTCTTTATGGGTTATCACAGTTCACCTGGGAACAAGCTCTCTAGTGTCCTTTGTGTGGAAAGGTTGCATCAGCCAAGGAAGCTGATGGAATCTGCCCAAGTACCAGAGCCTTATTACAAGCTGGAATCACATATAGCTGAAAATGATTTTCAGAGTAGGCTAATCCAACCTCTTCATTTTACAGATGAAGAAATGAAGTGCTGAGAGGTGAAATTGCTTTCCCAGCAAAGGCACAGAGGTAGGAAGGGCAGAACTGGGATTTGGGTCCCAGTTCTATGGCTCCAAATCTAGTACTCTTTCCACTGTACCAAACTACTTCAAAGAAGTGAAGGCAATTAAAGCCTGTTCCATTATGTTTTATTTGTAGATATTGTATTTTATATGTTAATCACTTAAATTCAGATATTGTATTTTATATGTTAATCACTTAATTTCAGACCAAGTCTTTGCTATTGTTTAGTCATTTCAATTATGTCTGACTGTGACCTCATTGGGGGTTTTCTTGGCAAAGACACTGGAGTGATTTGCCTTTTTTCTTCTCCAGCTCATTTTCAGATGAAGAAACTGAGCTAAAAAGGGTTAAGTGACTTGCCTAGGGTCACACAGCTAGTTAGGGTCTGTGACTGGATTTGAATGCAGAAGATAAGTCTTCCTGACTTCAGGCACAGCACTTTATCCACTGTGCCACCTAACTACACTGATATCATTAGTTGGGGAAAAAGTTCTTCCATAGCAGCTAGATAATGACTTTTTCCAGGAGTAGAGGTAAAATAAGAGTCAGAAGATCCATCCTCCTTACTTGATTCTGCATTCTAGGATAAACCACTTGGTTCAGCCTTAGAGAGAAGAAACATACAGACTGTCTACATGACATTTCCTTTTTTGATGTTTGTCTCCATTTTGTTATAGAATATTTCTTTTCTCTTCAATATACCTTGCACTACCAAGTTGACTCGGCAAGCAAATAAATGACCCTGGTGCAACTGTGAAGGTGAAGTATCTCCAAGTAAAATTCTTAAGCACCAATAGGGTTTTGACTCATGAAAGACCTTTCAGTCTGACTTGCCATGGCAAAAATGCAATGGTTTCTCACAAATAGACTGAAAAAAGAGATCATTTGGAGAAAGTTCAATTGTTGAGGAGAAACTGAACAACTTCTAGGGCCGTTGGAGAAAATGAACACAGTCTTCTTATGTCCCATGGACTTAGACAAAGAGTTTAATAGGAAACATTCCACCTGAACTGTTTGTGAAGTGTCTGAAATACTAAGAGATATTCAATTAAAACTCATTGAATTGAATTAAATTCAGGTCTTCTTTGGCTATCCTCTACCACTTTTAACCAGTGGAAGGAACTTGGTCGAGTGACAATCTGCTTTGGAGACTGATCAGCTGGGATATTGGCACAGAGAAAAGGATTTTAAGTTGAACTCAAGTGAAAACTGGGGATTGCACTCTCATTGTGCAGTGGAAAAAACATTGAACTGAGAGCCAAAAAGCTGGCTTCTCTTTTTGACCTTGAGGATATCTCTTTATCTCTTAGTCTCAGTTTTTCTTCATCCAGAAAATGAAAGAGTAAAGTGGCTGAAATAGTTTCACCTCTAAAATGCCTTCTAGTTCTAACAGTCTATGTTTCCATGATACCTCTGGGGCCAAGGCATGACAATCTTTTCTCTCCCAGGCCATCAATCTCTTCCAGGGATAAAGAAAGACATAAACTGGAACAAAAAAGAACGAACTCAAACAGATTGTGCTTGTCAGAGATGAAAAGTGCTAAGGACTTCTATTGCCAGTTGAAGGGACTGAATGTTCAATTTGCCTGACAGTAGGGCAATCACTAAACACTCCTTCTTAACCTCCCTTCTACAACAGTTGCTAGCATGATCTTTCTGTGTACAAGTTGTATGAAGGAATTTTGAATGACACCCATGTTTTCATTGTTTAGAAAAATAGGTGTCATAGCCTTTAGTTTATTTGGTATTTGAGTCAATGGAGATTGATAGCTCTTAGTTCCTTCTCCCTCTCCCTCTTTCCATCTCTCCATTTTCTCCTTTCTCCAGACCTTAGAAGAGCATACACAAGGTCTGGTATACTGCCTCGTGAAGGACATACTCCTCTAATTTCCCATGCGATGATGATTTGCCTCTCCCTAAGGTACATCTCATTAAAATGACTCAGAGGTTGGTTATAAACTTAGCTCCAGCAGAAGACTTGCCCAAAAAGTGTTCCAACCACTAACAAGAAGACAACAGCAAGGACAAACAAATAAATGAAAGATGTGAAATGAATATTGAAAATATTGACTCTAATAAAGTTGTGTGGTTTCTGTTTGTTACAATCAACCTGTTTTATAAGGGAACTGATGCCTAACATTCCCAGAGGTGACTTTTGCCTTGATCATGAGTCTAAATAAATAGAAATGTATTTGGATTCCAGAAGTATATGTAGTTTTTGCTAATGTTGTGTTTCCCACTAGGGAGCCAAGTTTAGCACATATGCTCTCCTGAGCTAACACCTCAGGTGAAAATGGTTTGTGTTGTTTTTATGTCTTTTTTAACAGATCCACCACATTCTCACTCTTTTGACCACAGTCACATGCTTGAGAAACAACTGACTCAGTTAGAGATGGGCCTGGGGCTCTAATCAGCAGAGCTAAGCATGTAGCATGTCAGGACTTTGACCATGAGCACTATTAGAACCACCCTGACTGCAAGCCCTAGGGATGAATTGGTCATCAATGACTTCTGGGATTCTATGCCCCTTTTTACCAAGAATGTATTGCATTACTTCTTGACATAGATCAAGAGAATTAATGGGCCAATGATGGGGCATCTCCATGAAGATGGAATAACCAACTCCACAGATGACCCTGATATTGTGGCCCTTTGCAATTTGAGCAGGCAGGGATCCTTGAGAAGTTGCTGAATTTAATCTGCCAATAAAATTCCCATTCCTGGAATTTTAAAATATAATAGCAAAATACTAAGTCATTCTGAAATACAAATATAGTCAGTATACATTTAATGTTACTGAAAATTTTGGTTGTGGGAAAAAAAGATTAAGCATCATGTTTCAGGGCACTTTTTAAATGGGACCTTAATAAATAAGGGGTTAAAGTTACAATCCTTCAAAACACTATATGTTCAGAGCTACCAGGAAAAATCTGTACTGAATTCATTGAAGATGATATGATTGCCAGCTAGACTGGTACATGGTGACCACAGCAAGTGCATCTTTAGTAGATATGAATGTGGTTTAGATTTTCAGGACCAGAAACATTTTCCCTGACCTCAAGAAGTTCACATTCTAATGGGGGAGACATACTATCAATAACTATGTACATAAAATACGAAGTAGGGAAGTTCAGAAGAGAAGTGTTTCTTGGAGGAAAGATAATTTCTATTTTTCAAATATTGAATTTGAACTACTTTTAAGATATACAGTTCAAAATGTCTAACAAGTAGTCCTTAGATCACTTTTGTAAATGATTTATAGAAATATGAAAATAGGTTTATGGATTGGTAATTGCTTATGATTGTTTGGTTTCCTTTTTAAAAAAGTTTTAGTTACAATATTTTCCATTGTTTTAATCTTCCCTTCTTTGAAATATCTTGAAAGTTATTTTGAGTTCCTTTTGAAAAAGGTGCCATCCTCAACATGAGTTTCTTCCGTATGAATTTAATCCAATTTCATGTCTGTTTTTGGTTCATCTATTTTCCTCTAGAAATAGTCTCAGAATAACCTGGCTTAGTTAGGTCTCATACCTCCGTAAAGGCTTTCCCTCCCTTCACTATTTTTCACTCTTTTGTGAGATGATATTGTCCGTATCATTTTCCATAACCTATCTGCATAATTTTGTGAAAATGGTCTTGTACTCTAAATCAGTTTTACTCTTGACTCTCATATCTTACTGCTTGGCAAGAAGATTGAGTCTTTGCTGGCTCAAGCATGTTCATAACTCTCTTGGCATCTTCATTGTGGCAACTGGTTTAAATCCATTCAATTTCTCTAAGAAATGGTGAGAATTGGGGGCTCATTCTTGAACTCTTCCAACATTCCCCTAAAAACAACTTTAAAATAAAGTCTCAAATCAAATTCTGGAACGGCAGAGTCAGCAAAAGATCAGAACAAGACATTTTTCCAGCCCGAGACAACTTAGGATGTTAGCAGGGCAGGAATGTCACACCAAGGTGGTGGTTGGCTCAGAGTACAGTGCTTGTTGGGGCAACAGTTCTCCCACAACACCAGCAACAGGTATACAGGAAACAGTGACAGTGACAGTAGCTTCCTGAGTTCTCAGCCCATAGACAGTAAGGGGTTTGGACAACTGGTGAGAAAGAAAATGGAAGAGATCCTTTGCTGGTACTGGGTCCAGGACCTTGTTGCATTGTTCACACACAGTTTTGGACTCCAGTTTCAGAGAGAACATTTGTGCTTGCAGCTTTAGGAGTGCAGAAGTCCTGGTTACAGTTCAAGGGAAAAGAAGAGTGTGTGTGATTGCTTACAAGGGAGAGGGGACCCTGGTTTTAGTTCCAAGGCAGAACAGAGTGCTAGTGCTAGAATCAGGCTTACAATCAAGAATAATCTATGAAGCAAAACTGATTATAAACCTTCAGGGGAAAAAAATAGATATTTAATGAAATAGAGGACTCCTCAGCATTTCTGATGAAAAGACAAGAGCTGAACAGAAAATCTAACTTTCAAATACAGGACTCAGGAGAAGCATAAAAAGGTAAACATGAAAGAGAAATTGTAAGGGACTCAATAAGGTTAAACTATTTATGTTCCTTTATTTTGTCTTTAATTAATTTATTTGTTTTCAGTTTTCAACAATCACTTCCATAAGTCTTAAATTTTCTCCCCCTCCCTCTCCCCTCCCTTCCCAAGATGGCATGAAATCTTACATGGGTTCTACACATACATTCTTATCAAACACATTTTCACATTAGTCATGTTGCGTAGAAGAATTAAAACGAATGGGAGAAACCATGAGAAAAAAGAAACCAAAATGAAACATAAAATAAGATAAGATAGTCTGCTTCATTCTGCATTCTTTCTCTGGATGTGGATGGAATTTTGCCTTGAGTCCTTTGGGAATGTTTTAGGTCCTTGCATTGCTGTGAAGGGCTAAGTCTATCAGAAACAGTCCTTGCACCCTGTGGCTGTAACTGTGTATAATCTTCTTCTGGTTCTGCCCATTTCACTCAGCATCAGTTCTTTCCAGGCTTTTCTTAAGTCCTCCTGTTCATCATTTCTTGTAGCACAATAGTATTCCATTACATTTGTATACCACAACTTGTTCAGCCATTCCTCAGTTGATGGGCATTCCCTCAATTTCCAGTTCTTGGTCACCACAAAAAGAGCTGCTATAAATATTTTTGTATATGTGGGACCCTTTTCCATTTTTATGATCTCTTGGGGATATGGTCTTAGGAGTAGTATTGCTGGATCAAAGGCTATGCACATACCCTTTGTAGCCCTTTGGGCATAGTTCCAAAATGCTTTCCAGAATGGTTGGTTCAGCTCACAGCTCCACCAACAATGAATTAGCATTCCAACTTACCTTCATCTTCTCCAACATTTATCATCTTCCTGTTTTGTCATGTCAGTCTATCTGATAGGTGTGATGTGGTACCTCAGAATTGTTTTGATTTGCACCTCTATAATCAATAGTGATCTATGGCATTTTTTCATATGACTACAGATAGCTTTAATTTCTTCTTCTGAAAACTGCCTATTCATATACTTTGACCATTTATAAATTGGGGAATGACTTGTATTTTTGTAAATTTGATTCAGTTCTGTTGTTGTGTTCATCCTTCATGCTGAGGAAGCCATGCCATCAGAGAAATGAAGACAAGACTTGCACTTGACTTTGAGTGAGAGCTGTGCTGTATATATTTTAGAAACAAGGCCTTTATCACAGACATCAGTTGCAAAAATTCTTTCTTGGTTTTCTATTTCCTTCCTAATCTTGGTTGCTTTGAGTTTGTGCAAAACCGATTCAATTTAATGTAATAAAAGTCATTCATTTTGCACTTCAAAATGTTTTCTTTCTCTTGTTTGGTCATAAATTTCCCCAGTCTCCATAAATCTGATAAATATACTATCCTTGCTCCCCTAATTTGTTTATAGTATCAGCCTTTATACCTAGATCATGTACCTATTTGGATTTTATTCTTGTGTGTGGTGCCAGGCATTAGTCTATGCCCAGTTTCTACCACACTGTTATCCAGTTTTCCCAGTAGTTTTTGTCCCAGAAGCTGGGGTCCTTGGGTTTATCAAACAGGAAACTGCTATATTCATTGTTAATATTCCTATGTAGAGAATATTGTACTTGTAACTCCTAATGACTATCCTTATTAGGACAGTTAGAAGGCATATACCTTGAGAGAAGGTACAGGTGTGAGATAACTATGATGCAAAGATCTTTTTTAAAGTAAGGGATTAGAAAGAGGGATGCACTGGGAGAAGAGGGAATGGAAAGGAAGAATAGAGGAAATTATCTTACATAAAAGAGATGTGAAATGAAGAGGTTTTACAGTAGAGGGGACAAGGTGGGGGAGGTTTGGCAAGTCTTAAACCTTACTGTCACTGGAATTGACTCCAAAAGGGAATAACATACATACTCCATTGAGTACAGAAATCTCTCTCACCCAACAGAGAAGCAGGAGGGTATGAGAACAAGTGCAGAATGGTGCAAAGGGCACTGATGGAATGGCGGGTTAATTAAAGGAGGTAATGGTCAGAAACACAACAGACTTTTTGGGAGTGATAGAAATAGAGAGAAAAAAGAGAGAGGGGATAAACAGGGAAAAATAATATGAAGGGAATACATAATAATTATAACTGTGAATAGAAATGAATTGAAGATCCTATAAAATATATGTGGATAGAAGAATAGATTAGAAACCAGAATTCACCAAAATATTCTTTATAAGAAACATTTGAAACAAAAAGATATAAATAGAATAAAAACAAGGAGTTGGGGTAGAATCTATTATGCTTCAGCCAAGGTTAAAAATAAATAGGAGTAGGAATCATAATCTCAGACAAAACAAAAGCAAAAATAGGCCTGTTTAGCAGAGATAAGCAAGGAAATTACATATTTTCTAAAAGGTCCTATAGACAATGAAATAATATAAATACTAAGCATATATGCACCAAATGGAACACATCTGATTTTTTAAAGGAGAAGTTAAATGATATACAGGAGTAAAGAGACAGTAAAATTATACTAGTGGGGGATCTTAACATTCTCCTCCCTCCCAGAACTAGATAAATCTAACCACAAAATAAATTAAAAATAAGTTAATGAAATGAATGGGATTTTAGAAAAATTAGATATGAAAGACCTTTGGAGAAAAGCAAATAATAAATAGAAAGGATTATACCTTTTTTCTGAGCTTTACATGGTGTTGTCACAAAAATTAATGACATATTGGGGCATAAAAAAACTTAACTAACAAATGTAGAAATATTAAATGTATCTTTTCCAGATTATAATGCAATAAAATTATCTTCAATAACAGGCTGTGGAGATATAGATTAAAATATTTGGAAACTAAAAAATCTGCTCCTAAAGAATGAATGAGTCAAGGAACAAGTCATAGAAACAATAAATAATTTCATTAAGGAAAATGACAGTGAGATAAAATACCAAGTCTTGGGGGAAATTTATATATCTAAATATTTACTACAATTCAAATGAGAAAGAGCAGATCAATGAATTGGGTGTGCAATTAAAAAAAACTGGAAAAATAACAAATTAAAAATTAAACACCAAAATAGAAATCCTGAAAATCAGAGATGTCAATAAAATTGAAAGTAAAAAAAGCATTGAATTAATAAATAAAATTAGAAGCTGTTTATGAAAAACAAACAATAAAACAGACAAATCATTCATTAATTTCATTTTAAAAAAGAAAACCAAACTATCAGTATCAAAAAATGAAAAGAGAGACTGCATCACCATTGAAGATGAAATTAAATCAATTATTAGAAGTACTTTTGCTTAGTTGCATGTCAATAAATCTGACAATCTAGTGTAGTAGAGGAATATTTCCAAAAATATAATTTCCCAGATTAACAGAAGAAATAGAATACTTAAATTACCCTATCTCAAGAAAAAAAAGAAATTGAAGAAACCATAAATGAACTCCCTAAGAAAAATGCTCAGGATCATATGGATTCACAAGTGAATTATAACAAAAAATTTAAAAACAATTACTTCCAGTACTATATAAACTATCTGGAAAAAATAAGCAAAGAATATGTCCTACCAACTTCTTTTTATGACACAAATAGGGTTCTGATACTTAATATAGAAAGATTATAAACAGAGAAAGAAAATTATAGACCAATTTCCTTAGTGACTGATTAATACAAAATTGTTGTAAAATTTTCAGTGAAATACTGGCAAGGAAATTATAGCAATATACCACAAACATTCATTAGGACCAGGTGGGATTTACACCAGGAATGCAAGACTGGTTTAGTATTATGAAAACTATCAACATAATTGACCACATCAATAACAAAACCAACAAAATTAGGTGATTATTTCAGTTGATGCAAAAAAGTTTTTTGATAAGATACAATACTCATTTCTATAAAAAATACTAGAATTCATAGTAATAGATGAAACTTAAAATGATAAATGTTAAAAGTTTAAATACTTAATAAGCTTAAAATAAGCTAATAAATTAAATAATTTAAAAGCTTAAAGAAAAGCTTAAAATGATAAATAGTATCTATCTGAAACCATCAGCAAACATAATCTGTAGTGGGTATAGAAGCCTTTACAGTGAGATCAGGGGTAAATCAAGGATGCCCATTATCATCACTATTATTCAATATTTTTCTAAAAATGCTAGCTATAATAACGGGGAAAAGAACTTAGAGAAATCATAATAGATAATGAGGAAAAAAACCTATCCCTTTTTGCAGACAATATGATGTTATACTTAGAGAATCCTAGAGAATCAACTAAAAAACTGGCTGAAATGATTAACAACTTCAGTAAAGTGGCTGAAACCCACATAATTATCAGCATTTCTATACATTACCAACAAAGTCCAGTAGCCAGAGATAGAAAGAGAAATTCTATTTAGCACAACTGTAGACAATACAAAATACTTGAGAGTTTATAATTATATGAACGCAATTACAAAACATTTTTCACACACATAAAGACAGACCTAAACAACTGGAGAAACATTAACTGCTCCTGGGTGTTGTTTATTAATACTTCTGAGTAATCTATAAGCCTTTGATCCTAGTTTCTTTATCATAAACTATTGTTTCCCATAATCCTCTCCTGAGTTACTTTTTCCCAGTGAAATTACAGAATATACGGGCACATGTTCAGTCAGTCAATGAACAAATATTTATTAATTAAACAAGTATGGTGTGCCAGGCACTGGGACATACAAAGACAACATTCCCTTCTTCATTTGGTATAGTAGGACAATATAAAATTGTTTTAAGCTCTTTGAAGAATTTCTCTACTTCTTAATTCTTTGCGACTGATGGTATCTAAGCTATAATTATCTTCATAATAATCTACTGACTCTTATCGTACAAAATAATAATTACCATTTATGTAGCACTTTAAAAATTGGTGGAGCACTTTATGTGTAGTATCTTATTTGACTTTTTGACTTTATTTGACAACAACCCATAAGGAAGGCGTGATTATCCCCTATTTACAGATGAGAAAGCTGAGGCAAACAGAGGTTAAGTGCCTTGCTTAGGAATACAAAGTCAGTCAGTATCTGTGTCAGGATCGAACTCAAATTTTCCTGGATCTTTATCTAGGACTCAATCCATTAAACCGTATAGCAGCTCATGAAATGAAATTTCTTGTTGCCTTTGAGCAATGAACATCATAATTCCCTTTATTCCTCTCTTTCAAGAGAACCTGTGAGCCACATTTCCATTTAGCTACAAGTTCTTTATGTGTTTCTGGTTTCTTTTATTGTGAGAACATATAATCCACTGTGAGACAAAGATCATACTCTTTCAGATTTTTTTGCAGGAACTCTGGGAATTTCTTTGTCACTTCAATATCTTCGCTAGTATTCTTTCCTAACACTTACACTATGACATCCTGCATGATTTTTAAATCATTTAAACTAACCACTGCTTGTTGTAAATACCTTTGTTCCTTCAGGGTACTTTACCTTTAAATTTTCAAAGATATGAGCCCTGGTTTGAATTGTCCTCTGGTATTGGACTTCTATTCACATAGTTAATAGTTTCTCCATCTCTAGAATAGCACCTTTTCTTTATTTTGACAGATAAATTGACTCATGCAAGCACTGACTTTTGCATGATCTTTCATGGGCAGTATCTTTCACTATAGTGTTCACAGTCAACCCCACAAGATTAAATTCATATGCTGTCAATGATAATTTTTCTCCTCCTCCATATTTTCTAATTATTTTCATTTTCACTTCTTAGTCTCTTGGGCTTATGATATAGTTCACTTTCACCCTCAAGAACATGTTTGCCACCAGCCATGGTGAAACTCTAAAGATCTCAACTGAAGACAAATCGAAACTGGCTTAGAGATGCTTGACAGCTTCCTACAATCATTTATACTGCCTGCCTTGTAGAGTCTTACTGTACATTGTCCGCTTGGAATTTTTATAATTTTTTGGAATGCAGTTTTTTTTCAGAATTTCTTTAGGTAAAGTTAAATTCACATAATGCAAATTTATATACAATAAGAACTGTTTGTACTCTACTGTAATTAACAAGCTTTCCCCTGGGCCCTGCATTCTTTTAACAGTGACCCCGAATTTGCTACCCACATATCTTCCATCTTCTTAGTGGGTTGAACTCTCTAAGTGCAGGGACTGGATAGTGCCTGACATTCTAGATTGGATTTAGAAGATGGTCATCCTTTTCCTGTGATATATTATTAATTCAGAAATCAAGGAGGGGGTGGGGAGTAGGATTTCCATTCTTTCCATTTTTAACAATATATGATGATGATGCCTTAATTAATGAATCTCTTGAAAATGAAGATCCTCTGAAAGAAAGGTAGCTTTATTACATAACTACATTAATAAAAAAACAAGACTTTCACTAATTTTGTTAAGCTATCCTGGCTATGGGTCAGATGGCTCAAGGGCTGACAATTGGTTTTCTCATTTTACTATTTTATTGGTACAGATTGTTTCAGTACTACAGACAATTTCTACCAAACACCCAAATTGCTTGCCCTTTCCCACAAATGCATAAACTGACAGTATTTAAGCAAATTCATCTAAGTGGAACTGAGACTGATTTTACTTGTCATTTTCCACTTGTTTTGTTTCCTGATTGTTAAAAGAAAGGAAGGCAATGTGCTTTAACTTGAATCCTTTGGTAACAACATTGTCCATGATCTCTGACCTGAGTTTTGTTGGCCTTTAATCAGTAGAAGGGGAGGAAAAGAATACATATTTGTGACACAGATACACCAGATTGTGCTAGGCAATTTTCAAATATTACCTCATTTGATCTTTCCGACAACTCTATGAGGTAGGTGCTATTTTTATCCCCCTATTTTACAGCTGAGGAAACTGAGACAAACCGAGGTCAAGTGACTTACCTTGTTATGCAATTAGAGTCTGAGGTCAAATTTGATCTCAGGTCTTCCTGAATTCAAACCTGTGCCACCTAGCTGTATCAGTTATAGACACTCCAAAAATTCGTATTCTATTTTGTAGAACTATGAGTGGATCCTATTATTATGAAAAACAATTTGTAACTAGTCAGGAAGAGTCACTAAACTGTTCATATCTTTAAGTCAATGTTCCCACTAATAGGCATATACTCAAAGAGATATAAAAAATATAAAGAAAGGTTTTATATATATATATATATATATATATATGTATATATATATATATACATATATATATATATATATATATATATCTGTAAATACTTGTAGTTGAAGTTTTTGTTTATTTTTAATACCACATTTTATGGTCTGGGAAAAATGGAAAAAAGTAGATGCCAGGAAAATTGTAAAGCACTTTATAAATACTAGGTCTTATCACTGGCAAGGAAACTAAGCTTCAGTCACAGCTTTTATGGCTGTAGATGGGAAGAAAGCAAAAACTATTGCCTTATATCTGACTCTTCTTCCACAGCTATCTGGTTTCTGGAACTCAACAGAGTGGTGAAGTTGGGGGAGGGGGAGGGATTGAATCTTAATTCTTAACATCATATTTTAGTTATCTGCGTAGTTTTAAGACACATTTCTTCAAACAAATGAAATATACGGCAGCAATCTGTGTACCAAGAAGCTAGGTGGCACAGATTTGAATTCAGGAAGACCTGAGATCAAATTTGACCTCAGACTCTAATTGCATGACAAGGTAAGTCACTTGACCTCGGTTTGTCTCAGTTTCCTCAACTGTAAAATAGGGGGATAAAAATAGCACCTACCTCATAGAGTGGTCGGAAAGATCAAATGAGATAATATTTGAAAATTGCCTAGCACAACCTGGTGCATCTGTGTCACAAATATGTATTCTTTTCCTCCCCTTCTACTGATTAAAGGCCAACGAAACTCAGGGTAAGGATCTGACTACATAGATTTCTTTGCCTCATTCCCCTTATCACTTTAGTTTCTTTTCCTCCCCACAACCAGAGGGTAGGGTTACTGGTCACATTAGCCTATCAAAACCCTCACATATTTCACTAGCTTACCTGACACAGCATAACTTTGTACAGACTAAAGAATATCATGGTTCATCCTATCAATTTTTTCCCCAATCAAAGGAAGTAAATATTCTTCATATTTCCCTCTGCTGACATAGTCTTTGATTTATCTGAAGTTCATTATAATCAATCATTTTCCTCCCTTACATTTCACATTGTATTATCCCATTACCTAACTGGTCAACCTTTTTTTCAGCAAGATCTCCAAAAGAAATTTCATAATCAATATTGATTGATATTAAAAGTGTTTCCTAATATTCTTCCTGCATGCTTTAGAAAATTTCATAGTTAATGTTCTTTGTTTTATTTTGTTGCTCTTTTCATCTTTCTCCAATATGTTACTAAAAACAACAGCCAAATATTTCCAAATGCAACTCTCCTATGTCTGGTAGACCTTGGAGAGAGGCAGCATGGTGCAGAAGAGAGGGTAATGGTTTTGAGTTTGAATCATGCCTCAGATCCTGGGAAAGTCCCTTAATTTTTCTGTGCAGGTTATTTTGGTTGGTTTCCAAGGTCCCTTTTAGCCATACAGTCTAAGATCCTTTGAACATCAGAGTCCATAAGACCCAGGAATGCTTCTCTCCTCAATAACAATCAATGCCCAGTAGTGAGTTGTGATCACTAATTAATCGTTTGCTTCTTCTTTCTTTGATTAACATCCTAGCATTCCCTCACATCATTTTCCATCTCTTTGTGCTTTTCTTACACTAAAATAATCCCATCTGTATTATCTGTAGTTTTCCTTTCTGCAACATCTTAATATGCCAGTTCTTTAATCTGTTAATTTCATCCTCACCCTCACTCCTTATTTCCATTTTTGTTGCAGATGGAAAGATCTGTTGACTTTTATTTTTTCCTAATTTCTTCTGTCTTCTTGTACCACTTTGAAAACTATGAAAACTCCTCTCATGTGATCACCTTTCAAGGCTGAAGTTATTCAGGGTACAATCCTTGGTCTATGAATTCAATGACAAGGAGATTACTAAGAAGATGGCTGGAGTGTAAGGAGAAGCATGACTGGGATTCCCAGATATATTAGGCTACATGAGGAACTCACATTTATTGATGCATTTTTTTAATGCTAAATGTAGGACTTTGTATTTACTCACTCCAATTCAACAAAAATGTTTAAAAGAACCTTTTACGATTGAACTTATGCTAGGAGAAACAAAGATGAAAAACAACTCTGTGCCTTCCAAGAATTCACAACAGAATTGCCAAGAAAAATACACAAGCAGATAAAGTATTAGATAAAATACATTAAGGGAAAAGGAGAAATTCAAAATTTAATTTCAATTGATTAGCTTCAGCCCATTGATTCAGATTGTTGCGATCTTTCTGAAATTTAATTCTATTATCCACTGAATTAGACACATTCTGTTTTGTAGATTTGATTGGCATGTCTCCTATACTGTTAACCAATTAGTTGATGAAAATGTTGAGCAAGACAGGGTCAGAGACATAATAATGTTGACTGAAGTTTTCTTCTAGGTTACTATTAAATATTTAATTTTTCTTCTATATGGTAGTTCAATCAAACATGAATCCAAAGAATACACTGTTACTTGACTTATTTCCATCTTGTCCAAAGGGATATCATGTCATATTTTTGTTAAATGCCTTTTTCACAATCAAATATGGTAACTTTATAGTTTTATCCTGATCAGAATATTGTTACAAAAATGAAATTATTTTTGGCACCATTTGCTCTTAATAAGCTTATGTTGGCTTCTAGGGATCACCTCTTTCCTTTAAAAGTATTCACAAAATGTTTACAATTCCATTTTTTATTGTTGGACTACCTGTCTTTTGAACCTTTGCATTCTGTGATTGTAACAAAAATCTCAGTACTATCTAGTCTTCCTTCCCTACTGACCAGGATCTCCATGAATTCAGTACATTTCCCCAGTCGTACGTAGCTTCATGTATCATAGTGAAATTAAGTCCAATTTCCCTTCTCTGTAAACCCCCTAGATCCTATTTGTAAAAGAGTGCCTTGGTAGGGGGCAGGAAGTAAATGGTTAACTCCAAGAAACTGGTTCTGAGTGAAATCACCTATGGAAAACTAGCTTCTCTAGAGTGTTAAACAAAATAGGAAGGGGAGACAATAGGAAAAGCCAATTGTTAAGATCAGTTTGAGAGTAAAACAGGAAGACTATGCAATGAATTAGAGAGAAGCCGTCTGGTGCCCCAAACCTCTGAAAAAGGAACTACCCCTGGGGAAGAGGGGTAAATCAGCTTACAGCTGATTTTGCTTAAGCTCTTTATTGTTTTCTTCTTCCCCAAGATGTTAATATTGGCACCCTGAATTTCCAGATTGCCAGCTTCTACAACCCTGTCCAGAAGTGAGCAGCACCACCTCCTGGGTAATATTCTCCCAAAGGGAACAAGCCACAAATGCACCTCCTGCTGTCTAACAATTCCAACCAGAACCACAGAGAAGAATCCTGCAGGATGGGAAACCAGTCCTGCCTAAGACACCATTTCAGTGTCCTAGAATCACATGACAGATCATTCCCTTATTTCTCATAGCTCAGCAATCTCAGACCCATACCCTGCTCTCTCACAATAACACAGGATTAATTTCTTATTCAATAATAGCCTTTTGCTGCTAGGGGATTCCCCATTATATGTCCTGTGAGCTGTCTTAACTCCAATGGAGTAGAATTATTGGCAAGTATATCCATTCTGACAATCTGCCTAATCAACATCTCTAAACATTTGTTAAAGACCTACTATGTGCTTGGTATTGTGATGGCTGGTGGACAAGGGTAAGAACAAAACAGTCCCTACCCTTAAGGAACTTATATATTCCACTGAGGGGGATCAGTACATTCATATATAAGTAAATGCAAGATATATTTAAAGTGAATACTAGGTAATTTGGGGGCCATGGAATGAGACATTCACAGCTGGGGGTGATCAAGACAATGGTCATGGAGGAGTTACTTAAACTGAACTCTGAAGGCAGAGAGTGAAGATATGAAGGCATTCTAGGCAGGGGAGACACCCTGTACAAAGACATGGAGATGAAAAATGGAATTTTGTGTATGAGGGGCAGCAGGAGGTTTGCTTTAACTGAACCATATAGCCCAAAACTTATCTCTAATAAGTCTGGAAGGTAAGCTGCAGCCTGGAGATTCTTAAGGGCTTTGTATGTCATTAGATTCAGAACATCTTGAGAACAAGGGCTTTTGGCCTTTCTTTGAATGTCCAGGACTTAGCTCTTTGTGCCTGGCACGCAGTAGGAGGAGAATATGTATTTATTGACTTATTGCCATCCAGAGAAGTATATATTTGGTTAAAGATACAATGAGAAACTACTGATACTTTTTTTTTTGAATGGGGTAGTGATTTTCTCCATCCCTGGTACTGTGAAGGTACTTGCCTGCAAGACTGAAGAAAGAAGACCAAGTTTGATAGGGCAACTAAAGGGGAAACTGAGATTAAAAAAAGAAACAAACCATCAATCAGTAGTAGAAGGAAGGAAGAAGCCCAAATGTCTTAGTCATGATGATTAGTTATAGCAAGAGAAGGACCGAGTTGAGTTCTTTTGACAGAGCACTAGGGTTTGGTCACCATATCTACTGGCCCTAGTATCTTAAAGACAAGAAATGTTGACATCATCTCTAGCATTGATTTTATTCTATCGAATTTTCCTAGTTTAAATTGTGATTTAGCTATGTCTGTGTGATTAGCCCATAGCCCTTTATGACTTCCTTTCCATTTCATTCTTACTTTCTACCTTGGACTCCTTGAATTCTAGTCATCTTGGACCCTCTGCTACTGCCTCCCTATAATAACTATCTAAATTGAAGTTCAAACAAGGAATCTTAGTTCCTGCAATAAGGGGAAATTTAGGAACTAACCATGAGGTCATCTTTGGAAAGTGGAGATAGGGTTACACCTTGGAAAAAATGGAGAAGATAAAGTGGTAAAGGTACAGATTCCTATTTCTTGGTCTTCCAGGCCTGCACCCTCTTTGTAGGTGGGAGATGGGGGGAGGGGAACAGAACACTACTATGAACTACTGGGTTTTTAGTATAGTCATGCAGAGGGGAGGAGTAGGTAGCCCCTAGGGAATTTGTCCAGTCTGTCCCCAGCCTCCACAAAGCTGATTCCTCTTCATGACCCTCAACTCTCTATCCCATCTACAGAAGTGTGTCTTGTGGGGGAGGGGGATAGTCCAGGAATACCTGGACATTATTCAGCCTTGAAACATGAGCATCGTGAAACAGAGCCATTAACATCACAAAAAATGTTTGCAGACCCTTGAAAGTGCTGACTTGATCAAGTTGGGAAGTCAGATCTATTGTCACAGCCCTGGGGCCTGTGGTACTAGGTGGTATTTTTGTGTCAGCTGGGAGAAAGAGTCCTTCCATTCACGCTCCAAGTCTCCAGTCCCCAGACCTCTCAGCCCCAGCTCTGTGAATTTCACTCTTTTGAGGTTACTACCGTAACCTCCCTCTTTCCAGAGCATCTTATGCAGATCGGGCCATAACTGTAGCTCTTTAAAATTGTTTTGGAAATCATCCCTTCAGTGCCTAGAAGGAGTGGTTTCTGAGCCAGAAGATGGAGAATCACCCTGCGCTTGTGAGGAGCCTGGGAAAAGTAAGAGTTTTTGAAAGATAACGATCTTCATGCTATAGTTTGCCTAGTAGATAAGGTGAGTGGGACTTTTAACTTTAGAGCAGAGTCTTTTGGGGAGTTAACAATAGGTTGATGTGAATCCTCTGTAACTTTAACTCAAGTTCTTGAAGACTTTACTATGAGGTTTGTGTATAAATGGAAACGCTTTCTGAAATGTATTACTAGAAAAGGGATGGGGACAAAGACATGCAATCAATCAATTCATCTACTTGCATTTATTAAGCACCTACCACATATCCTTAGGTATTATGCTAAGTACTGGGACAGAAAGGAAAAAAATGTCTCTATCATCAAGCAACTTGCAGTCCAATGAAAAAGACAGAAAACAATTAAAAAAAGAGTGAGAATAAATATAATAATAATGGACATTTCTATAATGTTTCTCTAGGCACTGTACCGAGGGCTTTGCCATTATTGTGTCACTTGATCCTTACAGATAGGTGCTGTAGCCTATGGAACGGTGTGGCATCTGTGAAAGCCACTAGGAACACCTCCATTTGTGCCCCAAGTCTTCAGTCCTCAGCTCCAACTCTGTGAACTCTAGAATTTGACCCCTTTCTCAGGTGCTACTGGGACTTGCCTCTTTCAAAGGCAGGACCTATATCATTATCCCCATTTTACAAAGAAGGAAACAGAAAAACAGAGGTTAAGTGACTTGGCCAGGGTCACACAGCTAGTAAATGTCTGAGGCTGGATTTGAACTCAGGTCTTCCTGACTTTGGACCTGGCACTCTATCCACTGTGCCATTTAATTGCCAAAATGATAAATTAGAGGTAATCTCAGAGAGACAGCAAAGGGGCCAACCAGTTGTAAATGCTTAGATTGGAAGAAGGAGTGTCTTATGGGAGGAAAAGCACGAAGCCAAGAGGCCCAGGGAATGGACCTATGATTTCAATAGTGTAGAGAATCTCCTGGATAGGGAAAATGCCTCTTCCCCTGTGAACTGGCACTACCTACTCTGTAGTCTTAGAGAGTGGTTCAGAATACTGAAAGGTAAAGCAATTTGCTTAAGGTCACATGGCCAGTATGTGTCAGAGGTGGACCAGAGAAAAGGAAAAAAAATACTATTAAAGATATTCAAGAGAGTAGAAGGAAACTCCTTCCATATCAGATAAATGGATTGGGAAACTGAAAAGCAATACCTTTGGTGGTCTGGCTATGTTTGCATCTGAGATCTTCAGCTGGGAAAGTGCCCTTCTAAATTTCAGTAGTTGGGGGTGGGGAGGAATATATTTGTTTAATCCATCATTTCTTTTTTGAGTGCTCTCCATGTCTCTCTTATCCTCCTCCACAGACTTAAGACAAAACCATCCCTTCTGAAATAAGTGGGCTTTGCTTTCTTTCCTTTTCATGAGATAGTTGCCTTTCCTCCCTCCCTCTCTCTAGCTCTCTGTTTCCCTTCTTTCCTTTCCCCCTCCCTTTCTATCACCATCTATTCCCCCCCCCCCATTATTCTTGTTATCCTAGTGAAGTTTCCCAGAGTGTATTTGGCCAAATGACTCCACCTCCATATTAATATTCCTCTTCTCTCTTGGGCCCTAAGTCTGGTCCAGTTGAAGCCACCTCCTATAATGGCTTGTTCTTGAGTATTTTTCATAGATAAAGCTTTCATTATCACAAAAATGATACCCAATTCTCCCATAATGAGTGTGGGTTCACTGCTGTGTTCCTGTTCTCTTTATGGAGAATAGATTTTTTTTCCTGATTTGAGATGCCTCTCAACTGAAACCCATGCTATAGTGTATTTTTGGCTGCTACCTTTCCTCTTCCTTCAGAAGGCAAAACTGGAAAACTTTTACTGTCTAATTTTGTTTCCCTTCCTAACCCTCCTTCCTTTATCTTGCCTCAGTTTTTCAGATTTTACTGATCACCCCTTTTCTTCAAAGTCAGCTTTTGCAGCAGGTTGCTGATACTATGCCCCCAGTTAGAGGAAAGGGACAGATAATTCTGTAGGCTTACTCAGCTGCTTCTTTACTGCACTTACAAGGTGTGCATGCATGTGTGTGTGTGTGTGTGTGTGTGTGTGTGTGTGTATTTGTGTGATGGTAGCAGTATTGTCTATTTGTTTCTCCATAGCTTCTACCAGAAATCATCTTGTCTTCCTCCATGTCTTAGAAAGCCTCCTTGGACTGCAGCAATGTGTCTAATTGCAGCCCACATTCTTTATCCTCACCTCGGTTAATTTTGTTGACTTCTTACCAGAATTCTAGGTACATGGTTCCCCCCCTACACACACACACACACACATAACCCCACAACTGTGTGAGATAAAAAACAATAAAAGTAGATATGACTGTGAACAATTATCAGGTGCCTTTTCACAAATGCACAATGCATGGAAAATAAACAAGTTAAACTAGAAATACTAAAGCAAAATGAGAAATGTGTCCTGACTTACCTTATCTCCAATAATGGGTGGAAGGTGCTTTATGAAAATAATATGACTCCAAAACAAGGATTTTTAACATGAGGTCCATGGACCTCCTTCCCCCATGCAATGGTGTGCAGTAGCTAACCTGTGTCCACTCTTGGGAAAGCCAATTGTTAAATTCTCAAGGTGAGCATTTACACCTCAGAAATTGGCAAATGCTACAAATTGACTTGTGTTATTGATGATTGACAGTGATGTCAAACTCAAATAAATACAGGGACCACTAAACTAGATATAACAATCCTTTGGGGCTGCATATGACTTAGAATGTCACATTCGAACATTATCTATTTCTATATCTCTTCTATAGATACATTTTATATCTATTGTATACTTATTTTGTTAAATATTTCCCAATTACATTTTAATCTGATTTCATACTCCAGAGTGCTGTGTAGCAATACGGTAGTGGAAAATACACTACTCTGTCTTGCCCTAGTTTTAAAAGATAAATCTTTTATATAAAAAGGAAATGAATGGATAAAGGAGGGTAGTCATGGAGGAGCATTTTTTATTTAGATTACAGATACTCACATGAGAAAAATTACAGGTACTCACTGGAGAGGAAAATCAAGATGGAGCACATTTGGGTGAGGATGAGTGGAATGAAAAATAGAAGCAATTATTGCAGATTACCTAACTAGTAGGAAGAGATAGATAATGGGTTTATTTACACAGACCAGGTTAAGTCTTCACAGAAGTATGATATAACAGTGATGGAGGATTTCCACTATCTGGACATCTGTTGGAGTGTTCTTTCTCTCTGCCAAAAACACAGCAACTGAGAAATTCTTGGCTCGTTTTAATGATATTTCCATTCTTCAAAAGGTGGAGGAGATGATGAAGTGAACTGCTTTCCTGGACCGGATTTTGACTAATAAGGAAGAACTAGTTGCATAAGTATAAATGATGGTAACCTTGGGAGGAAGTGACTACTCCATATTGGAAACTGAGATAAAAAAGTAAAAGAGAGCTAGCCATAGCCCATTTATAGATATCCTAGATTTTTGGAAGAGTGGATTTTGAAGAATTAGGAATGAAATAGGATCTAATGGTCTAAAATTCTACAGAACAAATCGGTCAAATGTGGGAAATACTCATTAATGAAGTCTTGAAGTCAGGAAGGAGTAATGTTGATGAAAGGTGGGGAGGAGAATTTTTGGACACCAACTTAAATACACAGGGCACTCAAATTTTAAAGATGTAAAAAAAATGAGGAATGTGAGTAGGTTGCAATACATGATTATTAAGGAGGAATACACAAGAGAAATAAAGGACTCTATCACATATATGAGTTGATGGGGTGTTTGCAAGACAGGAATAAGAAAAAATAGAATTGATTGCCCTTTTGGTATCCACATAACATCAAAAGTTTGAATAAGACAAAGCCCTTCTTTACCCCCCACAAAAAGAATTTGATGGATTTCCTGTGTTAAATTTATGGAAATATATGTACATGAGTCAGAATGAGGAGGCATGGATGGGTTAGGATCTACACTGTTGAGGGGAATCTCCATATCAATAACATAAAATATCCACTGACATGCAATATATAGAAACAGAAGCTAGGACAAGCAACCGAGAAGCTCGGGACTATAAGAAAAGTGTCTGAAGTCCCAAATCTCAGAATAATCTTGAGAAAGCTTGCTAAAGATAACAAAAAGGGTCCTTTTATCCCTGCTATGGTCAAGAGCTAGACTAAGAGAGACAATAAAACATAAGGGGATATGGAATAAAGAGGCTGAAAGATGATAGGAAGAAAGTTTACAGACATGATGGAGAGATATGGGTTTGATAATAGTCTGTTTAAGTAGATCGGGTGCTTGTCCCATGACCAGACCCAAAAAGCACTCATTAATGGTTCAATATGTATTTGGATGAGGGGAGCACTGGGGTTCTGTGCCCTATCCTATTCATTTTTGTGGGGGGAATGGAGAAGTCTTGAGAAAAGGAATAGTATGATAATTAAATTTGCAAGTAATACAGAGTTAGGAAGAAATATTATCATGTGAAATACAATTAGGATCCCAAGAGATCTTGATAGGCTATGACAATTAACTGAATCTAATGAGATGAACTGTATCTTGATAGAGCCATGGTTTCCCTGATGTGTCACTCTTCCCACTGGTGGCTTATCATTTTATATGATTCTGGTTGATACTTAACACACTGGAGACCTTCTTTGAGTCTTTTAATATTTTGAATGGGTACCATTCTAGCCAAAATACCATCTTTCACTTTCACTACGTGAAACTACTTGTATTTTTAAACACTGTTTTTTTCTTTATCATTTGTCATTTCTAGCATACAAGCTAACACTTGTAATGATACAACTTTTTTTTATTATTAATCTCTCCATTGCCTTTTAGAATGTGATAACTCCTTACCTTGGGAGATGAGTAAAAACTAAAAATTCCAGTGGTCTACATGGGTCCTGGCCAAGTCCCCATCTTGTATAGAAAACATTTCACCGTGACTAACAAAATATTGTCATCAGAAAAATGTTGTTTCAGTTATTTTTTTGTGTGCTGTCTTCTTCTGTCCTTCCTCTCCTTCCTTCAGAGCAGGGACTATCTTTATTTTGCCTGTATTTGAATGCCCTTCCCTTAGTATAGTGTATGGTACATTATGTGTGTTTGATAAAAGTCTGTTGCCTGTCTGCTTCCATTTGATTAGTCAAGAAGAAGCTTAAGATCACTGAAAAAATGGCCCCAGCTGCAATTCGGTCTACTTGTCAGTTTCAAGTCTACTTCACTGAACACCTAGCATACTTGGTGTGTGTGTGTGTGTGTGTGTGTGTGTGTGTGTGTGTGTGTGTATGTGGTTGTTCAGTTATTGTTTTTCAATTGTGCTGACTCTTCATGACCCCATTTGGAGTTTTCTTGGCAGAAATACTGGAGTGGTTTGCCATTTCCTTGTCTAACTCATTTTACAGATGGGAAAACTAAGGCAAACAGGGTTAAATGACTTGCCTGAGTTTGCACAGTAAGTGTGTCTGAGGTCAGGAAGGCCCGGAACTTGAGTCCTTCTGACTCCAGGCAGCACCTAGATGCCCCGTCTACGTGTTTACACACATGCACAAGTTCAGTGGGTTATTCATTCAATTCATTCTTATAATCTGTGCAACAGGTATTCTTCATCCATCATTTGTTTTCTTGTCTGGTTAGATCCAACAAACATCAGACTTTAGAATGTAATTCAGAGTGTCCTACATAATATCAATAATCCCTTCAAAGATCTTTGCTTAATGACCCACATAGGAAGTGAGTAAAAATTTCCTATTGTTAAGACTAAAATATGTGGATAAATGGGTAATTCATAGAGTTGACCCATTCATACATGTATTTTGGACAGATAAAATAGAGGGACAGTGAACTCAATGAAACTATAGAAAGGAAAGAAAGTTGATTATATTTGGAATATTATAAGGGTTTTTTTTTAATAGCCTGCAATTTTCCCCTGAAACAATTTTTTTTTGTCAATATCCTTCTGGAGATATTATATGACTGAGAATCATAGACTACCATAATCCTTAATTGTTGGAAGAGCTATGAGATAAAAGCACATTGATTCACAATTAGCTGAGTTATTAGTTTAGTTATTCTGGAAAATATTTTGGAGTTACTCAAGAAAAATGAGTATGCTACTCATATCTTAGAGATTCCACTACTAGCATAATAACCTATTGACAAAAGGAAAACCCTCATGGGTGCTGAAGTAATCATAGCAGTACTTTAAAAAAACTAAAAACAAAAAGCAGGAAACTGGAAAACATGTGAGCAAATTATATCCTATTACAATGTGAACCTAATATTATTTGATTAAATGGAACTGGGGTACAGGTCACTGGAATCCTAGAAATGGGGGGACATAATCACTAGGGGCTCAAGGCTGTGGTGGAGAAGAGAGATTCCTGAATTCATTTTGGTATTTCAAGGTACTAGCAAAACTCAGGGGATGAAGGCAATGACCCTCAGATAGTGGGGTCGGAGCCAAACTCATGTTATATATAGATGTGATAGAATATTAGGATACTGTCAAAAGTGAAAAAGTGACAAAAATTCACATAAACATAGGGAGACTTTTATAAAGTGATAGAGAATTCAGAAAGGAGACTATAGCTACAATTGTACTATTAAAATCAACACAAAGAGAAAGCAAAAGTCTAGTCAATGACAGTGGTACCATACTCTGAATCATGGGGCATACCTCCTTTTTTCAATAGATAAATAATAAATTTAACTCTTTTTCAGAAATGTACTTTGTAATAGAATTTGTTAGGAAGAATATGTTATACAAAATTGGGTTATACTTTAAAAAAAAAAAGAAAGCACATGTCCATGAGAAAAATTGAGCTATTTCTCTTCAGTTTAAAGAAGAGGAAACTGAGACCAAAAAGGGAAGAGGGGTTTTCAAGGTTATAAGAAAGTAAGCAGTAGAATTAATATTTAAATTCAGTTTCTCACAGCCCATGGATTTCCTCTAAAAAGAACTCCTGACAAATTCTGGAAAAGTGGAAGCCACGCAGCAACACAGTGAAGGAGATTTCCGTTGCAAAGAGCCCTAAAAAACTGATCCCAAAGGTCCATCAAGCCCCGGATGGGAGCGGAGCCCTCCCCTGCCCTGCCCCGGCCGCAAGGCACTGAGAGGAGCGAGCAGATCCAAGCAGGCTTCAGGGACCGGAATCTCCAGTGGCCACGAAGGTCCCTCCACCCAGAGACTCACAGGTCAGTGAGAGAGACGGTCTGAGAGGGGAACCAGGTATCTCCGGGACTCGGACCCCCTCGGGAGGCAGCCACCGCGGCAGAGGCAGCAGTGGCCAGAGGCTCCCAGAGCAGGCAGGAGCTCTGCTTCAGCTCCATTACAAAAGTTCTCTGCATAAACCCCTGAGGGAACTGAGCCTGGGAGGCAGCCCTGCCCCCACCTGAGCACCAACAGATAAGCTCCCATTGAAGAGCAGTAGGCCTGCCACCAAAAGCCCTGAGGCTGGGGAGCAGCATTTGAATCTCAGACCCCAAGCACTAGCTGGGCTGACCTAGGCTGGGGTGGAGAGGACTCTCAGAAGTCAAGTAACTGGCTGGGAGCATTTGAATCTCAGACCCCAAGCACTAGCTGGGCGGATCTAGGCCAGGGGGTGAAGAGGACTCTCAGAAGTCAAATAACTCCCTGGGAAAATGCCCAGAAAAGGGAAAAAAAATAAGACCATAGAAGGTTATTTTCTTGAGAAGATCATTCCTCCATGCCTTTCTGACGAGGATGACATCTGCTTACCATCAGGTAAAGACATAGGAGTCAAGGCCTCTGTATCCCAAGCATCTGAAATAGGTACCCCATGGGCTCAGGCCATGGAGGAGCTCAAAAAGGATTTTGAAAATCAAGTTAGACAGGTGGAGGAAAAACTGGGAAAGAAATGAGAGAGATGCAAGAAAAGCATGAAAAACAGGTCAAGACCTTAATAAAGGAGACCCCAAAAAATGCTGAAGAAAATAGCACCTTGTAAAATAGGCTAACTCAATTGGCAAAAGAGGTTCAAAAAGCCAATGAGGAGAAGAATGCTTTCAAAAGCAGAATTAGCCAAGTGAAAAAAGAGGTGCAAAAG
>CM053770.1:589637371-589702600 GCA_028658325.1 Potorous gilbertii | reverse complement strand
ACAAATGGGGAGAAAATTTTGGAACCCAAAATCTTGTGAAAATGAATGTAAAAAGTTAAATAAATTTATTTAAAAAAAGAAAAAAAGAAAAAATAAAAAAATAAATAAAATAAAATAAAATAAAATAACAAATTCAGTTTCTCAGAGTCTAAATCATATGGTTTTTGCTTCCCTGGCTATATACAACATTGCCTTTGTAGCTAACTAAAAAAAAAGAATAAATAAATCTATTTTATCCTAATAGAATATTTATATTGGTGTCATTTGAGATACATCAGACCATTTCTAAGCAGTTTGAAGTTTTCCTATAACAACAATCATAAAAAATAGGTAGTGTTTACATAGTACTTTACAAATATTATGTATTTTATTCTTACAACAACCGTGGGAGAAAAATGCAGCTTTTACCCGTATTTTACAGATGAGGAAAAAGACAGTTTTTAAATGACTTTCCCAAAGTCATATTGCCTTCAACTGGATTTGAATTCAGGTTTTCCTGATTCCAATTCCAATAGTCTATCCACTGTGCCACTTAACTCAGAGAAATTAGGAGCTATGTAGTACAATGTTGGGCAAAGAGCACTGGTTTGAAATTTAGGAAACCTACGTTCTACCTCTGGTTCTGACACTGACTTGGATAAATAATGTGACCTCTTTGGAACTCAAATTACCTTTCCAGCTTTTATCTCTCCATATATCCTTAATACAGTCCATGTTCTAGTCAAAGCAAACTATTCTCCATTATAGAACTTTTCCACCCACATGAATTTGCCTGAGAATTTACTGTTTATGGCTGTTAGGTAGATGAAAAATGGAACCTTTTCTTTTTGGCACCAGGGAAGGGAACTAAATATAAAGAAGAGGTCACATGGGAGCCAAATTAAGCTTAATATCAAGAAAAAACTCTCTACTTAGGGTTGTCCCAAAGTGGAAGGAGTTACTTCACAAAGGAGTGAGTCTTTGTCACTAGAGTTATTCAAGCAGAGGTCAATAAACCCTGTCTGGATATTTGTCAAGTTCTGTCATTTTTACCTCCATAACATCTGAGTGATGGTGGATGTTCCAGAGGACATATAAAGACCCTAAGGAAGAAAGCTGTGCCAAGGCCATAATTATGATGTATCTATATAACACTTGAAGGATTACAAAGCATTTTCACCACAAATTATGACACGATTGTGATGTCAAGTGATTGTAACTATCACAGCTGACTGAAAAAGAAAACCGGTCCATAATTTAGTCCTCAGAGTGTCCTAGATTTCATTTCAACTAGAAGTTGATTGACCAGAACATGCTTGGTGGCATGTAGGGTTAACCATACAAGGGGACGTTAGGAATGCCCGCAATGTATTCCTTTTCCTGACTAAAATTCCACCCAAATTAAAACCAGGGATGCAATTCTTTCTTTGACCAAAATTAACCCTGTGACTGTGTCCTCCAGATGTGAAGCACGTTGGATGGTTTGTTGATAGGTTATCCACAGGCTCTGCTTTGGAAAATATAGAGATGCTGTTACTTTGACTGCCGATTGCTGAAGCATTTGTGGCAGTTTATGCAGCTTACGATCAGAAACCTGAATTCCTGACTGACTCAGAGGATAGATCTATTTGGCACCTCTGCCAAAGGACATCATCCTTAGATCCTCTGATTGCTTCACACAAACTTACTCCTTATCATGCTCTATTAAGATACAGCTGTGTTTCTAAAGCATTTATGTGGCAGCTGAAATGATAGACTTTGAGATTGGCGTGTCTAAATTAATTAATCACGATTACAGGCATTGTTGTGAATGTCAATGTTTTTCTTGCAGAAGAAGGGAGAGGGTAGGGTGTTTTTCTAACATATTTTTGGTGATGATGTGTTTGGGGACCACATTAAAAATCAATTGGAACCATCCTGGCAATTTCTAACGTGAATTTTTATCTGAAATTAAATGAAATTAGAAAATAACATTTGGGCTGTGTCTACATGCTACCCAAACATACAGCTGAATTAGTTTTTAAAAAAATACCCAGACAACAGAATGAATATAGACTTTCAATTAAGCTGGGAATAACTGGTTGATTCACTCAAAAGTTTCTGCTTGATATTTCTTATTGGATGATTCGTTGATAGGTTATCCACAATCTCTGCTTTGGAAAATATAGAGATGCTGTTATAATTAATAATTCCACTAACATGGTGTAGTAAAGAGATGGTCGAGAGATAGGTTCAGGTCCTGCCTTAGACATGAACTTGCTGCGTAACCCTCAGCTAGTCACTTAACTTCTCAGTAATTTAGGTAGTTTTATAAAATTTTAAGTTATAGAAACAATGTCAGTTTGAATTCATAGTTTCCTCATTTGGGATTTTTCTAAATCAATGAAATCACAGCTATAATTCCTTTCCTTATATGCCATTACAGAAGCTAAGATCATCCCAAACCTAGTTTGATTATAGGATCATAGATTTTCAACTTGAAGGGTCCTTAAATGTAATCTGGTGCAATCTCCTTATTTTATAAATGAAGAAACAAACAGAGAGAGTTTAAGTGACTTGACCAGAGGTTACATAGGTAATAAATAGCAGAATCAGAATTTGAGCAGCCAGGGCTTTGGACTTTAGTTTCAAATTATTTCCCCTATACTACTGAGTCATCTCAATCTACATCAAATAAAAACTTGGATTATCAAAACAAAATTGATTTTAATTCACCTTAATTTTTAAGAACCCCATCATGAGCCCATACTGATTCCATAAATCCATTTTGAGAGTCTACGTACAAGACATGGCCATACCCTTAAAGAAGCTCACTAGTTACCAGCGGAAATAAGCTATGTATAGAAACAATTAGAGCACAAAATGGTACTAGCTAAGAGCCATGATACTGGTCCAAAGGAGATTATCTAAACAAAAGGGATATGGTAACCTCCCAAAAAAGATCAGATCAATGGTGGACAACAGCCTCAAGCAAATCAGTTATTTACTTTGAGGTAGATCAAACATCCAGATGACCTTCTAAATGGACCAGATGTTTTGGCACTGTTGAGATCAAGTTTGATCCTTGGTACCACATATGGTTTATAATGAGTTTGCCTATCCCCCCAACAGCAGAATTTTGAAGGCCTCTGAGCTGGTATATTACCAACTTATCTCATCAGTGTCCTGCTCCCGCTGAGATGCTGACAAGGAGAGAATGTGCTTTCATTCATAGCGTCTTAGAATCTTAAAGGTCATCTGGTCCAGTCGTTTCAGACAGAAGTGTTTCAAATTTTTCTACAGACTGATTTGTCAGATGACTGTTGTTGACAATCCACTTTATTCAAGACTTTTGGCTTTTTTCCATGAGATAGTTGAAACTCTGGAGGTGTGAGAAAACTCCCATGGGGATTCTCATCTGTCATTACTTTTTTTCTCAGAGGGTATTCTGCCAAATTGTGCTTGTGAGAGGGATAAATACTCTTCTCTCTGGGTAATTCCAGTGCCATCCTGGGAGTGATCAATTTAAAAGTACATTTTTACTATTAGTTACTTATATGCTCTTTTGATTTTTTTAAACTAAAGAAAAGGATACTGCTGATGAGGAAAGATGGCGATGGCTGAAATTTGGAACATGATATTTTCCTCACAGAAGCTGGGGGGGTTGTGATATTACCTTTTAATACAAAGAAATGGAAGGATAAGTTCTCTTGAGCTAAAAGTTACTAATAAAAATACCAACCTAGCAATAAGTATTAGACCTATACCTAAAAAGAGATCAAAGAAAGAACAAAAAGATATGTGCCAAAATATTTATAGTGACAAAGAATTGCAGACTAAGAGAGTTCACACCAACCAAGGAATAGTTGAACAAATTCTGGTAAATGAATACCATGGAACATTGTTACACCAAAAGAAAAATTGGTTTCCGAGAAACCTGAGGAAGATTTGTATGATTTGATTCAGACTAAAGTGAATAGAACTAGAAGAACAAGTTCTGTAATACCATTATAAAGGAAAATGTTGAAAGGATTAAGAAATCAGTAATATAACTCATTACAATTTCAGAGGACCAGTGCAAAAGTAAACTACACATCAATTAAGAGACACAGATATTCAGTTTAGAACCTGGGCAACATGAGAATTAGTTTTGAGTGACTTGTACATATTTTTTTGATAAGAAGGAGATGGAAAAAGTTAAGCCAGAGTTCCCCGCCCCCATAAAAAAGAAAAAGATTAGAAAGATAATAAGAAATTATAGACAAGCAGATCCACTTTGAAAGTTACATATCAAATTTACTAAATATTTTAAAAGATAAAGAAACTTTTTTTTAAAGGATATTCACAGTTTTTTATACAACTCTCTCCTGTTGGAAAAAATATAAGGAAATTTTTTTTATTTTTTTGTTTGTTACATATACATACATGCAGGTGTATATATAGATATATATATATATTATGCATATATAATGTTTGTGAGAGTAAGGAATCCTTATAGTACATTGGTATCCATGAAATATCAAGAGAATTTGAGGAGCCCATCAATATTTTGGGTAGACCCCTTGGAAAGAATTTACAGGAAGACATGAGCAAAAATTGTCCAGGATGAGTGGGTATGGATGCTTTGCAATTTTCATTCCTGGAGGAAATACTTAGATAGAGGATACCAGTGGAATTATTCCGAGTCTTGATCATGGAGATAAGGTTGAAGATTGTATTTACATACCAAATAAAAACCCCAATCATGTGATTCTCTAATTTCTCTAGATAATTCAGATCAGAGAATTTTTCTTGCCCCGTTTTACATGTAATTGAAGGAAAAGAGGTTATTTTCAACCCTGAACCATCAACATGTCAACAAGTCATTATTTTTTGTGTGTCTATCACTCTGTTAAGGATTAAAAGTAATTATTAGCATTGCTGTATTATAGTAAGCAGCATGGTATCAAGCGCCCAAGTCTAAATCTTCTTCCAAATGAAAGCCCTTCAGATATTTCAAAACAGTTAATATGTCTCTTCTAAGACTTCTGTTCTCAGGCTGAGAATACTCAGTTCCCTTAATCTGTTCTCATGTGGCATGAACTTGAGACCCTTCAAAATTTTGTTTGCTTTCTTCTGAGTGCTCTCCAGCTTATCAAAGTTCTTCCTCAAATGTGATTTCCCAGAACTGAATACATATTCTGGATTCATTCCGATTGAGGCAGAGAACAATAAAATGAACGGGATTCTCGGTTCCCTAGTCCAAGACAGTGCACTTCTTTTAATGTAGCCTAAGATCACATTAGGTATTTTGATTTCCATGTTATAATATTGTCTCATATTGATCTTGAAACCCACAGATCAGTTTAAGTTACTCTGCTACTTAGAAACGTGTCTTAATACAGGTTCAGTAAGATTCAGGATGCCAAGGTACAGTACAAGGAAGTAATAACCCACTGAGGCAGGTTCAGCAGAGACAAAGTAAAGCAAACCAGTTTTATGGAGGGGAAATACTCTCAATTAAGAAGGGGGCAGTCAAGGACGATGAAAGTAGGACACTGGGGAGCCCTAGGTGATCCAAAACATGTAATATATGGTGATATTTATAAGGTTCTCATTTGGGTTAAGCAGAAAGAGGCATCGTGGGAAGAGGTAGAGAGACTAGACTTATATTTGAAGGTGGACAGGAGATTCCTAGGCACTTGGTAGCTAGTTGATATTCAAGACCCCAAGAGTGGGAATTATTGTGACTTTGACTAGGTGACTGAGGGACACTTGAGTTTCCCTGAGGTTTCTTTATTAATTTGAGCAATGAGGCACTGAAGTCCCTACATTATACTTCTGAAATCATATTTATGTGGTCCATCTCTTAAATCTAAGTCAAAGAGTTTACATTTATTCCATTAAATTTCATCTTGTCTGATTTGGTCCAAGGTTATAATTCTTTTGGATTAGTGGTTTTACCATCCACTGTGTAAGCCACCCCTCCTATCATTATCATTTGTGATTTTGATAAAAAGTCGTTACAGCCTTATGTAAGTCATTTATTAAAATATTAAATAAAGAGCCAAGCAGATATCTCTGGGACACCCCACTAGGGAACTTACTTCCAAGTTACCGTGAATTCATTACTGCTTTTGGGGGGATTGGATATTCCAACCATCCTGAATTTCTCTAGCTGTTCTCTTCTCTAACCCCATGTCTGAGGATAGCAAAACTTTGTTAAAATCTATGTAAATGATACATGCAGTTTTCACAGTCAATAAAGCAAGAAGAGGTTACCTCTTAGCACATTCTATTCTTAACAGAGCTAATACTAATTTTTTGGGATCATTCAATCACTACTTTATAGGTGTTTCCTTTCTATCTACTTAATAAACCATTCTAGAAGTTTGCTAGAAGTTTAAGACAAGCCCACTGGCATATAGTTTGCAGATATTTTCCTTTAAAAAAAAAAGACATTCAACCTTCTCCAGTTCTGCGGTACCTGTCTTATTCTTCAGTCTTCTAGTAATCAGCATCAGTGATTTATTCACTAGTTCCTCTGATAACTTGAAATGTGTTTCATTTCAGTCTGTTGACTTGAACTCATTAATAAGAGCTATGTAAACTCTTAAAATCTCATTTACATTAGGTCTCAAGCTTGTATTATTTTTCTATCCTTTCTAAAAACCATTCTCCTCAAAGAGAAAACCGAAACAAAATAAGCACTGAACAGTTCCTCCTTAATGTATTCATTTTTCATCTCCATCACCCTGAGTAGTGGTCCCCTCCCTTCTTTGGTCATCTGCTTTTCTCTAATTTGCAATACAAATCAATTTTATCCAAATTAATTCTAAGCCTTTATTCTTCTGTCAATATTATTTTTAATAATTTATTTATTTTTCAGTTTTCAATGTTCACTATCACAGGAATTTGAATTCCAAATCTCCTCCCCATGTCTCCTCACCCCCACTCCAGGACAGCATGAACCCCATCCACCAATTCCTCCAGTTTGTTCTCCCTTCTATCACCCCCTCTTCTTCTATGCCCTTCCCTTCTATTTTCCTGTAGGACAAAATAGATGTCTATACTGCATTTCCTGTACATCTTACTGCCTGGTTGCATGCAAAAACAATTTTAACATTCATTTTTAAAGCTTTGAGTTCTATATTCTGTCCCTTCCTCCCTCCCCACCCTCATTGAGAAAGCAAACAATTCAATATAGATCATGCATGTGTAGCCATGCAAAACACTTTCATAATAGTTATGCTGCAAAAGACTCACCATGTTTCCTTCTGTCCTATTCTGCCCTCCTTTTATTCCATTCTCTCCCTTGACCTGATCCCCCACAATAGTGTTTGCTTCTGATTACCTCTTTCCCCAATTTGCTGTCCCTTCTATTATCTTCCCTCTCCTATCACTCTCTCCCTGCCTTCCTGCAGGATAAGATAGATTTCCATTCACAATTGAGTGTGATATGCCCTCTTTAAGCCAAATTCAATAAGAGTAAGACTCACTTATTCCCTTTCATCTCCCCCCTCTTCCGCTCCATTGTAAAAGCTCTTTCTTCCTTCTTTTATGTGAGATGATTTGCTACATTCTACCTCTCCCTTTCTCTTAGTCCTAGTACATTCTACTCAACAGTAAATTTTATTTATTAGATATTCTCCCTTCATATTCAGCTCACCCTGTGTACTCACCCTGTGTGTGTGCATACATATATATATGTATATATAAATATATGTGTGTATGTATATAAGTATGTGTACAAATATGTGTATACACACACCCACATACATACCTACACATATACCCACATATATAACATGCATATATATATATATTTCTTTTAGCTACCATAATACTGAAAAAGGTCTCATGAGTTGCAAATATCATCTTTCCATGTAGGAGTGTAAACAGTTCAACTTTAATGGGTTCCTTAGGGCTTCTCTTTCCTGTTTACTTTTTCATTTTTCTCTTGATTTTTGTATTTGAAAGTCAAATTTTCCATTTAGCTCTGGTCTTTTCAACAAGAATGCTTGGAAATCCTCTATTTCATTGAAATTCCATATTTCCCCTGAAGTATTATACTCAGTTTTGTTGGGTGGATGATTGGTTTTAATCCTATCTCCTTTGACCTCTGGAATATATTCCAAGCCTTTGATCCATTAGTGTAGAAGCTCCTAAATCCTGTGTTCTTCTGATTCTATTTCCACAGCACTAGAATTTTTTCTTTCTGGTTGTTTGTAATATTTTCTCCTTGATTTGGGAAATCTGGAACTTGGCTACAGTATTTCTTGGAGTTTTCTTTTTAGGATCTCTTTCAGGAGGTGATTGGTGAATTATTTCCATTTCTATTTTACCCTCTTATTCTAGAATATCAGGGCATTTTTCCTCAATAATTTCTTGGAAGGTGATGTCTAGGCTCTCTTTTTGATCATATATTTCAGGTAGAGCAATAATTTTTAAATTATGTCTCCTGGATCTATTTTTTTTCAGTGAGATATTTCACATTGCCTTCTATTTTTTTCATTCTTTTGGTTTTGTTTTATAATTTCTTGACTTCTCTTAAAGTCATTACTTTCTATCTGCTCCACTCTAATTTTTAAAGAAGTATTTATTTTCTTCAGTGAGCTTTTGATCCTCCTTTTCCATTTGGCCATCTTAAGTCATTCTTCTCCTCATTAGACTTTTGGGTCTCTTTTTGCCAATTGGGTTAGTCTGTTTTTAAAGGTGTTATTTTCTTCAGCATTTTTGGGTCTGCTTTAGCGAAGTGTTGACTCATTTTCATGGTTTTCTTGCATTGCTCTCATTTCTCTTCCCAATTTTTTCTGTACCTCTTACTTGATTTTCAAAATCTTTTTTGAGGTTTTCCATCTTCTGAAACCACTTAATGTTTTTTGGTGTCTTTGAATATAGGAACCTTGGCCTTGGATAGAGGAGCTTTGGCTATAGGGCTCTTCCTCCAATTGTATGCTTTGGTCTTTCTCTGATTGTATGTTTGCTCTTTCTCATCTGAAAGAATGGAAGAAAATATCTTTTCACCAAGAAAATAACCTTTTAAAGTTTTATTTTTTCCCCTCTTGGGGCATTTTCCCATCCAATTACTTGATTTTTGAGTCCTTTGTCAAGTGGAGAGCATACTACCCCAAACTTCAGAGGTTTTGTGCAGCTGTTCTCTGACATATCTCTAGGGACCTGTAAGTTTTCACTTCCTCCAAAGTGGCATAGTCAAGGGAGAGATGTTTACTCCTCTCCTGGCCATCACTCTGATCTGTGAGTAACCACAAGCACTCTTTTCTGCTCTGGATCTGTGAGTAGGATTCCCTCTCCACAGCCGCCACGAGCTTGGCAATGCCTGTGCTCCTCCTCAACCCAGGACTGCCACTCAGGATTGAAACTCAGATCTGCTGCTCAATTCCCCCATGGTCTGTAGGTTTAGCACTACAGAAGCAGCAGCTGCTGTGGTAGTGACTACAGCTGCCCTGGGTGAGTGGCTAAGGTAGGACTGTGCTCTCATTTCACCCAGGAAAAAGAGCTTTCTCACTGACCTTTTGAAGGTGTTTATGGTTTGAGAAATCTGGAAACTCCAGCAGCTGCCTGCGATTCAGTACCCTGAAGCCTGCTCCAGTTCTGTTTGTGGTGGTGCAGATGACCTGTGCTCTGCTAAACCCATCAGCCTTCCAGGTTGTCTTGGGTGGATATCTGTTTCACTCTGTCATTTTGTGAATTCTGCTGCTCTAGAATTTGTTTAGAGTCATTTCTTACAGATATTTTAAAGACTTTGGGGGGAGAGCTGAAGTAGGTTCATGCTATTACTCTGCCATCTTGGCTCTATCCCCTTTTCACTCTGCCAATATTCTTATAGGACTGAGCCATAATTTTGTATTCATTCTCTTTTACCCTACTTTATTTGTATTCATTCCCTATGTCCTGTCCTGTATGAAGGTATAGATTTTATCTGTCCTTTTCCTAAACCCTTTGAAATCCATTCTTTAAACATCTAGGATTCATGCTAGACTATTTCCAACTTTCCTCTTACTAGCCAATCACATAACCCTGTTTGCCTCAGCTCCCTCATTTGTAAATGAGCTGGAGAAGGAAACCTAAGACCACTTTACTATATTTGCCAAGAAAACCACAAATAGGGTCACAAAGTGTCAGGTAAGACTGAAAAATGACTGAACAACAATATTAGTTAGCAAGAATTTGTAAAGCACTTATTATGTGCCAGGTTCTGTGTTAAGCTCTGAGAATACAAAGAAAAGTACAATCCTGCTATCAAAGAACTAACATACTAATGTGGGAAATAACATGACAACTGTGTATGTACTCTTGATCATACATTCAGAAGAGATGGAAGGAAATCTAGGAGAGGTAAGTACTAGAAGTGGGGGATTGTAGGTATTTCCTTCCTAATTAAAGCTTCTTTTCTACTAGTAAAGGTACAGAATTTCAGAACTGGAAGAGATCTTATTTGACAAAAAAAAATTGAAGTGATTTTGATTTGCCTAAAGTCATCCTGGTACCAAGTGGCAGACATGGAATAGAACCCAAGATTCTTAGATCCTTAACTCAGTCCTCCATTCACTATACTACTCTTGTAACTTAACTCTGATAACTATTTTCTGAAAAGTTTAAGTCTTTACCCTAGCCATTCTGTAGGAAGTAGTATGGTTAACAAAGCAAACAAAAGAACAAGGGAAAACAAGAGATTGGTTGGGGGGAGGATATTTCTTTCAGCTATCTCTGATATAGGCATGATTTTCAAAACATATAGATATTTAACATAAATAAGACCAAAAGCCATTTTCCAATGAATGTCATCAAAGGATGTGGACAAATACCACTCAAAAAACTAATCATAAACCATTGAAATAATAAAAATGTGCTTAAAATGACCAATAATAAGATCTATGGCCATATACAACTCTGGGGTTTCACCTCATACTGTCAAAAATAACAAAAGATGGGAATAATTGATGTTGAAGGGTCTCTCCTGATTGGTGAGAGCTCACCATGTTAGTCACTTTCCATTCTGGTTATCTCCCTGACATGCCTATACCTGTATCAATCAATTACCCTGTTATTCTAGATACTATCCTTGTGATACATGATTTCCCATACAAGAATGGTAGCCTCCACTCTCCATGGGGAGTAGAACTTTAAATGTAAGAATGTAAGTTCCTTCAGGGAATGGACTCCCTTGCTTTGTCTAGCCTCAGTTCTTAGCATAAATTAATAATATATTCATTCATTCAAATATATATTTATTTAGCAAAAATTTTAAAGGTAATATTTCAACTTGTTTATAATAGGGAAAAATTGCTATTATTGTTTTATTGTAACAATTTCAACTACAATGCACTTAATAGAGGTTCCTGGAAATTGTTTCTGTGCTTATTTTTACTTTCTTCATTCACTCAACAAGTATTTATTAAAATTACAGATCTGTCAAAATTGAAAAGCATTTTCAATATGCTAATTAATATTGAAGCCAATACAAAGGTAATAAAGCCCTGCGCCTTTTAAAATCAAATCTGTGTTTTATTGTTTACTGCTGCTAAATTAATCTTGAATCTTTGTGAAATAGAATTCCTTATTTTTCAGAAGATTCAGTTGAAACCAAATTTTCTTACTTTGTTCCCCTATTTTAAATGTCTAAATGTTGATGCTAAGCTTTCAGTGTCATGAAGAGAATCATTTCCTACCCTGGACAGAAATGATTTCTTCCTGTCCCCTCAAGACAAGCAATATGAAAAAAGCCAGTTTCCCAGAGGTTATGTTTTCTAGTATGATTATCTTTTGTTTTTAAAGATACACATATATTCTTTATCCTTTAATCAGTTATATTTATGAGTCTTAGTAAGAGAAATCTAATACAACTTTGAGTATGAGATTCCTGAATTTTTTTTTATTCTTTCTTCCCCACCCACATACTTCACTGAACCTAACTCTGTGACATTGAAAGTGTTAAGCAAAATCTCACAACAAAGGATAAAGTAGGTAACATTCAACACTTGGGTAACTGATTTTTTTTTCCAAACTTCCTTTGCCTTTAAATATTTAAAATACTACATTATGTCAAATCTGTTGATTTGTCTTCCCTATTTCCTTTTCTTTAGGCTTTACACATATAGTTGCCTATATTACACATA
This sequence comes from Potorous gilbertii, assembly GCA_028658325.1. Taxonomy (NCBI): domain Eukaryota; kingdom Metazoa; phylum Chordata; class Mammalia; order Diprotodontia; family Potoroidae; genus Potorous; species Potorous gilbertii. The sequence goes on along the minus strand of CM053770.1, from coordinate 589,690,523 downwards.
GAATATATTCTTTTCACCTACTTATGAAGGTCCCCTGATAATGGGAATGGAGGTGGTGGTGACCATTAATGGAAGAACTGCTATTAAGAAAGCTATTGATGCTCACAATAAGTTATGAAAAAAAAGTTCTTATTTCTTAAGCAATTCTGAGATGTGGCAAAATTTCTAAAATAAAATATACAAATGAATCAAGCAAATAAATCTTGGAAAATATTTCTATTTGAACATTGTTTTATTTTCAGATGTTATGACAGATGTTTGCATTGCTTTTTTATGAACTGATTTTTCTCTATAATCTGGCTATGTTTAATAAAAAAAAATGAGGCAGGGGGAAAATAGTAACCAGGCCAGACATTTCCCTTTGAAATGGCCCATTCACCCCCTGTGACCTCTTTCATTTGTCAAATTCATTTATTTTGATTCTATGAGGTGTGAGAGACAGCAAGCTCCCCTCTACAGCGCGTAAGCAGATTATAGATGATAAATTATTTTGTCAGAGCAAGAGACCAAAGAGGAAACACCATCCAGAAGAGTGACCAGATGGTCTGGATAATGATACCGTACATACCCAAAGTAAACCACAGCTGTTTATAAATGTATCTGTTGACAAATGTTAATTTCAAATGGAAATCCCATTCCATTGAACCAATGAGAGTATTTAATTGAAGTTCAATATGAAAGCAGCAGAAAAGTAATAATAGAACAGAACTTTAAAGAACTATCAACTCTCTGCTCAGCACGCACCAAAGTTCTTTGAATATATTTTTATGTATGCTAGTCTGGACTAATTGTAACCAAATGCTTCAGTGCACCCCACATATAGTGAGTCTTGACGTCACATTTGCGTCCCATGTGGTGAAAAGTTTTCCACTGCAAACCTTAATAACTCCTGTGTGTGTGTGTGTGTATGTGTGTGTGTGTATGTGTTTGAGCGGGCAGAATGTATGTATCTGTGGAAAATAACAGAACTCCAAGTCGCACCCTAATTCCCAAGAAATAACTCATACACACAGGAAAGCCATATTCTTGATCTTGCCCTCTACTAATATTAAAGATCTCTCAACTTCAGCTGTGATTGGAGACATATGTTTTGTGGAATGCAGAAAATTACCCAGGATCTAAGGGTTCAGTGGTTAAAAAGCAACGGTGCTGGACCTCTACACTTGCAACATAGATCAATGAGAGTTCATGTCACAGAATCTAAAACTTCTAGGATGGGAAGGGACGTCTCAAGGCCAAATGGGATAGCCTTCAGGCAGGTGACTGCCTCAAATATATGAGATAATTGAACGCTCATTCTAATAAGGCTATTCAAAAAGTGGGTAATAAGGAACTGATTTTTATTAGAAGGCAAGTAGTAATTATAAATGTTAACAGGGGGCTGACCTAGCCCAGTCCTTATGAGGAAATGAAGCTTGGACAACTGATGCAATCCCTTCATGGAGTTTTGAAAATGCACAGACCTTCCGTAACTGATTTTGCTGTGCTAACAATGTGGTGAAAAAAACGGACTTTTGATTGGCTGCCGAGCCAATACTGGGGATTCTTCAAAAGATCTTAACCAGGCTAAAGTTAGTCTCTTTCTCTTCTTTCTAATTTTGAGTGAGAATGACATTTAGTAAATGTTTGAATGAGGAGAGGTATCAATCCTGCCCACAGTTGAAATGTGCCCCATGAATATGAAGCATCTTTTCTTTGGCTTGTGGCATTAATTCTTTCCTGTTTTTAGATGGAAGAAGGAAATAAACATTTATAAAACACCATCTATGTGCCTGGAACTCTGCTAAATACTAGGGATACAAATTCAAGCAAAAAGCCCTCAAGAAATTTGCCCTGCAATGGGGTAAGACAACAGGGAGCTGAAAAGTGTGTGGAGAGAAGGAACAGTGGGGTACAAAGGTTTCTAGTGCCAGGGAGACAGAATCTCAGTCTACAAGGTAACCCTCACAAAAATGTCCTCTAAAACTTTCCTGAGCTGTATTCATCTCATTTCCACTTACAGTCCTTCAAAGCAGGAAACTTACACCTTCCTGGGGCATAGCATTTCACTTTAAGGTATCTCATTGTTAGGAAATATTTTCTTACACTTAAAAAAATCTATCTCTTTGTTCCTCCTATCATTTCTCCTAATTTTTCTATATTTCTCTTTCACATAATAATTCTACAAATGCTTAAGGAAAGCTATAATGTCCCATTCCATTTTCCTTCTCAAAAGTAAACATCCATATTTTCTTCAACCCATCTTTATTTCATGGGAATTTACAGTTCCCCCATTTTTCTGTTGTTGTTGCTTTTTTTTTGTTGTCATTTTTTGTCATTTTTGTTGTTGTCATTTTTTAAATTGTATCTGACTCTTCATGTCTCCATTTTGGGGATTTTCTTGGCAGAGATACTGTTCTAGTTTGCCGTTTCCTTCCCCAACTCATTTTATAGATGAGGAAACTGAGGCAAACAGGGTTAAGTGACTTGGTCAGGGTCACACAACTAGTAAATAAATGTCTGAATCCACCTGACTCCTGGTTCAGCACTCTATCCACTCCGGCACCTCCTGAGCCACCTTCATTTATATGTTCTACATATTGTGAATCTTTTCTAAAACGGGATGCTCTGAACTGTGTACGGTACTTGTAGCATGCTCTGAGCAGAATAGAGTACAGCACAACTCCCTCTTTCTAGACACTATGCTTATGCAAAAGTCTTACTGTGGCTTTATTAACTTCAGGACTATAAATACTGCAAATTTATAGAGAATGCTGTTATAATTTAACAATTATTTAGTATTTAAAATAAGATTTCTTATTAAAATCAACGTAGCCTCTGTCTTATATTATGCATCATTGTAACTACCTTTCTGTTTTTCAAATTTATTTCATTTTTAACTGACAGAATTAAACAAGCATTTCCATAACATAGTATAATAACAATGATGATGGTACTTGAAACTACAAATCGATTATGTACAACTTGTTGCTCTTTTAAAATATAGGATAAAGTTATCATGTAAATTTCTTTTAATTTTGAAAATCCCTTTTAAACTTTGTACAAATTTTTGTTAGCTATTTCTTAGGAACTGAATGCATTGTATTTGTAATCCTAGCCTTAGGTCATTTAAAAATGAGGTTTGGAAGCATACATGATGATTTTTATGTGACCCCATAAGAAAAAGTCTAATGGAAACAGACAGATCACATGACTAAAGTGCCCAGACAAGAGGACCTTTTCCAGTACCAGTATATATATATATATATATATATATATATATATATATATATATATATATGTATATACATATATATATATGTATATACATATATATATATGTATATATATATGTATGCAACATGAATATGCATGTGTCTTTGCCAGGTAAATTTACAAACTATAATAAACTTCTTTCCTTAAAGGTAAAACCAAAATATTTATTTGGGACATCATTAGAATACCAGGAGGTAAGATTTAATAGGGTACTTATCACTAATCCAGGGAGCACCAACATCTTAAACCTTCTTTCTGTCAAGCCTTCCCACAAAAACAAGTTCCCCTAGACAAATTCCTCCCTCCACCCACTCAAAGCTTGCTTCTCTCTCTGCTCTGCCTGCTCTCACCCTCTGCTTGTGCTCTCTTTCTCTTTCCTCCTTGAACAAGCTCCTCCCAGTCTGAACTCCACATGATCACAGTCTCCATGTATGAGGCCAGAGAAGATCTTCATCTTCTGCTAACATTACATCTACTGATCCTTTTTTTCTGAGAAAGTATCATTTAAAAATTGTTGAACGTGCAATGCATAATGACAGCTTGCCCCATTGTGTTAAAATTGAAATGAAAACTATATTATTCAAAATGAATAAAACTTAAAAATTTAAATAATTAAACTTCCAAATGTCATCTTCATTATTTGGTTTCCTTAAAGTCCCAACAAACATCCCATACATAAGCTCAAGTTATAGTGACCAAGCAAATGAATGTGATGCAAAGTTTTTGAAGAAATAGTAGTAATCTTATAAATTGAATATTTAAATTGGAGTCTGCAGAAAATGGTAATCTCAGGTGGTCTTCCTCACTGGTTCTCGTCTATTCATTATCTCCCAGATATTATCAGATTCTAGCACTTGTTTTTTCAGGTATATTCTAGGAGATGTACTGAGTTCGTATTACTAATGAGCACTCATCATCTTCTACACTTAAAACTGCTTGAGGGCAGGGAACTTACTTTGTTTTTCTTCATGCCCATTATGTTACCAAACAATAATAAATAGATATTGACAGATTGAATGAAAGAACTTGTGTGAATTTCATTTGGCAAAATGGCATAGTACCATCATTTTCTCTACCCCATGGCTTTTTCTACTAGAAAAAAAATCTTATGGAGAGAGAAGGTGGTTTGGGGAAGTAAAGAAGCAGAAGTCTTGCTTTCTACATTGAAATTCTTTCCTACTTTACTGACCATTAATTTTATCAGTGTTGATGGATAATGTGTCAATGTAGATAACAACCTCTCTGTGGCTTATTAGAAGTATTTCAAGAGTTGTTGAGAAAAATTTTAGCATGCTAAAGCCAATTTGGTGAAGAGGTTCTTCATACTTTTTTGGGTTAGCCCTTTGTAGACAGGTGCATCCTATGAAAGTTTATATTTTGCTAGCAAAGCATTTAAACTACCAAGTTTGCCCCATGCCACAATGAGTGATCAGATTAGGACTTTAGTAAAGGAAAATAGAATTTAATTGTTAAAAATGGGCTGAGAAACAGTTTTCAACAGAGACAGAATAAAGAGATACATAACTTGAAAGCTAGTCTGGTATGATGGAAAGAGTCTTGGATCCAAAGTGAGAATGCGTGCATTTGAGTCCTGGTTCATAACTTATTGTGTGGTATTGGGTTCTTTACCTAATTTTGCTCGTCCTTGTTTTTCTCTTCTGCAAAATGGAGAAAAGCACACTTGCAATTTCAATATGTAAGGATTACTATAAGTTATCAAGTGAAATAATGTATTAAAAAGTGCTATAAATCACCATAGTAACAATTGGCCTAGCCATTTCCAAAACCTAACCTGATTTGTATAGGTGCTTCTTCAATTTTAGGGGCTTGGATATATTTAGTGAAGGTCATGAAATTTATTCATACCAAGGGATATGTGTGTGGTGGGGGAAGGGACTTGGAGAGAGGAGTTCCAGATGATTTTAAAAAAATAAACTTTTTCACTTCTCATCACATTCAACAACTTAATAAAAAGTAACCCATGTCTGTACCAAATCTTCCCCCAGCTGGCCCTGACAGATATTTATTTGAAGCACCAACACAGATGAAAATCAAATCCAGCTCTGGGGAAAATAAAATGAGTTTATGGCAGACTGTATTCAATAAACTAGGAGCACAACTGGCATTTTCCTGCCCTCTTAAAGTAGTAATAGAATTACTAAATATGCAAAAGGAACAAACTCTAAAACAGACATTCCCTCTTGAGAAGCAATGTGGAGTAGTGGGAAAATACTGGATCAGGAGATACGGGTTCAAGTTCTTACCTGCTACTTACCAGCTATATGAACCAGTCACTTCAGCTATATGAGATTTGATTTCCTTGTGGAAGAAAGTGGGATCATAAATCTAATTATTTCATGGAAGTGTTCAGAGAATTGAATGAGATAGTGTTTACAGCATGCTTCATAAGCTTTCAAGCACAATATATAAATATCTACTCATAACTATTGTAATGGCTGCCACATATTCTGTTGGTCCTTTTTGTGAGGGTTGAGGTTTCAGGGGAAAGTAGATAATGGTTCAGGGAAGGTAAGGTATTTAAGTACCACCATTCTCCACAATTGTCTGTTATTGCTTAGGCTATAAAGAGCTACAAGACCTTCCTTTGATATTAAGGATCATTGGACTTCCACAGGCTGTAAGTGTATTTCCTTTACTAAAAGTCTTCAAGCAACTCTTGGATAACTACTTGCCATTTATGTTGTAGAAGAGATTTTTTGTTTAAAAAAAGAGGTCTGAATGACCTCTGAGGTACTTGTATCATTGGGAAGAAAAGGTAGAAAGCAATTTAGACTTAATGTAAGGAAATACCTTATAACAATGAGACCTTTCCAAAAGTAGAATGGTCTTCCTTGGGTTCATCTTCAAACTTTGGATAAATAGTTATCTAGCATTGATTGTAGAGGGTTCTTATTCAATGGAATTGGACTAGATGGCTTGAAGTCTCCTTCAATTCTGTGATGTGTCTCTTCAAATTTTAGGAGTCTGTGATTTTTATCACTGGATGACTGTTGAAAAAATTGAAAAAGAGAGATAGAGGAGGCTTAGATCAACCTGTTAGCAATCCATTTGAAAAAGATCTAGTGGTTTCAGTGAGTTGAAAGTTCAATATGAATAAAAAGTATAATAAAATTGAGTAATAGAATGGTGACACAATACTAGACTGTGTTAAAAGAGGCATAGCGGGGGGGAAGAGTCAAGATGGCAGAGTAGAAAGATGCATATACTCTAGCATTTCCCACACAGCCCATAAAATACCTGTAAAAAATGGCTCTCAACAAATTCTAGAGCAGCAGAAGCCACAGAACAACAGAGTGAAAGAGGTTTCCAGCCACAGGCAACCTGGAAGGCTGACAGGAAAGGTCTATTTCATGGGATGCTGAGCTGAGCAAAACCCAGCCCTGGTCACACTGCACTGGGAGGAACAGGACCTGAACAGACACCTCCAGGGGCAGAATTCCCAGCAGAGAGGGTCCCAGATACCTTAATTCACAAGTGACAAAGAAAACTCTAAAGGTCAGTATGGGAGGGCTTTCCCAGCAGAGAAAGAGGGGAGAGGGGTCTCCCAGCAGAGGTAGCAGCAGTAGGCTGCTGGTAGCTATGGTGTCCACAAAAGCAGCCTGGGTCCATTGTCCAGGCAGCTCAACTTAAAGCCTCTGGGGGAATTGAGCATTTGATCTGAATCTCAGCCTTGAGCATGGTACTGGTGGGAGGAGAAACATAGGACACTCCTCTGGACAAAGGATTCAGAAATCAAGTAACTGGCTGTGAAAATATCCAAAAAAGGGAAAAAAATAAGACCACAGAAGGTCACTTTCTTGTTGAACAGGCAAGATGAAGAAGAACAAGGCACATTAAGGGAGGAAGTCAAGGTTTTTGCCTCCAGTACCTCCACAATGAATATGAAATGGGCCCAGGCCATAGAAGATCTTGAAAAGCAAGTCAGCACCTTGCTAAAGGAGAACCAAAAAAATGCTGAGGGAATAAGACCTTTAAAAATAGACTAACTTAACTGGAAAAAGTGATACAAAAGTCAATGAGGAGAAGGAGGCTTTAAAAAGCAGAATTAGCCAAACAGAAAAGAAGGTTCAAAAGCTCACTGAACAAAATACTTAAAAGAGAGAGTGGAGTTCAGGGAAACTAATGACTATGAGATAAACCAAGAAGTTAAAAAACAGAACCAAAAGATTAAAAAAACAGAAGATAATGTGAAATATCTTATTGGAAAAATAACCGACCAGGAAAACAGATCCAGGAGAGACAATTTAAAAATTATGGACTACCTGAAAGTCATGATCAAAAAAGAGCCTAGACATTATCTTTCATGAAATTATCAAGGAAAACTGCCCTGATATTCTAGAACCAGAGGGCAAAATAAATATTGAGAGAATACCCAGACCCCCTCCTGAAAGAGACCCCAAAAAGAGAAACTCCTAGGAATACTGTGGCCAAATCTCAGAGTTCCCAGGTCAAGGAGAAAATATTGCAAGCAGCTAGAAAGAAACAATTCCAGTATTGTGGAAATACAATCAGGATAACACAGAATCTGGCAGCTTCTACATAAATGGAATGAAGGACTTGGAATAGGATATTCCAGAAGTCAAAGGAACTGGGATTAAAACCAAGAATCACCTACCCAGCAGAACTGAGTATAATACTTCAAGGGAATAAATGGTCATTCAATGATATAGAAGATTTTCAAGCATTCATTATGAAAAGACCAGAACTGAACAGAAAATTTGACTTTCAAACATAAGAATCAAGAAAAGCATGAAAAAATAAACAGGAAAGAGAAATCAGAAAGGATTTTCTAAAGCTGAACTGTTTACATTCCTTTATGGAAAGATAATATTTGTAACTCTTGAGACTTTTCTCAGTATTTGGGTAGGTGGAGAGATTACACACACACACACACACACACACATATAGACAGAGAGTACAGGTTGAGTTGAATCAGAAGAGATGATATCCATAAAAAAAACATAAAATAAAATTAAGGGATGAGAGAGGAAAATATTGGGAGGAGAAAGGGAGAAATGGAATGGGGCAAGCTATCCCTCATAAAAGAGATATTACACATCTTGTTCAATGGAGGAGAAAAGGGAAGAGATGAGAGGGGAAAGGTGAAACTTACTCTCTTCGCATTTGGCTTAAGGAGGGAATAACATACTCACTGAATTCGCTATGAAAATCTACCTTACACTACAGGAAAGTAGGAGAGAAGGGGACAAGTGGGAATCAGGAGGATGAGAGAAGGGAGGGCAAAGGAGAAGGGAACAACTAGAAGTAAACACTTTTAGGAAGGGACGAGGTCAAATGAGAGAATAGAAAGAAAAGGAGGGGACAGGGTAGGATGGAGGGGAATATAGTTAGTCTTACACAACGTGACTATTGTGGAAGTCTTTTGCAAAATGACATATATATAGCCTGTTTTGAATTGCTTGCCTTCTCATGCTGCCACAGGAAGTGGCAGGATGAAATTGGAGACTACCAGTTTGTCTGCTATATAGAATTTGTGACGAGAAGCAGTGAACTAAGATTGTAAAGGAGTCAGATGTTCCTATGCTTGCATTCTATGCTATTAATCAGTCAATCAACAAGCATGTCCTAAGTGCTTACTACTGTATGCCAGGTATTGCCTTAAGCTGGAGGACAGGGAAGGAAGGAGAAGGGGAGAAAAGTTGGAATTCAAAGTATTAGAAATGAATGTTGAGAATTATCATTGCATATAATCGAGAAATAAGAAATACATGCAATGGGGTATAGAAATTTATCTTGCCCTACAAGAAAAGAGAAGGTGGGGATAAGGGAAGGGTGGAGTGTGATAGAAGAGAAGGTACATTGAGGGAAAGGGTAATCAGAATGCAAAGTATTATGGGTTGGGGGGAAGGGAGAGATGGGGAGAAAAATTGGAAGTCAAAATTTTGTGGAAATGAATGTCAAAACCTAAAAATAAATAAATTTTTTTAAAAAAAGAGAAAAAAAAGATACCCCAGCTCCTTCCACACAGCCTCCCCTGCCAACAGAATCTATCTGCCTTTGTTCTGACTTTGTCCACATAGCCAATTCCAGGCACAGCGTTGGTGTGTCTGAGGAACAGACACTGCCCTTGGGTTGGTCAGTCATTGAAAAGTCATTCTATTCCAAAGAAGGAGGTTAGGAGTGGCCCCACCAGTCCTGCAGCTCTCTGTACCATGCCCAGTTAGAGTGGCTGGAAGCCATGGGAGGATTCTAAGAGAATCTGAACAAACTGGCCCCTGGCCTGTTTTCAGAGCTTTCCTTCAGGGAGGAAGGAGCAAGGCTCAAGCTTAGGAGAGGAGCAGACACAGAAGAGACTCTGGAGACCCCACTCAGACTGGACACTCCCAATGTGGACACCCCAGGGAGTGTATGTGGAATCATCAGAAGTAGGTATTGGGGTTGGTTTAAGCTTCCCAGGCAAGCAAGGTTTTCTGATCTAGGGTGATGGTGGTAATAAAGGATGCCTGGAATGTGGTTGCAGAGGTTTTTGGAGGGAGGGAGGAGGGAAATGTTTTCCCTCAGGACTAAAGGGATCTGAATGAGTGGGACAGGCCCAATAAATCCAGGGAGGTGCAATAGTAGTGATTTGAGCAAACTGATCCAACCATTCTGGAGAGCAATTTGGAACTATGCCTAAAGGGCTACAAAAATGTGCATTCACTTTGACCCAGAAATACCACTTCTAGGGCTGTATCCCAAAGAGATCATGAAAATGGGAAAAGCACCTGCATGTACAAAAATATTTTTAACATCTCTTTCTGTGATGGCCAAGAACTGGAAATTGAGGTGATGCCCATCAATCGGGGAATGGCTGAACAAATTGTGGTATATGAATGTAATGGAATACTATTGTGCTATGAGAAATGATGAACAGGAAGACTTCAGAGAGGCCTGGAAAGACTTATATGATCTGATGCTGAGTGAAAGGAGCAGAACCAGGAGAACTTTGTACATAGCAACAACCACAGTGTGTGAGGAATTTTTCTGCTAGACTTAGTTCTTCATTGCAGTGGAAGGAATTAAATAATTCTCAGTGGTCTCTTAAGGCAAAATGCCTTCTACATCCAGAGAAAGAATTATGGAACTCAATCGCAGAATGTAGCAGATCATTTTCTTTGTATTATGTTTTGTTCTGTTTTATGATTTCTCCCATTCATTTTAATTCTTCCATGCAACATGACTAAGGTGAAAATGTATTCAATAGGGATGTTTATGTAGAACCCATATAAAAATGTATACTGTGTCAGGGAGGGAGTGGGGAGGGAAGGGGGAAGGGGAATAGGAAGGAGAAAAATCTAAGATTATGGAATTGATTGTAGAATGCTGAAAACAAATAAAATAATAAGAAGAAAAGAAAAAAAAAGAGAGGCATAGTGACAAGTCCTAAGGAGATGATATGCTTCTGTATTCTGTTCTGGTTGTAATCATATTCTGAGTATTGTATTCATTTCTGGGCATCAAAATTTAGCAGGGCTTTTGTCAGAGGGACAGTGCTTCAAGGGGGAGGCAGTAAGGAGTGTGAAGAATTCCAGGTCAATGCTGTATGAAGAGCAGTTGAGGTAATTAGGAATATTTACTGAAGTGAAGAGAAAATGGAGAGTGGGTGGATTTCATTACTGCCATTAGATAGATAAATACAGTATTTCTGAGTGTTTATTGAATGTTAGGCCTTGTGCTAAGGGCTGGTGATACAAATACAAGTAAATAAACCAGATCCTCCTTTAAAGGAATTTATATTTGACTAGAGAAAGGCAACATAGGAAAGAAAAGTTGGGAAGTGATCTGGTTAGAGAGAGAGACAGAGAGAGACAGAGACAGAGAGACAGAGAGATAGAGACAGAGAGAGAAAGAAAGAGAGTTGAAGGATATTGCAGAATTAGCTCTGCTTGGCCCCCAAAGGGCAAAACAAGGGTCTGATTCTTTGTGACTCTATTTGGGGTTCTCTTGGCAAAGAAACTGGAGTGGTTTGCTATTTCCTCCTTCAGCTTATTTTACAGATGAGGAGCTGAGGCAATCAGCTTAAGTGACTTCCCCAGGGTAACACAGTTTAGTAATTGTCTGAAGTCAGATTTGAACTCAGGAAGCTTAGCCTTCCAGATGTACTTTGTCCACTGCCCCAAAGGGAAAATTAGGCTTTATGTAATAAAAAGTTTCCCAATAATTAGAGTAGTCCAAAAGTGAAATGGGTTTCCTGAGTCATAGTGGGTTCTCTTTCACTGAAGGTCTTCAAGAAAAAATTGAAGGATCAGTTTTCTGGTGTGTTGTAATTTCTTTTCCAGGTTATCTTATCTAAGAAGTCCCTTCCAAACAGGAGTCTTTGATCCTGCTCTGTGATTCAGAGCTGTGGTGGCATGAGATCTGACACTTGGATGGATGTGTGTGTGTGTGTATGTGTGTTTTAATTTAATGGTATGTGGCCTGACTCAGCAGGTAAATAGAATAGCAGAGAGAGAACGACTACCATGGTTTGCACAGAGTAATTATAGAACCCAAGGAAGAGAGGTCAAGGAAGGGTAATTATTTGGACATAAACTCCCAGAGCTGATCTTCTGTAGAAGAACATAAGGCAACAGATCTTAGTAAAGTGGCAAAGATCGTGAAATTAAAGGGGGACCCATCAATTGACAAACAGCTGAATGAAGTATGGCCTATGCATGTAATGGAACTTTATTTTGCTATACAAAATGATGAAAGGGGTAGTTTCAAACAAACCTGCCAAGATTTGTAAGAATTGCTGCTTGAGTGAAATGAGTGGAGTGAAACAGCCATTTTTAAAGGTGGCCCAATGTGGAGATTTGTTATACTTGCCTATGCATATCTGTTTAAAGGGATTTATCTTTCTTTCTTTCAATTTGAGATGGGGAGTTGAGTGTGGGATGAGGAGAGAAAGAATGAGGAATTACTCATCAAATTTGGTGTTAGTTTCAGAAAAAAGTAAAATCATAGGAAAAAAATTATTAGGGACTGAATACAAGAGAGAATCAGTATCTCAGTGCAGAACCCTGGAACAGATTATCAGAAACAGAACGTTTGGGGATATATATGAAACATGTATATTGGGATATGTATTAAACAGGAAGCTGAATGAATGAAGACTCGTTCAGGTTTGGTGAACTGTAGTGTAAGGGTATCAGGGCTGTGTGTGCTAGGGCCAGGTAGAGGCCTTAGATGACCCTGGCTTCTGTAACTTTCAGGAGAGGTGGTATCACCCTGTGATGATGTCCACTGAGTGATGTTAACATGATGAAACCATGATGACAAGCTCTGGAGGATGCTGAGTATTATTAGTGTAGCTGTAAGCTCCCAGTAATTGTTGCAGAGGAATCAAGAGTGTGTAAGTGGGCATGGAGCTAATGTCAGGAGTGAGGGTCTCTGTTACTTTGGAATGTGGAAATAAATTGAGAGTAGAAACCAACTCAAGATTCTCTGTAGGAATGTTTCATAGGGATTTTGAAATGTACACGGCAGGTTCTTTTCAGTCTCTGCTTACTTCTGAGTATATAGAAAAATAACTCAGCCTCAAAAGCTTTCCAGTGTTGGAAATAGCCCTTCTCTACTTGTCAATAGGATGAGGAATGTAGGCTGCAACACTCCTACAATCCAGATAATGCTTTAGCACTCAAGAATTAGAAGGTATGTTTTTTACAGTAATGGGCTGAATGTAACGTAAGTCCTTCTCTTGGTAGTTCAGAACTTCTGACCGCATTCTCTTTCCTTCTCTATCTCTATCCCTTGGTGAAGCAGTTCCTTCTACATTATCTTTATACCTGAATTCTCTGTCCTTTTATCCTACTGCCCAAAAGCCCCTTGCTAAATTCAGCCTTAGATGACTCCCACCATCCACCACCTTTGCTTCTTCCTGTTCACATGCTGCCAAATGGAGCTAGGAAAAGTCATGAAACTGTGTGGACTGGTTCCAATACAAGTTGATGTTATGTAATCTCAAATAGGCCCTAGTGGAAGGCAATCCTTTTATATCTTCCTGATCGTTTCAGCCTCCCACTTACCACCACAGCTATTCTGTCCCTTTCCTTTCCTCCCCACCCTCCCATGGTGCCTCCTTTCCAACCCTCTTATTTGAAGACCTCACCTTCTAGTTACTAAAAAAAAAAAAAAACCTAAATGTATTCACGGAGAGGTCCCTCTTCTTCAATCCTCCAAATTTCCTTTGGCTCAGATGCCTTCCCTCATTAGCTACACCTTTACCCTCGTTCCTCATGAAGTCACCCAAGCAGACCTCTTTATATATGTAGTGTTAAGAGCAAATATTTTTGAGAGACAGAGTTTCTGGTTAAATTATAATCAATTTTATCAACCACGGCTAGCAAGTAGATCACAAAAAAAGACTCATTTATCCTCTCAATGACCAAGGAGGGCTAACCTGTGAAACCTTCAATAGTTATAAAACCTTTAGAAAAAGGGGCAAATCTGAAGGTGGAAATCAACTCTGATTGGTTAAGAAGTATTGAGAGAATGAATATTATAATGAGAGGTGAGTTTATTCTAATGAGGGGCTGATCACTCAGTTTGGGTCAAAGAGACTTATTAATATCCATGGCACCCATCTAGGGTAATCTAGACAAATGGGAGAATCCATGTTTCCTCAGACCTGTCCGAGTAAAACACAATGGGCTGGAATCCATCAATTCACCTGAACTAAAATTTCTTTACCTTTTGAACAGATTTGGGTTTTTTCTTTCATTGTCAACCCTGCATTTCAAAGACTAAATAACTTACTGGGGCTGATTTCTGAATGAAGAAGTAGAAAAGGGGAATAAACCTTAGTCCTGATTCAATAATTGGTTATCAAGATAGTAAATAATAATTTCTCTCATCCCCCCATTTGACTATTGAGATACACAGTCCCAATGAATCACTAACCGATATTACAAATATTTCATCAAGGGTTCTTAGCTATGAGACTTACGATGAGAAAGACTGTGAGAGATTGGTGAACTGACAAAATCAAAGAGGGCCGTGCCCTAGATTAGCCTGGATACCATCTTTTACTGTATTCTCCAATAGATTGACACCTCTATCACCTCACTCTGATCTTCAGCTCTCACTTACTAACATTTACATACAAACATGACCATGTCTCCCTGAATCCTTAAGTAACTTTTATTTGATCCTACTCTTTCTGACAAGTTATATGCCTGCATGCGACATCCTCCTAGATGTCTTACATCTTCCTCCCCTTCCTGGCTAAACTTCCTGAGAAAATTGTCTTAACCTGTTCCTCTACTCCCTTATACTTCATTATTCAGTTTAATCTGTTCTTCAAAGGTACCAGTGATCTCTTTGTGTTGTTCTTGAGTCATTCTGGTCATACCCATTGACCATTCTAATGGCCTTTTGTCAGTCTTCATCCTCCTTTGATCTTTCTGCACCCTTGGAAACTTGTCAATCACCCTTTTACTCCTGGATTCTCTCTATGTTTTCATAACATTGATCCATAATGGTTTTCCTCCTACGTATCTGTCTCGGTCTCTTTTGTTGTATTTTTCTTCAAGTCACAACCATTAACCTTGGGTTTTCCCAAGTCTCTGTCCCAGGTCCTCTACTCTTCTCCCTTTATATCATCTCATTTGATAATCTCATCAACTCCCATGAGTTCAATTCTCACTTACATGAATTCTCAGATCTATTTATCTAGCCCTAATGTCTTTCTGTAGATCTCATATTTTCAACTGTCTCATGAATTTCTCATCCTAAATACGCTGTAGCATCTCAGATGCAACACTTCCAAAAAAGAATTCATTATCATTCCCTCTAAACTTTTCCCTCTTCTTAATTTCCCTATTAAGTCAAGGACAGCACCATTTTCTAGACATGTAGGCTCTCTTAATCTTGGTGCCAGCTACTTTTTCACACTTACCACACATATCCAATCTACTCTCAATTCCTCTTCCTCTCTACTCATACAGCCAGCATTCTAGCATAGGCTCTCATTTTCTCAGGTGTGGACGATGCAATAATATTCTTCCGGTTGATCTGCTTTAATTCTCTCCTTGTTGAGGTCAGAGTTGGGAGAGCTGGTTCAGATTTGAAAGAATTCACTTAGACCTTCTCTGTAGCCATTGGGAGCTTGACTGATGCAAAAGCATACAGATCTGAGATTTAGCAAGGAGCTAAACCAATATAAGAAAAGAACCAGGCTTATATAGACAAAAAGCCATACATCCTGTAGGATGATGTTGTAATTTTTATGTTTTCTAATAGGATTTGGAGATTAAGAGACAAGATAAGTACAAACAAGGTGAGGAAGGTGGTTACTTGCAGGATAAGGAAAGGTCCTGACACAGGATGAGGAGGATGAATGACAGGAGAGGGAACACAGGAGAAGGGGGACAAAAGCAATTCTTTTGGTAAAAGTTGCAGGGTATTTCACGAGAAGGGCAAAAGGGCATTAGGATACCCTTGAGTTATAGGATGGGCTATATAGAATGAGCCTCAAACCCTCTAGAGAGCCTAAGAAATTGACCCTTACTGACCATAAGGGCGCCATTTGTATTCACATCATCCTCATTCCAGTTCACCTTTCATTCATCTTTCAAAATGATTCTCTTAACATTGAACCCAGTAATAAAAATATTTGTAAGGATGATCAACTATGAAAAACTTAGAAACTCTGATCAGGACACTGATCCAAGATAATTCCAAAGGACCCATGATGAAAGACGCTATCTACCTCCAGAGAGAGAACTGGTGAACGCTAAATACAGAGTGAAGCATATTTCCCCCTGACTATTTTTATTGCTTTGTGTTTTCTTACATAATGTGGTTATGGAGTTATGTTTTGTATGACTTCACATGTATTACTGATATCAAATTATTAGCTTTTTCAAAGAGGGAGAAAGGTCAGCAGGAACAGAGGGAATCTGAACTAAATTTTATTTTAAATGAGAGTTAAATTTTTTATGTGAAATAAGGAAATATTAATGAAATAAAGTCCTTTTAAAAAATGATTCTCCAAAAGCACAGGTCTGACAATATAATTTCCTACCTTTGCTGCTTAAAAAAATTCCTTGGCTCTCATCTCTAGAATAAAATATAATGTTAAGTTAAATCAACAAGTATTTATTAAATATCTGTAACATTTTGGGCCTTGGGCTAAGGATTGAAGAATACAAAATAAAGAGACCACAAACAGTTCTTGCACCTAGAGAATTTGCAGCCTAAGGGAGGGATAACTTGTAAATAACAATGCAAAAAGTCCTCTGTTTGGATTTTAAAACCTATTTCAACCTGGACACTTCCTGTATTCTTATTTTTCATATTCTTTCTTCTCTCAGAAATATTCTAAAATCTAGCAACCCCTGCCTTTTTACTGTTTTTTCCACAGGACACTCCATTTCCCAGTTCCATACTACTTTACTTTCTGTCTACTATACCTGGGATGTTCTCCTTTCTTACCTCTGTCTCTTGGATTCCTTGAAAACTAAATTAAAATAATGTTCTCTATTAGAGGCCTTTCAATTTTCCCCCACCTCTCCCACTACTATCAATGGTTTCCCTCTGATATATCCTGTATATAATAAGTATGTATGTATGTGTGTATGTATTTATGAAGTATGTATTTATGTATTTATATATAAAACTACATGTGTATATATATATATATATATATATATATATATATATATATATACACATGTAGTTATATGCACGTAATCTCTCCCATTAGAATTTGAGCTCCTTGAAGGCATGGGATATGTTTTGCCTCTCTTTGTATTCTTGCACTTAGCACAGGGCCTGATAGCAGGTACTTAGTAAATCAAATGCTTGTTGACTAACAGATTAGGGAGGACCAACATATCCTTGAGGAGCTGAAAAGTATGCTGATGGTGGAGTTCTGTGCCATTACTATTATAACCTATTCAAAATTCAATGATGCCATTGTGGCCCAGTACCACTACATTCTTGGTCTACAGAGACCAAGTTGAAACACAAGGGCTTCCAACAAAACATTTTTTGGCTAGCATCCACCTAGGATACTTGTAAATCCCAACAGTAATGGATAAAGGAATCCTCAGTTCTTATCAATGCCACCAGATTAATGCTGTATATCAGATACAAGACAGTCTTTATTTGTCCTCACAGAAAGAAGGTAAAACACCACAAAAGACTTTGAGGAACCCATAAATAGTCAAGATCAACTCTCCTTCCCCGTTAGATGACTTGATGTTTCCTCAAGGACCTAGATGATCCTCTAGTCTATTAGAATCACCTTGCAGCTAAATTGTCAGCTGAAAAGTAATGGTAATAGTTTGAGGTTTGTAGTGTTGACACACTATTTAATGCATGATAAATAAACTGATATTTCGGTTTTTCTTGACCTAAGTTTCTTAGCTTTCCTGCAAATGGTGGCAAAAATAATGGCATATGATGTAACCGTGTAACAACAGAATGATTAGTGTTCATCGTAGTCATAAGGTTTGGAAGTTATTAAGAATTATCCTTCTTTCTCTATGAGTTGGAGAACAGGTTTACATTAACCTGCTGAAGGATATTGTCTAGTTCTTAAGATATTGAAGAAAGAATTCTTTAATCCTCAGCCACCCACATGCAAATAGATGTGGTCTTTGAATTATGGGTCTATTTCCTATTCTATACAGAGGAAATGACAAGTCTTCACTTTCCTCTCTAACCGAGTTCTCTGTAAGATGTGAAAACATTTCTGAATTTTTCCACTTGTCCCTTTTCATCACAGAATATGTCTTAGATCTGTGATACATAAAAATATTGTGATTCAGAATGAAGTCATATATAGGAATTTTGTAGGAAAGCAATGCTAGGAATAGTCATGGAGCATATGGAAATATATATTAAGAGTGGGGAAGAGAGAACCTCCAACTAGATTCTGGCATCCTTGGATGAGGCAAGAGCCCAGATTCCTCAAATGTGATACAGTCTGCTCTAGAGCCAATTTTATGTCCACCATTAACCAAAAAAACCACATGAGTACCACATTTCCTGCAAAGTCTATTTTGTATAACACAAATATTAGAGATTTTGAAGGACTAAAAGTTGAAAGTGTCAGAAACTCAAATTCTGAGTACTGATCACTTTGAAGTGTATCCCTAAGTATTAAAATGTACCAGCTGTTAACTGAGTATGTTTAATTCTCTGTTGAACCATGAACTCAATAAATACATGGTAAATAAATAAAAACACAAGAACCAGTCCTAGTTTCAATGAAGAATCTTGGAGGGAAGGATGAGCCGTGCTTTTCTTTCTTCTCCTCCATGACTGCAAAAGGGCCACAGCTATATATTATAGAACTAGAAGGGATAGTTGAAATCATAGATGATGACCCTCTCTAACAAGTTCCAACTTAAGAATGAAAAGTTTGAGATTACAGTTCAAGGAGAATCTTCCCTAGCCAGAAGAAATAGGGAGCATCATGTTCAATTCTGGATACTACATTGATAACCTCTACTTTATTTAGAGTATTTAGAGAAAAATGGGGAGGATGGTGAAGAATCTCAAAAAGTATGATATTGTAGGATCAATGATTGGAAGGAACTGGAATTGTTTCATCCATAGAAGAGGGGATAGGGGCTGTAGAGGAAACTTAGGATATTTGCCTTCAAGTGTTTGAAAGATCATAATATGAAAGAAAAACTAGACTTGCCTTAATTGGCCTTGAAACACAGGTTTTAGACCAATAAGTGAAAACAAAAGGAAGACAGATTTTGATTCACCATTAAGGAAAACTTTTCTACTAACTGAAACTGTCCAGAAAAGGAATCAATTAAATTAGCAATTGTTAAATTGTCAAGAAGATGATCTCTTGTTGCTGATGTGTGGACAAAGTTCTTTTATCAACAGAAATTTCTCAGATAGTTTTCAACTCTATAATTACTATTCTGTAGAGAATATATTATCAGCTCAGCAAAAATAATACATAAAATCAGAAAAAAAGGACAACTTGGTTTCATCATCATCATTAATTAATTAAAACATTTAATATGTACCAGGCACTGTGCAAGGTGCTGGGAAACAAAGAAAGATAAAAGCACAATCCTCAAGGAACTCAACATTCTAATGAAGAAAATAATATGAAAACAACCGAACTACATGCAAGATATACTTTCAATTTTATTAATTTCTCCTTTGATTTTTCAAATCAAATTTGTTATTTGATGGGAGATTTTAATTTTTTTGCTTTTTAGTTACATGTCTAATTCATTGATTTCCTCTTTATTTATTCATGTAAGCATTTAAAGATATAAAACTTCTCTTATGAACTTCTTTGGCTACATCCCATAAGTTTTGGTATGTTGTCTCATTATTTTCATTCTCTTTAATGAAATTATTCATTTTTCTGTGATTTGTTGTTTAACCCACTCATTTTTTTAAGATTAGATTATTTAGGTTCCAATTAGCTTTTAGCCTATCTTTCCTTTAGCCCTTTATTACATGCAATTCTTATTTTATCATGTTCTGAAAAGGATGCATTTTAAATTTCTGTCTTTCTGTTTTGAATGTGAGGTTCTTTAAAATATTTATTTATTTATTTGTAGTTTTCAGCATTCACTTCCACAAGATTTTGAGTTCCAAATTTTCTCCCTATCTCTCTCCTCCACCCACTCTAAGGTAGTATGCAATCTGATTACCCCTTCCACAAATCTGCTCTCCCTTCTATCACACCCCTCCTTTCTCTTACTCTATCCCTTCTATTTTCTTGTAAGGTATGATTGATTTCTATACCCCTTTGCCTGTATGTCTTGTTTCTCAGTTGCATGTAAAAACAATTTTTAACATTTTTTTTAAAACTTGGAGTTCAAACTTCTCTCCTTTCCTCCCTCCCCACCCATCCCCACTGAGAAGGTAAGCAATGCAATATAGATTTTACATGTGCAGTTATGCAAAACACTTCCATAACAGTCATGTTGTGAAAGACTATATTTCTCTCTATCCTATTCTGCCCCCATTTATTCTATTCTCTCTTTTGACCCTATCTCTCTTCAGATGTGTTTACTTCTAATTACCCCTCCCTCATTTGCCCTCCCTCATTCCCCAACCCCTACTTATCCCCTTCCCCCCGTACTTTCCTGTGTTGTAAGAGATTTTCATACTAAATTGAGTGTGCATGTTATTCCCTCCTTAAACAAATGTGATGAGAATAAGCTTCACTTTTCCCCTCTTACCTCTTCCCTTTTCCCCTCCATTAAAAAAAAGCTTTTTCTTGCCTCTTTTATGAGAGATAATTTCCCCCATTCCATTTCTCCCTTTCTCTTCCCAATATATATTCCTCTCTCACCCCTTAATTTTACTTTTTTAGATATCATCCCTTCCTAGTCAACTCACCCTGTACCCTCTGTTTATATATATATATATATAGATAGATATATATATATATATATATATATATATAGATAGATAGATAGATAGATAGATATGTAGGTATGTACGTATTTAATCACTTAAGCCACTCAAATACTGAGAAAAGTTTCAAGAGTTACAAATATTATCCTTCCATATAGGAATGTAAACAGTACAACTTTAGTAAGTTCCTTATGATTTCTCTTTTCTGTTTACTTTTGCATGCTTCTCTTGATTCTCATGTTTGAAAGTCAAATTTTATATTCAGTTCTGTTCTTTTCATGATAAATTATTGAAAGGCTTCTATTTCACTGAATGACCATTTTTTCCCTCAAATATTATACTCAATTTTGCTGGATAGGTGATTCTTGGTTTTAATCCTAGTTTCTTTGCCTTCTGGAATATCATACTCCAAGTCCTTCTATCCCTTAATGTAGAAGTTGCTAGATCTTGTGCTATCCTGGTTGTATTTCCACAATACTGGAATTGTTTCTTTCTAGATGCTTGCAATATTTTCTCCTTGACCTGGGAACTCTGGAATTTGGCTACAATATTCCTAAGATTTTTTCTTTTTGGATCCCTTTCAGGAGGTGATTGGTGGATTCTTTCAATATTCAATATTTCAATATTCAATATTCAAAATTTATTTTCAATAATTTCAATATTCAATATATTCAATCTTTCAATTCAATCAATTCAATATTCAATATTCAATTATCAATAGAATCTCTGGTTCTACAATATCAGGGCAGTTTTCCTTGATAATTTCATGAAAGATGATGTCTAGGTTCTTTTTTTCATCATGGCTTTCAGGTAGCCCCATAATGTTTAAATTGTCTCTCCTGGATCTATTTTCCAGGTCAGTTGTTTTTCCAATGAGATATTTCATATAACCTTCAATTTTTTTATTCTTAAGGTTTTGTTTTGTAATTTCTTGGTTTCTTATAAAGTCATTAGCTTCTATCTACTTCATTCCAATTTTCAAAGAACTATTTTTTTCAGTGAGCTTTTGAACCTCCTTTTCCATTTGACTAATTTTGCTTTTAAAAGCATTCTTTTCCTCATTGACTTTTTGGACCTCTTTTACCATTTGAGTTAGTCTATTTTTAAAGGTGTTATTTTCTTCAGCATAAAGGTCTACTTTATCAATCTGTTGATTCACTTTTCACGACTCCCTTGCATCCCTCACATTTCTCTTCCCAATTTTTCCTCCACTTCTCTTACTTGATTTTCAAAATCCTTTTTGAGCTTTTCCATGGCCTGAGATCATTACAAATTTATTTTGGAGGTTTTGGATGCAGAAACCTTGATTTTTTTTTTTTTAGGTCTTCCTCTGATGTCATGCTTTGTTCTTCCTCATCCAAAAGGATGGAGGACAATACCCATTCACCAAGAAAGTAACCTTCTATAGTCTTACTTTTTTCCATTTTTGGGATATTTTCCTGCCAGTTACTTGAGTTACTTTTGAGTCCTTTTTCAGTGAATGGTTCACCTGTAAGTTCTCAGTTCCTCCAAGGTGGCACAATCGAGGGAGAGGAGTTTATTCCTCTCCTGGCCTTCACTCTGGTCTGGAAGCAACCATAAACTTTTCTGCTCACAATCTGAGAGTAGAATCCCCTATCCAGATCCTCCACCAACTATACCAGACAAGTGCTTCTCCTCACCCCAGGACTGCAGCTGAATTCCCCCAGCGTCTTTAGCCTGAGTGCTCCTAAAATGAATGCTGCTGCCTCTGCTACTACGGCTGCTCTGGGGCTGGGGCCAGACAAAATTCCCTTCTCATCCAGGTGAAAGAGCTTTCTCACTGTCCTTTGAAGCTGTCTTTGGTGTTTGTGGGTTGAGTAATCTGGGAACTGCAGTGGCTGACCAGGATTCTGCATCCTGAAGTCTGCTCTGGTCCTGTGCCTGATGCATGCTTGGCCAAGGCTGGGCTTCACTCCATCCTGAGCACAGTGCAATAGATCTTTCTTGTTCAGCCTTCCAGGCTGTCTTAGGATGGAAATATCTTTCACTCTATGGTTTTGTGGCTTTTGCTGCTCTAGAATTTGTTTAGAGTCATTTTTTACAGATATTTTATGGGCTATGATGGGAGGGAGCTACAGCAAGTTGGTCCTTCTGCTCCTCCATATTGGCTCCACCACTTGATTGTGAGGTTTTTATGCCATAATACATGGTCAATTTTTGTGTAGATGCTGTGTACTGCTAGTAATATATATATATATATATATATATATATATATATATATATATATATATATATATATATATATTCCATTGCATCCCCATTCAATTTTCTCCAGAGATCTATCATATCTAACTTCCAAAATTCTATTTGCCTCCTTAACTTCTTTCTTGTTTATTTTGTAGTTAGATTTATCTAATTTTGAGGCAGGGATTGAGGTCCCCCACTAGTATAGTTTTACTGTTTAGTTCTTTCTATAATTCAATTAGTTTCTCCTCTAAGAGTATGGATGCTATACTACTTGGTGCATATATTTTTAATATTGAAATTACTTCATTATCTTTTAGTAAGATGTGTTTTCCTTCTCTATCTCTTTTAATTAGGCCCATTTTTGATTGTGCTTTGTCTGAAATCAGAATTGCTATCCCTGTTTTGTTCATTTCAGCTGAAGCGTAATATATTCTGCCCCAGCTTTTTTACCTTTACTGTATGTATATCTCTCTGCTTCAAATATGTTTCTTGTAAACAACATATTGTTGGATTCTGGTTTTGAATCCACTCTGTAATCTGTGTCCATTTTATGGGAGAATTCATCCCATTCACAATTACAGTTATGATTAATAACTTCATTTCCCTCTATCCTATCCCCCCATTTATACTTTTATGTCTCCTTTTACCCTGTTCCTTTTCACTAGCATTTTGATTCTGACCACTTCCCTCAGTCTTTTCCCTCCTCTATTAGTCCTCCATTTTTCCTTTCCCCTCTTTCTCTGCCCTCCTTTCTTCCTTCCCTTCTCTCAGTCCTCTCTCCTATTTTACTTCTTTCAGTTTTCCACTTCTACTTCCCTATAGTGTAAGATAGACTTCTATACTCAACTGAATGTATATGTTATTCCCACTTTGAGCCAAATCTGATGAGAGTTAGGTTCAAACCATTCTTATCCACTCCCTTCCTTCCCTCTTTAAAGGGTCTTTTGTACTTCATGTGATACAATTTAACCTTCAATTTTTTATATCATCTTATGAAAGTCAACTTATATGCACACTCTTTGGCTATGTATTCTCCTTCTAACTGCCCTAATAGAGATGCAGTTCTCAAGAGTTACAAGAATCATCTTCTTATATAGAGAAAACAGTTTAGATCATATTGAATAACTTGTTTTTATTTTTCTTTCCTGTTTACCTTTTTACGCTTTTTTGAGTGTGGCTTTTTGAAGGTCAAATTTTCTATTCAGCTCTGGTCTTTTTATTAGAAAAGCTTGAAAGTCTCTTATTTGATTGAATGTCCATCTTGTTAATCTCAGAGTTCAATAAGTGGGGAAGAAGAGAGTTAACAGAAAGGCCTCTTGAGATAAGTAGAATTTGACCTGGGTTTCAAAAGAAGCCAGAAGGTGAAGATGAGAAGGAAGAGCACTGCAGGCATGGGAAACAGTCAATAATAAGGTCTGTAACATGGCATCGGAATCTTATTTGACTTGGGCAACATGAAAGCCAGCATTACTGGATCAAAGAAAATACATCAATGGGACAGAAAGATATATATAAAAGTCAATCAACATTCATTATCATCATCATCAACAACAACATTATTCATATACTTAATAAATATTATTAAGTGCCTACTTTATGAAGTGCATAATTAAGATGCTATATAAATAAGTCTTAATAAACCCTGCCTTCAAAAAGTTTATAATATAGTCTGGGAAAATAAGACATGTACTTATGTCAATACAGACTGAGAAGGCCAACGGTATCAGTTTAAATAGCTAGTGTTCAATGGAGTCATGAGACTTAACATCCTGAAAAAAAAAAAAGAAAAGAAAAAAATACAAGGAGGGGAAATAAGTATAAAGATACCAAAAAGGTAGAAAATATCCAAGTTATAAAGGTCTTTAAAAGATATGTCATTTTGTATTTGAACTTGGTATAATACTGAATTTATTAGAGTTTACTGAATAGAGTAGGAGGCAGAAGGTAAGAGGTGTGCTTAAGAAGGTTCATTTTGGTGGCTGAGACAAGAATAACAGAAGAGTAGGGAGAAATTTGGGGCATGGAAACCATAAGGTTCTTGTGTGATCGGGTATTAATGGGCTATACCGGGGAACTGCCTATGTGAGCAGAGAGAAGTGGATGTGTTTGAAAGATGTTACAGAGATATAAAAAATAAAGTTTGGCTATGGGTTGGATATGTTAGGTGAGTATAAGAGAAGAGTTGAGAATGACATTATGATTGGGTGCTTGGGTGACTGGGAAATTAGTGGTATTCTCAAAAGTTATAGGGAACCTAGAAAAAGGGTAGGTTTTTGGGAAAAAATAATTGGTTTTACTTTGGCTTCATGAAGAACTAACAATGCCAAACCAATCTCATTTCCACTCCATCCCTACATTGGTAAGTCATGAAATATCCTACATCTGTTTTACCTGGATTTCAGCAAAGCATTTGGCAGTCAGTCATGCTACTCTTTTTCAAACTAAAAAGAGGTATTGAGATGAACTGTTAGATCTCTTAGGTGTCTTTGGGACTTGTTTAATAGATAACCCCATTAATGATTCATTTGCAGCTTACAAAGAGGTCCCTAGTGGAGTGTCCCAGCAATTGGTCCTGGTCCCTAATTTGTTTATTAGACTTAGAAAAAGGTATAGGTGGCATACTTATAAAATTTTCAGGTAATATAAAGTTAGAAGAGTAAATTCACTAGATGTTAGGATCCAAAAAGACCTTGACAGTCTAGAACATTGGACTTAATCGAATATTATGCAATTTAAATGTGATATTTATGAAACCTTTTATGTGTGTTCAAAAAAGTAAACTATACAAATACAAGATGAGGAAAGAAAGGCAAGATAATAAGTAGTTCATCTGAAGAAAAAAGTCTTGGGGGGGGTCTTAGTAGATTGTAGGCTCAACAAGTTAATATAAGTACCCCAAAAGGCTATTATTTGGATTTCATTTACAAGTATAGTGTCCAAGACTAGGTCATACTCTCTACTTCTCAGACCACATATCAAGTTTAGTATTTAGTATTTTAGGAAAGACTGATGAGTGAGAAAACATCTAGAGAAGGGAAAGCAAGGTGATATAGAGCATTGGGATCATGCTGTATGATGATCAATTTAAAGAACTGAAAATACCTCACCTTGAAAAGAGGAGGGCTAAGAAAAGCTGGTGGTGGTGGGAGGAAGGGGATATAACATATGTCTTCAAACTTTGGAGGGCTGGCATGTGAAGAGGCATTAGTGCTTGGTGTAGAACAGAACCAGGAATAATGGATAGAAGTTATAAAGAAGCAAATTTAATTTGCATGAGATTCTTAAGACTTTTTGTGCCCTTTGACCATCTGATAAAGGCTATATATTCTTCAGAATAATATTTTAAAATTCATAAAATAAAACACATAGAATTACAAAGGAAATCAATTATACTGAAATGCAGTTGTGACAATATTTTTTTAAGTTCATGCACCTCCGTTTCTGAACACCTGAGGCAGAATAAAGCATCCTCATAATGAGAGTGGATTTCCCATTATTCCCTTTCAATAGATGATTCCAAGCAGGAGATAGATAATCATGTTCTGTGGCTAAACCAGCAAGGCTTCTTTGCAGATTGAACTGGATAGCCTCTGAGATATGATGATTGGATTTCTATCATATAGCTGAAGCAAGAATTGCCTTCTGGTGAGATAAAAGAGTTTGATTTGGCCATTCATGCAGCAAAACGTTTTCTGGGAATTAGGTTGGAAAACATTTAAAAAGAGGTACAGATATTGAAGAGTACTTATAAAAATAATAGAACATATAATTGAAAGTCAAGAGGCAGCATGGTACATAGGGTTAAAGAGTCAAGAGGACCTGCATTCAAGAGCCACCTCTGATACATATTTTCTGGATGAGAATGTTACATGTACATACAGGCCACATATTTGACACTTTTACTCTAGGCAACTCTTAGATTTTAAGTTGCAGAAAAAGTGATAACACTTTTGGTAGAGCTCCTTCGTGTATTCTCATCTCTAATTAAAGGTTGTATCATCACAGCACCAACAGGTACAATTATGTTGTTGAAGTTTAACATCAGCAGTCTTCTACTGTGAGTTACTAAATGGAGTAACTCATTATTACAAACACAAGACTATCTGGGGAAATGCATGTCCCATTTCCATATCTGATGTTAGTTCACAAAAGTCTCTGACAACAACAAAATCTATAGGTGCTTTGCTAGCCTGTGTTTGGGTAGTTAGTCCCTGGACCACATCTGGTGGCCCATGTAATCTTGTTTATCCATTTTCCCTTTCTTCTTTTCATCTCAGCTGTTCATCAATGTGGTGGGAGTTGACACAGTGAAGTGGCAGGGCCAAAGAATATCAATAGTTGGCAAAGGAAAGGGAAGAATTGCTCTTGTTCCCTTGGCACACCTAAAATGGACTTTGATGCATATTGCAAAAACCTTGGCATTTGGGAAAAATTGGTTGCGTGAGTGACTTTCACCCAAACAAACCTAATACATTCCATCTTTGTGCTGAGCGTGGAGCTGGCCTGAAAATTTGTGACAAAAGCAGATGTTTGACGCTGGAAAAAGAGCATTCCACACATTCATCAGGAACTCTTCTTGGCAAAATCAAGTTCACGGTACAGGACACATATGTGTCTCCATAGTAGATAGTGCAGAAACCACATTGGTTAATCTGGGAAGCAAACAGTGTGTATATATGGAAATGCCTAAAAAACATGAAGCTATTTTTAACTACAACAATAACAAAAAGAGCTGGCATTAGTTTTTGTGCAGATGCATAGAATTTACTAAAACTTAATTTCTTTGAGCAGAAAAATAAAAGTTTATAACATGCTCCACTATTAGAGTTATAATCCTTCATCATTACCACTAAATGATACTAAAAGCCTATGGGCAGCTCCTCAGTAGGAACTGTGTAGAGTGGGATAGCAAGTGTGGTTCTTTATCTTCAGGAAATTTTAAGAAGAGAAAAGAACTAGAGACTAAGTCTACATGGGTGCAAAAGACTCAAATTTTATTGAGAGATTTAGCTCCATCCATCATACTAGAGTCAGTCTACATGTTTCTGTATATATTAGCTACCAGTCCCTAATCTAGTGAAAAAGATTTCACTGTGTATTGAAGAGAATGATGGCTTTCTCCCTGATTAGTTTGACCTTGGGCAAATAGCTTATGATTGCTGGGGCCTCATTTTCCCCATCTCAAATACAAGGAGAGGGGGTGAATTAGATGATCTATAGGTATCTGCCAGATATAACATTTTCTAATTTCATAATTTCTTTATCTGTAAAATGATGTTTGACTAAATGATATTTAAGATTCCTTCCATTCATTGTGTCCTATGATTGGACTGTAGTAAATTGAATTTAGGAACACCTTCATTTGTATTCAATTCTGATGTAATCATAAAAGCTTCCTACAGGCAAATGAACAAAGAAATAAAATACAAGTCACTGCCCAGAGTCAAAACTAAGAATCCTGGCACCTGGGACAAATTTAATTCAATGGGGACAAATAGGAGACAAAGACACTTGGACACTAATGCCATTGCTAGATATGTTGGTGTGCATTGTATCACTGGTCCTATATAGCATGAAATCCTAGGTCAGGTAGCAAGATAGAGGTATATCTCAGTTGTACCAGCAAGGTGGAGGGGTAAGACGATCCCCTGAAAAGGGTATGTCAGTTGCAGAACATCTAGAAGTAGCAACCTGGGGGAATAGACTAGGACTTGCATAGAACCATGAAGTGGAGGATTTCCATGGAGAAGCACCATTCCCCCTCTCCCTCCACACACATACCCCATATTGTCTCACTGAGTAGGGAGAATTTCCAGTCATCCTATGCTAGTTGTTATGATCTTTGCTCTCAAGGAATTTATATTTTCATTGGGAAACAAGTGGAAGGCTGCAATGTGATAGAATTCAAAGAGAATCGATTGTAGAATCAGAGGAACTAACCTAGATTCAAATCCTAACTTAGATTCTCAATTTCTTCATTGATCTGTGAAATGAAAGGATTTGACTAAATCAACTTGGGGGTCTCCAATATCTCTAGATCAAATGAGCCCACAAAATAAACCAATACAAGGCAGCAACTAAAATTTACCAGAAAATATAATATAAAATAAATATTATAGGTATTCAGAAAAGAGAGAGGTCACTCTTGACCTGAGCAATCAGAAGGAGATTTTGAATGCTCTGGGTCTTGAAGTTTAGGTAGGATCTGGATAGCAGGAAGAAGAATTCATAAGAGAGGGGAATAAAGCAATTTTTTTTCCAAATGACATTAGAGACAATATGATGTAAGAGATAGAGAGAGTCAGCAAAATCCCTGAGGTCAAATCCTCTCTTTGATATCTATTGGCTTTGTAATTACAGGCAAGTCACTTAACTTCCAAGTGCTCTAGAAAAAATTTCTAAGACTATAAGTTGCAAGATGGTGCCAACCAACATTCTTAAAGAGAGTTTACTTGCCCAAGTATTCCTTATATCAGTGAAATGACAGGTTTAGTCCCTACCCATAACCTTTCAGAGATTATGAGGAAACCAACTTAGCTGAAGGAAAGGGATACAATTGGGAAATAACATAGAATTTAAAAGGTGGCTTGGAACTAAATGAAGCTGTAGTTATGGTAAAAAAAAAAATAAGATTTTATGCTATAGTGCAAGAATTAAATATATATTAATGTTAGTTGAGTAAGCATTTCCTTTTGTGATGAAGCATGTGACCTGCAAAATTTAGGAACCACATTAAATGTAATTTGGATACATTTAACAAAATGAACATAAATACAGTGCAACATAGATGATGTTAATTTGTAATTTTCTAAGTCAATATGCTGTCCACACGGATGCATTTCTATTTGAGTTTAACACTACTGGTTCTAGTCCAATGCCTATTTTTACAGATATGTATTGATAACCATCTCTTGGTATTTGTAGTCCAATTCTAAATTGTAGGCAAGTTCTCACAATGTGAAGATGATTTGACAGTGCTCCAATGAAAAGGTTTTCCTTTTGACCCCAGACAAATGACCGACGATATATAGATGGCCATCTGGACGCCTTCCTTCAAAGCAAAGCACAAAACCAGAAAGGTAGTGGTAGTCTTGGAAGGGCGCTGCTTGGAATCATTACGGAGTCTTCCAGAAACATCTGGAATTTCAGTTCCTGCTCTCGTTGCTCTGGAAAGTAATCTGCTTCTTCCTCACATTCACCTCCAAATGAACTGACAGTGACCAGGCTCTAAAGGGACCAAAGACTTGCCTGTGGAAGTGACATCAGAGACACTTAAGATCCACTGGGACCAGACTCATATATTCTACATTGGAAAAATAGTGCAGTTGTTATGTAACTTTTTTCATGTAGCTACATTTATTTGAGGGCTTTTCCTTCACTTTCCCGGAGTTGGTGTCAGCTCATATCTCCTTGCACCAGACTTTTTGATAATGTCTAAAATTTGGGAGTAAACGAGGACTCACATCCTCCACCCTTCCACCCCATCCTTGTGATTAGTAACAGCTACATCTTGAGAACTAAATGCCAAGACCTCATCATCTGGCCAGATTCATTATTCTCCTACCTTTGTTTAGACATTCTATCGATGAAGTACTTGACAGAAAATAATTCTGTTTTTTGCAAGACATCCTTCTCTCTGGGGAGTATTTGGGCAAAATTTCTTGCTATATATTCTTATCCAAGTTGAGTCAGATTAATGTGATACAATTCTCTGGACAAGTCCCTTAGCTTCATCAAGTCTCAAATTCCTCATCTGTAAAATGGAAACAGCAATAGCACCTGCCTTATCGGCTTCCTGTTAAGATTCAATGAGAGAATGAGTATGAAATGTTTTTCAAGCCTTAAAGTATTGTATAAAGACTACCTCTTAATATCAATTAAATTTGTATTTCATCATCATCACCTCCACCATCATCATTATCTCATTCTATTTATTTCATCAATTAAAGATAGAAACAGTCCTGTACCTTTTAAATTCATTGTTCTATGGACTATTGCACAGGTGGATAGAAGAGCTGCTTTTTATAGTTGAATAAAAATATTTTTTCTTCTCAGCAAACTTCCTGAAAACATCCTCAGGGCAAGTGAAATGGCAGACAGGACATATACCTTATCATGTACCCACATAATTTTGATTTCACCCAGGTCTCTGTTCCTTGAAAGATTTGTAAATTATAAACAGAATGCCATGTAGCTTGGAGACTATGAGTAAGTGGTTTTGATACATTTATTTGAAAAGCTTTTCCTAAGGTTTTATAAATCAGTATTATACCTGGGCAATTGAAGATGGCAATTCAGACCATTAAAATAGTCTGGTTCTAGTACTTTTTATATTAGCTGAGTTCTCTAGAATATTTTAAGGTCATCTTACTGGGATTTGTCACCTGTCAGTCCATGAAAGATAGGAAGATTCTGATATATAATTATAACCACCAGGTCTGTCTAGATCAGGGCTGGGGAACCAGTGTCCTTAAGGCCACATATGGCCCTCCAAGTCCTCAAATGTGGCTCTTTGACTGAATCCAAACTTCACAGAACAAATCTCCTTAGTGAAACTTGGACTCAGTCAAAAGACACTATCTAAGGACCTAGAGAGTCACAAGCAGCCTTGAATCTTCAGGTTTACCTCCTCCCCATTAGATAATTGGTTGATGCTAATTTTTACAGTCTGCAACAATATCTTGCATAGTTTTAACCATTCCTTGCATATGAACATTGATCACTAATGTCCAAAGTCCTTAGCCATGACCTGGATGTGAAGTGCCATCATAAGACCCTCTGTTTCCACAAACAAATGTTCATGTTTCCATAAAAAAATTCTCATATCTCAGGCATTTATTTAATGTTTCTTCAGTGGAACATAATTGATATATGGTAGATGACACAGGAATGTCCTCTCTGAAGAACATTTTGGTCCCTCTTGTATATATATATATATATGTTTTTTTTAGAGGCAGCTTTGGCATAGTAGGTAGAATAAGGAGCTTGGAGTCAAGGAGACCTGAATTCAAATAATAGTCTCCAATACTTATTAGTTGTATGTCCCCGGACATAGTACTTAACTTCATCTCGGTTTCCTAAATCATGAGCGAGAGAGGGAGAGAGAGAGAGAGAGAGAGAGAGAGAGAGAGAGAGAGAGAAGAATGAATGAATGAATGAATGAATGAATTATAGCACCCACCTCCCAGGGATGTTGTGAGACTCAGATGAGATAATATTTGTAAAAAAGGGCTTACACAGTCTGTGGCATATAGTCATCACTTAATAAATAAATACTAATTTACTTCCTCCCTTCCTAGGTGTCAAGTGGAAGTAAGCCCCTTTTGCATACATTTGACAGTGCCAGTGGTATGTACTTATTAGTAACCTTGACACTTGCTTTCATGAAGTAATAGCCTGTTTGTTCCACAAGTATTTCTGGAGGATTTTTTGTTTTTTACTCATTTTTCACATGCCGTAAGACCATTTATCTGGAAGTCCTGACTTCAAATACCGCCTCAAATACTTACTAACCTTATAACCCTAGTCAAGTCACTTGATGTCTTTCTGCCTCAGTTTCTTCCACTGAAAAATGAAGATCATAAGAGCACTTATTTTATGAGGTTGTTTGCGAATCAAATAAGATAATACTGTAAAGTGCTTACGTAGTGCTGGCACAATAGTAGGTGTTCATAAATGCTTCTTATTTCCCTTCCTTTTTTCCTTTTCTTTACCTTCCTTTTTTCTTCTTTTTTCCTTCTTTCCTAACTATAAATTTTTATCGTCTTTTTGTCTTGAAAGCATTAACAATTCTGGGCTGTCTTAAGGTGATAGACCCCGTGTTTTATTAATATGCTATAGATTTTTATGAGAAAGCTTTCCAAATTTGCTTCAGCCAATTTTGTAGTTCTAACCTGTACATTAACTCTGATATTACATAGGTCTTAATTGCTTTAAAGTTCTTAATCTTCAACTTTAATTTCAGAATGCCAGTAAATCTTTTAATGTATTCAATTATAGCCTCATTCTTGACATCTTTATGCTTGATGTGTCTGACCTGAAGGAGACTAAAATATTGGTAGATATCACTATCATACAAAGGTTGGTTGTGACTTCCACATTTAAGCTTGAAGAATACACTTTAAGTTCTTCCTGACTGTTTGATAAGAATTTTATGCTTAATGAGTCAAAATGACATTTCTATATTATTAGACAAATAGTCAAGAAGATGAAAAAGTTATTGATTTTCCATTGGTTATCATCTATGTATATGAAGTGGTTAATATTGTGTTTTGGTTCAAATTCTTTAATTTGGAAGTCATGCTTAATACTTAGGAGAGGCTACCCAGAACCTAATAGGCTTAAATGACCTCCATGAGAAACGCCATATTTTTTATAAACTGTTCTTACAATCATTATGTACGTGGCATATTTAAAAAGAGAGGAGCTTTCTATGTAATCATCAAAAACTCATTATACTTGCTCTATTATAAATATATTTGTGGTACGTTAATCATGAGTATAAAACTTAATCAAAGATGGCAATAACAGATGTACTCATATATTCTACAGTGTTTCCAAGTGACTTGTTCAATAATTACAGAATTGATTGTGCATTGCTTTTTTTCCACCCTTTGGGATTTTGTCATGCCCATTTTACTCTTCAATCAATATGTTGTTTTCTTTTAAGTATTTATAGATTTTTTCATGATATAAATTATTAATGTTTTATATAAAGTACATAAACATAACTGAACTATATTATGAGTGGTCACTGTTCTCTTCATTTGGTGCTACATATATGATGCCATTTGATCAAGAAAGGTGAGACCTTGATTATGTCGGATAAAGTTCTTTCCTAATAATTCATGTGCCATTTTGATATATTCAACATAATAACTATGGATCCTATACAGTTCCACTAGTTTTTGATTTTACCATATGTGTGTATGTATAATATATATTATATAATATATATTTTAATATTTCTTTTTATTAATATTTTAATAACTGCCATTGAAATAATTATCTGTAGTTCATAATATTAATGGGACACACACTTTTCCCTTTTTTGATTCAACTTTTATATGATTTATATGACTTATGTCCATAAATAGAATCGGAAATTGTCTATATCTTTCTTCTAAGTTGTATCTTTTTAAAAATCTTTTCAGTGCTTCCATAATGCATTTTCTGATTGACATCAAATTATCTATTTTATTATCTATGCTGCTTTGACCACATATTGCAAAGTCAACAAGCATTTTTTAAATGTGTGTTTTTATAGAAAGCACTATGCTAGCTGCTGGGGTTGCAAGGAAAGGCAAAAATAGCCTCTTCTCTAAGACATCACATTCTAATGGGGGAAACAACTGGCAAACAACTCTGGGCCATCTCCAGTCATCTTGATTGATACATGGCCACTGTACCCAGGTGACTCTGGAGGAGAAAGTGAGGCTGGTGACTTTTCACAGTTCTCCTACACTCAAATCCAATTCATTTGCAAGTAATGTCATCATCTTTCTGATGTCATGGTCCTCTTCTAGAACAAAGGACAAACTGCAACCACAAGTAAGATATACACAGATAAGTTGGAGGTAATCTCAGAGAGAAGGCATCAACCTTAAGAGGAATTAGGAAAGGTTTTTCCCAGAAGATGGGATTTTAGTTGATACTTGAATGAAGCCAGGAAATTCTGGAGGTAGAGATAAGAAGGGAGAACATTTTAGTTTTGAGGACAGCCAGGGATTCAGAGTGAGGATATGGAGTGTCCTGTGCAAAGGACAGCAAGGAGGGCAGTTACTGTATCAAAGAAGATGTAAAGGGAGTAAAATGAAAGAAAATTTAAAACAAAGGAAGGGACCATGTTGTGATGGAATTTAAAAACCACACTGAGGATTTTATATTTGGTTTTAGAGATAACAAAGAACCGATGAAATTCGTTAAATAAGCTGGGCAATGTAACCAGACCTTCACTGTAGGAAGGTCACTTTGATCACTGGGTGAGGGCTATACTGGAATAAGGAGAAAAATGAGGCAATAGAATAATATTGTAATAATTTATATGTTGAGTAATGAGGACCTTCACCTGGGACATAGCTGCATAAGAGGAAAGAAAGGAGGAGATGTGTAGAAAAGATGTTGCAAAGGTAGAATCAATACAACTTGGTAACAAATTGGGTATGGGAGTGTGGTAAGAGAGAGGGAGGTATTGCTACTAATGCTTAGATTGTGATCCTAATGACTAGGAGGATGATGGTAACTTTTATGAATAGTATGAAAATTAGAGGGAAAGATAATGAGTTCAGTTTTGGACACACTGAGTTTAAGGTAGCTATGGAACTAGGTGCCTCAGTGAACAGAGCATGGGGATTAGAGCCAGGGAGATCCAAGTTGAAGACCCAAGTTAGCTCAGACATAAGTGACCTTGGATAAGTCATTTCAGCTGTAAAAAGGGAATAATAATGTCTACCAGGATTATTGTGAAGATCAAATGATACAATATTTGTAAAAGCAACTAACACTGTGCCTGGCATATAGATACTATATAAAAGCTTACTGCTACTGCTACTGCTGCTGCCGCTCCTCCTTTTTCTCCTCCTCCTCTTAAACAAATCCAGGGAATCTGATGAGATAACCCACTGAAATGGTGCAGAGGGAGAACACCTTACTATTTAGACTTCATTACCTCAACCTGTTATTAAAAGGAATTTAGAATTGCCAGTATTCTTTTTGTTTCTGGATTCCTTTGAAAATATTTCTTTTCTGTTCATTTAATTCAACAAAATGTCTTTTTAATTTCCTTTTGTATGATAGTGTTGTAATCTATTGTATTGATATCATTTCCCAATGTCTTTATGTATCTTTTCAACAGCTCTTCCAAGTTGCTTTGGCCATCGTGGTGTTTGATTCCAGTTCTTAGGGATACATCTTCATACCTCACCTTTCCTCCAACAGCTTTTAATTATGGCTAAGGTCACCACATCTGTCATATATAGGAAAAGAGCCTTCTGGGAATCCATAATCACCCCTACTGGACAAACAATTTATCCACCTTAAAATACCTCCCATATTGATACAATGGAAAATATTGTATCCTCCCATATTGATATAATGGAAAATAACTATGTCCCATCTCAGTGGTTATTTGCTACAATTTACACAATTTGCCACAAATGGTTTTCACATGCATACTCCAAGTCCAAGCTCCATTGTCTTCGTAACCATTCTATTAACCCTCCATATAATTGTCTTACTTCGTTTATAGTTCATATTGTTTTAATTTTCTCTTATGATGGGTTCCATTGTAAGTGTACAGCATAGCTCATATTAGTTACTCAGATAAAGAATATTTTTCTTCTTCATTTCATCCACCCTTGTATCACAAAATGTGTCTTAATGTAAAACCTTCAGAACATTAAGCCGTTAAGGAAATTACATTTCACTGAGAAATTCTCTTCCTTCCAAATGTTTTCTTGCCCTAAATTTTGACTGAGTTTTGTTGCTATGTTTGAGCTGCAGAACACCAATGAGTGGTTGGCTAGTCTCTCCTTGAAAATTTACAATAAGGGAGAACTTATTACCTTGTAATGTAACAGATAGAGTTTATTAACAGCTTTACTTATTAGGAACTTTTCCCTGTGCCAAACCTAAATTTGTTTCTTTCTATCTTATAGTCATTATCCTTAGTTCTGTCATCTGGAAGTGAGCATTAGAAAAATCACAAAACTCAAAGGGACTTTAGTAGCCACGTTGACCAACCCATTATCCACAAAGAAATCACTTCTATTACATACCCCACAAAGGGGCCATTCTACCTCTAATTGAAGACATCCAATGAGGTGGCATCCCGATCTCCTTTTTAAATTGCTCTAAATGTTAGGAAGCTGGAGTTTTGTTTCGTTTTGTTTTTTCTCCTCACGCCAAACTTCTATTTGACTCTCTGTAACTTCTACCTATCACTACCATAGTTTGAGAACAAAATAAATCTAACCATCATCTTCACAACATGACTTCAAAGGCCTTATGATATCTATTATCTTTTTCCAAGTCTTCTAGGATAAAGCACTTAGTACTTCTAGGCTGTCTCCCTTTTTTATCTTTAACTGATCCTCACGTGGCATAGATTCAAGGTCTTCATTCTCTTAGTTGGCCTCCTTGGACACTCCTCAGTTTACCAATGCATTTTCTAAACTTCAGTGAGCAATACTAAAAACAAGATTTAAGTTATGGTGCAATCAATGCAAAGTGCAGACAGAACATCAACTTTGTATTTCTGGAAATTGCACCTCTCTCAAGAGAAGCCTAAGATAGCATGATTTCTGCTGGCATCCTCATCACACTGTGCAGTTCATACAGTCCTAGAAAGGAGGTGACAATCTATTCTTTTATATCTCAATCCACTATCTCTATCACTTTCCCAACCAAAATATTACTCCTTGGCCACTAATTTCCAACATATATTGTCTCCTGTTAAAATATAAGCTTCTAGAGGGTAGGAACTGTTTTCATTTTTGTATTTATCCCCAAGATTAGTACAGTGCTTAATATATTATAAACTAGGTGGATGAGTGGATAGAATTCTGGAGACAGAAAACCTAGAATTCAAATCCAGTCTCAGTCACTTACTAGCTATGTGACCTCACAGATCACTTAATCTCTGTTTCCTTCAATGTCCTTAACTATGTAATAGACATACTACTAGCACCTACGTCACAAGGTTGTTGTGAGGATCAAATGAGATAACATTTGCAAAGTGCTTTGTGTACAATGCCTGGCACATAGAAGGTATTTAGTAATGTCTTTGCTCATCCCCCTTTTATATTCATTCTTTCATTAAAACACCTAGATCTTTTTCAAATAAATTATCTAATCATGTTTCCCCATATTATCTTACAGAGTTAATTTTAAGGCAATTGTAAGACTTTACTTTTAACCCACTTAAATTCAAGTTTATTACATCAAGTCTAAAGTTTCTATTAAAAACTTTTTAGATGCTGACTGTCATCCAGTGTATCAGTTATCCCGCCCACCTTTTTACTATCTATGAATTTAATAAGCTTGCCATCTGTGTTTCAATTCAAATCATTAACTAAAATATTCAAGAGTCCAAGGTCAACAATAGATCCCTAGAGGCACTCTATTGAAAACCTTCTCCCAAGTTGTCTTAGAACGGTTCGTGATTAATTTGGGTGTCTGGCCATTGAAATACGTCAGAATTCCTTGAATTATATTATTGTGTAACCCACATTTGTACATCACTTCCATAAGAATATGCTAATATGAATATGTATGTAGAGACTATATCAGATTGCATACCATCTTGGGGAGAGGGGAGGGGTGGGAAGTATGGAAAATTTAAAACTCAAAAGCTTGAGGAACTGAATGTTCTAAACTAAAATAAATAAATTAAAATTTTAAAAAGGAAGAAAAAATAATGAGATGCCTCATTAAACATTTTGATAAAATCTGGGTTAAACTATATCTATAAGGAAACAAAGTGGGTCAGGTCTGGCATGAATTGCTCTTGAAGAAGTCATACTGAATCTTTGTAATCACCAAGTCCTTTTCTAAATGTGCACTAAGCATATCGCCACCTCTGGATTCCATCTCTAGACACTGAACATTGACAGTATTCTCTGCCACTGTGGTCTCTCCGTCGGCTGGTTTCTCTCAGAGTTTCTATTTTAAGAAACAGACCATGGCTGCCCATTTCTTCATTCCCCTCTAGGAAGCAAGCCTGACCATCTAGACTTTCTCTACACTTTATATGCCTTCATCTTCACCCTTTCCCTAACCCCTTGCTTTAATGTATTGTTTTCCTCCATTAGAATACAAGCATTTTGAGGGTAGGCACTATCTTTGTCTCTCCTTGTATGTAATTGTATTCTCAGCCCTTAATACAGTGTACATAGTAATGCTTGCTGAGTTGATGACAATGATCCGGGAATTTTCCGAGGAATTGAAGTTAAGCTCATTGATCTGCACCTTGCAAAATCTATTCTCTTCTCTTTTTTGAAAACCAGTAGCATTTGATCTTCTCTAGTGCTGGGATGTCTTTCTTATTCTCTGTGATCTTTCAAATATTATTGACGGTGGTTAACAACCATGTATCCTGTTTATCTCAGTACCTGAGCAAAATTGTTTTTTATTTGGACTAGGAGATTTTACTTCATCAAGGGAAATTACTGTCTACATATTCAGCTAGAGTATTAACACTGTGTTTGTAAGTCATTTTTGTTATTTTTTGTTCAAAGTTTGATCTTCTTGGAAGAGAAAATAGAAAAAAATAAGAATTCGGGAGTTTTGCCTTTTTTGTTGTTGTCAGGTATCATTGAACCATCCACCCGAAAAAGCAGCCCTATTCCTTCTTTGATCTTTCTCTTTTCTCTAATATAGTTCCTCAAAGACAATTTTTTTAAAAGGCATTTTTGTGAAGCTTTGGTACTCCTGCCACTATTTTTACATTATCACATCAATCTCATATCCATCCTCTTTTACATGTCTTTGCTTCTGTCTTTGATACATTTCCTTTAAAAATCAAAGTTGCTTGGTGAGATACCTGTGCATCCATATCAATCTCCTCAGAGAACTATTTTTCTTCCTCATTAATGCCATCTTTTATCTTCAGATTTTCATTTTTGAACATTTTATATCCTTCCTAGACTGACATACTGTACAGAATTTTAGCCCTACCTAGCCTTCCTCTGAACCTTTTGAAATCAGCTCTCCCAAAATCTAGGTCACATGCCAGACTATGTCTAGTTTCCCTCTGTATGTCTTCTTACAAGTGAAAGCTCTTCAAATGATTGAATATAGCTCTATCTTTTCTAAACCTTTTCCTTTTGGGGGGTTAAAAATTTTCAGTTTTATTCACCTGAATAAAGACCATTTTCTGGTTGTCTCACCATCCTGGTCACCCTTTCCTAGATGTGGAAGTTTTTTCCCCCTAAAATGTGGAGCCCAGGATCAAACATAATTCTCTAGTTTTTACCTGTCCAAATGTATTAGCGTTTCTTTCATGATTCCCTGTTATGTCTTTACTAAAGAAAAATATGATGAATCTCTTCCTTTTATTGGACGTTATTCTTCTTTGAGTGAAGGGTGTAATAGTATTAGATTTTTAGCAATCACGTCATATTGATGACTCATACTGAACTTTCAGTACCTTAAAATTCCCAGATTTTTTAAAGTTATTTTCTGTGTAATCTTATATCCCTCATCCCTTATATAAAGCTGATTGATTTTTTTGTTTGTGTAGGGCATTATACTTTCCCCTATTACATTTCCATATTATTAGATTCTGTTCAAGCTTCTACATTATCCAAATTTGAGAGTAAGACATATTGAAGTCTCCTACAATTACTGTGTTACTATCTTGGATTTTTCCCTATGGTTCACTTTAGCATAATATAATTTCCTTGTTTATCTCTATATTGTAAATGTTTCTTTTCTTCAAAGCACAATTGCATTTCTGCTTTTTTGATTCATGTCATACATCATAAATTCTCTTCCAGTCTTTCATTTTTATGTATGTCTTTTCTTTTTAAATGTGTTTGTTTTAAGCAACAGTTTATTGGGTTTGTTTTCTTATTTAATCTGTTGCTCTCTTTTGTTTTATTGTATTGTTTTATCCATTCATATTTAGAATTTTGAAAACAAATTTTGTGCTAAGATTGTGTGGTTCAGGTCTGCACCCTGCCCACCCCGTGATCATTTTCTTTCCAATTTGCCATGCATTCTTATCTTGAGGTCCATGCTTTTTCACCATTTTGAATGTCAGTTGCCTGCAATAGCTCTTATTTTCCTTCTCTTCATTCAGGATGTTGTTCATATAGGCACATCACTCTCCAAAAGAAAATGAGTAGTCTCCTTGAGCACAAAATTTCTGTATATTACACTTATTGTAAGGCCTCCATCTTCCACTGCAGAATCTCTCTTCATGAGAGTACTCATTAGTGAGACTCACTCCTCTCACTGAGTTGAGATCTCCCTCTCTTTCATTTTGCCCCTTTTAATATGCTTTTGTCATTTCATCTATTGTCCAGTAGCCCCTTGTCTTTCAGAAAGACAAGAATGGATTTTTCCTTTTTTTGTTATCTTGTATCTATTAAGGTATATCATATTCTCTACTCATCGTCCATTCTTCAGGGTAGGGGGTAGGGAGTAGGAAATTTAAAGTCCCCAGTGTTTTTAGCATGGTCTACCACCATCATTTTCCTCACTTCTTTAAATTTTGCTATCATCTTTATCTTTTTGTGTCCTTTTGGGGAAAAAAACTATTAATGGTATCTCTATTGTTATTTTTTTAATTCCATAGATATATTTCTCTTTCTAGTTTTTTTCCTTGAATAATCTTTAGAGATGAGGTAATGATTGATTATTTTATTTCTTGTGCTTTCCTTGGTAGTTTTATTTATTTCTCTTTCTTTTGTTTCTGTCACTTGAGGTATTTAAAATTAAATAATCTCTTCACATATTTGTTTTTGTTTTCTTTCAAATAGTAATACTTCAAATGCATCTCTTTTATTGAACAACTATGTTTTCCATTGGACTAGGCTCATGTATGCATTTTAGGTTGTGTTTTGGACTTCTTTGCTTTTAAGAATATATTATTTCATTCCTGTCAGTGGTTTCTGATAGGTACCAAATAGTTTTGTACTATTTCAATTTTCTTTCCTTTATTTTTGTAGGTAGTTCTCCTGGTTGCCTACAAAATTTGCCATTTTTTTCTTAGGATTAGTATATTTAACTATCTTGAAGTTTGAAGCTTGGGTTTTGTTTTATAGAGGAGATTATATATATATATATATATATATATATATATATATATATATCTCCTTTAATATGCACTTTATTTTCTGTATACAAAAGTTCTAAGTAATTTTCTTGCATTATTCCTTGCATTGTAGCATGTATATCTTTAGAGCTTATTTTCTGAGAGGTTTATGATCTTTATGTTATCTCTATGCACCCTGTCTTTAAGAGTAATGTGTTTTATTTATATAGAGATCAAGTTTCTTTCAATGTTACTCTTCTTTGTTTCTCTTTCTCCAGATTGTTCCCCACTGCAATATAGTGATATTCTCAGATGCTTGCTCCCTCTTTCACTTCTTCAGAGAGACTCACCATCATGGATTGAGGGGTTTTTTCCCTATTCTGCTGTTATTAAACTAAAAATTCTGCCCTTTTCCCTTTTAATTTATATCAAGATTCTGATTTCTCTCTTAAACCATTTTGAGAACATCTTTTTGGAGTTCCATGGCTTCTTGAGAATGCATAGTCTTCTATGCTTCTTCAGATAGCGGTTCAATTTCATTTGTCTTGCAATATTTACTTACTTTTAGACACCTTGGTAGTCATCTTCACTTATGTTTCAATCTTCTCTATTGTCTTACTTGTTCGTGTTCCAAGTTTTTAACTAAATTTTCTTCCTCTTGCAATCTTTAGTGGTTTTAGTCTTTTCTCCCTTCTACTCACTTGTCATTAATTTTCTGACTGCTTCCCCTTTCATAGTGGGTTTATTTTTGAGGACTGGTCTTTATAATTGTCTTAGAATTTTCCCAAGTGAGGAAATCCACTTTTCACTGACCTCAGATTCTACCCCAAGTAACTTCTCAGAGGACAGAACTGGACCCAGTAAGATGCTAGTCTTTTTTTCCTTCAGATTCAGTTCATCCCTGAATGATGACTCCCTGCCTGAGTTCTTGTCATTCACTAGTTCTGTAACTAGTTCTGTAGAGGCTGGGTGAAGCCTCTACAGGCAGATCATAATCCTGCCCTCTTATATTCCCCACTTCTACACAAGTAAATGAGATGTCTGAGATCTGTGTCTTGCTGTCACTAGATAGTGGTATGAGGTTGGAGAACGGAACAAGAAAATTGCTAACTGAATACCAGAAGGCAAGCTTAGAGATCAGGTTGTGTACCCAGGGAAA
The DNA here is from genome assembly GCA_028658325.1 of Potorous gilbertii. NCBI lineage: Eukaryota > Metazoa > Chordata > Mammalia > Diprotodontia > Potoroidae > Potorous > Potorous gilbertii. Next base: position 589,647,788 of record CM053770.1, on the reverse strand, counting down.
CTGGAAAACTGGAGAAAATATCTTGTTGGTCACGTAACTCAGCCAACCTATTAAAAATGTATTTAATTTTACTAACCTAGATCTCTATTTTCTCTCACAAGAGATTTCATCAAATACTTAGTTGACATCTAGGTGAATTCTAATAATCCATGTCTAAAACCTTGTTTAGATTTTATAGGATTTAAGTGAGTTTATGGGAATATGAAGTTTCTAGTGAGAAAACTCCCTCTGTCAATGTAGATCAATGTTCTGCAACTCATTGTCTTAGAGAATTTCCTGGAGGCAATGAGAGTTTAAGGTATTTGCCCAGAGTTATACATTATATTTCAGAGGCAGAATTCAATCATCTCTTTGTTGGGACTTGCTGTCTTCATATGGTACCTACCAAGTCTACCATTAGTCAATAGAATACTAGAGGAAATAGAGCTTTTAGTCTTAAAATAATAATTAATAGTGACAACAGTAGCAATAGTAACTACTAGTATTTATGTAGCACTTTAAGGTTGGCAAAATATTTTATGAATATTACCACATTTTATCCTCACAACAACTCTAGGAAATAGATATTCTTCTTATCCCCACTTTTATAGAAGAGGAAACTGACACATGAAGAACTTAAGGGACTTGCCCAAGGTCACACAACTAGCATCTGAGACCAAAGGTAAACTCATGTTTTCCTGAATCCAGGTCCAGTGCTCTATTCTCTGCCCCCTACTACGTGCAGCTATCTTTAATTTTCATGGGAATTTTCACAATTTCTTTAAAATATTTCTAATCTGTGTCACAAAATTTAGCAATTAGCAATCAACTATTTTCTCCTAAAAGTTTATTATGTTTCAGTTGTGTTAGCCTGGTCTACCCAACTGCATTTTAAACTCCCTGAAGGCAAGGACAATGCTTTAGATTTCCCCATTTGTTGCAATGGCTACCAGAGAGGGCTGAAGGCTGAATAATTTTTAGTTTCTTGTTTTGGCCAATTTTAGACATCTTTACAGAATAAAGTATTTATAACTTTCCAAGTGCAGGGTTTGGGGTATGGAAAATTGCCTTGGCATGTATTGAGTTTTCATCTAATAAATATTTGTTAGTTGATTATGGGAAACTCTGAGCTCGTGATGTCCTTTAGGCTAAAAAAAATGTTTTGGCACAGCAGGTGGAAAGAAGCATAGTTTCCTATTATTGGTTACTGTTTAAATTGATCTAGACCAGCCAGACATTTCAGCAAGGAGATGTTTGAATTTAGAACTTCTATAGGGTGTCTCAAAAGTCTCAGTGCAGTTTTAACCTAATTTAATGAGTTTTGATCAGGACCAGACAATTGAAAGCTGAGACATAACTGTACCATTGACAGTGGTACTGTACAAATCTGACAATTACCAGTGGCCCCAGGGATTGAGTGAGTGATTATTCATCCTGCTGATCCAAGTGATCCTGGAAGTTTTCAGGAGGCCTCAGAACACCTAAGAATTTCAATTTCCATGGAATAGACTTTGAAATGCTACATGGAACCGTATCTCCAGTACCTCTCAATATTAAAACTCCAAGTGTATCAGGTATAGCTGAAAAGCCTGACTAGTAGCTGGCTACATATACACATTTACAGAAACTACTCTGAGGTTTGTAGTGGTCCCTGCTATATGCATTATCTGTTACTATTTTTGATTACTTATTGGAGGAGGATTTTTAACCTTTGAAGTGTCATGAACTTTTTCAAAATTCTGCTTTTAAATTCATAAAAAAATACATAGGATCACAAAGGAAAATGATTAAGTTTAAATACAATGATAAAAATATTTTTAAAAAAATCACAGATCCCAGGTTAAGAATCTCTCCTTAGAATATATATACCTTTGAAGTTTTGAGGTCAGCTATTCCCCAGTGAAATAAAATAAATCGTTTAACAGATTTTTTCTTTTCTCTGAGTGAATTACTTGTTTCACTGAACGGACTAAATTGATCAGCTGTGGTTGTCCTGCAGCTTTTCTCTGAGAACATTTCCTTCTCTTCCTCCTAATTCTTGATTACTTCCTACCGGGAGTGTCTGTTTACCACTGCTGTTTGCTCTCAGCTTCCCATTACATCTGTCACACTGTTGGGTGCCCTCCTCTCATGGAGGGATGAGTGTGATCATGTTATGAAGTTTTGGATTCATGGATCACCCCAAATTATAAACTATTATATCCAACTATGACCCACTGTGGAAACAATATTTATAAAATGGAAGTATATACAACAGCATTTCTTCAGTGTTATTTGTAATTATCTCTCCTAGGACATCCTTCCATCCTTCCTATATAGAAAGAAGTCAACAATGGAAATTGCCTCCATTTGAACAACTGTCCTATTTAGCTTAAAAAAAATAATAGAGGAAACTTAGAGCCACCTGGAAGAGAGTATACTTGTCTATGCCACAGCAATCTATGGCCCAATAGTAAGTTGGTCAATAAATGTTTATTAAGCAATCATACGGGTGCAAAGTAATTTAGGAACATGGAATTTTGAACTGAAATGATATCTTCCTTTTATATTGGGGGAAACTGAGGCTCATAGAGAAACAATTTGTTCAGTCACACAGGTAATAGATATTAGAAAAAGGGTATGAGTAGACTTACTTGACATTACTCCCTTCGTGTAGCAAATCACTATCATTTACATATTGCTTAAAGCTTACAAATCACTTGACATGTTTTCTTGTTTGATTTCTACCTTTATATAGGCGCTATCATTATCTCCAGGCTGAGAGAAATGAAGCAGTTTGCCTAGACTTACAAGCTAATAAGAGACTCGATTGTGATCTGAAGCCAGATCTTCCTCATGCTGAGTCCAGTGCTCTATCCAACATGCCATCTGGGTGCCTAGCTACTATAGAATGCATTCTATAATCTAGGCACCTTGGCTTTCATGATATTCCATTTCCCATCCCTATGACTTTATATATACTACCCTTAATTTCCAGAATGAATTTCCTTGTCACTGCTATCTGTGAGAGTTCTCTAGATGCTTTCAAAGCTCAAGTGATATGGCACATCCTATGAATTCCATCCTCATAGTCTCAAAATTTAAGTGTCCCCCCCACTAAAAATTACCTTTTATTTATTATGTATGTATATGTTATATTACCTTATGTGTTTGCAAGCTGCATTCCTCCAATAGAAAATAAGATCCTTGAGGGTAAGACCTGTTTTCTTATGTCTTTTTGTTTTGTCTGTTACCTAACACAGCATCTGATATATAGTAAGTGCTTAATAAATGCTTTGTGAATGAATGAATGAATGAATGACTCCATATAAGGTGTTCTTTCAACTACACTATATTGCTTCTACATTTTAAGTATTCAAATGGAACTAGATGACCATTTGTTGTAGATGTTATAGATGAATATATTTTGGGTATGAATTGAACAGAATGATTGTTACCTCAGCAGTAGCTCTAATGTTCCCTGATTAGATAATAGGACAAAAAATGAGCACTCCTAAAAATGATTATAATTATATTTACCATTTTGAAAGATAAATTGTTATGGCATTTATTGGACTCCATCACACTAGACCAGGTTTGCTGTTTTTAAAATAATTTTTTTCAACTAGTAAAAATCTACTTTTCTCACTTTACCCTACCACGTTGAAAGGGAAAGAAAAAGAAAATCCTTTAAATACAGGTGTGTGTGTGTGTATACGTATGTATGTGTTTGTGTGTATGTGTATATATACACATACACATTTATGTGTATATACACCCATACATATGTGTGTCTGTATACATTCCCACGTGTATATATATATATATATATATATATATATATATATAATACATATATATGTAATATATTGAAGCAAAATAAATTCCTGAATTTCCAAGTCCAAATACATATTTGTCTCAGTCTTCACACTTAGTCCATCACCTTTTTATCAGAGTATGGGTGGCATTCTTCATTGTCATCATTAGTCTTTTGGAATTGTGGTTGATCATTGCATTGATCAGAGTTCTTAAGTCTTTCAGAGTTATCATTACAATACTATGTTTATTACGTGAAATATTTCCACCTACACACCCCTTCTGTGGGTTCTCCCAGAGGAAAGGGGGACTTTAAAAACTCTTTCATTTCCATTATTCAAAAAATAGCAAGTTGGTGATAATACATCACCCACCCTACCACCTTGTAAGCCCCACATCCCCAAAGGTACAGAAGTAAAGGCCATTCCCTTGCTCACCTCACATGACCCCAGGTGAGGCTCTCCTCTCTTTACTTTGCTATGTCAGTTCAGACAAGTCTTCTCGGCTTTCTTTGAAATTGTCTCCTTTATTATTTCTCACTGGATAACAATAAGATGATGTTATTATCACAGGTAGCTAGGTGATGCAGTACATAGAACACTGGACCAGGAGACAGGAAGACCCAAGTTCCAATTCAGCCACAGACCCTTGCTAGCTGTGTGACCTTGGACAAGTCATTCAACATCTGTCTACCACACTTGTAAAACGGGTATAGTAATAGTGCCTTACTTACTAGGGTTACTGTGAGAATCAAATAAGATAATATTTGCAGAATGCTTACATCCTATATCCTTAACATCATATATATATATATATATATATATATATATATATCATCATCATCATCATCATGGTTTCCAGTTCTTTGTCACCATAAAGAACTGCTAAAATATTTTTGTACATAGGGAATCTTTTTTTCTTTCATTGATCTCCTTGAAATATAGATCTAATAGTGTTATTAGTAGGTCAAAGTGTATGTATATTTTAGTAACTTAGAGAACATAATTCCAAACCGGTATCCAGAATGACCGAACCAGTTCATAGCTCCACCAACAGGGCAATATTTACCTGTTTTCTCTCAGCCCCTCTGACCTTGTCATTTTCCCCCTTTTTTTGTCAATCTTGCTAATCTGATGGGAATGAGACCAAAACTCAATGAGACAAAACCTTAATTTGTATTTCTATAATTATTAGTGATTTGGAACTTTTTTGACCTATGGCTACTGATAGCTTATATTTAATTTCTTAAAATTGCCTGCTCATGCCTTTTAGCCATTTATTGATTAGAGACAGGTTTATCATTTTCATTTTGATTCTTTTTTATTCCTACATCACCTGTTATTATTGAACATAACTTGCCCTTTTCCAACCCCTTGCCTACCATATCCATGACATTTTTATAAATACCTTGCTATAGATTGTGCTAGTGATTCACCGTGTCTCTTTAATAATAGCTGATATTTGTGCCACACCTTCCATATTCTATTATGTTATATAACCCTCCCAATAACTTTGTGAACTAAGTTGTACAGGTACAATTATCCCTTCAGATGAGGAAGCTAGGGTTCAGGAGAGATGAAAAGGTTTTCCCATAATCACATATCTGTCAAAGTGTCAGAAGTAGGATTCAAACCCAGTTCTCTTCTGTCTTCCTGTTGAGTGCTCTTGGTCATTTTCATATTCCCTTTCAAAGCTTCTCCTTTTTCTTATCTTTTTAGGCTGTTGAGATTATACTATGCTCTAAATAGAAAAATCAAACTGGGAAGCTTATCACAAATTCTGAATCATAAGTTGGACCAACTCTAACAACAAAACCAGCTAATAAGTAAAAGCAGTAAAAAAAAAAAAAAAAAAAAAAAAAAAAGGAAGAAAAAGAAGTAAGATGTGGGAGTCGGCCCAATGCCATATAACTAGTTTGACTGCTTTATTTTGCCGAATTGATCTGGAGTGTTGGCTACTTCAAATCCAACTAAATTTATCACCAAGTAAAAAGGGGAAATCAATATCCACCTACACACCCTTTCTGTGGGTTCTGCCAGAGGAAAGGGGGACTTTAAAAACTCTTTCATTTCCATCATCCAAAAAATAGCAAGTTGGCGATAATACAACACCCACCCCCGCCACCTTGTAGCCCCCACATCCCCAAAGGTACAGAAGTAAAAGCCATTCCCTTGCTCACCTCACATGACCCCCCCCCCAGTCTCAAGTCCCACGTTGCTATGCTCTACATGAAAAAGAATCATTTTAGAATTTCCCCTCAGAGACTGTGATTCAACCTAATGTTTCATTCTGTATAATTCTATGTCTTCTGAGAGCTAGTCAGAACTTTCCTTCAGAGGGAAAACAAGTGAAGTGCCTTGAACCAACAAACAACTATTATTTGTTTAATTCCTTTCTATTAGAGGATCTCTGACTGGAGAAAGGAGATTTTGGAGATGGGAAAACATCATTTCATTTAAGTTTATTTTTCTAGGTGTACCAACAGAATTTTTTTTTCCAGGTTTGCCAAGGAGCAAGAAAATTGTATTTCCCACCAATATCATATTCTTTGATGCTACAGGGGCCACTAAACCAAACATAAGGATCCCCAAAGAACGTATATTGGCTTAGAAAATTACATATTGACATTATCTATATTCTATTCTATTTTTATTTATTTCATTAAATGTTTCTCAATTATAATTTAATCCCCTTCAGCACTCTTGGGACTACTGCAACCAACTAGCGACATGACATCTCTCTTCCACAGCATCATACACATCCTAGAAATGATAGGTCCGTAACTGTTCTAAAATGACCACATTGCAAGGAAACAGTTGGGACAAGGCGATGCTGAAAAAAAGCTATTTACATTAGGAACAAAAGTGTAGAGAAATTGTGGGTTGAGTGTGTTAGAACTATACCGTTGTAACTGATTCATTGTAAATATGAGTTTACCATGAGCCAACCATAGAATCTCAGTTAGAAGGGACCTCAAACATTATCCAATCCAGTGGATACCTAAATGGGAATTTTTTCTACTATATGTGGGCCAGGTGCCTGACCTATCATCTACGGTTGGGATTTACTTAGAATCAGTGGTTCAGGATCTCACTGAAGAAAATTAATTTTGCTGTTGTTTAGTTGTTTCAATCATGTATGACTGTTTATGACTCTATTTGGAGTTTTCTTGGCAAAGATATTGGAGTGGTTTGCCATTTTGTTCTCCAGTTCATTTTTTTGTGATGAGTAAACTAAGGCAAACAGGGTTAAGTGACTTGCTCAGTGTCACACAATGAGCAGGTATCTGAGGCCAATTCCATTGTGCTTCCTAGCTGCCCACATAGTGTGATGGAAAAGAGCCTTTGCAGTGGAATAAGGATCCTCATTCTGATGATGCAATAGAAAACAAGACTTTGATTTAGCAATATCTAGAACCTTTAGGGATAGTTATCCAAAATGTTGATTGACAACAGAATAACTAGCTTTCACACAACCAAACAAAAAGAAATAAAACTGGAATAGAGATTTATTAATAATACATGATGGGTCTTGACAGGACAAGATCAAAGTCATTCTACAGTACAATCTCCCTGTCTTAGGCACTTATTTAACTTGTTAAATGACTAGAATAGAAAATATTATGTTGGAATAACCACCAGCTAGAGTTTACCAGCTAGGTTGACAGTCTTGCTATGAACTAAGGACCTTCTAAAATTGCTTATATCACATGCTGCCCCTTTCTTCCCATGAGATGGGACTTCCTTAGCAACCATCCCCCTTCAGAGCTGTTACTTTATCTTTTAAATCCAATGTGAGCTTTCAGGGAAGATGGAAGAAATGATTACTACCATCTCATTCTTTTCCACCTCACCCCCTTGGCCTCATGTATAGTAATCGCATGAGCATGAGCTGAAGATTATTTTCTTCATTCCTCAAATAAATTATCATCTCTGTCAATGCCCATCTCCTTAAAATTCCCAGTTATAAATCTTTCTCTGGTGGTGTTAAGTGGGGATTTTATATTAGTGAACTCCCATACTTTTGATCTCTTTTCTTCCAGATTTTTTCTCTTAGTTTCCAAACCTCCCACAGTCTAAAGATGGACGTGAAAAGAGGCTAAGATTAGCATATTCCTTCCATCCAATCTCAGGGAACTGGTGAGAATATAGAGTTTAGGGCAGGTGCAAGTGAGGGCAGATATGTTTTCTAGTAGAAAGCCCTAAAGAAACTCCTGAACCTGTATACACAGGATAAACTCAGATCAAATCAATAGTGCAATTTCTAGACTGTCCTCAGCTCTAATATACTGTTTTCCCCCTGCCACTCAAAGGGCTCTGAATCTTAGCTACAAGAAGGCTGTAGCTCTTGGAGCATGATCAATCCCCAGAGATTTTACAAACCCTGCATCCCTGACATTTCTTTTTTATCGTTACTCTCATCTCCTCAGCCTTATCCTTTTCTCTACTACTGTGTTCCCACAAGTAATTTCAACCTTAAGGACAGAATAAAACTCTGCAATGGGTCTCTTGGGACCCTTGTAGAAAATTTGCCCAAATCTACAGACATCCTTCTTCTCCTGTCCAATATTACTGTCAATACTTTCAGAAGTCATGGCCAAGGTAGCTCTATATTTGAAATTTCTTTCAGAATCAGAAGAGTAATCAAATCTTTTCTCTTCATTCTTGTGCCTCAGTTTACTTATCTATAAAATGAGTACATTGCATTAGATGACCTCTGAGATCCTTCCTGTTGGATTAGATGAACTCTAAGGTCCTTCCTAGCCCTATCTCTATGAACCTAAGACATTTTCTCATGCTATCAGTCCAAAAAGTAAAACAAACTCAAGTACTAAACATTCTGCTGAGAAAATGACACATACTTGTATAAGTACATTGAAATACTTGCAATTTCATTTATTTTCTACCCATATGTATCTCCTTTCTATTTCTTTTTGAAGGCATTAAAATGACTTAGATAAGGACATATCAATATACATGTCGAAGGGAGCTTCTCAATGTAGAAGGAAACTTCGAGATCATATAGTCTGAACTATGACTTTACAGATGAGGAGACTGAAACCCAGCAGTGAAATGAAGGGAGCAGATTATCCTCCTGATTCTGAATAAGTCTCCCTGTAGTTGTTCAGATGATCTGAACTTCATTGCTGGCAATAGTTGAACCAATCACACTAGTTTAAAAGTCTCACATTCCTCCAACCAAGAGGATGTCATTCTACTTCCATATTATTACGCATTATTTATTACTAATAAAAATTATCAAAACCTAGACAAGTGTCCAACAGGAAAAATGGGCATGGCAGGATGGGCAGTAATTTGTAATATGGGAGGGAATAAAAAATAGATGAGATCACAGACTCACTGGAGTTTTTGAGTAACAATTATAGTCAATAATTATGTATTATGTCTATAATACATGTATGAAATCACAAAATATAATATGTGTGCATGGTAGAAAGGATTCCTTAAAATTACAATGACTATTGCAGATTTCCTATCTTATCTTTCCAAGCATAATACTAATAAGTGACATCTTTAGTGCTTTGAGATTTGTAAAGCACTTCATATACATTATCTCATTTAAGACTCATAATACACTTTGAACTAGGCACTACAGCTAGTATTATTTTACAGATAAGGACACTGAGACAAAGAGAGAAAAAGTTGGCCTGACCACGGTTATACATAACAAGAAAATACATATCGGGAGAGGAGCCAAGATGGCAGAGTAGAAAGATTCACATATGCTAGCTCCAAACCCACAGCCCATGGATTTCCTGTAAAAAGAACTCCCAACAAATTCTGGACCGGTGGGAAGCCACGCAGCAATGGAGTAAAGGAGATTTCCATTCCAGAGAGCCCTGAAAAATTGATCCCAAAGGTCTATCGCGCACCGGAAGGGAGCAGAGCCCAGCCCTGCCCTGGCCACGCAGCACCAGGAGGAGCAGATCTGAGCAGTTTTCAGGGACAGAATCTCTGGCAGCCACGAAGGTCCCTCCACACACAGGCACTACAGGTCAGTGAGAGAGACTTCTGGACTGGCTGAGAGGGGAGCAGGGTGTCTCCATAACTCAGGCCCCCTTGGGAGGCAGTGGCAGAGGCAGCAGGCAGCCAGAGGCTCCCGGAGCAAGCGGGAGTCTCTGCATAAACCCACTGAGGGAACCGAGCCTGGGAGGTGGCCATACCCCTACCTGAGCACCAAAACTTAAGCTCACATTGAATAGCAGCCAGGTCTGCTGCTGAAAGCCCTGAGGCTGGGAAGCAGCATTTGAATCTCAGACCCCAAGAACTAGCTGGGCAGATGTAGGTGATGGTGGAGAGGACACTCAGAAGTCAAGCAACTGGCTGGGAAAATGCCCAGAAAAGGGAAAAAAATAAGACCATAGAAGGTTATTTTCTTGGGGACCAGATGATTGCACCATACCTCTCTGATGAAGAAGACCAATGCTTACCATCAGGTAAAGACATAAGAGTCAAGGCCTCTGTATCCCAAACATCTGAAATAGATATCCAATGGGCTCAGGCCATGGAAGAGCTCAAAAAGGATTTTGAAAATCAAGTTAGACAGGTGGAGGAAAAACTGGGAAGAGAAATGAGAGAGATGCAAGAAAAGCATGAAAAACAGGTCAATACCTTAATAAAGG
>CM053770.1:589562265-589636871 GCA_028658325.1 Potorous gilbertii | reverse complement strand
ATTGGTGATAGGGGAAATTAGAATGCTGGGTGTATTGGGGTGGGGGAGGGACAAATGGGAAGAAAATTTGGAGCCCAAAATTTTGTGAAAATGAATGTAAAAAGTTAAATAAATAAATTTATATTAAAAAAAATAAAAAAAAATAGATATCATAGAAACATGGGATGATAGACTCTGAGGTCCAAGAGATCTTAGAAGTCATAGAGTGCACCCCCTCCCCATTTTACAAATGAGAAAACTGAGACTGAATGGTTAAATTATGTATCTAGAGTCACATAGCTATTAAAGTTGAAAGCATGATTCAAATCTGAGTTTTCCTGAAACTAACTCCAACATTCTATCTACTGTACATTGGTTGTAAACACCAAATGTTCTGTGTTCTAGTTCCATACATTTTCTCTACTCTTTGCTGCCTCTCTGCTTGCTTTTCTAATCTGGAGAGATTTGTATGCCTTCTCTCTCATAGCCTCCATATGAAGAGGAAACTAAGTAAGTAGCATAGTGGATAGAATGTTAGATTTCAAGGTCATCAGACCTTGGTTCAAATTCTATCTCATATACATAATTGCTGAGTGATGTTGGGTAAGTCATTTAATGTCTCTTATCGTCAATTTCCTTATCTATAAAATGGGGAAAATCATAGCACCTACCTCCCATGGTTGTTGTGAGTGTAAGATGAGATAATATTTGTAAAGCACTTTTCAGACCTGGAAATACTGTATAAATGCTTTGTTATTATTGCTCAGTCAGTTTTCAGTCATGTATTACTCTTCATGACCCCATTTAATTTTTGTTTTGGCAAAGATACTGGAATGGTTTAACATTTCCTTCTCCAGCTCATTTTACAGATGAGGAACTAAGGCAAACTGTTAAATGATTTGCCTAGTGTCTCACAGGTAGTTAATATTTGAGGTTGGATTTGAACTCAGGAAGATGAGTCTTCCTAACTCCAAACTTGGCACTCTATCCATTGTGCTACCTTGATGATCCATATAAATGCTGTTATATAAAATAGTATGCTGATGATACTACTTTATAAATATATCATTTTATCCTCCCAACAACCCTAGGGGGTAGATGCGATAGATTAATTTAAAAATAATTTAGTGAAGATAGAACCACTGGCTGGAAAGTTTATGATATTTCCTTTGTAATAGGAGCTCAGTTTTTTTATCTTAATATTCTTCTGATGTCGGTGCTATTATTCCTTGTTATAACAGCAACAGTTAGCATTTATATCATCACTACTATCATTTAATTTGGGGATGTCATTAGGGACTTGACAGATTTCATACAAAACCTGTAGTACTTTTTCAATGCTACTATGACCAAAGTGTATATCATATGACCTTCTTGGTTAAAGCCAAAAATGAGAATGAGAGGGCATTCTCCTTGGCAGAAATATTGACCCAGTAAATAACCACTTCCCCCATTCCAAGATTATGGAGTGGGCCTCTAATTCTGACTTACTACTTAAATATATGTGGCCAGATATTAAGAAGTTATGTTCTTCACTTCCTGGAGCTCTCCAACCTGAGGGTAGATGAATATTTGTCATCTATGAAGTAGAGGTTCCTGTAGACCTGAGATTGGAGGACGTGACTTCTGAGGTCCCTTCCTACATGAAGATTCAGTGGTTCTGAGAGAGTGTGGGTGATCCACAGCAACACATCTCCATCTATCAGAAAAGGAACTCCCAAAATGCTAGACACCATGCTAGGCTATAGAGTGATACTGTATTGGGACATTGCATTTGGGGTTTCAATTATGCCTGGACAAAGAAAGAATAATAAAAATAGCTTCAGCAGTCCTAAATTTATACATGCTGGATATTGTGCAGAGGGAAGTGGGTACTTGATTTATAGGGAGCATGTTGATCCAGCAGCTGCTCTGCTATATTGAGGGACTTAAATTATCTTGTCTGAGCCTCTAATGAAATTATCTTTGGTATCAAAGAAGTGTAGACATTAGTTCATACATTGAAAACTGATTTTCATCAGCGACTGAGGAGATTGAATGAAGGAAAAAGCATTTATAAAGGTTTGATTTGTGTCAGGCACTGTGCTAAGTACTGGGGATAAAAATATAAGAGCAAAAAGAATCCCTGCCCCCCACCCCCACCCAAGGAGTTTATGAGGAAGACAACACATATAGAGGAGTGATGGCCAGGGAAGGGCACTTTGGTCAGAAAAGTTACTGGGATGACGTGTATTCATAGGGGAGCAGACCTTCCTTCCAGAAATCATGCAAAGCTGATTTGGTAATGGTTCCAGAACTGAAAGGGAGGGAGGTAAAGGTAGGGGGCTGGTTGAGGAAGTCACCAATCAGATGGTAGTGGGTGGTGGTGCTGTTTTTAAAGGACGTGAGACAACAGCCTGGAGGAGCCAAGCAAGTAGCTGCAAAAGTGCCAGACATGGAGGCCTGAAAACCTGAATTAGAAACTAGCTGACTGTGTGACCTTGGCCAAGACATTTAATTTCTCTTAAGTGTAGTTTCTTCATCTGTAAAATGTGGGTAATAACAGCTCAATCTCACAGGGTTTAATGAAAATCAAATAAGGTAATATATGGAAAGGACTTTTGCAAATATTAAAACTTTATATAAATGATAGCCATCATTGAAGCATATCCCTTCTGTTTCCCTAAAAATATCTAAGGCATTTGTAATGAGACAGACTTTTGTAGAAATGTTAAACAAAAAAAAACAGTTTCAAAGGGCTTTTTTGGGGATGAAGGAAACCAGAAGGAAGAGAGGGAGGGGAAGGAAGGAAAGAAGGAAGGAAGAAAGGAAGGAAGGAAGGAAGGAAGGAAGGAAGGAAGGAAGGAAGGAAGGAAGGAGGGAGGGAGGGAGGGAGGGGAAAGGCAGGGAAGCAAAAGGGAAAAGGAAAAGGAAGGAAAAGAGAAAAGAAAAGAGAAGAGGAGAGGAGAGAGACTTGTCACACCATGCCATACCACATGTGCCTTCTAAAACTGCCTTCCTGGATAATTAATTACAGAGATTCTTTAAAATATTTGCTTCTTACCCCATTATTCCTTTTCTATCTAATTTGGGATGCATCTCACCTGCTGGTGTAGTAGCCTCTTTAGAAGTTTCCAAACACAGTTTTCCTGCATCGGGTGCCTTTTCCCCCTTTTGTGGTGAGATCTGAAACCTTTAATCAGCTCCTTTTCAGCTTTGCAGACCCTATGCCCTAGAGAGATTATAAGATTAATGAAGGATCAAGAGCTATTTGAAATATGCTTAAGGCTCAGCTGGCAAACAACAAAAAGAATGTGTGTCTTTTTTCTTGAAAAAGAAAATCAACTTCTAAAGAGCTAGTCTTTTCCTCTGGCTGAAATACTACTAAATAAGAGACCATCAGTTTATTTGAAGGCATAGTGCAATGTATTCTTGGCAAAAAAGTTAGTAATTTTATAATACCTACTATGTGTCAGAGATCATGCTAAGTGCTTTGCAAATTGTATCTTCTTTGATCCTCACAGCAATTCTTAGAGGTAGGTTTACATTTACAGTCCCCATTTACAGTTGAGGACACTAGGGTTAAAAGACTTGCCTAAAGTCACACAGGTAGTAAGTGTCTGAGACCACTGAACCCACAGACTCCAGGCCCACCACTCCATCCAGTGAAACCCATTGTTATTTCCAAATGAAAGCAGCTGTCTCCTGATTCTTATATGTGCACATACACACAAATGCCATATGTACATGTGTGTATATATATATGTGTGTGTGTGTGTGTGTGTGTGTGTGTGTGTGTGTGTGTATCTTTAGAATAGATATTTTAACAAAAATTCTCCCTGTCTTTCCTTTAATAGGAAAGTGGAGGACTATGACTGTGGGATATTGAATGTGCTGTCAGATGTGGTCATGACTTGAGTCATTTCTTCTTAACTGGTTTTCATTGTTACAAGACAAAGTTTATGGGGGAGGGGTTGCAAATTAGTGGAAAATGACTATCGAGAAAAATAGCTGACATAGTTTAAAAACTATTTTTAAAAAAATTAGGCCCCAAACCTTCACTATAATATTTGCCTAATTAGAATCATTTAATAGATCATTGATTCATAATCTCAATGATATGAGTACTTAGTTCATTGGTATAGAATCTAACCTATTCTTGCCCTCTCATCCTATGTTGAGGTATGCATCATACCATAAATTCTCCATAGGGGGTCTACTCAATGCTCAGGAGGACTTACTTGTATTATTCCATAGTAGTACTTGAGCAATACAATTCCTTCCTTTTATTCTCATTACATGACCAGTAAGTGGATTTAAAAACACATGTGTCCTGATAATATATCATTTTCACTGTTTCTCATGCCTGAGTCATCATTGGTAGTATGCTACAATAGGTCTTTGTGTTTCCACATGTGAGTTTCCATTGCTCCTTGTGTCATTTGCACATATGATGGTTCTACTTCCATTACTGGTGAAAACAGTTCACTTAAAGAAACACTAATAGGGAGCAGAGCCAAGATGACTGAGTAGAAAGACGCATATACTCTAGCGCTTCTCCCACAACCCACAAAATACCTGTAAAAATTCAACAAATTCTAGAGCAGCAGAAGCCACAGAACAACAGAGCAAAAGAGATTTCCAGCCAACAGTAACCTGGAAGGCTGACAGGAAAGGTCTATCTCACGGGACACTGAGAAGAGCAGAGCCCAGCCCTGGCCACCATGGCACTGGGAGGAACAGGACCTGAAAATGCCTACGGGGCAGAGTTCCCAGCAGGGAGGCTCCCAGATACCTCAACCCACAAATGACAAAGAAAGTTCCAAAGTTCAGTATGGGAAGGTTTTCCCAGCAGGGTGAGAGGGGAACAGGGTTCCTGATGGCAGCAACAGCAGCAGCAGATAGCAGGCAGCGACAGTGGCCAGGAAGCAACCTGTAACCATTGTCCAGGCAGTTCAACTTAAAGTCTCTGGTGGTAGGGAGCAGCTGATCTAAACCTCAGCTCTGAATTGATGCCCTGCCCCCACCCACCCAAAGCCCCTAGGGAATCAAGCAATTGAGTCTAATCTCAGCCTTGAACATGATACTAGGAAGAGAAGGGGCAATAGGACCACCCTCTTGACAAAGGATTTAGAAGTCAAGGAACTGGTTGGGAAAATGCCCCCAAAATGGAAAAAAAAAGTAAGACCATAGAAGTTTACTTTCTTGGTGAACAGGTATCTCCTCCTATCCTTTCAGATGAGGAAGAACAAGTTATTGTCACAGGAAGGCAAGACCCCTGCCTCCAGGGTCTCCAAAGTGAACTTAAATTGGGCTCAGGTAATAGATGATCTCAAAAAGCAACTTAGCAGCTTACTAAAGGAGAAGCAAAAAAAAATGCTCAGTATAATTACTGAGTATAATAAATAGTCATTCAATGATATGGAAGACTTTTGAGTATTCATGACGAAAAGACCAGAACTGAAGAAAAAAATTTGACTTTCAAACACAAGAATCAAGAAAAGCATGAAAAGGTAAACAGGAAAGGACAGTCATAAAAGACTTTCTAAAGTTGATCTGTTTACATTCCTACATGGAAAGGAAATATTTGTAACTCTTGATACTTTTCTTATTATTTGGGTAGGTGGAAGGATTGTACACACACACACACACACACACACACACACACATAGATAGAGAGTACAAGTTGTATTGAATCGAAAGAGATGATATCTACACCAAAAAAAACAAAAATAAAATAAAAATTAAAAGGTGAGGGAGGAAAATACTGGGAGGAGAAAAGGAGAAATGGAATGGGGCAGGCTATAACTCATAAAAGAGATAAGAAAAATCTTGTTCAGTGGAGGAGAAAGGGGAAAAGGGGAGAGGGGAAAATGAAGCCACTCTCTCCACATATGGCCTAAGAAAGCAATAACATACTCACTAAATTTGGTATGAAAATCTATCTCACATTACAGGAAAGTAGGGGAGGAGGTGACAAGTAGGGTGAGGGGAATGATAGAAGGGAGGGCAAATAGGAGAAGGAAGTAACTAGAAATACACACTTTTGGGAAGGGACAAGTCCAAATGAGGGAATAAGAAAACAAGGGGTGATAGAGTAGGATGGAGGGCAATATAGTTAGTCTTACACAACATGATTATTATGGAAGTCTTTGGCAAAACAACACATATTTAGTCTGTTTTGAATTGCTTACCTTCTCAGTGGAGTTGGGTAGGGAGGAAGGGAGGGAGAAATGTTGGAATTTAAAGTATTATAAATGAATGTTGAGAATTTTTATTGCATGTAACTGGGAAATAAGAAACACAGGTAACAGAGTATAGAAATTTATCTTGCCCTATAAGAAAAGAGAGAAGATGGGGATAAGGGAAGGGTGGGGTATGATAGAAGGGAGAGTACATTGAGGGAAGGAGTAATCAGAATGCAAGGTATTAGGGGGTAGGGGGAGGGGAGAGATGGGGAGAAAAATTGGACATGTCACAAAGTGATGTAAAAGCAATTTGTATAAAACAATTGACTGAATTAATTACTGAGACTAAATCAGAGACATCTTTAGTTTGGGGAAAAGAATTTAGTCTAAGTTTCCTAGAGGCAGGTAACCTCAGGTAAAATTTGGCATTAATGGAAAAGTTAAGATTTTATTGGTAAAATTGATTTTATGATTGCTATTTAATCAGGAACTAGAACATGTATAGAAAAACATGTAAGCCACTTAAGACTTGCCTCAAAAGATGTTCCTTAGCCAATGTGAAATTATAGTCATATCTGAAACCTGGTTATTGGAACTTGCTATTTTAAGTTTCTATGGGACTATTAATTGACTGTTCTTCTGAGTCTAACTCCAGGTATGGATAGCAAGAAAGGCAGCTGAGTCTCCAATTCATGATGCCAATATACCTGTGAGATGCCGATATGAACTGAAAAAGGTGATCTCATGGGAAGGATGGAAGAGAGGCTGTTCAGTCTGGGCTGAGGTAAGATTCTCCTGACTCAATTTCCCTACTGACACCTGGCAAACTGTAAGCCTGACTGAATGCAAGTTGACAATCTACTCCTGCCTGGAATTGACATGAAGTTGGGGAGATATTGTTTCCCTGCAGTGTCCCTACTCTTAGAGGCAATTTCCTATAATCAAAAGGTTTATAAGATTAATACTATATCCATTAAATTATAGATTGTTGGTAGGGGAATATCTGAGGCTATTAGGCTTAGGACTTTAGACCAACAACAATAAGTCAGGGTCCTTTAATTCTTAGTAATAGTGTGGAGACAACTAGGTCAAGGGCTTTTGAAGTTAGCATACATGGTTGTTATTTGTGTCTCAGTTGGTTAATGTTAAGAAAAAATTCATTTGTGATCTCTATTGTAAGTGCTTTAAAAGAAGTATCACCTAACCCAAAGTTGGAATTGTTTTATGTGACATGAACTGTGTTAAAAATGAAAAATTTTAAAAATTTTAAAAAAGAAACACTAATAGCTTTATTCCATTTTCCTGTTTATTGGATGTCCTCCTTCCAATTTCATGTAAATACTGTTGGTATGATTAGGTAGAGCTGGGACTTCCATCAATGAGCTTTCTGAAGGCTCATTTTTGTCAACATGCTTATGCTTTTTTGTTAGGGTAAAACTCCTCATAATGCTCTGCCATCTTTTATGATGTTTCACAAATGAGATTGTACGTGAACTTGCATTGCCATTGGCTGTTAGGTCTCTCTACTTGGAAACGAGATGAAACATTTCCTGTTTGAAGTGGTTACTGGGCTTATGGAGACTCCTTACTTGGTGACTGTTTTACATTGATTAATCTTTCCTAAGAAATTATAGTAAGAATCAATGTCTTTGCTTTTCTCTATTTTCTCTATTTTACATCTTCCAAAGTGTATTAACCAAGTGGACAAGCCAGTTGGGGCTTTACTGGGTTCCAATTAATAGTTGCCGAAATGATTACATGAGGGACTTAAAAGAAGCTAGCAGCCCCTAAAAGCAGTGACTTTGATTCACTGTAGACCCTGGTATTTTTTCCTCAGATTCCAGGTTTTTGATCATTTGAACTATGATGGGCCCATAGATATAACCAAATGGAAATGCACTGTAGTCGCTTGAAGCACCAGCAAGTCATGAGTGACTCACAGTCCTCCCATCAGGGGAGAGGTTTTCAAACTCCTCAGGGGTTATGTGGAAAAGTACTGACACAGCTTAATTTTTTCTCACTAAGGCTAGTTCTCACAGCATGGAGAAGCACAGCCAAGTCTGTGACCCTGAGTTTAGGACTTAATCACTATTTCAAAATGGGATCGTTCTTACTTGTCCTTGCTCAGGGCATCTGTAGAAAAGGAGGAGGCATGAAGTTAGGGCAAGCAGTACGGACTTTTCCTGTTTCTAGTGGGAAAGCTAGGAATTGATTAAGTCCTGTGAAATAGAAACTTAAGCAGAAGAGCAGAATTTAAGACTATATTCTCTATTTATCACATAGAAGGAAAATAGAGTCAGTACCAATTTTTGAGATAATGAAAAATGTAACCTACCACACTGAGTCAAACACTTTGCTTGAACAGATCGGTCTGAAGTGGTTATGAGGGTGAACATAAACTTCTTTATCTTTTTCCAATTTGAACCTGATTTTTATCTTTTCTCTAACCAGCTGATGAACTGCCAGTCAGTAAGCAAACTTTTACTAGAAGCTTATACTTTGCTTAGTATCATGCTAAAAACTGGGGACAAAGAAAGGCAAAATCATACTTTGCTCTTTTGAGCACTAAACAAGTCTGACTTGAACCCTACATCCTTAACATGCTATTACCTGATGGAATAGAAAGATAGAATCCTTATCACTTTTTGTGATCATGTTCTGTGTTCACCAGATCCACTACCTTCTGGCTTTCTATACTTTCGGAAAACAGTCATCATATACATGCTTGATGGAGTTTACTAATCTACAATTTTTGTCCATTTTCATTTCTGAAACCTGAAACACATTTCTCAACATATTTTTTGCCAATCTTACCAATGCATCTTTTTTTAGGGAAGGAGTAATAAGTGACCAAGCTGTTCATTGCATTGCTTTGGAGGATTATTTTTTCATTTTCTTGATAGAATTTCTCTTCTTTATCTTTTGCAACAGATAATTGGCACACGAGTTACAAATATCTTCTTGATGGTATTTCACATATAAACCACTAGAAATGATCAAATGCTCCTAAAATTATGATTCTCATGTAATAGGGCATATGAGGTAGGAGGAGGTGGGGTATGCTCAGACACTCTGCCTAGTTTCAATCTAAGTCATCACATGGAACCTGCCTGTTTTCAGCCATGTCTGACTGGGGCTAGTACACCATTATGACAAAAATGCTTTTAATTGACTGAAACTTGAAGAGCTTATAACTCAGGAGCTGCTGAGTCCCAACTGAATGGGTACACAAAAGAAGTGACCTACTCCATCAGTCTCTTTTCTTTTTTCCTTTGTAGCTATTAGGGAACAGATATACTTAAAGTTGGTGTGAAATCACATGGAAAAAGAATGACAATCTGTCTTCACCTGGGCATGGTGGCTTGGAGAACATGACAGTCTCTATGACTTTGTATTTTATTTTTTTCTAATCATATTGTAATTAGTACTTCAGAGATATGTGTCTAGGATATTTTCTGAATTCAGGGAATCAAAAGGTACCATCAGGGTGAAGAGGTGAATGACAGTTGTAGTATTACCTACTGGAGTGGCAGTGGCCAGTGACAATGGAAATATCCATTGTCTAAGGAGGACAACACTTTATGAGTGTGATCCCTCGTGCTGGAGGGAAGTGCAAGCTATGGAATCTAAAAATGCACTTTCAGAATCCAGTAGAGAGAGACTGATGGGACCTTAGTGAGGACTCTATGAAGGAAGGAAAAGACTTCCCATAACCATAAATTGTCAGCTATCCCTTTGCCACAGGCATGTTTTACAAATGTCACTTATTATCTTTTGTCCTTTATGTTTATACCCAATCTTTACAAGGAGTCTGTGGGTTGTGTGTAAACAATGGGCCACACACTTTTGGAAAAATAAATTTCATAAATGACTGTTCTTGCTGTCTCACATTAATATATGGATTTGCTAAAAAGTGAATTGGCTGATTGTTAGAGAGAAGCACATCACTGGGAGCTTGTAAATGACAAAAACACAGGTCTTCAGGGTTACTGCTAGATCTCTGAGAGAGTAAATGATCAGCCTTCCTTCAGGTACCACGTCTAAAGTTTGGCAAGTGTCCCCAGATAGAATACTTACTTACTTCATGTAGTACATAATGAACCCTTTTCCCCTGTCAATTAATTCTTTGCTTCAAGAAGATTGCACAAACCTTCTTGCAGCTTAGTAAGAGTTTATTGTCTTATAAGTGAATTGACATAATTCAGTTCATTCATTCCTGGAGCAACTTTCCAGTTATAGACCAAAGTTCTCATATTATTAGTGCCATCATTAAATTAGCATTTTATATAGAGTAAAAACTATATGATTCTTAGCATCTTCTTCCTCATTGCCCTCTATTCTACCACCAGTGTTGTGAAAATTAAAAGGGGATACAAAAAGTGGAGAGCCATTTGGTTATTTCTATTTATTTTTTGGGTTGCCATGGCCCAAAATTTATCATCCAGAGGTTAAAGTTTTCAAAAAGATCCTCTTTCCTGGACTAGTCCTTGGACAGATACAGCTTATTACTCAAGTTGTACTCAAAGCCTTCCCAATTCTGTAAAACCGATTGTAACTTGAGTTCCACTGCCATTGACTCTAAGAACTTAAAAGCCTTAATCAAGTGACTCAGCCTAGGCTCCCTAGGCAATGTACTAATATTGTCAATTTGAGCACCATTGCTAATATACATTGATAAAAGAAATTGCCTATACCATTCAGATAACAGTTTTTTTAAATAACAAAAACTTATTTGTCTCCATACCATGTTGCTTCACTGGAATGATACAGTTGTGGAAGGAGACCATATCCATACATCAAAAGTTAGAAAAATATTTAGCAATAGTGTAATTTTTTAGCCATTAGAAGACAATTAGTTTTAAACTATTTCAGCTTAAAAAATGCAAGACCTAGAAAGGCATGTTTAAGGTTTGAAAGAATTTTTGGCCCTGGAGTCCAACCCTCCCTTTTTACTTAGGAAGAAACTGAGAAATTAAGCAATTATGTGACTCATTTAAGGTTGCACAGGTAGTAAGCTACCAAAACTGGGTATAAATCAAGGTCTGCTGAAGTTGGATCCAGCACTCTTCCCTTTGCCTCATGCTGCTTCCTTACTGAGAGTCCTAGAACCTAGGGCCTTTTGCTATATAGTTGGAAGAAATGGTAGTTACCAAGAGTGAAAATCTGTGCCTAAAAATGCCTAATGTTTTCATGTGGCTTTAAGCCTTTGTGTCTTTAGAGAGGTCTAATCTCTGTAAAACCTGACTTTTCACATATTGAAACTCCAGGGACATTGACCATCACATTCTGCCCTTATTATAGAAAGAATCTGAATATTTTAAAATGATTACTAATGGTACAAAATAAAGGTCAATAGCTCATTTGCTCAGAGCCTCTAGCTGAGAAACCAGAACTCTCCAAAGGAAATGTATTTTATTTGTTTGTTTTTTTCACTCATTCTGTCCTAAGAGAAAAAAAATCAACAACAACAGGGGGAGGGAGGGATAGTTGGGAAAGAAGAATGACTTTCATCATATATACTTCATGGGTAAGTTTGACAAAAACATTGCATCTAAGAGACACTTCAGACAGTACCAAAGAGGACTTACTACCTGAATTACATTAGCAATGAGATATATTACAATATAGGCCCTGGAGCCTTGGCAAACACTTGGGTTGCGTTCATTTGGATGAATATTTCTCAGACTAGTGGTAAAATGTGGTCATAGCACTTGAAAAATGCACTGGAAAACATATGTTTCAATTTCCCCTCATTGTACTGACCATCCAGTGTGGTTAAATGTTTTTGTAATGTTTATGATTGTAAAACTAATCAGTGGCATAGCCATTACTAGAACACAGTCCTCCTGAGCCTCAATCTAGAAGCAATTGACTATACGTATGCACACATGCCATTATTTCCAAAGTCTACTTTCCCCATTAAAAAAGGACAGCATAGTTTCACTATGTATTATTATTTTTTATTTACTTCAGTTATTCACTCCTGATAAAAATTTCCTGATTCCAGGCATACTACTTAATGTCTCAGGGATCTAGGAATCTCTCTAAGACTATAAATTATATCAAAGATGCCAATCTACACTGGTAGAGAGAGCTTCCTTACCTGAGAGCTCCCTACCAATGAAATTAAAAGTCCAGTCCCTAATTCTATTCCCCTTTAATCTTTTATCTTGCTTCTCACTCCTACTCCCCCTTTCCCTAGTTTTGGTCCTTTCCTTGTGATAATAAGTTTTAAACATTTTGATCCCCTATTCTGGTGCCACTTCATCTTATGGAGGGACTACCAACTAAAGTGCATAGTAGGTGGGGGATGATGAAAGAGGGGAGGAAAGGGCAGTCTATATGTGTGAATAAAGGGAATGAATATTCATATCATGGAAACCAGAGATCCTCAAAGTAATAGTGTATAATAAGTAGAAGAAAATTTAAGACCAAAATGAATCTTAACAACTATTCTAGTCCAATTCTTTCATTTTATAGATAAAAAAATTGAGACTATAAGTAATGACATCCGGGATATTTTGCCTATACCTATAAAATACCAGGGCTGGTTTTAAAAAATCATATTTATATTCTAGATCTGTCTGATGGTGGTTTTCTTGTCCCTTTGTTTTGGCTCTAATCGTGTCTAGAAGTTTGGGAATTAATCTCTTTCTTGAACTGAAACATTCAAATTCTGCAAGCATTTATGAAATTTCAGGGAACTCAAAGACAGAAACAATTAGTATCTGCCTGCTACAAGACCACATTCTACTGTGAGAGGGAGCAATAGGTATACTGACACAAAAATGCAATACTTATACAAAGCAAATAGAAAGTAATGTCAGCACTGGGAGAAATGGACTACGAAAAAGGGGAGTCAGGAAGGCCCTGTTGTAGGAGGAAGACTTAAAGTGAGTCTTGAAACCAACTATCGGTTTCAAGAGGCAGACATAAAAGAGAGAACTTTCCAAGATGGCAGAGATAATCTGTGCCAAAGTATAGAGGCTTAAGGCAAAAGGTCAAGAATAGGAAATGGTAAGTAGGCTAATATTAGTAAAATGAAAAGTCCCTGAGGGGAAGTTTTAGTAAATCAGCCTGGAGACGACATAGTAGAGCTATGCTATGAAGGCCTTTAAAAGTTAAACATTTGGGTCATCAGAGCTTCTGGAGGAGGGAGAGACATATAAAAATCTGTACTATAAGACAATCAATAGGCAACTTTGTGGAGAATAGAATGGAGAGGGAAAAGCCTAAAAGTAGTGAGAATCATTTTGAGGGAGTGATCATGATGAGACCTAAATGGGGAAGAGTGAAGGGGCTGGTATGAGAGAGGTTAGGAAGGTTGCATCAGCAAGACTTAACAGCGAATTGGATATAAGGAGTTGGAAAATGTCAATAATCAAGGATGATACCAAAGTTGCTAACCTGGGTGATTGGAAGCGCCATCAACAGAAATGAGAAAGTTTTAGGTGAGCTATAGGTTTAAGGAGAAGGATCGTGAATTATATTTTGGACATGTTGAGTATTTGAAATGTCTATGAGATATAACCTTCAGCAGGCAGTTGCTAATGTAGAATTAGTGATGAGTGATGAGAAGATGGCTGGACATCATGGAGTAGAAAGAGCCCTGCATTTAATGTCCAAGGAGAGGATGAGTAATAAGCCTGGAAAGGTAGGCTAGAACTCAATTGTAAAGGGCTTTAGATGGCAGAAGGGTTTATATTTCATCTTAAAGTCAATGGGGAGCGACTGAAGCCTTTTAGGGAAGGGAACAGCATATTCAGACCTGGACTCTAGAACCATCAATATTGCAATTATATGGAGGGTAGGTTGAAAGGGAGAGAGACTGGAGGCAGGGAGTCCAATTTAGAGGTTATTGAAATAACAGGTGAGAGGTAAATAAAGCCTGTTAGTAGAAAGATCCTGGAAATAGAGACAATGACTCAGATGTGAGAGACAGTGCTGAGCTATTTTATACACTGTGTTCTGTGTCTTTGTGTTTGACTAGGGCATTCATATTTTAAGAAGGAGAGTAACAAGCAGAATTATGTCTGGAGGAAGAAGACCAGGATGGTAAAGGGCTGGAGACCATGAGAAACAATGAAATGAATTACAGACATCTAACGTGAGGAGAATAAAATGAAATTGATCAATCAGTATTTGTTAAGCACTTACCACGCCTCAGGCACCATGCTAAGTGTGGGGAATGAAAGAAAAAAGATGTTTTTTTAATTCCTGCTCTCAAAGGGCCCACATGGGGGAGAGTACATATAAATAACTAGGTACATGCAAAATTCAAGCTAAGATGCTTTAGGGGGTTTATAATAGGCATCTTCAATTAATATTTCCATTTGGTAGATAATAGCAATGAAGAGAGCAAGTATATAGTAAGCACCTACTATATGCCAGCCAGTATGCCAAGTAATGGGGAAACAATCCAATCCAAATCAAACAAAATAAAGAAATGACAAAAAAAAGAATCTTTCCTCTTAAGGAGCTTATGATTTAATGTGAGTAGACAGCAAACTAAACAGAACTGAAAATGGTGAGTGGGTGGGGATGCATCTGTATCAGAGCATGACACTAAAATCTAGAAAGTCAATAGCAGAGCATGGAGGGCAATGATGGTCAGAATGCCTGGGCCTCTCCTCCAAATGGAGTCCCTATGACAGAAGGGAACCAGCATGGCAAAGGTGACTAGCTATGGCACAAAGATGGCTTGAACTGCCTCCCTCCTTGCCATACCACAAAGAGATCTAAAATTTATCAATCTCTGCATCAGGTTATATTTATTGTCATTGGTTTATTTGTTTAACATCTGCAATTAACCCATGTTCATTCGTCTGCCTGTCTTTTTCTGACTTAAAAATTAGTATTGTCAGACTTAAATTGTGTTTAATAATTCAGTCAATTATTTCAGTCAGATCATTTGGTTTAACTTTAAAAAGTAAGTTTAAATTTAAGCAAATTTAGTGATTATTAGATGATGTTTTGTGTCCTGCAGAAACAGAAGAAAAAGCTCTGACAGGGTAAGGCATATAATATCTTCTTCGTTGTTAAACAGTAAGTATATATGTTGTTTCATGAAAACTCAAGATTTCTTTCTTAGATAAGGAGAAGTGTTTGTTTGTTTAGGAACATTTTAAGGTGTACTTACTTGGCCTTACTCAGTTCACTCTTTTACCAAGGACTTGTAGATGACACGTTGATTAAATTTGCAAATGGCACAAAGATTAGATAATAAAAACTAGAATTCAAAATTCTAATGAAATATACAGGGGTAAAAGGGTCAAAAATAAATTAATGCAAATCAATGTAAAATCCTACATTAAGGTTCAAGAAACCAATTATATAATTAAAGGATCTTCCACAAAAATCTTACTCCAATGCTATTACATTGTCATGGCGGAGGAAGAGTGGCAGGGGAAGAGGTGGAAGAGAGCCTGAGCTCATAAATATAATTTTTACAGTAAATCTAAGTCTTAAGGATGGAGAGTTTCATCAGCAATAGAATGATGACTGTGACTATGGTATACATTATTTGTACATGGCAATCCATGAAACAAAGAAAAGTGAAAGAAAAGCTCATACTGGCCCTCTGTTTTACTAGATACATCCTGAAACATGGTGACTACAGACAATAATCATTGCAATGTGTTCTCTTTAGACCAAGCAAAATAAGAATTTTCTGAGAAATAATAATAAAACAATAAAATAAATGGTCTCATCAATGGGTGAATCTCCATTCCTGGAAGTATACATTCTAGCAGAAGCTGCAGGGACATACATGAAGAACGTAGTAGGGAGGTCTTTTATGCTGGGAAGAAAATTGATTTAAATGAACTCTGAGTTCCATTTCAACTCTCACACTCAATGATGTTATGAAACATGTCTTTATAATTTGATTTGGAAAATGCCTTTCATCATATCACCCACAAATGAGAGCTCGTACATGTTTTTGATAATGAAAATAAGCAACATTTAAATAAACCAGTAAGCAAACTAATACTAGAAATCATCATAATTGAGCTATCTCAACTTTTTAAGATTCATGTGTTGATTAGAAGATTTTCCTACATATGGAGGCAAGGACTGTATCATGACAACATGGTGATAGATCTATTTTTATTTCATTCCTTTAATGGACATTTAGGGTTTCCTAACAGTTTTCCTATCACCAACCTAGTGATAAGTCTATAATTATTTTAAGAAAAATTTGCTTTGAATGCAGGTCTTGGGGCTATAAAATGAGCTACAATATTATGAGTAATATTCAAGGGTATTAGTAGTATTGATTGAGAGTTCTGTTTGGATTGATTTCTATGGATATATGAATCAATCACATAATAAAGAGGTCTGATTTCATGATGGACTAGCAAGTAAAAGTCATAAATGGATCAGTGGAAAATTAGAAAGGAGGAAGAGAGGAAGAGGAAGAGAGAGAGGGAGAGAGAGAGAGAGAGAGAGAGAGAGAGAGAGAGAGAGAGAGAGAGAGAGAATAAAGACTGACTATCTATAGCACAAACAATGGTTCAAAAAATGTTTGGAAAACAACCAAATAGTAACTAGCTACCTACTCAGAGTAGAGCTTTTATTTCAAAATAACATTTTAACTGAGTTAAACTTCTTAAAAATAACAAGAACATGGGAATAAATGGAACCTTCCTTAAAATAAAAAGTAGTATCTACCTAAAATCATCAGCAAGAATTATATGTAATGAGGACAAACTATATGCATTTTCAGTAAGATCAGGGGTGAAACAAGGATGTCTATTATCACCACTGTTATTCAATATGGTACTAGAAATTTTAGCTTTAGCAATAAGAGAAGAAAAAGAAATTAAAGGAATTAGAATAGGCAAAGAAGAAATTAAATCATCACTCTTTGTAGATGATATGATGATATACTTAGAGAATCCTAGATAATCAAGTAAAGAATTACTTGAAATAATAAACCACTTTGGCAAGGTTGCAGGATACGAAATAAACTCACATAAATCATCTGCATTTCTATATGTTACTAACAAAACCCAACAGCAAGAGATAGAAAGGGAAATCTCATTTAAAGTTACAGTAGACAGTATAAAATATTTGAAAGTCTACCTGCCAAAACAAATCCAAGGACTATATGAACATAATTTCAAAACATTTTTTGCATAAATAAAATCATATCTAAGTCATTAGAAAACATCAGTTGCTCTTGGGTAGGCTGAGTTAATATAATAAAATGACAACTCTACCTACATTAATTTACTTATTCGGTGATATGCCAAACTATCAGAAAAATATTTCCTAGTGTTAGAAAAAATAATACCAAAATTCATCTGGAACAACAAATGGTCCAGAACATTAAAGGAATTAATGAAAAGAAATGATAGGGAAGGTGGCCTAGCCATACTAGATCTCAAATTGTATCATAAAGCAGCAATCATCAAAACTACTTGGTACTGGCTAAGAAATAGAGGGGTAGATCAGTGGAATATGTTAGGTACATAAGACACAGTAGTCAATGAATGTAGCAGTCTACTGTGTGATAAACCAAAGGACCCCAGAAGGATAGGATGAATAGTAATGATGTAAATAAGTAAAATAAATGGACCTAGAAGGAGTAGGGAGTCTGTGACCTCAAGGTCACATGTAGCCCTCTATGGCCTCAAGTATGGCCCCTTGAATCCAAAATTCATAAAACAAATCCACTTAATAAAAGGATTTGTTCTGTAAAACGTGGACTCAGTCAAAAGGTGACATCCAAGGATGTGGCCTCGAGGTCACAGGTACCCCACCGTTGATAGATTCTGTCTTAATATTTCATAGATGGGCACACTGTCTGAATAAGCTATGCAACTTGCTCTAAGTTATGTGACTAACTAGGGGCACAGACAAGATTAGAACCCAGGGCTTCAAGTGTTTCTAATGTAAATACAAAGTGCAATGCTCATTTATGCAATCACCATCCACTTCATTAACCTAAAATACGCTGCAATGCAATTCAAAATTCTAATACTATAAAATACTACTTATTGTTAATATTATTAATTATTTTACTGCACTTAATGACTTGTAAAGAACTTCAGAGATACTATAGTGAAAACAATATTTACATAGGAAACCCCTTTACAATATATATGAGACTTTGCATATAATATTCCATGTATTGTTATGTGAGAGGTAATATGAAATATTGGAGAGAGAAAATTAGAAGCTCTGGGTTCAAGATTTGCCTCATATACACCTAATAATGTGATTCAATTTCTTAGTGCCCTGACAACTCTCTCAGAGTATAAATCATAGGTAGTTGCTCATCTACATTAGGAAAGGGAATCTCTTCCTTGGTAATTCCCTATACCAATGAAATCATTTATCAGGACCAAAATTCTTTAAAATATATTCTATATGATTGGTGGCAATCATAGGAGCAATATTGATGTTATGCGTCAATGGAATGCCACCCTAATGATGACAGTGAGTTCAACTTTTAAACAATGTGATAAGTTAGAAGTAATTGTTGATACTTTTGAAGCTCTGAGAATCTGAACTATGGGGAGGATCAATGGATGTGTACTGATATGGCCTTAATGAATTCATTTTTAATGTCTTCAAAAGAAGAGAAAAGGCAAATATGAATGAACATTTCCTTTTTTTTAATCCCAAATGAGAGTGTAGTGGTTCCTATCATCTCTTAAGTATCTAAAAAAAAGCATGTATTTATCTACAAAATGTAACAGTGAAATTGACTACATTCATATACTCACACAAAACAGATGGTATGAATTCAGTAAAAATATGAATTTTCTATTTTTTGTCTACATGATACCCGATAATCAGTTGGCCTGGATTTTGACTCCTTGTCAGCACAGTTGTAGTGAAAATAGCCAACATAAAGGAAGCACATTTCTCTGATTATTTAAATTTAGCTAGGATCAATTATATAATTATCATAAATATTTTCAGGAAACAAAGATTTTAAATCATTGCACACCTCTCAACTCACAAATTGTCTCACATTTGGGCTGACATTTTGCAGCCTCTTTAGAAAAAAAAATTGTTATCAGTGAATTGCATTGGAGTGTCACTATAACCAAACCTGGATGTTTTACTAAAAATTGTGGTTTTTTATTAATTTTTCAAATACTCAATAATTTGAAACAATAAGCATGTCCAGGTGTGACCATAAGAGACCCTACTATTCTGAGCCTGAATCAGATTACTCAAACTACTTTGTTTTGACTAACAGTCTATCAGGACCACTAAAAACCAATCTAATCTATCCCAATGAAAGTGAACTACAAGTAGCTGATTCATTCAAAGTGATCCTTTTGGGGACAATATCAAAAGTAAGAAGAAAAAAAGGAAGTTTTAGAATTGTGTTTTCTTGGTTCGAGAACAAATCCACTAAAGGTGACTGTTAGCTTCTACATCATATATAGGCTACAACATCCTTCTCTTCTTGCCAAATCCAAATTGAATTAAGCTACTGCTACTTTAAAAAACAGACATTCCCCTTTCTCTTATCTAGGTTAATGCAATTTCCAGTGTGCATTTTGAAAATCATGAAATGGCAATGATTACAGCTGTTCTGGGTTTCATTTCTCATACTGTACATTGACTCCCTACAGCCAGAGTTGACTTTGTTATATGCTTCTAATTACCACTGATTACTAAATATTATAATATAGCAGACATGCTACACAATCAATTACAGTAATTGACTTTACTGCCAATATTCCTCTTGCCCTTTTAAGCTAGTTGTCCACAAGTGAATGATTGAACTGAACAAGAGAGAGTTTTT
This sequence comes from Potorous gilbertii, assembly GCA_028658325.1. Classification (NCBI taxonomy): domain Eukaryota; kingdom Metazoa; phylum Chordata; class Mammalia; order Diprotodontia; family Potoroidae; genus Potorous; species Potorous gilbertii. The sequence goes on along the minus strand of CM053770.1, from coordinate 589,616,954 downwards.
ATAGGGGTCTGACGTTTTAAATCATAAGACAGGGTTAAATCATTGATTTTATCCTTTCACCCTTGCAATACGAGGAGGTATTTACCATTTCTGCACAGTTCAGGTTTCTTGTGCTTAATTTAAACCTTCACTTGGAAAGACAAATAAAGACCTTGTCTCTACCCACAAGCCTATTTTTTTCTGACGTAATTTAAAGACTAATTGAATCCAAAAAAAATCTTTCAACAGTGTCTTCATGGGGCAAAGTAACTGATGTGATTAAATTTTTATCTTTTCAACTCTTTCCTGGTTGCCTAGGCATGGAATACGTGTAAAGGGGCTGGGGAACTATCTGGAGCCAGGGCAGCAATCCAAGAGACCTAGCTCTTTTGGAAAAGCTACCTGACCTCTCCCAGTCCAACTGACTTGTTCTATTTCAGTTACTAAACAGTTACTTGGCCATTCAAGTGGTCATTTTTGTAAATAACCATGTTCAGATGAACACAGTATTTTTTTGGCCTTCATTCACTACCACTACAGCACTTTTCATAATTTTTCAATTTTTTCCGGTTTTACAGATAGACAAAAGTCTTTAAGTTACTTAATTCTGCTGAGATAACTTCAGATCAATGTTTAAGATATAATTTAGGTTTTTCTTTATGTTGCTATTTTTTTGATCTCGACTTATTGAGTAGATAAAGCTATGGGTTTGCATTATATCCAATGCTTTCCAAATGCTTTGTCTTCCTTTTGAATATAGTATAGTAGACAGGGGTGTGTTGTCAAATGTTTAACAAGTGACTTTCTGGGGGGTCATAAAAGACACAATTTTAAGTTTAATCAGAATTATTAACACTCCCTTAATGTTAGAAAAATCAACAGAACAATAAATCAAGCCCTTATTTGTAGTATTTGCTGATTTCTGAGGCATAAATATTCACTCTGGAAATTTAACAATCAGCTCTCTCCAGCCATTAGAGTAAGCTCCTGTACAACCCTGATCGTTAGCCATTCCTCTTTTAGATAACTTTAATTATTAGAAAATATGAATTTACATTAAGCCAAACTCTGCCTCTCTACAACTTTCACTAGTAGCTCTGAGCTCTGTCTTTGGGGTCTGATCCTCTTTCCACATGTCATCCTTTTGGATACTGTAGGTAGTAAGCTTATGCACTTTGAAGCTTCTCTTTACTAAGTTAAATATCCAAGTTCCTTCAACTAAAATCTCATAACTTCATTCATCATTTTGTTTCTTCTCATTGTCCTGGTTCTTTTCACCTTCCTCTGGAAGTGCTCCATTTTGTGACTGTTCTTCCTCAAATGCAAAGAGACTGCATAGTTTTTCTTAATAGATAATTAATATATGTTTGTTGGCTCCAATAATGCCTAACACAATCCTCCACTCCAGTCAAACTCATTTATTTGTTATCTCCTTTGATGATTTCTGTATTCCCCTTCCTTTCCCCTTAGCTAATGATAAGGCACCCTCCCCTCTAAATGCAGAGAGTTACAGGATCTTTTTTTTCCTTTCCCACTAAGTGGTTTGTTTTGTTTCCTTGTGTCACATTTTCCATACCAGCTTATCCTCAATTACCACTGAGCTAAAAATAAATAAATAAAGCATGTTTCCTAAATTGCCATAATTAGTAATGCCATTTCATAATGAATTCAGCTGCTTGAGTAAACAACTCTCAGATTTAAATATTGTGAGGCATTCTGAACAAAAGAGCATGATGACAACGGTGATTCATCAGTGAAAGTGTCCTGCTTTTGAGAGGTAAGCCAGGTCTGATAAGAGGCAAATACTGCCAAAGTGTGCTGTATTGTTTGGAATTCCTCTTCCTCATCTACAACCTCCCTCCCCCTTAATACTGGTAATCTGCTGAGAGACAGAACCAGTCAGGTCCTCTTGGCCATAGAACTGGTGTTCTATCCATTATGTCACCTACATGACCTTAGATCCATATACTTTTAAAAAATTAGGAGAAGCTTTAAATTCGATTGGAGCAGGTAGGTGAAACAGTGGATAAAGTGTGATGAAGACTTATCTTCATGAATTCAAATCTAACCTCTGACACTTAGTAGTTATGTGATCCTGGACATGTCACTTAACTCAGTTTGCTTTAGTTTTCCCATCTGTAAAATGAGCTGGAAAAAGAAATGGCAAACTTCTCCAATATCTTTGCCAAGAAAACCCCAAATGGAGTCACACAAGAATCAGACATGCCTTAAAAGACTAAAGAATAACAACTAAATTGGACAGAATGATAACTTTCATTTTTATGCCTGAGACAAAGAAATGTGCTTAAAGAAGAGGTCCACAGGGTTCATATACTGTTAGGAATATGAATAGATTTCAGGGGGGTTCATGAACTTGGATTTGAAAAAACATTCATTTTGATTTTTTCACTTATCTCTACCTGAAATATATCATTTCTTTCAATAACTTAAAATATTGTTTTTGAGATGAAGTTCATAGAAGAGGGCAGGCTTCACTTGCCAGAAAGATCCATCACACACACACACACACACACACACACACATAAAATTCCTAGCTTACTTAAAGTAACTTAAGAATTGCTATTTCTTTGTATCCCCCACAATCAGCATGGTGTTTATTTAGCACATAGGAAATGTTTGGTTTTTTTTTTTTAAATAATGACTAATTGATTAATCAAGGATACTCACCTCCATGGGTGAAGACTCTAGAATACAACAGAGCTAGTGTCTTCACTTAGGGTAGTATCCTTGTTTGTCCTTCTCAAAGAGGGCCATGACATGAGGGAGGTGATTCCATGGCTTGCAAATGAATTGAATTTAAGTGAGGCAGGGCTTTCCAGTCACCAGCCTCACTTTCTCCTTCAGAGCCATCTGGGTTTAGCGGCAAGATATTGATTGGAATAACTGGAGATTACCCTGTTGCAGTGAGAGACCTTAGCCTTTTAAAGCAAAGATCTTTAACAGGACTCAGTTTGACTGAGGCAGTGCCAATTCAGTGATTAAGGCTAGGCTAGAAATGAGGCAGAAAATGGCCTCTATTATCTAGTCCAAAAAAAATCAATTTGAAATCAGAGGGAGGAAGTGGGTCCTCAGGCACTTTCTTGCTTTACTGAATATTCTTGCTAACTACTTACTGACTCCAACTGTTTCTATGCTACAGAAGAGATATTTTAGTACACTCTAAGTTTCAAGTTCATAGAACAAAACTGCAATTGGTGCATTCTAGGTATAGCTTTGGGATTGGGGTCCAAAATATCTGATCATGAATCTAAAACATTAGATTCTTAGGAAAATTAAGATTTCTGATAGTTTCAACAAATGTACAGAATAGGAGATATATGGCCATGCAATAATTTCTTTACTCATAAAAGTCACAAATGTTTAATAAGCAACTGCTTATTTATTATTAGTATTTGTTATTATTAGTTATTAGGCACTGTGCTCCATGTTGAGGATACAGAAAAAAGTAAGACAGTTTCTGCTCACAAGCAGTTCATTAAGGAGGCAGCAGGAAAACAACTGTGTATGAACAAGGTATATCCAGCCAGTTTTGCTATAACTTAATATATGTATTCCTAAAAATCACTTCACTATGCAAAATCATGTAATAAAATCACAGAGCTTATAGGGAAAAGAAGTTAGTCATCACGGCATCGGCAGCACATGGAAAAGTTAGGAATTTAATAGCAATAATAGCTAACATTTGTATTGAACTTGTCCTGTGCCAGGTCCTGTGCTTTAAAATTATTGCCTTCTTTGAGCCTAATAATAATCCTGCCAGGTAGGTGCAGTTACCATGCCCATTTTACAGGTAAGGAAACTAAGGAAAACATTTTATACGTGTTCAATAGTCAAGAAATACATAAACCAATATGATAGTAAATAATGGTGGCACTCCATGGCAACTAGGCTGGCAACGCAGGTGGCTACAGTTTTAAGGGTGGCCTTGACTGATACAAATCCAGGATGTAGCATGGTGTTTCATGATGAAAGAGGGAGTGGAAGTGGAGTGTGTGGGTACAGAACACCTTCCTTTGCCCCACAGTTCCTGTTGAAGTACAAGTTATACAATAAATATGGCAAGCTATCTTGAAAAAAACCGATGTTCTTATGTGAAAGTTGTGTCAGGGGGGTTGTAGCTTATAAGTTGTTATGAAGTGATTCAGTTTTCTTCCTTCTTAATGTTTCTAATGCATGAAATAGTGCGTGAATAATTGCAATCTTCATGTTAACATTCAGATTGTTCTCTAATAGGTCAATCACATTGCAATTAATTCACATTTTCAAATAAGCCTTATAGCAGGACTAACCAAAAAGGTAAACTGGAGATAAGTAAAAGATAAAAGACATTTAGAGGTGGATCAGGAGAGGCTTCCTGTAGAAGCTGAAATTTTACCTGGGTCTTGAAGGAAAGCCAGCAAGCAGAAAAAATGAGTGAAAACCAATGGGAGACAGCTTGTAAAAATCCCCAGAATCCAGAGATGGATTTTCTTTCTCAAGAAATCTCTCTCTCCTAACTCCAAGTCTACTGCTCTTTCTACACTTTCAGGCAGGGAGAGTTTTGCTTTTTGCTAGGGATTAGGGATTATTGTACTAGGACAGGACATTTAGCGAAGAAAGAAGTAAATTGTGGTTCACATTAAAGGAAGAAAGGATCATAAGAATATAACATCCTAGATTTTGAGCTTTAAGGAACTTTTAGAGACTATCAAGTTATTGAATCAACTATTTTATAGATGAGGAAATTGACATCCAGAGGAGTGAAAAAAGTAAGTTACTGTGACAGGACTTGAACCCAGTTTTTTCTGAATCCAAATTCAGTGCCCTATCCACTTCGAAACTGCATCCAAATTCAGTGCCCTTTAGCAGAAATATGAAGAGATATACTAAGGTTGAATATAGTATACAGTGTACGGGGATTGAGTAGACATAAGCACAAACCTGGATTATATTGCTAGCACATAAAACTTGAAGATTTGCAAAATGTTTCCCATATATCATATGATTTGATCTTCACAATGACCTTATGAGGTAGGTGGGGGCCATCACCAGTCACCCTGGCTTAATATCTTGCCACTGGACTCCAGTGACTCTTGAGGCGAGAGTGAGGCTGATGACTTTGTACAGATCTGCCTCACTTATATCCAATTCACTTGCAAGACATCAGCCTCCCAATGTCATTGGTCTTCTTTGAGAATGAAGGGAGAAACAGCAAGAAATAATAACAATGAAGTAGGTAGTATAGATACTATGATCTCCATTTTACAGATGGAGGAACTGAATCTTAGCTAAAAACTGTTGAGGCAGTATTCAAATCCTGACTCATATCCATCACTATATTCACTACAACTCACAAGGAAGTATATGAATAAAGCAAAGGTTATCAAGGAAGACAAAGGAAATCCAAATCAATCTAGGGTCAGAGCTTAGCCATGCCAGGAGTCTGATACAGGAGACTATCCCTTCACAGTGAGTTTATGTGGCCATACTCCTTTTAAGAACAAACATGTTTGTGAGGCTAGTATATAGTCCCAGCCTTCCTGTGGCTATAAAGAAGATGGAGAAACTAACAGAGAACAGGTAGAGATAAGAATGTAGCCATCACTTAACATTCAGCTTGACTCATTCCCAAGAAATATAATAATATATAAATATATTTATATATTATTAAATATTAATATTAAATTAAAAATAATATTAAATATATAAATATAATAAACTCCACAGAAGCACGTGAAAATTAGAGAGGGTTTGAGTCTGTCTCTGCAATATGTTCGTTTCAAGGGAACACTGGAGCATCTATTTTTATATTTCACAAAATAAGGTAATATTACTTACTTCTCAACAGGTACTTTATAATCCAGTGACATTATTCTACTGGCTGTTCCATGAACAAGTCATTCCAACTCTCCACTCTGGGCATTTTCTCTGGATGTCCCCCATGCCTGGAATGCTCTCCTTTCTCTGCTCTGACTACTGAACAACCTGACATCCATGAAGTTCCCATTAAATCCCACCTTCCAGACTGTCTTTCCTGGCACCTCTTAACCCCAGTGCTTTCTGTCTTTTAGTGATTTCCTGTTTGTGCTGTATATAGCTTGCTTTGAATATATTGCTTTGCATGTTATCTCTTCTAACAGATTGTAAACTCCTTGAGGGCAAGTACTATCTTTTGCCTCTTTGTCTTTCCCCAGAGTTTAGCTCTTGTTATGTAGTCAATGCTTAGTAAATGTTTATTGAATGATTGATTCTTAGAACTGGGAAGGATCTTAATATGCCTGCTCATTTCTCAGAGGAGGAAACTGAAGACCAGAGAAATGAAGTGACTTATCCAAGGTCACCTGACTACAGAATAGCACTTCTGCTCTCAGGATATCAAGAATTTCTTCTCAAACAAGTCATACAAATGATGTAAAGATGCTTTGAAAAGAATGTGAAAGTAAAAATAAATTGAGATGAGAAAGGGTAAATGGGTTGTACTGAATGCTGCATGACTGTAGGAAATGTGGATCAGTACACATACAAGTAAGGGAAATCTTATAAAATTAAAAAATCCAATCAAGTAGCATATATTTTATGTGCCTAACAGGGTTCTGGAGGCATTAAGGCAAAAATGGACATGTCCCTATCTTAAAAGAACTATTCTATTAAAGGAGAAAACACATACACTTCCACTGATCAAAGTATGACTTATAAGCCCTATAAGCTTAGTGCAGTTTTAAGCTGCAAAATTGTACAAAGTTTTTTCAGATATGCTGCCCAGAAAACATAGAAAAAATAAATGCAAGAGGGGAACATAATAACACAATTGAGGGCTCCAGAAAAGGTGCACATGAAGATGGGGACTGAGCAGAGCTTTGCAGAAAATGAGTCTTTCTCAGACAAAAAGGAGGGGAGAGTTCATTATAAGCAGCAGAGGGACAACCAGGTCAAAAGTATGGAGAGTGGAAATAAAATGTCATGTAAGGAATAGCAAAAAAGCCAGTTTGACTTGACTGTAGTGTGAATGAAGGGGAATAATATATAGTCAGACTGGAAAGGTAGGTTGTAGCCAGATTGTGAAGGGATTTTGGTGCCAAAGAGAAGAATGTGTACTTGCTTGTAGAACCGGGAGACTTAATCTTATTTAGGTCATAGACTCTGGTAAATTTCAATTAGAGGTTAGTGAAAGTGAAGACATACTTTTTTCCCTAATCAAGTTTATGGATCAACTGAAAAAAGGTCCCCCTAGGGTGGAGATGGAGTGAGGGGAACTCATGGAATCTAAGTGAAGAAGTATATTTTTCATGCTCAAACATGCAATTTAGTAAAAGCGTATTTATGACTATACAAGGAATAGCTTGGACACAGTGAGAGATTGGAGAGACAAAGTTCAATTTGGAGACTGTTGAAATAGACCATAAAAGTAATGAGGACCCCAAATAGTATAGGGGTCATGAGAATAGAGAGAAGGAAATGGAACCAAGACAAGTTTCACAACTAAAAACAAGACCTGATGACTGATTGGATATTTATCCATATTATTTCCCTTATAGTTGGGTAATTATTGGAAGTCAGATGAATGTTTCCATTTATCACTAATGCAATCCAGGCATATTATTTCTTTCCAGTTATAGAAATAAAATTAATTTCTTGTTGGTCCCCAAAACAAATTCTCTTTTTTTTAGTTACTCTTTTTTTGCTTATTGTCTTCACAAACGCATCACTTCTGTGTTTTGTATGCAACATTCTTTGATTACAGTTGAACTGTACTCCTTTTTTTCTGCCGTTCTATCGCTTTTACTCACATTCTAAATCTATCTAACCTCATTTCCTTTGAATTTAGTTATGTGAATTCTTTATTATGCTTCCTTTACTTCAGTTCAACAAGCATTATTAAGTTCCTACAACTGGCAAATCAGTCATGGAAGTCTCATGGCAAGACAGAAATGCAGATGACTGGGAGGCAGTGGATGATCTTTGCCTCTCTAAATTAAGGTCTTTCCCATACCTCAGTTTGTCTGAATGCCTTCTGCAGAAAATAGGAAGGCTTTTAAGCCAATCCATATCCACTCTCAGCCATTGCACTGAACATCCCTCTCCTGAGATGCTGTCTTTTCTAGTAAGGTCTATGTGCAGCTCAAATATCCACTTCTCTCTTTTCCCTTTTCCTCCCAGGAAAGCACACTACAGAGATACTTTAATGACCACTTCCTTATCTAGACTCTTTAAATGGAGTCATATGGTATGTGCTCACTTCTTATTCTGAAGAGAAAGATGATGCAAGTCTAAGCTTGCCCTTTGTAGTGCAAACTAAGTCAAAGATGCTGTGGATTTTTACTTTCAGTTTATTTGTCTTTCTCTTGGCCTAGCCCCATATAATACAGCAATAGATCTTTCTTTGGGTAAAGGGAGAAAGCTTGTTCTTTGAAGAGATGAACTGATTGTATTTATTAGCAGTATCCATTGGTCATCAGCAACAGCACATATTGAGCAAACTATGGTGTAAAACATTTTGCTCGGCACAGCAGTGAGAATACAAAATAAATAGAATACTCTGTACCAAACCTCAAAGAGCTTAATTTGGGAGAAAAAAACCCTCACAAATTATTAACTCAAAAATAATTACATAACAACATTAAAAAATACAATCTGCTATTGTATAAATTGAGTGCCTGGAGATGTCATTAAGAGAAAGAAAAGGCCAATATGTAGAAAAGCAAAATTAACAGAAGCTTTATTTGTAACAACAGCTACAAACTGCAAATACCCCATATGTTCAGGGAATGAGTGAATAAATTACAATATATCAGCAGAATGGAACACACTTGCATGAAAATAAGTGAAATATGTGAATATACAGATATGTAAATACTTATATGAAGTGGTTGTCTGAGCTCAATGTCCACTCTATCTTTTAAAAAATAATTTAATTGATATATTTCTTTTTAGATCACCTATATTTCCTTCTTGTCCCTCCTACAGATCTATCTTTTACAATAAAGAAAAAAGAAAGAAAATGAATATATTAACAAAATCTGACATTATATGCAATGTTCCATGCCCACTCCTACTTTTACAAAGCAGCAGGAGGTAAGAAGTAGGAAGTGAGAAGATGTAGGAAGATGTCTTCTCATGAGTCTAAGGGGAGCAGTCGATAGAGTGCTAGACTCGGAGTCAGGAAGACCTTAACAGCTGTGGAACTCCAGCAAGTCATTTAACTTTTCCAGCCTCATTCTCCTCATTCATCAGATGGGTATAATTATGGCAGCAATTTCCTAGGCTTATGAGAATCAAATGAGATGAGACAAGTAAAGTGCTACAAAAATGCCAACCCTTGTCATTGTTGCTAGCATTCTCCTCTCTTTCTTGAGGCCAACCTTGTTCATTATAATTTTGCAATAATTTTCCTTTGTTTCTGCTGTCCTTTTTATTTACATTGCTGAAGTCATCAAAGATATTGTTCCCCTGCTTCCCATCAATTGATGTTTATCAGAAGATAAAATGAGATAAACACTGGTAAAGTGCTTTACAAATCACAAGTTTACAAACCACAAAGTGATATATATATATGTATATATATATATATATATACATATATATATATATACTTGCTATTTTTAATATCATTCCAACTTCCCATATTCCTCCGTATTTCTATCTTTGTTAAGAGAATAAATATTCCATGAATTCATGTAGCACATTTTTTTAGCTATTTCCTCAACTAATGACCATTATTTTGGTTCCAGTTCCTTGATATCACAAAAAGTGCTGATATAATTATTTTTTCTGTGTATGTCAGTATTTTGTCATTGACTTTCTGACTATATATGTCTTCAAGTGGAATTATCCAGACTTAAAATGTATGGACACTCTCTTTGAATAACTCCAAATTGCCTTCCAGAAGAGTTACACGAATTTAATGCTTCATCAACAATGCATTAATGTACATGACTTTGAACAACTCTTCAAACACCAGCTATTCCAATCTTTAGTCACTTTTACCAATTTGCTAAAATCCACCCCATTTCTAAGCCTCTCTCTAAGTTATATTAACCTTGGATAATTCTAATCAAGAAATCTGATTATACATTGAAGATGATAATTCCAGTGCCCTGGAAGCATGGAAATTGGCATTCTCTTCACTTAGAGTCAATGGGACTCAGTAATTCTGCTCCAGAAGTCAAGCAATACTTTGAAACTTCTCTGTTAAAAAAAAAATAACAAACCATTGAATATTCAGGGGCAAGTACTAAAGGAGCTTTCATTTAATCTTTGGGTTTACATCTATCTGGAAGCTAATAGAGTAAACTCTCCACTATATGGACCAAACTTCACTTTCCACCTCCATCCCCAAAGGACATGCTCTTGGACTGAACGTCAGTAGAATTACACGTTTGTCATATCACTGTGACTTTCCAACTATATTTAGTCAGCTATGTGATGTAGTTTATGGAGCTCTGGAGTAGTGGTCAAGAAAACCTGAATTTTAGCTATGCCTAAGTTATTTACTCTCTATGTGACCAAATCATTTAACCTCTGTCTGCCTTAATTTCCTCAAAGGTCAAAAAGAGATAGTAATAGCAACATCCTCTCAGAGTTGTTCTAAGTCAATCCATCAATAAACACTTATTAAGCACCTACTATGTGTCAGGCACTAAGCTAAGCCCTGGAGATTCAAAAAACATATTCTACTCTCAAGGAGTTCACATTTTAATGAGGAAGGCCATGTAAAAATAACTCTGCTAAGCTATATGCAGAATAAATTGGAAATAATGAATTTGCAAACTTTAAAGAGCTATATGTGTTAAGAGCATATGAAAGATTCACTCTCTAGACTCACTGAGGCTTAAAAGGGCAAGTAAACCAAAATCATCCAGGTAATAGAAGAGTTAAGGCTCATTCCCCAAATCTGATAGCCTTACTCCTAAGAACCCTACTGGACTGGAGGGTTTATTACGGTGCGTTCAGGAGGACTAGTACCTCGAGTGTGAGGGCTTACTGAGCCCTTTTCAAGGCTGTGCATCCAACTTGGTGTAGCCTGTAACCTAACTCTCACCTGTGGTTCCAAAATGCTGTAGCATGTGCAGCGTCTACATCTCAGTAAAACCATCTTGTCAGATGAGCTAACCCAGGTTAGGTGTAACCAACAGGCCTCAAACCCACTGATGGGCTTGAGTTAGGGAGATGTCTACCCCAAGACTTCCCCTACCAGTATGGGTCAATGAGAACAATTTGTTCCACTGGCCATGAACGCAATTGAAGCAGGTGCTGTGGAGTACTGAGAGCTTGGCCAGACATCGAAGATGCCAGTCATCCACTGCATCCTGAACTATCACCATTCATTTTTACTTTTGCCCTGACATGTTCACTTTTTGTCCTATATTAGTTCAGATAACTCCCAATGAGAAAGAAAAAGTTTTTCAAATAGTCCTTTAAACCAAAAATAGTGAGGGATTCATGCATTAGGCTAGCTAGGACCAGTGTTATTTTAGTCTTATTTTCCAAGGCTTTTGTTTTTGAATCATATCCTTTGGGTTTGTTTTGAATTGATGACTTCATATACTAAGAAAACATGGCTAAGTTGAAATAAGGTTCAAATTTGATGAACAGGAGATCTAGAAGATTCTCTTTAAGAATATCTAAGAAATAAAAATTTAGTAACAAAAATGGAATTGATTTATAGTTTTGACTCTAACAAAATCATTAGAACCCTGAAATTTGACCTGGTTAGTTCAGCTAGTGATAGAAGGGCTGTGGTAGAGTGAAGTGAGTCTATGATAAGGTAGAAAGAGTACTGGTTTGGGGGATCAGTATGGGTTAGGTTACTGGTTCTTCCACTTACTAGCTTTTTTACCTTTGTAGAATCATTTGCCTCTCTGAGTCTCAGTTTTCCTATTGTAAAATTGTGCTTAAAATTTAGGTGCCTCACAAAGTCATATAAATCAAGTGAAATAATGAATGTAAAATATCCTATTAATGTCAGCTCTCTGATATTAATAAACTAACATAATATGGTCAGTCTGCATGTGGCCTGATGTAGAACTCAATTTTTAAAAGTTATTTAAATGATCTGTACATGCAATTGGAAAAAAAATCCCATTGAAAAAATAAAATAAAATTCTCAATGTGGACTAAGAATGTTGTATGCAAGAAATAGTAAAGAGGTCAGTGTCACTGGATTGCAGATTATAGATGGGGCTAAAGTGAAGGCAAACTGAAAAAGTAGGAAGGTGCTGGGTTATGAAGGTCATTGAAGACTAAACAACAGGTTTTATATGTGATCTTTGAGGTAATGTGGAGCCATTGGAATTTACCTGCATATAACTTAGACCTACACATTAAGAATATCTCTTTGGCAACCAAGTGGAGGAGGGATGGGAACAGGGAGAAACTTGAAGCAGTACGTTAAAACAATGTTAATATGACTGGAAGAATATTTTGGCTAATAAGTAGCTTATTTTTTTCATCCTGCTAAGTAATTTGAATAAAAATTTGTCTTAAAAATGTGTTGTATTCCATTTTTTGATGTATTTTCTGGATATTTGGGTTCCAAGAGGAACTGTGAAATATATTCTCTTTTCCCCTCTAAAAATTAATGATGGAGTATCTCCACTGGCTGCCTCTTGACTCCATTTGCTGCAGGACACAAATTGCCTTTGTGTTCCTTGGGGAGTGAATATTAAGGAAAGGGGGTACTTTTAAGGGATCAAATAAAACACCTATTTTTTCCTTTTAAAAAAATGTGGCTTGGTAAAATCTATATAATAATCATCCCCCAAAGAAGGAGGGATGAAATGGCAGTGTAATATGTGCTGAATTGAGTTGTCTTGACAGTTTAGTAAATTCTGCCTAATGCCAATGAATTTACTGTTTCATAAATCTTTATAGGACAGTAGACAATATTATTATTCCTTCATCAAGCAGATACATGCTATGCATATCAAAAAAAAATGTATAGGATCAACAAGCAGGAAAAGATGTTCCTCATTACACCTGAGAGGTCATCTTACCTTTTCATGTGGGAATGGGGGCAAAGTCTGGTGAATGAAGAAAGTCTTATCTTGGCTCTTTCCCAAATAAAGATTCCTTGAGGAAATCATCAGAGATGGAAGGAGGACAAAGAAGCACAGGGAAGAGGCAGCTAAGGGAAAATGGAGGAGTTTAGGCAGTGAAGTATTATTTGTTTGAACCTTGCTTCAAACTGAATGTTCTGAAAGGAACTCACCAATGGGAGAAAGGGGCTTCCTGGACCACTGCAATAGTATTTGAATTGCTCCCCTGCCTCAAGTTTCTTCTCCCTCCAGTCTCTCCTCCATTTAACTATCAAACTGAACACTAAAACTCAGATCTGACTGTCACTCCCTTATTCATAAATTCCAGAAGCTCCCTATGACCTTTGAGCATTGAGTACAAAATCTTCTGTATGGTATTTAAAGTCTTTTATAACCTAGCCCCTCCCAATTCTTTCCAGTCTTCTTACAACTCACTCCCTTCCATGTGCTTTGAAAGCCAGCAATACTGGCCTCCTTGCTGTTGCACAAGACCCTTCATGTCCCAGCTTTATATATTTTCACTGACTATTCCTCAAGCTTAAAAATTTCTACTTCCTCATTCCCATTTCCTGGTTTCCCAGGCTTCCTTCATGCACCAGCTTGATTTGATTTGACTGAAGATACAATTTTTATCGATAGGTTTTGATTTTATGTTGTCTGAAATTTCCCCTGGATCTCTCTCCTTCTCTCTCCTCAGGGAAGCATTTCTTATAACAAAGAATTTATGATTACTTTTCAACTCACATGCAAGGGCTCTAGAATTATTTTTTGATTGAGGAGTGATATAGACTTAAAATTATATCTTTGTAGGGAACTTTCCCTAAGGAATTCCTTCTACCATAGATCTACAACTATTCTTAAACTTAGTCATTTAAAGAGTTTTCATAGCCAGCTAGGTAGTACAATGGAAAGAGCACTAGGTTGGGAGTCAGGAAGACATGAGTTTAAATTTGTGTAATAATTGTGTAGCCCTGGGCAAGTCACTTAATCCTGTTTGCCTCACTTCCTCATCTGTAATTGAGCTGGAGAAGGAAATGCCAAACCATTCCAGTATCTTTGTCAACCCAAATGGTGTCATGAAGAAACAGATATGACTGAACCAACAATATGAGGTTTTTTTTTAAAAAAAAGGTTAAATGACTTATCCAGCACTTTGTGTGTGTCCTACCTATGATATTGACAGTTTTTAATTGAGTATGTTCTATATTAAAAGCAGTTCTCCTTGGAAATTCAATAGAAAAATAGCAGTCATTTGGGGTAGTAGAGTAGTAGATGGAAGAAGTTCAATTTTGGATTGTTACTGCCATACCATTCTTTTTTAAGTGCTACTTTCTTAGTAGTCTCTCTCTCTCTCTCTCTCTCTCTCTCTCTCTCTCTCTCTCTCTCTTTCTCTCTCTTTCTCTTTCTCTTTCTCCACATACACACATATACATACATATACATACATACATATATATATATATATAAAATCTTCAGTTGAAGATACCAATCTCTGATAATTCCTTAATTCACTAAATCAAGCCACACAAGTCATTCATTTATTCACCAAGTCCCAGAGGGTTGAATTTCCAGACTTCCACTGCTTCAATTTGTTTTTTTAATAGATAATGTTCCAAGTCATTCTCTCTTCTTAGTTCCAGATCATAAATGATCTTCCTAAAATATTTATTGAAGAATAAAACAGTTTTTGAGTTGGAAAGGGCCTTTGCAATGGCAATCACCTAGCCATGCTGCAAAATAAATCATAGCTACTACTTTTCCTATATATAATAATCTTGCCTTTTCTTAAGGATCTCTTTTTTTTTCAGATTTTTTAAAATTTTAAGCAAATACAAAATGAGAAATAAAAACCATTGCCATATATACAGAAGACCATAAGTAAGGATTCAATATAAAAATTTATTTCCATTTCAAGAAAGCCAAAGTTGCTCAGCTTTTCTTTGCTTCCTTGTTTCTTTTCTTTTTGTTTTCTGCTGTGTACTTTTTACTTTATTTTTTTCTCTTCCTACCCTAAAGAAGGCTACAATTAAGTGTGAATATACATACATATGCATAGATATCTATAAACATACACCTATGCACTCATACAGTTATATTTAAGACCATCCTATGCTTATTTTCTTCTATCATTTGTTTCTCTGAAGGTGGATAGCATCTTCTTCATAAGTCCAAATCTTTCCATATTTTTTAAATCAACCAGTTCATCATTTCTTATACCACAGAAATATTCCAACTCAATCACATTCAGAGAGATTATCTGTGAAAGTTTCCCCCCAATTTTCTGTGTTCCTTCCACTCTTGGCCACATACATTTTATTTATACAAGTGTAATGCCAGTGTGATACCCATAGCAGTTACTACATGTTTCCAGGGTAGATTTTCAAAATATAACAAACTCTCTTCCTCAAAGGCAGAATTAAAATATTTATTTAGAACATCATTATTAGAATACCAAGAGGTAAGATTTATCAAGGTACTCATCACCAATCCAGAAAATGCCAATATTTTAAGCATTTTTTCAGCTAGGCCTCCTCACAAGCAAGTTCCCCCAGGCAAGGTCCTCCCTCCACTCTTTTTCTATTGAGCAAACTCCTCCCATAATGGGAGGAACTTGTGACTCTGGATCCATGTAACTCAGGCTGTATCACAGCTTTGAGTTGGGCCACAGCTCAAAACAGATTTCATCGTCCTATTAATGGACTGGGAAGATCTTCCTAATCCACTAACATTACAACAAGAAAATTTTAATTTAAAATAATCTAAATAATTCTTTTCTACATTTCAACAGTGCACTCATTTTATAATATAGGTTTAAGGTCTGATACTGCTGAATTTATTTCCTTAATTTCTTTTTTTTACCTGTTTTCTTTGAAGTGCCTTTCCTTTTGTTCTCCCAAATGAACTTTTTATTTATATTTACTTCAATTATTTAAAAAAGAGACCTTGTTTTTTATGTCAGTAACTTTTTTTAGTAATTTAATTAGTTTGACATTGAATAAATAGATTAGGTAAAATTATTTTAAAACCATATTGGCTTTACCTACCCATTAACAAATATTACTTTGAATATTTAGATCTTAATTTATATAAAAAGTGGTTATGTTTACGTTCATACAGTTCCTGTGTCTCTTATTGGCAGGAATATACCCAGGTATTTTACGCTGTCTTGGCATTTATAATGGTCTAAAACAGTATTGAATAATATTGCTGACAGTATAGTTTCTCTAATTTTCACTTTTGATTTTCACTTTTGATTAAATCTATTTTTAATTTTAACTTTCTGAGATCATGGTTACTATTCCTGCTTTTTTCATACTAAATTCTACTTCTGTCTTTTATTTTATCTTTGTGTGTATCTCTCCTTTTTATGATGTTTCCGGAAAGCAACATATTTTGAATTCAAATTTTTAATCTGTCCATTTGTAAATTCATCCTACTCACATTCTAAGTTACAATCACTTGTGTATTTTCCTCCTTCCTATTTTTCCCTCACTATCCTTCTCACCCTATTACCCTATCCATTTTAAATCCTCTGCTTTACTTCTACCCACTACCTTGCCCTCCTATTCCTTAATCTACCCATCCCTCTAAGAGTCCCTCCCTTATCTACTCACCCCACCCTATCCCCTTGTCTTATTTTTTTCTTGAAGTTAGAAGACTTTTATACATATATATATATACATATATATGTGTGTGTATATATGTATGTATATGTATATACAAATACATACATACATGCATCAGGAACCCTTTTTAATCCATTCCTGATGAGAGTAAGATTCTAGGGTCCTACCTTCTCTCCCCGCTCTAGTTTCTTCTGTATCAACTTTTTCTTTTGTGCCTCATTTATATGCAATAATTACTCCTTTTTATCTCTCCATACACAGTTTTATTTTTTTACAATCACCCCATCATTCTCAACTCAGCCCATGCCTTTCTTTCAAACTACCCAAATAATGCTGCCCATCATAAGAGTACTGTTAATATTTTCACATATATGAAGAAAACAATTTAATCATATTGCATGCCTTATTAGTCTTTAATATTTACCTTACACTTCTCCTGGGTGTTGAATTTTCCCTTAAGTTCTGAGGTTTTTGTCATAAAAACCTAAAAGTCATTAAATTCACTAAATCTCCATTTTTTCCCATTCAGAATTATAATTAACTTTGCTGAGTAATTTACCTTTGGTCATAACCCCCGGTATTTTGCTCTATGGAATGTAGTATTCCAAGATCTACAGTCCTTTAATATAGTAGCTGCCTTAAAGATCTCTTGTAAAGAGGAACCTATTATCTCCTAAAGGAGCACTTTCTCTAGTGGGTGGCACTAATTGTCACAAAGTTTCATTTTTTCCTGATGTGATATAAATTTTATTTCCTGATCTTTATTTTTTAACTCTCCTATTTTTTTTATCACAAAGCTTTGAGAAAGTTATTCTACTTTTTCTGTAACTTGAATTTGATAACATCCTTAATTCCAGTAAGTGGAAAGAGTCAGAAAATATCTTCATACTTATCACATATGTAGAGTTATCTAGCATTCATCTCCCTCCAAGTTACCATTCTTTTTCCAATGAAAAGTAGGATATGGCAAGTGTGTTTTATTCCCAGTTTATTTCTTAGAATTGTGGGACTTGGAGCTAAAAGATACTTAAAGGTTGTTGAGTAAAATTGCCTCGTTTTATAGATAAGGAAACTAAATCCCAAAGAGTTTTAATGACTTGCCCAGGGTCACACTAAGAGTAAAGTAAATGGCAGACTGGAATTTAAACAGAGGACTGGCTCCAAAAGCTGTGCTTCTTCAAGTGCACCATGCGTCATTTCCCTGATCTTTCTGCTTTCACATTATTTCTATTTTAACAAATGATAAAAATACATCCTTCTTTTCTATTTAGTATAGAGGTAAAAACCTCTGGATTTATAGTTAGAGGGTACAGTACCTGTAATCATAGAATCTTAGAGTAGGAACATATCTGAGAGATGTTCTGGTCCAACCTCAGTATTAGACTGAGTCTCCTCTGCACATGGAACATCTCAACAAGGGGATGATCCTTCTTCTGAAACTCATATTCCAAGGGAGTCCATTCCATTTTGTAGTATCTTTAGTTGCTAGGACTTTTTTGTGGTATTGAAATGAAAACTGCTTTCCTGTATTTCCCACTCATTGCTCCTAAATCTGCCCTCTGGGAGTCAAATAAAACAAATTTAAGCCCTCTTTCATATAACTCTTCAACTATCTGAGGATAAAAATGCTGCCACACCACTACCAACGTCTTCTCTTTTCTGGTCTAACTACACTGTCTTTTCACTGAATCCCAGTTGGGCATGAATTGGAGACTCCTCCCTGCTTTGGTTGTTATGATGATCAGATTTAAATTTGCTAATATTATGAGTAATCTAGACATAGGAAAAGTCTGACTGAGGACTCTAAACTAAGTCTGATGGTTTACAGAAAGAAAATGTGATGCTAAAGGGAAGTTGTGAAGATTATTCTACTATTCTATTCCTAACTTTTTTTGGGGGGGAGGATATGTGGCTAAATTCTAAGAATTAATGACTGATTACTTTGATTGGATTAAAGAAGGAAGGCTGGAAAAAGTATAAACAATGATTTATTAAAGACTTGCCACATGCTACGTACCAAAGATACAAAAAAAGGCAAAAAAACAAAAACAAAATCCCTGCTCTCAAGGAGTACATGGGGGAGACAACATGTAAACAACTATGTGGAAACTGAGGTGGGATAATTTGAGTGTTTTGTCCAGTTTCACAGAGTGACAGAAAATGGATTTAAAGTTGGATCATTTGATTCTAAATCCAGTCCTTTCAGTCCAAATGGTGAAGGATGCCATGAAGAATAGTGGTAAAAAACTCTAGATTTATAGTTAGAGGGTGAATGTTTAAGTCCTGGCTCTGTTTTTTATTGTATTACCTATCTGTCTTTGAACAAGTCCTTAATTCCTCTGGGACTCGGTTTCCTCATTTGCAGAATGAAGGAGTTGGACTTAGTTTCCTTTCATATCTAAAATCTATGGCTCTAAATTCAAATATGTTTCAAATATTGCATGTTTTGGAATGCCCCACATAAAGTTGCTACAATTGACATAAATTCTCAGTAGAGTTAGCAATACTTTATAACCAGGAAATATATGAGAATGTGATTCTCTGCTAGAATGTGCTTTAGCAAATTTCAGAAGATAAGCCTCACCATTAGGAGTAAAGAGGACTATTTTGTTTCTGAGGTATGTATCCTAAACATAATGGAGAACCTCCCAATCCTTATCAAAGCATATTTCCAGTTACACATTTCTGGTTACTCATGCAATTTCAAATAATACTACCATAAGAAACCTAGAATGCATTGCTAAGAACTAAGGAGTTTAAGTTAAGAAACTGAAGACCATAGAGGGACATGTAGTGTTTTCACCACTTTTTTTTCGAAAGAAAGCAACTGCATGATTAGAAATATGGGAATATAGGCAAGATGGACTCTGAGTCAAAGATGTACAAGAGTTAGTAAAAATGCACTTATCTAGGTTCTAGTAAATATAGTAAAAAGTTTTTAACTGAATAGGAAAGGAGAGAGGGAGGAAAAGAGAGCAAGAGAGAGAAGGAGAGAGAGAGAGAGAGAGAGAGAGAGAGAGAGAGAGAGAGAGAGAGAAAGAGAGATCTCCATGTAATTATCAAGCTGAATACTAAAAAGAGTTGAAAAATTGAAGGTGGAAATAGCAGTAATGGTGCCCAGGGATTCACTGGAGAAAAAAAATTCAAGAAAGGAGTCAAGACCAGATATCTATACAAAAAGAGACAAAAGAGGGTAGCAAGCTTCATGAATGAGAGCATAAAACAAGAAGGCAAATTTGACCTCAGATTCCAGACTTAAAGAGAAGTGACCTATTTTCAGAACATGGATATGAAAAGATATACTTGAGTAACTCATAGGTTTTCATTCTCTCCATAATTGCTGATCACAACCCATCGATCTGACATAATGAAAAAAACCTTATTAAAATGATACAACTAGATACAACTCCTCTTAAGACTGCTGCTCAGCTCTTAAATTCTAAAACTAAATTTCTACAAAGTTTTAACTTGGTATTGAAAAGAGAGAAAAGGAAAAGGAACAAGCATTTATTAAGTGCCTAAAACATTTTCTCACAAGTTCTTACTGAAACATTGATTTATTACCAGTTGAAGACACTTCTAAGGACTGCTGTGAGACATTGGACATCAAAGGAAGAGACATAAAGACATAATCCTTCTCTACCTGGCTGCTTCTTTGACTATCAGTATCACAGGGTGGCAATTCAATGATGCTTTTAACATGCTGTGAAGCCTCATCTAGGAGTACATCTTGTTCCTTGAATACAAAACACTCAAAGGCACAAAAGGTAATGACTTAACTAAATGTAATGACACTAGGAAAGCTCTTTTTTCCTTAGAAAGCCTTGAATATATAACTCCTGCATGTTGCCATAATAGCAGCACAATGTACTATAGTCTGTAGAGATTTTCAGCCTTCCTCTGAGCCACCCCCACCCCCACCCCCACCACACTCTGTTGATCACAGGAGTTACTATCCTCTAGTATGGTGCTGAAATATTTTATCATGATAGTGCAGACTTTATTTTCCTCACCTGAAACCTTTCTTTCCCCTACTTTACTCTGAGACTTGGGAAAAGGGCCCAGTTCATAGGACCTCTTCACATATACCTAGGAAAAATTGGCATACATTGAAAATGTGATAAACATTTTCTTCAATTTATTACTTCAAACATTACTTCAATATATTAATGTGCAGTAAGATTATTGCAGCTGCCTGTTATTGATTAGCTACCTTCCTGAGTAATAGTTGTTAAGCAAAACTAATATGCCTACCTCTCTAAATATTTCCATGTCCAACCCTTCCTGCCTGCATGACCTTTTGTAGAAGAAATGATCAGTGGTAAGGGTTACTCTTCCCTACTTATGCTATGTCAGTGTCCTTCCAGGAGCAATAGGGAGCTGACCCTTGCAAACTTTTTTTATTGCTATTTCTTCCCTGCTCTGAGTAGAATATTAAACATTAAAGTTCTATCTGCCTAGATATCTCCACACCCTTAAAAAATTGTCACCTAGATTGCCTGTTCATGAAATAGAGGTTATTGGCTTCTTTCCCTGCATTGCTTTGACTCAAAAATCTAGCTGGTACAGATGAAAAGAAATGGAAGGATTTTTCCCTCTATGGAAAAACTTCAAAGATTCAACATTAATTGACCTGAAGGCACAGTAAAGAGAGTCAGTTATATTTGAACAGATTCAAGAGGGGACAGGGCTGCTGTCTTTTATAGCACAGGAAGGGTAGTCATCATGACAAAAATAGGCTGACATCCCAGTGGTCACAGTCTACACATCTTGTAATTGCTCTCTAACTTGAACT
Organism: Potorous gilbertii; assembly: GCA_028658325.1. Taxonomy (NCBI): domain Eukaryota; kingdom Metazoa; phylum Chordata; class Mammalia; order Diprotodontia; family Potoroidae; genus Potorous; species Potorous gilbertii. The sequence continues at coordinate 589,595,520 of CM053770.1, read as the reverse complement.
AACCATCTGTGTAATATAAATACATCTAAAAGGAAATATTACTTCTGGGTCCCTCTCCAAATTAAAAAAAAGTGCCTTACCTTTAGAATGCTGGTGGAAGAGTCTCAGAACAAGAACTAATGCAGAAAACCAACATAAGTTGCTTAGGAAATGCCTCATCACAGACTCAGCTCAAACAGAGATATTGACCTGTGGCCAATCAGAGATGGTATCAAGAGCTGTTTCAAGATAGCAGGCCCATGACCTCCTCCACACTGGAAATAGGAAGATACAATGGCTTTAAGAGAAATTCTTCTTGGAACACTCAGAAGATGAAATCACACCCATTTTCTCTCCTTGACTTGAGTCTCACCTAGATCTTAATACCACTCATTAAATAATCTACATTGCCTAAAAGCATAAAGGTCAACTAACCTAGTTAAGTCTATCAACACCAGTAACACATCCTTGTTAAAGAACCCCAGTAATGGTGCTCCAGCTCTGTACTGTATGACAATATTGGTGCAATACAGCCCAACTGCAATAGCTCCTCTACCAGGTTTAACAGTTTTGTTTCACTGACCATGGTCCTGATTATTTCTGTAAAGGAGTGTTAACTAGTGAAAGTTCCTTGAGGACAAAAATTGCATACCTTATTGATCATTGTACCTCTCTAAGTACCTAGAATAGTGCCTTGCACATTTTTGTTTTTTAGTCTGGATCTTGATTTCACTTGTATATGAAATTTCCAGTGAGAAATTCCCTTTGTCAATTCAGACCAGCAAACGTTTAGCAACATTATCATTGTCTTTCTATCATTTTCTCTGACATGATCTGAAAGGCTTCTGAAGGGAACAGAGTATTTATGGTTTTCTCTTTTCTTGCAAAAGATACATTTATGTGAGGTAAATACATAGATAATTAGTCAGATGGATCAACCTTTTTATTTCCCAAAAAGCATCAAAATAGTGAATGACATGTTGGGAGAGGTACTGGGGGATTAAGTTACTGGCTTTAGGTCACATGGTTAGTTTGTGTCATAGGCAGAATTTGAACCTGTCTTTATGCCTCCAAGACCAGTTCTCATGAATTGTGCCACACTAACTAGCATTTATATATTGCTTTAAGATATGCAAAGCACTTTACATATACTCCTCACAACCAAGCTGGAAGTGTGGTGCTATTTTTTTCAGGTGAGGAAATCAAGGGACATAATACTTAATTGACTTATTTAGGAATACAAAGCTATCAAGTGTTTGAAATCATATTCAAACTATGAGCTGTATCTTATTTATTTAAATGAGATGAAAGCCCATAATATAAAATTAAATAAATAATCCCAGACATAATACATTATAAATGTTTTTGACTTTGAAAATGGTTTTAAATTTCCTAGAAAAAGCTATACTTATTGTCTCCACATTAATTATTCATTTCACTACTCTTTGGGATATGACTTGTAAGTTTATCATTCAATGAATCTACTCTATTTCTTAGGTTACTAATGATCTCTTAATTTCTAAACCCAATAGCATTTTTTCAATTTTCATCATTCTTGGCTTTTACAGTATTTTATGTTATCAAACATCTTCTCCTAAATTCTGTATTCTTCTTTTGAGTAAAATACTCTTTTATTCTTTTAGCTATTTTCCCTACTTTTGTGGTCTCTTCTCAGTTACTATTTCAAGATTTTATCTGTTTCCCTCATGTTCTATCATGGCTCTCTCTTTGTGTCTCTACTAAAAAATCGACTAATATATATTTGAAACTCAGATAATAGTTCTTTGGGGGGGGGAATTTTTAGAGCAAATCTGTCAAATCATACATTTTATTTCGTGTAGACAAATGAGCCACAGTTTGATAGATTTTTAATTTTTACTTTACCTGTGTTAGTTCTTTCATTATAGAAAAATAGATTATTGGAACATGATAACACAATAATATGTATGTGAGTATATATGAACCACAGCTATTATTTCATAAAAGGACAGTGTGAAATGAGTCAACAAAGCCTCTATTTCATGAATAACCTTTTCTAACAGACCAGGAACAATTCAATTTTTATTTGAAATTAGTGTTTATTGATTTTCTTATTCTTTGTTTACACCAAACAATAAATATTAACAGTTCCTTGGCCTAATATGGTTCCATAATTAGCTATCACCTGTGACATAGCTTTAATAAGACTAAAGCCTAAAATTTATCAAAATGAATCTGCTAAAATGACATTAATTAAGAACCAAATTAAAGTGGGGAAAAGTATTACTGTGTATATTATTCTATTAAAAATAGTCATAGTCAAAATCCCTGATGCCTGGATCATTGCAAAAATTGTGACCTACAAACATGTTAGTTATCAATCAATGGATGTGTCTAATGTAGTTAACTAAAATCCATAGAAATAAATTTTAATGTATTTAATGTGTGGAATACATGCACATTCCACAAACACATGCACAGCCTCTCTTCTTTAATAGATTTCCTTCTATCTCTGGAAAGACTCATCATATTTTCTGTGAATTATTTTAATGAAGTCAAATGTTCATCAACTTTATAACCCCCACACAAATTTTAGCACATTAATCTCAAGCTCATCTTGTTGAACTACTGACGTGATTAGTTAATTATGAGGTATCTGTCATCCTCTTCTCCTTAATCAGCATGAACTCTCATTTATTTGAAGTCATATATTGCCATTTAGAGTTACACATATCATTAATTATCTAATTTATATTGATTACCCTTCAGTTTGATAAGCTAGCATGTTATGCAATTTTCAATATAAAATAATTGGGGAAACAAATTCTCACTGATTGGATGAATTCAATAGTATAATAATGCAAATGTTTCTAAAAATATATACCAGTTTTCACTTCTTGAAAAATGTAATAATAGTTTACATTTCACAGAATCTCATGCTCTCTGAGGGTGGCAGAGCCTCAGAAGCTCTCTAGTCCAATCTGCATGTGATCAGGAATCTCTTTGCCATAACCCCCAATAAGTGCTCATCCAGCTTATTCTTGGAAATCTCTGATGTTAGGGATCCCACTCCATCTCAAAGCATCCCACCTCATTTTTGAACAATGTCAAATATTGGAAGTTTTTCCATACAACAAGCCTAAATTTTTCTCTTTACTACTTCCACATGTTCTTCCTACCTCTATTCTCAGGGACCAAGTAAAAGTATTCTATCACCTCTTCCACATTAAAGCCTTTCAAAAACTTGAAGCTGGCTATCATTTCTCCTGAATCTTCTCTTTTTTAAGGCTTGCTCATCCTTCTTTCCTCCTTTTTATCATTATTCAGCATGGTCTTGAGGATCTTCAGAATCCTGGTTGCTTTTCTACGAAGTTTCTGTGACATGAGTTTTTTGTTATTGTTTTTTTTCCTATTACATACTTGTGAATTCAATGGTACAAAGAATTCTCAGTAAGAAGGTTCCTTATGCTGATGCAGATGTGCAGATGCCCTGCAGTTAAAACCTAAAGATTAGTCCAAGACATAGAGATTAAATAATTTTCTCTGGGTCACAAAGTCAATGCAAACTATGTCTTCCTGACTCCAAGATTGATGTCAACTAATATAACATTCTGCCACTTACTTTGTTAATATCTTTTCTAAAATGCGATGCCCAGAATTGAACAGAACACCGCCAATATGATCAAACCAGAGTAAAGTACTGTAAATGTACATAAAGTGAAATGAAGGGATATATGAACCTGGACCCCACCCCGCTTAGTCTCACTACAAATGCAAATTGTCAGTGGGTCAAAAATTAAGTTGAACAGGAGGAGGAAATCAAATTAGATGACAAAGAAACTGAAAAATTCTTTAATGACACTAAGTTTCTCCATGAAACAGTTGCCTGATTTTTAACAACTATATTGTATTTGTGTTATTATATGGCTGAAAATAAGGGAAAAATGTAGTCTCTGAAAAATGAAAAAAAATTACTACCATTCAGAGAGTGATACACAATGACCAAAATAATGTAAATAGTATTAGATGATTATAAAAAATCTGGGTAATTCAGAATCCAATCAAAGATTTGGAAGACTAAAGAAATATCTCACCCATCTCTTGGCAGAGAATTGAAGGAATATAGGTGGTAGAAAGTATGTTTATTTGTTTTGATTGACAAAATACTTTTGTAATAGCAAATGTGTTCTATTTAGCAAGAGAGTATAGTAGTAGGTGCTAAAGTTGTAAAAGAAAGAAGGAAATGACCAATAAAAAGTAGAAAAATACACAGAAGAAAACTACTTAAAAGCTATACAAAACTATTCATGAAGTTGTATACAATACTTTTTATTATTCTTTGTATATTGAATTATTTTTAAATTTTTAATTGTTCATTTAAATATTCATAGTTTTGACAATTGCTAAATCATAATAAAAAGAAAATTAAAGAATCTTCAATCTTTTGAAGATGTCACTGGAGGATCAAGAAAATGCTATAGGGATATTTCTGTGTTTCAGTTAGATATTTTATTAGCTTCTTAGGGTATCTACATGAACAAGATATTTGATACAGATATTTGAACTAATACAAGATAATGGAATCAGAACTAGTTAAATAATTATGCTCCAAAAGAAGCCATTGGTATCAAGTCTGAACCATCTTTCTCACAGTTGACAAAGTGATCTTTCTAAGTATGTATCTTGCCATAGTACTCCCTTGGTCAAAATTTCTATGAATTCTACAATAAAACACAGACTACTTGGCATGGCATTTATATTTTTCATAGTCTAGTTCTAGTTTGCCTTTCTAATCTTATAATACATTCATTTTCTTCTTGCAGTATACCCTCCATCCAAATTGAGTGACTGGAGGATGTATTTTCCTAACTTAACATGTCAACCCCTGTTTACTCATACATACTGCATTCTTGCTCCACTAGAAAATCTCTGTCTGCAAAATCTGTATAATTAGATCCAATTACATTCTTTCTCTTTTTCTCTTCTCTATTTCTTGCCTTTCCCTGTCTACTTCATTTTTTAGTGTAGAGGGAAATCAATTCACATATTGCTTGGGGTACATGACTGTTGGATCACCTTCTTCCTTTAAAATTGTATAATTCTATGTATAATAAAAAATATCCTTGCTATCTGTCCTTTATAAACTTCAAAAGAAATGGTGAGATTGATCCTTATTTAATTGTTCTATTTTCCTAAATAGAGATCTTGGTTTCAAATTAACATAATAGCTATGAAAAAGAATTAAGGAACATATTCTGCATGTAAAGCACTTTAAAAGCACAATAACAGCATTATAGAAAAAAATCTATTTGAAAATCTTAAGAACTCTGATCAGTGAAATAACTGATCATGAATCCAGAGAACCAATGATAAAACATGATGCCCACCTCATGACAGAGAGGAGATAGACTCAGTGTACACAATGAAACACACTTTCCAGATGTGGCCAAAATGGAACATTTTTTTTTAAACCACACATATCTGTTACAAAGCTTTTATTTTTCTTTTGTTCTTTTTTTTCCAAATGAGAGTGAGTGGGATAGAGGGAGGTAAGAAGTCAGAAGCCAGAATAAAAGGAGGAAAAAAATAAATAAACATTTTAAATTTATAGGAAAGAGCACTTTGAATACAAGAAAGAAAACACAAATAAGTAGAATAGTTTTGAAATTTATATATTGAATCTATTTTATAAATTTTAAAAGAAAAACAAGTTATACACAATAAAGATTCCCAGTTTATGGTACAATACTTTTTTTGTATTCCATGATGTATAAGGAAATGCCCATTTTATTGAGTGTTTAAGATCAAAATAAAATAAATTTGAGAATTAAAAAAGAGTTGGGCTTCTTTTATTCTTTGTGTTGTACCTGTACCTAATATGGTACCTGGCATGTAGTGGATCTTTAATAAATGCCTGTGAGTTGATCGATGATTCAATGATCTCCTATAAAGTGATGGTGTTCTGCTGAGTGCCTATTTTATACAATGTCTCCTCTCAATTTCATTACCTTTCAACTAATCACTACTCTATACTTATTATGCACCTTATTATTCCTAGATCTATTTACAATATGATTCAGATGCTCTATTCATTTTCCAGGTAAACTGCTTATGATGAACTATTGTAATAGTAGCATCAATAAAATTAATGCATAGGTATCTGAGAGAAAAGCAGCAACTGGGAGAGCCTTCTGATGAAAAGATATGATAGCATACAATTTTTTTTGTTTAGATACATTTGTAGATATTTGAACATGGTAAATGTCACTATATACAGGGAGCAACTAACATTACTATTTTTTAAATTATTATTTCTGGAAAGAACTATTACATTAATCCTGTGAAGAAACCCTGGAGTAAAGGGAGAATTGAATCTGGATTCTGAGTTTAAATCCCAATTCTGCTACTTACTACCTATGAAACCTTATGCAAGTAAGTCACTTGACTGCTCTGAGTTTAAAATCTTCATCTATCAAAATAGAGCCAACATGAAGGAGTAAAGGAGGGATTCGCCAGAGCTCTCCTCCAAAATACTCCAAGTTCCTTTTAAAAATGACAAACAAATTTAAGAACAGCAGAACCCCTAAAAAGATGGAGTAAAACAAATTTCCAACCCACACCAACTTACAAGGTCAACAGAAAGTTGTGAACCAGGCTGAGAGAGCTGTGCAATCTGGTGCAGGCTGCACCAGTACAGACCAGGACACACTGAACCTGAAGCAGGCCTTAGGATGACTGAATTGCTGGCAGCAACGGCAGTTTCCAGACCTCTCAGCCCACAGATGCCAGGGAGAATTTAGAAGGTCAGCAAGAAGGGTCTGTGGAACTAGGGTGGAAGTGGTGCATATTCTAGCACAGATCCCACCAGTACAGCATAGCTCCAGCAGGCCAGGAGTAGTAACTGAATCAGCAATGTCTACTTCCAGGACTCCCAGACCAGATGGTAAGGGGGTCAAACAGCTGGCCAAAAGGAGATTATAGGGGTTTGTTTGTTAGCACTTAGGCGGGACTCTGCTGCTTTGCCCATACTTGGATCGGATCCCAATCCTGGGTGGCAGTCCCAGAATAAGCACTAACATAGCAGAGCATGTGACTGCAGTGGATTGGGTTTCCTTGTGCTTATGGTCACTCACAGACTAGAGCACAGGCCAGGAGAGTAATGGTCACACTTCTCCGTAGATCATAACTCCTTGGAAGAACTGAAAACTTTCAGGTCCTAGAAGTATCTCTGAAAACAGTTGCACAAAACCCATAAAACATGAAACAGTGAGCTCACCATCCTGAAAGCAGAGCCCTATTTTAACAAATAGTTAAAAGTTAAATAATAGGCTAGGAAAATGAGTAAACAGTGGAAAAAAAAACGTCTGACTACATAAAGTTATGATGGTGATGAGGAAGATCAAAGCACACTCTCAGAAGATAACATAGTTAAAGCTCCTCCATCCAAAACCTCCAAGAAAAATAGGCATTGGGCTCTAGCCATGGGAGAGCTCAAAAAGGGGTTTGCAAATCAAGTAAGATGGAGAGGAAAAACTGGGAAGAGAAGAGAGAGCAATGCAAGAAAATCATGAAAAAAAGAGGCAAGACAAAACTTTTACAATGGAAAGGAGGAGGAGAGAGGTGAGGGGGAGTGAGTGAATCTTACTCTCACCAGAATTGGCTCAAATAGGGAATAAGACACATAACAAATGGGTTATAGAATTCTATCTTACCCTACAGGAAAGTAGAAGGGGAAGGGGATGAGGGAGGGTGGTGATAGAAGCGAGGGCAGACTCGGGGAAGGGGCAGTCAAAAGCAAACCACTTTTTAGGAAGGGCAGGGTGAAAGGAGAGAGAGGATAGAATAAACAGATAGGGAGAATAGGATGGAGGGAAATACAGTTAGAAATAGTAGCTGTGAAAAAAATTGAAGCAAGTTTCTCCGATAAAGGCCTCATTTCTCAAACATATAGAGAACTGTGCCAATTTTATAAAAATAAGAACCATCTCCCAATTAGTAAATGATCAAAAGATGTACATTCTCAGATGAAGTAAGTAAAGCTATCTATAGTCATATGAAAAAAAATTTCTAACTCACTATTGATTAGAGACATTCAAAGTAAAACAATTCTGAAGCACTGCTTCATACCTATTAGATTAGCTAATAGAACATAAAAGGTAAATGACATATGTTGGAGAAGATATGGGAAAAATAAAACATTGATGTACTGTGAACTGATTCAACTATTCTATTGAGCAGTTCTGAAACTATGCACAAAGGGCTGTAAAACCATGCCTATTCTTTGACCAGCCATACCACTGCTAGGTATGTATCCCAAAGAGATTAAAAAAGGAAAAGTATCTACATGTACAAAAATATTTGTAGTAGCTCTTTTCTGGGGGTAAAGAATTGGAAATTGATGGGATGCCCATCAATTGGGGAAAGGTTGAACAAGTTGTGTTATGTAATTATGATGGAATACTATTGTACTTTAAGAAATGATGAGCAGGATCCTGTCAGAAATATCTGAAAAGACTTGCATGGACTGATGCAAAGTGAAAGGTACTGGGTACAAAGTAACAGCAATAATGTAAGATCATTAGCTGTGAATGACTTAGCTATTCTCAGCAATGCAACGATCCATGACAACTGAAGGACTTTAGATGAAAAATGCTATCTATCCCTAGAGAAAGAACTGATGGTGTCTGAATACAGATTGAAGTATACTTTTATTTTACTTTATTTTTCTTGAGTTTTTTTGTCTATGTTTTCTTTTACAACATGACTATTATGAATATGTTTTGCATTTCTACACATGTATAACATATATGGAATTGCTTGCCTTCTCAATGCGGATAGAGGGTGTGGAGGGAGGAAGGGAAAGAATTTGAAACTCAAAGTTTTAAAAACAAATATTTAAAAAGTTTTTGTGTGTAACTGAGGTGTGTAAATAATAGGTAAATGTAAAATAATTAAAAATAAAAAAGAAGGAATCATTTTGTAAAGATATAAATTTTTTCGAAAGACTCCATTTAAGCCTAAAATATGAGCATCAGTGAGATTCAAGTATGCCGTTGAGTAGCAGCAAACTACTTTGTGGTCCAGGATGTTATTGTAGTCATTTTATGAACAGAAATAAAATATATGTTAGAATAGTTTAAAAGAATAAATAAAATCATCATCTGTCGAATGAAATGATTAACCTAGATATTCTTCTAAGTTTCCTTCCAGCTCTCATCTATGATCTTTATTTCCTTTTATCAATTCAAAATTATTTTGGAAGATGAATCTTTATTGAATAAAAATAATCATTGTAACACTTGACAAAAATGGGATGACTGCCATTTAATGGTGTATCTAAAATAATATATAGTTACCAGCATTCTTATCATAACTCCAGTCTGGTGAGTCTGAAATAGGTTTACCTATTTGATGAAAGGTAATATCTTGTAAACTGTGGCTGATGTCTTCTGATGGTTTATAGAAGGATGAGAAAATATCCTTCCTTAGGACCATCCTCATGTCCATCAATATAATAAAAAGGAAAGTTTGTCCTTCAATGTAGATATGTTATTGCTGCCTAAGGAACGAAAAGGGGGAAATAAGAATAAATACGTCTTGGGTGAAGTCATGGTAGAAATGCTTTAGTTCACAGATGGCTAGGACAATTTTATGAGTATATAGCAACAACAACAACCACAACCATTTGTATTGTGACTTAAAATCTGCAAAAGACTCTACATCTATTGCCTCATTTGATCCTCACAACATCCGTGTGAAGTATGTAATATTATTAACCTAATTTTACCAATAAGGAAATTGAGGACATAGTAGAGATTTCCCTAGGATCACACAATCAGAAAACCTATCATTCATTTGAGTACTCAGGAATATGGGGTGTCCCAAAAGTCTTAGTTCAGTTTTAAGTTTTAATAATTTCAAAAGTATAAATTTCCAAAACCACATTTTAAGGAATAATTATTTAGGTTTTAAAAATATTTATAGATTTATTGTTAAAATTCATATTCCAACCATGGAAGAGCTCATATAATATTTTATTAATTTCTTTAGTAAATTTTCAGACTTTGTAAAAAAAATCATCAGATGCTCCTAAGTGACTAAAAATATTGTATTTGCGGTCCTAAACTTAATATCATCAAAAGAATGAAGTCCTGATTCATAAATTACAGTTTTGATGTGAACTTATAGAAAATTGTAATGGATATAGAAGATCTAGGTTACTGGGGTAGCCAAGAAAAAGAGCTTTCTCTACCAGTCCATATGTCTGCTGTCATCCATAAAATTAAATTAAAATTTAATTTTTTATTCCAAATTCACCAAATCAAGTAAGAATGGAAACACGTACAATTAAACTGTCAGATTATGCTGTTGTGAATTTGTAATGTTTATATTTCTGGTGATATTACAGTTCAAAATTGCACTAAGACTTTTGCGATGCTCTGCATCTTAACATTACAATTATGAAGACTACAAGTCTTCATGAAGACAGATTATGGTTGCTTTGAGGCAACAAACACCGAAAGGTCTACAAAGCACCATTAGAAATATCAGTCTGGTAAAACTTTCTTATAGTAAATCAACCTGAATTCATTTCAGATGCAGGTTTGCATTTCCCACATGTGAGTATTTTTCAGAGGTCAGATTTGTCTAGAAGCATGGAATTCAATGACAGCAAAATATTTCTCTTTATTCTCTCCATTTCTCAGAGAATTTCTACATGACTGAATTACAAATATCTACAGATAAATCTTGCAATGTAACATCAATCAGAAGTATTTTGTATAATGTATAGCATGTGCCTAATACCTTACCAATGCACCAAATGGAATATAAATATATATATATATATATATATGTATATACACACATATTCATATATTCACACATATATAATATATGTAATATATAATATGTATACATACATATTTGTTTCAGACTGTTCATGGAGCCAGGGAAAGAAAATTACTCTGTAGATTTTGCATATGCTCCCTCCAGATCATTGTTAAAATTCTACTGGTTGCCATACCAACAAATTTTTCCAACTTGGCTGGAAACTGATCTTTATTAGGTGTCATAATATAAAATATTCAAGACATCATTACAACAATGAAACTGAATAACTCATAAACATTAGTTTACTGGGGGACTGAATCTTCCCTCTAAGGAAGACAATGCATAGAAAGAAACAGGAGCAAAGACACAGACCTAGATCTATTACTCCTCCTGTTCTCACCTTTTCTATCCTTTTTTAAAAATTTTGAATATTGAAATGGATAAAAGTGGTTAAAAGTCAAAAAACTTCTGAGAGAATTCAACACTAACAGAAGTAGTCTTCCTAGAAAACTTAAAACTAATTAATTAATTATTCAGTTGTTTCAGAGTCTGTATTAGCAATAATATCCTTTGAAAGATACATCATCACTGACATTAATTTAACTTGAAATTTCCTACTCATGTTTCCTTTCCCACACATAAAACATGATAATTTGGTTATCCTGGCACTGAGAATACGTAGTATATTACTAGACTGTGTATATTGAAAATCTACTTATGAATTACAATGGATATCTGGTCAAGATTTAGAATAATGCATTATGGGACAAAAGAGCACATATAATATATGATCTTGCTTTTGTTTTGAATGACTTTACTTAACTATTGATATTAATGCAAGGATACATGGCTCTCCTACCAGCTCAAAATTAAACTTTAAAATCATGTACTTTTCTCTTTTTTTCAGTTTGGAGAAATATTTTCCTTAATTGAACTTCAGTGGACCATGATACAACTCTAACATGTGAGAAGCAACAGACTTCCAGTGTCTTGACAACTGACCATGGCAAATTACAGCTTAATTGGCCTGACTCTTTCCCTGAAAATGAATATATGAGTATAACTGAGATCATATTTTTTCTCTTTACATGGCCCATCATCCATTCATTCAACTACATTGACTAAGCACCATTGTTTATAGAAATGTGATGGAATTGTAGCCTTGGAAGAATGCAAAAGATGCAGGCTTTCCTATGTTGTTTAGCAACCCAGTTTATATTCTAAAATGACCTTGTCATTCGTTTCCATGTCTTTCCAACTGACAAGTGGTTTGAGTACTTGTTGACCAAGTTGGTTTCTGTTTTCTTTGGATCTCCTCATTATATACATTATTTTATATTTGTTAAACATCTCTAGCAAATGGTCATAATCAAAATTAATGTCCAATAGTTGGCAAACTAGTTAAGTGGACAGGAAACATTTATTTTTATACCACCTATAAACTCTGATTGCACATGGTGAGATCTTTTGCTAAAGAACAAAAAAGTGGGCATAATGCTGAAGGAACTGAATCATATCAACATCCACATTCTTGCTGCAATCAAAACCAGAAATAAGAAGGAAGGCACAAGTAAATGGGGGAATGTGGCTCACAGATGCTTCTTGAAGAGGGCAAGAAAGTAATTAGAGGAAGGTGGGTTTTATCATATGCTCAAAGGTGACAGGAACTATTTCATGGGATGTCGCCTCAATATATATAGACATACTTAGGCACCTAGGTAGGGGAATGATTAGATTAGGAATAAATTTGAGGCAAAGACATTGCAATGATCCTGGCAATAGGTGATAAGAGCTTAACTTAGCATGGGGGCTGTGTGAGTGGAAAGGAGATGTATGCGATTGATGCTGTCATAAAATAAATTATAAGATTTAGAAACTGATTAAATATGTGATGGCTATAAAAAGCTTCAATGTATAACCAATGAAAAACTGAAAAAAGGAATAAAAAAAAATATATATATATATATATATATATCATCAAGAAGTTATATGATGGAAGTAAAATTTTGTCCAGTCATTTTAAGGCAGAAGGATAACAAGTAGTCAGTAATCTAGTAATACAATAGGACCATGTTATATCAGCATGGACAAGAATTATATGGTATAGACAGACCTAGATTTGTTGCAATCTCCATTAATGGAGATGACAAATCCATTTGAGTATTTGCAAAGTTGTAGCACATTATAAAGGAGCAGGTGTTGGAACTTTAAAGCCATAGGCTATTCAATGGCTTCTCTTAATTCTCCATCACCCCATGTGTTTCAACAGAGATTCAGTGACCAAACTTTTCAGAAATGTGGTTTAAGGTAGTTTAAGTCAAGATAAAGATATTGTCAAATAGGAATAGTTCTGGAAAGTTCCAGATGAATGATTCTAAAGTTTTGGGCAGATGTACAGTGGTTCTTAACAGGTATATTGGGCAAAGTAGGCTTGGAATTTTGTCATCACTGGGGTCATATTAATATCAGACCTCTGTTAAGTCATGACTTCAAAAATTGATCATCTGTTTTACCTTGAAGAAATCATTCAAACTTTCTGGACCTCAGTTTCCTCATTTGGAAAATGAAATAGTAGGAATAAATTATCTCTAAGTTCAATGTCTCCATGCTTCAAATATATTCCAATCCCCAATTTATTCTCCACAAAGCTATCAAATTGACGTCCTGAACACAGAAAAAATATTCTACTGCTCAAAATATTTCATTGGCTCCCTGCTGTTTCCAGTACAAAATATAAAACACTCAGACATATATATTTCAAATCTTCCAAATGTGGCTCTAAAATTTTACCTCATATTAATCTCCATCCTTCACAATTCATTCAAATCAAACTTTTTTTCATTCTTAGTATTTTATTTTTCCCCAGTTACTTGTAGAAAACAATTTTTAACATTCATTTTTAAAACCTTTAGTATCAAATTATCTCCCTTCCTCCTTCTCCACCCCTCGTAGAAGACACACAATTTTACATAGATTATATATGCATAGTGATGCCAAGCTTTTTTATATTAGTCATATTGTGAAAAAATATAGACCTCTCCCCCCCAAAAAAAACCCTCAAGAAAAATAAAATAAGCAAAGTATGCTTCAATCTCTATTCAGACACCATCAGTTCTTTTCTCTGGGGATAGATAGCATTTTTCATCATAAGTCCTTCAGAGTTCTCTTGTTTCATTGTGTTACTGAGAATAGCTAAATCATTCATAGCTGATCATCTTACAATATTGCTCTTACTTTGTATATAATATGTTTCACTTTGCATCAGATCATATAAATCTCTCCAGGTTTTTCTGAGATCATCCTGCTTATCATTTCTTATAGCAATCACACACCACAGTGTTTAGTCATTCCTTAACTTATGGGCATTCCCTCAACTTCCAATTCTTTGCACCACAAAAGAAGGACTTTTTTTGTACATATATGTCCTTTTACTTTTTGTTTTGTATATCTTTTGGGATACAGATCTAGAAATAGTTTTGCTAGGTCAAAGAATATGCATGGTTCTATAGCCCTTTGGGCATAGTTCCAAATTGCTCTACAGAATGGTTGAATCAGTTCACAACTCTACCAACAGTGTACTAATGTCTCATTTTTCCAATGTCCCCTCCAACTTTTGTCATTTTCCTTTTCTATGCTATTAGGTAATCTAATAGGTACGAAGATGTACCTCAGAATTGTTTTAATTTGCATTTCTTCAATCAACAGTGAATTAGAGCATTTTTATATGGCTATAGATAACTTTGATTACTTCATCTGAAAACTGTCCGCGTCTTTTGATTATTTATCAATTGGACAATGGCTCTTATTTTTATAAGTTTGACTCAATTCTCTATATGTTTGAGAAATGGGGCTTGTATCAGAGAAAGTTGCTTCAATTTTTTTTTCACATTTACTATTGCTTATTGTATTCCTTCCACGCACCTCATTTATTCTATTTTCTCTCTCCTTTACCGCTGTTCCTCCTCAAAAGTGTTTTGCTGAGAAACATAAACATGTAAAAAGGGAAAAGAAAACATAAGGGATTCAATAGAGATGTTTATATCCCTAGATGAGAGGATGATACTTGTAACTCTTAAAAATTGCTTCACTAACAGTACAGATAAAAGAAATATACATAGATAGAAGAAAGAGGTGAAAAGTGAATTTGAGAGCATGACAAAAAAAATGAGATGAGAAAGAGGAATACAAAGAATTCAAAAGAAAAGAAGAGGAGGAGTGGGATAAATTATCTCACATGAAGATGCGAGAAAAGCTTATTACAATGGAGAGGAAGAGGGCAGGATGAGTGATGGGCATCACCTGGACCTTACTCTCACCAGTATTGATTCAAAGACAGAATAAGATACAAAATCAGTGAAATATAAAAATACATCCTACCCAATAGGGAAGTAAAAGGGGAGGAGATTACGGGGAGGGGGATTGACACAAGGAAGGGCAGATCAGGGGAAGTGGTACACAGATACAAAACACTGGGGAGGTACGAAAAGGTGAAAGAGAGAGAGGACAAAGAGGAGGAAGACTAGGATGGAGGGAAATACGCAGGTAGCAAACATAATAGTGAATGTGATAATACATGATGAGCAGGCAGATTTTAGAAAAACTTAGAAAGACCTGTGCAAACTGATGTAAGCTGAAGTGAATTGAACTTGGAGAATGTTGTACACACTATCAGCAACATCATGTAATGGTCAACTGTGAATGACTCAGCTCTTCTCAGTGGGGCAAGGATCCAGGACAAGTACAAGGGACACATGGGGAGGAAATGCTATCCATATCCAGATGGAGAACTGATGGATGTAGAATGCAGATTGAAGCATATTTTTTTCACTTACTTTATTCTTTCTTATGGCTTTATTTCCTTTTGATCTGTTTCCTCTTCCACAACTGTGATGAATATAGAAATGTGTTTTGCATGATAACACATGTATAAACCATATCAAACTGCCAACCATTTTTAGAAGAGGGGAGGGGAGAAAGGGAAGGAGAAAAATTTGGAGCTCAAAATCTTGTAAAAGCGAATGCTATTTTTTTCTTAATATATAATTGGGGGTAAAGTAAAATATTATATTTTAAAAAGATGTTTTGCTTGACTACCCTTCACCAATCTGAGCTTCCTTCTATTGATCCCCATTCTCTTATTCCCTTCCCTTTATGCTTTCCTGTGTGGTAAGATAGATTTCTATACCCAACTGAGTGTGTATGTTGTCAATATATTAAGAGACACCCTGTTTTCCAGAGCTAAGGTTCAACCTGTGCCCTGAGTATGGCATAAAAACAATACTTTCTACTTACCCTCTGGATGATTTAATCTCCTGGCAAAAATCATTTAATTATTGTATTGTTTTGACCAACACCAGGTGTTCTCTGAGCTTGGACAAGTTCTAGTCATGAAGTCTTGGTATGAAAAAAACTTGTCATATTGTTGTGGTTACCCGTCATTGTCGCTGTGCAGCCATTGGTATAAGTACTGAGATCTCCCCACGCTGCCTCAGGTGCCTCCCATTATTGGTGGGGCCCTGGGACATATGTTCTTGCTTGCAAGCTGTTTCCCTCACCTTGAAATTTAAACTTCTGTTTGAATCCTCACTCTCCTGTGTAGGCTGCTTTGTTCAGCTGTAGACACGTACTCAGTAGAGGTCACTTCCATATGGTTGACAATCTTATTCCCTTTTTGAGCCAATTCTGATGAAAGTAAGGTTCACTCACTCCCACTCATCTACCCCCTCTTCCCCCCCACTTTTTCTAAAGGCTTTTTCTTGCCTCTATGTGAGATAATTACTCCGTTTTATTTGTCCATTTCCCTTTTTCCCCAGTACATCCTTCTCTCACCCCTTAATTTTATTTTTTTAAAGATGTCATACCTTCATATTCAACTCTCACTTGGGGTTTCTGTCAATATACTCTAATTCTAATTGCCCCAATAAGGAGAAAGTTCTTTTTCTTAATTAAATTATTTTATTTGTTTTCAGTGTTTGACAATCACTTTCTTATGGATATAAGATCTAAGATATATATCTTAGATTTTCCCCTTCCCTTTCCCTCATTCCCTCCTCCTTCCCCATTCCCTCTGTGAGATGGTATACAATCTTATATAGGTTCTACACACACTTTTCTTTTAAATACATGTTGCATAGAAAAATGAAAGTGAATGGGAGAAACCATAACATAAAAGAAAACAGAAGAAAACATAATATAAAAGAAAAGGATCTGTTTCTGTGATCCAATTCCATAGTTCTTCTGTTCTGCCTCAAGAGTCCATTGCAAATTTTTAAGTCCATACATTTTAATGAAGTACTAAGTATACCAGAAAAATTCCTCACACACTGTGGTTGTTGCTATGCACAAAGTTCCCCTTGGTCTGCTCATTCAGCATCAGTTCATATTAGTCTTTCCAGGCTTCTCTAAAGTCTTCCTGTTCATCATTTTTCATAGCATTTCATTCCATTACATTCATATACCACAACTTGTTCAGCCGTTCCCCAATTGATGGGCATCCCCTTGATTTCCACTTTTTGGCCACCACAAAGAGAGATGCTATAAATATTTTTGTACATGTGGGACCCTTTCCCATTTGTGAGATCTCTTTGGGATAGAGTTCCAGAAGCTATATTGTTGGGTCAAACGGTATACACATTTGTGTAGCCCTTTGGGCATAGTTCCAAATTGCTCTCCAGCATGGTTGGATAAGCTCACAGCTCAACCAACAATGAATTAGTGTTCCAACTCTCCTACATCTTCTCCAACATTTATAATCTTCCTGTTCTGTCATGTTAGCCGATCTGATAGGTGTGATATGGTACCTCAGAGTTGTTTTTGATTTGCATCTCTCTAATCAATAGTGATTTAGAACATTTTTTCACATGATTATAGATAGCTTTAATTTCTTCCTCTGAAAAGTCTCTGTTCACATCCTTTGACCATTTATCAATTAGAGAATGACTTATATTCTTGTACATTTGAATCAGTTCTCCATATATTTTAGACATGAGGCTTTTATCACAGACACGAGTTGCAAAAATTATTTCCCAGTTTTCTGCTTCTCTCCTAATCTTGGTTGCATTCAGTTTGTTTATGCAAAAACTTTTCAATTTAATGTAACAAAAATTATCCATTTTTCACTTCATTATGTTCTCTATCTCTTGTTTGGTCATAAATTTCTCCATTCTCCATAAATCTGATAAATACACTATTCCTTGCTCCCCTAATTTGTCTATACTATCAATCTTTATACCAAGATCATGTATATATTTGGACTTTATTCTTATGTACAGTGTCAGGCTTTGGTCTATACCCAATTTCGGCCACACTGTTATACAATTTTCCCAGTAATTTTTCTCAAAAAGTGAATTCTTATCCCAGAAGCTGGGGTCCTTGGGTTTATCAAATGATAGATTTCTATAATCATTGACTACTGTATCTTGAATACCTAACATATTCTCCTGATCTACCCCTCTGTTTCTTAGCCAGTACTAAGTGATGATTGCTGCTTTATAATAAAATTTGAGATCAGGTAGGGCTGGGCCACCTTCCCTGGCATTGCTCTTCATTAGTTCCCTTGATATACTGGACGTTTTGTTCTTCCAGATGAATTTTGATATTATTTTTTCTAGCTCTAGAAAATAATTATCTGGTAGTTTGATTGATATGACACTGAATAAGTATATTAATTTAGGTAGAATTGTCATTTTCATTATATTACCTTGGCCTACCCATGAGCAACTGATGTTTTTCCACTTACTTAGATCTGACTTGATTTCTGAGAGAACTGTTTGGTAACTGTGCTCATATAGTCCCTGGGTGTGTTTTGGCAGATAGACTGCCAGATATTTTATGGTGTCTACCATAGTTTTAAACCTGGATTTCTCTTTCTATCTCTTGATTTTGGATTTTGCTAGTAATATATAGAAATGCAGATGAATTATATGGGTATATTTTATAATCTGCAACTTTGCCAAAGTTGTTCATTATCTCAAGTAGTTTTACATTTGATTCTCTGGGATTCTCTAAGAATATCATCATACCATCTTCAAGAGTGATAACTTAGTTTCTTCTTTGCCTATTCTAATTGCTTCAATTTCTTTTTCTTCTCTTATTGCTACAGCTAGCATTTCTAATACCATATTGAATAACAGTAGTGATAAAGGACATCCTTGTTTCACCCCTGATCTTATTGCAAATGCATCTAGCTTGTTCCCATCACGTACAATGCTTGCTAATGATTTTAGGTAGATACTGTTTATTATTTTATGGAAATTTCCATTTATTCCTATGCTTTCCAGCGTTTTCAATAGGAATGGGTGCTGTATTTTGTCAAAGACTTTCTGAATCCATTGAGATAATCATGTGATTCATGTTAGTTTTGTTGTTGATATGATTAATAATGCTAATAGTTTTTCTAATATTGAACCAGCCCTGCATTCCTAGTATAAGTCCTACCTGATCATAATGTATAATTCTCGTGATAAGTTGCTGTATTCTTTTTGCTAATATTTTATTTAAAATTTTTGCATCTATATTCATTAGGGAAATTGGTCTATAATTTTCTTTCTCTGTTTTTGCTCTTCCTGGTTCAGGTACCAGAACCATATTTGTAACTTAAAAAGAATTTGGTAGGACTCCTTTTTCCCCAATTTTCCCAAATAGTCTATATAGTATTGGAATTAACGGTTCTTTAAAGGTTTGATAGAATTCACTTGTAAATCCATCTGACTCTGGAAATTTTTTCCTAGGGAGTTCATTGATGACTTGTTCAATTTCTTTCTCTGAGATGGGTCTATTTAACTACTCAAGTTCCTCTTCTGTTAATCTGAGCAATTTACATTTTTTAAAATAATCATCCATCTCATTTAGATTGTCAAATTTATAGGCATATAGTGGGGTAAAGTAATTTCTAATTATTATTTTAATTTCTTTCTCATTGGAGGTGAGTTCATCTTCTTCCTTTTTGATATTGGTAATTTGACTTTCTTCTTTCTTTTTTTTAATCAAATTGACCAAAGGTTTATCAATTTTATTGGTTTTTTCATAAAGCCAACTCTTAGTATTATTTATTAGTTCAACAGTATTCCTAATTTCAATTTTATTAATCTCTCCTTTGGTTTTTCAGTATTTCTAATTTGGTATTACTTGGGGATTGTCAATTTGTCCTTTTTTTTGTTTTTTTGACTGCATGCCCCAATTTGTTGACCCCCTACTTTCTCTGTTTTATTCATGTATGCATTCAAAGATATAAAACTTCCCCCAAGAACGGTTTTTGCAGTATCCTATAAGGTTCGGTAGGTTGTCTCATTGTTGTCCTTCTCTTGAATGAAGTTGTTGATTGTTTCTATAATTTGTTGTTTAACTCACTCATTCTTTAGGATTAGATTGTTTAGTTTCCAATTAATTTTTGGTTTATGTTTCCATGGTCTTTGATTACATATAAATTTTTTTGCATTATGATATAAGAACTCTCTCTATCTCTGCCTTTCTGCACTGGATTGTGAGGTTTTTATGCCTTAATACATAGTCAGTTTTTGTTTATGTGCCATGTACCACTTAGGAAAAGGTATATTCCTTTCCATCTCCATTCAATCTTATTTAGAGTTTTATTCATTTTGAGGTTAAATTTATCAAGTTCAGAGAGGGTGAGGTTGAGGTCCCCCACTAGTATAGTTTTGCTCTCTAATTCTTCCTGTAACTCCCTTAACTTCTCCTCTAAGAATTTGGATGACATATCCCTTGGAGCATATTAGTAATGAAATTGCTTAGTTGCCTTTGGTGCCTTTTAGCAGGATGTAGTTTCCTTCCTTATCTCTTTTGATTAGATCTATTTCTGCTTTTGCTATGTCTGAGAATAGGATTGCCACCAGATTGTAGTTTTTAATCCATTCTGCTATCTTCTGTTTTATGGGAGAGTTCATCCCATTCATATTCACAGTTATGATTACTATCTATGTCTTTCCCTCCATCTTCTTTCCCCTTGTTTGTGCTTTCAGTTCCCCCTTCTCTCTTGCCCTATACAATAGAGTTTTAATTTTTGACTGTCTCGTCCCTCAGTCTTCCCTCCCTTCTTTCAGCCCCCCTCACCTTTAATCGCCTTTTCCCTTACTATTTCTTCCCTCCTTTTTAGCCTCCCCTCTCTTTTCTTTCCCCCTTCCCTTCCTACTGCCTATAGAGCTAGTTGTATTTCTATACTTAACTGAGTTTGTTGTTCTCTCCTTGAATCTAATCAGATGAGAGTACCTCTCAAACAATGTTCATCACCCTCCCCTCTTTCCCTCTACTGTAATATATTTTTGTGCCTCTTCCTGTGATGTAGTTTATTTTTTCCTGTCTTCTCCTTTTCATATCTCCCATTACAATCCTTTCACACCCTTAAATGACATTTGTTATCATCACATCATTTAATTTATATCCACTCTCTCTAGGTATATCCCTTTTATATATCATAATAAATATACAATTCTCAAGATTAGCAGGTATCATCTTCTTTTATATGGATATAAATAGTCTGTCCATATTGAGTAACAAGTTTTCCCCCCCAACCCCTGTTTGCCTTTTTATGCCTCCCTTGAGACTTTCATTTGAAGTTCTGGCCTTTTCATCAGGTAGGTTTAGAAATTCCTTATTTCACTGAATGTCCATCTCCTTGACTGAAATATTATGTGTAACTTTGCTGGGAGATATTCTCTGGGCTCATCAATGTCAACAAGTGGAGGGAGATATTAATTACTAATCACTCCACCATCTTGGCTCCCAGAACTGGAAATCTAAGAAAGTTCTTATGAGTTACAGCTATCATCTTCCCATATAGGAGTGAAAACAGTTTAACCTTAAGACCCTTTGGATTTCTTTTTCCTGTTTCCCTTTTTGTGGTTTTTTTTTTGAGTCTTTCATTTGAACGTCAAATTTTCTAGTCCTGGCTTTTTCCTCAAGAATTCTTGAAAGTCCTCCATATCATGGAAAATCCATTTTTTTCCCCCTGAATAATTCTATTCAATTTTGCTGAGTAGGTGATTCTTGACTGCAATCCTAACTCTTTTGCCCTATAGAATATCATGTTCCAAACCCTCCTATTCCTTTAACATAGAAATGATAAATCTTGCATTATCCTGACTGTGGCTCCACAATACTTGAATTGTTTCTTTGGGCTACTTGCATTATTTTCTCTTTGACCTGGAAGCTCTGGAATTTGACTATAATATTCCTAGAAATTTTCACTTTGAGATTTCTTTCAGATGGTGATAGAGAATTATTTTAATTTCTATTTTATTCCCTGTTTCTAAAATATCAGGGCAGTTTTCCTTGACAATTTCTTGAAAAAATATATCTAGGCTCTTTTTTGACCATGACTTTCAGGTAATCCAATAATTTTAAAATTCTCTCTCTTGGATTTCTTTTATAGGTCAGTTGGTTTTTCAGTGAGATATTTCACATTGTCTTCTATTTTTCCATTCTTTAGGCATTGTTTTATTGTTTCTTGATTTCACATAAAGTCATTAGCTTCCATTTCCTCCATTGTAGTTTTTAAGGAGGTTGTTTTCTTCAGTTAATTTTTGTGCTTCTTTTTCCATCTGGTCAATTCTGCTATTTAAGACATTCTTTTCTCATTGACTTTTTATAACTTTTTAATCTTTTTTCCTATTTTTTAAGGTGTCATATTCTTCAGTATTTTTTGTGTCTCCTTTACCAAGATGTTGGTGTGCTTTTCATGATTTTTTGACATCACTCTCCTTTCTCTTCCCAATTTTTCCTCTACCTCTCTTACTTGATTTTCAAATCCTTTTTGGGCTATTGCATGGCCTGAAACCAACTCATATTTCTCTTGGAAGTTTTGGATGTAGGAGTTTTGACTTTGCTATCTTCTTCTATGCGTGTATTTTTATCTTCCTTGTCACAATAGCAACTTCCTATTCTGTCCTGTTGTTTACTCATGTCCCTGATCTATTTTTTTTCACTTTTAACTCTTCGTTAAATTGAGGCTCTGCTTCCAGGATGGAGAGTGCACTGTTCCAAGCTTTAGATATTTTTGTGTCTCTGTTTTGAGAGATACTTCTAGGGACTTGTAAGTTTCCAGTTCTTCCAAGGAGTTTTAATCTAAGGAAAGATGTGACTATCACTCTTCTGGCCTGCACTCTGGTCTGTAGTGACCATAAGCACTCTTTTCTGCCCTGAAACACTGAAACAGTGAAAGATTGGCCACATGTGCTAGTGCTCTTCCTTACCCTGGGACTACCATCCAGGTCTGTGACTTGGAGCTGAGTATGGTCAGTGATAGAAAAGAGATCTCTGTAATCTTCTTTTGCCTAGTTATTCAACCTCCTTACTGACTGTAGGCTGAGAATGCCAGAAACAGCTGCTGCCACTGTTGATTCAATGACTCCCAAAGCCTATATCTGGTTTGCTGGATCTGGATCTGTTCTTCACTCTTACCCAGGTGCAACAAATCTTTCCTGCCAAAGTTCTAAGTGATCTTTGGCTGGAAAATTTTTTTACCCTTTCTTTTTATGGGTTCTGCTGCCCTAAGAATTGTTTTATTGAATTATTTAAAGGTGTGCGGAGAAGTTTTAAGGAGAGCTCAAGTGAATTCCTGCCTTTTCCCACCACCTTGGCTCTGCCCCTAGTCAAATTTTTATGAGTGAATATTCTTTATTCTGTCTTTCACCTCTGGTACTTTGCATAATTGATCACCTGTGGTGAAATTATGTTTCTTTGCGCTAGATCCATAGATTGTGGGGGATCAAACTGCTGACAGTACACCCCTCCAATTCCACTGGAAGCAGAAAACTACCTTGACAAAGAGCTCAAAAGTCAAACAAATGACTGTAGAAATGAGCAACAACTGGAAAAAGAATCATACTATAGAATCTTACTTTGGTGACAAAGAAGACCAAAATATACAAACAGAAGAAGACAACCAAGTCAAAGTTCCTACTTCTAAATCCTCCAAGAAAAGTATGACTTGGTCTCAGGCTATGGGAGATCTCAATGGGTTTTGAAAATCAAATAAGAGAAGTAGAACAAAAATTGGGAAGAGAAATGAGAGTGATACAAGAAAATCATGACAAACAAGTCAACTGCTTGCTAAAGGGGACCCAAAAAATGCTAAAGAAAATAACATCTTAAAAAACAGACTAACCCAAATGGCAAACAAGATCCAAAAAAGTCAATGAGGAGAAGAATCCCTTACAAAACATAACTGATCAGATGGAAAAGAAGGTCCAAAGGCTCAGTAAAGAAAATAATTTTTGAAAGCTTAGAATGGAGCAGATGGAAGCTAATGACTTTATGAAAAATAAAGAATAAAACAAAACCAAACAAAAGAAAAAATAGGAGACAATTTGAAATATCTCTTTGAAACAATCAACCTGGGAAATTGATCCAGGAGAGACAACTTAAAAATTATTGAATTACCTGAAAGTCAGGTTCAAAAAAAAAGAGCCTAAATATCATCTTTTAATAAATTATCCTGGAAAACTACCCTGATATTCTAGAACCAAAGAGTAAAATAGCTATTGAAAGAATCCACCAATTGCCTCTTGAAAGAGATCCCAAAGGGGAAATTCCTAGGAATATTAGCCAAATTCCAGAGCTTTCTGATTAAGGACAAAATATTGCAAGTAACCAGAAAGAAACAATTTGAGTATTGTGGAAACACAATCAGTATAACACATATAATGCAGCAGCTTCTACATTAAAGGATCAAAGAGCTTGTAATATGATATTCCAGAGGTCAAAAGAACTAGGATTAAAACCAAGAATCACCTACTCAGCAAAACTGAGTTTAATACTCAGGGGAAAATTTGATCATTCAATGAAATAAAGGACTTTCAAGCATTCTTGATGAAAAGACCAGAGATGAATAGAAGGTTTGACTTTCAAACACAAGAACCAAGAAAAGCATGAAGAGGTAAACTAGAAAGAGAAATCATAAAGGACTTTCTAAAGTTGAACTATTTACATTCCTACATGGAAACAAAATATTTGTAACTCTTGAGAATTTTCTCAGTATTAGGGTAGTTGTGGAGGGATTTTATACATCTATCTATCTATCTAGTATAAATTATCTCTCACATAAAAGAGGCAAGAAAAAAACTTTTTCAATGGAAGGGAAGAGGGGAAAGGTGAGAAAGAGTGAACCTTACTCTCATCAAATTTGGCTTAAGGAGGGAATAAAATGCACACTCAATTTCATATGAAAATTGATTACACTAGAGGAAATTAGGGGAGAAGGGGAGAAGCAGTAGGTGGGGGCAATGATATAAGGGGGGGCAAATGGGAGAAAGGAGTAATTAGAAGTAAACATTTTTGAGCAGGGATAGAGTCAAAAAGGAGAATGGAATGAGTGGCAGGATAGGATGGAGGAAAAGCATAATAAGTCTTTCACAACCTGACTGTTATGTAAGTGTTTTGCATGACTACACATATATAACCTATATCAAATTGCTTGCCTTCTCAAGGGGAGAAGGGATGGAACAAGGGAGGGAAGTTGGAACTCAAACTGTCAAAAACAAATGTTAAAAATTTTTCATGCAACTGGGAAATAAGATATAAAGGCAATGGAGTACAGAAATCTATCTTGTCCTATAAGAAAATAGAGGGGTAAGGGATAAGAGAAGGGAGTGGTGTGAAAGAAGGGATAGGTATGAAAGAAAGGAGAACAGATTGGGGGAAGGGTTAATCAGAATGCACACTGTTTTGGGGTGGGGGGAGAGGAGAGATGGAGAGAAAATTTGGAACTCAAAATCTTGTGGAAGTGAATGTTGAAAAATGAAAATAAAGTAATTAATTTTTTAAAATCGTCAAAGGCAAAAAAGCACAGATTAAGTTCCTAAACCATTTTAATGCCTTTGTGGATCCCTCTAATTGGTGAGGCCCTGACAGCAGAAATGATTTCTCCAAGGTTACACAGATTTAAATCATGTACTCATATTGACCTTACCTCATTATATAGTGTAAGATGTTGGTCTATGCCTAGTTTCTGTCATACTGGTTTCCAGTTTTCCCAGCAGATTTTGTCAAATAGTGAGTTCTTGTCACAAAAGCTGGAGTTCTTGGGTTTATCAAGCACAAAATTACTATGGTCATTTATTACTGTATATTGTGTACTTAATATATTCCACTGTTCCACCACTCTGTTTCTTAGTGCCAGATTGTTCTGATAATCACTGTTTCATGACACAGTTTGAAATCTGATATGGTGAGACCATCTTCTTTCACATTTACTTTCATTAATTCCCTTAATATTCTTAAACTTTTGTCCTTCAAGATTAATTTTGTTTTTGTTTTTTCTAGCTCTATAAAATGATTTTTGCTAGTTTGATTGGCATGGCACTGAATAAGTAAATTAATTTAGATGGAATTGTCATTTTTATTATATTAGCTCAGCCTACACATGAGAAATTAATGTTTTTCCAATTGTTTAGATCTGACTTTATTTGTGTGAAAAGTGTCTTACTTTCAGTTTTATTAATCTCACCTGTTTTTCCCATTTCTCTCCGTTTCTGTCTCAATTGGAAAATTGAGACAGATAATTTGCTGGAAAGTCCTCTTTTTCATTGAACGTCCCCATTCTCCCCTGAAAGAGTATACTCAGTTTCTCTGGAAAGGTGATTCTTTGCCTTCTAGAATATCATATTCCAAACCCTCTTATCCTTGAATGTAGAAGTTGTTAAAGCCTGTGTAATTCTGACTGTGACTTCACAGCATTTAAAATGCTTCATTCTGGCTGCTTGTAGTACCTCCTCCTTGACCTGGAAGTTCTTAAAATGTCTATAATATTCCTGGGAATTTTCATTTCAGAATCTCATTTCAGGAAGTGATTGGTAGATTCATCTGGACAATTTTCTTGGGGAATTTTTTGAGGCTCTATTTTTAAAAAAGTCATTACTTCCTGGTAGTCTAATAATTTTTAAGTTATCTCTCCTCAGGTCAGTTGTTCTTCCAATAAAATATTTTACATTTTATTCTATGGTTTTTAGTTTTGAATTTTAAATTCTGCTTTGTTGCTTCTTGATGTTGTTTCATAGAGTCATTAGTTTCCATCTGACTAATTCTACTTTTCAAGAAGTTATTTTCTTCAGTGAATTTTTGTGCATTTTTTGTACTTCCTTTACCAAGCCATTGACTCTTTTTTCATGATTCTTTTGTTTTACTTTCACGTGTTTCCACAATTTTTCTTCTACTTCTCTTATCTGATTTTAAAAATCCTTTTAAAGTTCCCATGAGGTTTTTTTAGAGGGGAGGGGATCACGGAGACACTTTGTTTGTATGGTTGGGTTCTTTTTGGTGTTGTTTTTTTTTTCCTTTGATCATTTTTCCAACTTATTTCATGACTTTTAAAGGTTCCTGAGATGGAGAAGGCACTGCAATAAGCTTCCCATGCTAGGGCCTGGGGTCTCACGGATGGCTTGCTCCTCTGGGGTGGGAGGCATGGGCCCTCACCATTGGTTAATAGGGGGCTCTCTGCTGGCCTGCTGCACGGTGGTGAGGGGCTCTCTCTAACGGACTGCTGCACCAGGGCTTCAGAGCTAGGCCACAGACTTGCTACGGCTTGTCTTATTCCTGATTTACTCAGATGCCACCTGCACTGGACTGTGCTCCCTTTTTTTCCTGAGTGAGACTGATGTTTTCTGTTGACCTTATAAATTGTCTTAAACTGTTTCACTCTATCCTTTTGTTCCTTCTGCTCCTCCAGAATTCCTTCTGAGGTGTTATTTTATAGTTGTTTGAAGGTAAATTTTGGAGAGTTCCTACTCCAACACCTGCTCCTTTTATAATCTGTTCCAATTTTGCAAATACTTAAATGAATTTGTCATGTTTGTTGATGGAGATTGAAACCTATCCATGTATGTCCAGAATATATATATTCTCTCCCTCTTGTGATGTTTTAATGAACTTGTGTTTACTTCTTTGTATGTTGCATTCACCCCCAGAAAAGAATGTGAGATATTTGAGGCAATACCCAACAGAACTTTGGATCTATCCCTAGCAATGATGTCTAAATTTTGGTCACCTGATCCTGTCCTGTCTATTTCTATGTGCCTGTCCACTGATGATTCCTCAGACTTCAATTCTTAAATCTTAAGTCTATCATCTATTGACCCTTAACGTGCTCCTTTTTCTTGACATAATTCCGTTTGGTGTCTGTGAGTTATTTCACAAAGCCTGCCAAGCTGACCCCTGAATTCTGTTCTCTGACGAACTAGATTTAATCACCAAGCCTCATGGTGGCAACATTGGGGATGGAGGAGGTGCTGCTGACAGAGTCATCAACCAGATCCTGACAGAAATGGATGGTATCTCCGCAAAGAAAAATACATTGATAATGAGTGACACAAAACAGTCTGATATTAATGGCCCTGCAATTCTTTGACCTGGCCCCTTGGACCATCTCATCTACATACCCCTGCTTGATTCTATTCTTAGAGTCAAACTGAGTAAGTCACCTATTGTTAGTGATGTAGACTTAGAGTTCCTGACCAAGATGAGTAAAGGGAAAGACAGAGGTAGAAGGAGGATGACCCAGTATCCTAAGATCCATAGGGACCACTTTGAGGAGGCCATGAAATTTTACCTGCTACTCTATCAGTGACAATGACATCTGGAAGTAAGAGATGTTTGCCCAGAACTTTCAACACAGCAGGGTCTTTTTCAGCTTCAAATTCCCCTCAGGGAACTAAGGCAGGACTGGCCCCAATCAGGTCAGTAGAGACACAGGAGATAACATACGCAGAAGACAATGATGATGACCTGTATGTCTAAGCAGCAGTGGCTGGACATGGAGCAAGCTGGCCAGGGCTTGGTCCCCAGAAGAGGGAGGCTTTTGCCTGAGAGAGACTCCGAGCACCTGGGGCCTCCTCTATTCCTCCATCTAAACAGGGGGTTTCTGTTGCAAAAAACACAAAACAAAAATGATAGTAATATATGTATGTAGATATATGCATATATATGTCTCTCTGTGTATATACATGTATGTGTGTGTAAATATATGTGTGTGTATGTGTGTGTGTGTGTGTATATATATATATATATATATATATATATATGTATATAAAATTCAAGTTGACCTTGTCTACTAATCCAAGCAAGAGAAGGGTACTGTCTATTCTATTTACCTGAAAGGGTACTGTCTATTCTATTTACCAGCCTTGTGTAGGCTTCTGGCTGGCTGGTCTTGACTTTTAATTATGGTCTTGCCTAATTCATTTCCTTATTCAATCAAAACTTGCCTGTATTCCCTGCTCTGGCTCACTATAGCCTCATATTTGAGAAGAAATATCATATAATGGAAAGAGCTATGGTTCTAGAGTTGAAAGAACTGGGTTCAAATCCTATTTCACCTTTGTGATCACTGGCATATCACTTAAACTCCCTGGCCCTTAGTTTCCTTATCTATAGAATAATGGACTTTCTTATTTATCTGACTTGTTTATGATCCTATTAGGATTTGTCTTTACCAACTTTTAAATGCATATTAAAAAATAGTATAATTTTCCCTAAATGACACCCTTTCATTACACATTCATGCTTTCAGGATCCACAAAAACAAGAAAATGCATGTTTTAAAAAGGCTTTAGAGTGCATCTCCCTACAAAGAAACACACATCTAAAAGCAATATAAACATATGTAATCTCTTTATTATTTTGGAAGATTTGAATATGGGATAATTTTCTGTAGTTATGAGGCTGTATTGATGCATATTTGATTGTGATTGTGTGTGGCACAAAATATTTTACAGCAATCTTCAAATACTATTATATCTCTGATATTTATTTTAGTGAAGTCAGTGAACTTTTTGGAAAAATACTGATTCATGTAGAACTTATTTCAAAAAGGATAACAAATTATTTCCTAGTAGATTTGTGAATCTTGGCTCTTTGGCCATCTTATTTTTCTGATGTCATCAAAGTGCCTCTCCAGCTTGGATGAAATGTGGCAATTGGCAAAAAAAAATTACAAAAGAAACACCGTGTTCCAAGTATCAAATCACATCCCCTTTAAAGCTGCTGATAGAAGGGTTTTAGTATCTTTAGTACTTCTAATGCTATAAAATAGTCAACATAATAACATGCCAAAAATTGTATCTGTTTCATGAAAATGCATTAAATGTATTATTCAATCAGGCCAATTTCCTACTTTGACAAGTGTTTATTTATTTTGACTGTGGAACCTTGGAAAAGTTTGTAACAAAATTTCTATGAACCTAGCTTTATGGAAAACTTAGAATTATCTCTCCAAAGAATTGGGTGAAAAATACTTTCCACACTTCTTTGTAGAGGTAGGAGCAATGGATGCAGCGTATTGCATACATTTGGTAAGACTTGGTTGACTTTGTGGAATTGATTTTTACAGTTTTCTTTTTTTATTCTTTGTCACAAGAAATGGCTTCTTGAGAAGGTGAGAGGGGAGGGCTATATTAGTAAATAATTTAATGATTTAAACACAAAAATATGAACATTTCTGAATAAAATATACAAATATACTAAAATAGATAAACTTATTTTGAAGGTGCTATAGTGAAAGGAACACTGGCCTAGTTGTCAGTTTCTACTCTTGACTCTACCACTTGATATATGTGTGACTGACCAATTGGAGCTTGCTTATTCATCTGTAAAATACTCTAAGGTCTTTTCAAAAAAAAATTTAGTTTCAATTTCTCTCTCTCCCTGATGGTAAGCAGTCAGATATAGGTTATACATGTTCAGTTATGTAAAACATTTCCACATTAGTCATTTTGTATAAGAAGACAAAAATAAAGAAAAAATCAAAGAAAGTGAAAAATAATATGCTTCAGTTTGTATTTGTATTGATGATGCATTTTTTGTTTTAGTATAATCAAGTGTCTCTGATTGAAAAATGTGATTAAAGAAGATCTTCCCTACCCTTTAATAAGCCTCAGAAGATTTGTAGGAAGGCCCACACCTTTTGTTAATGAGGCACTGGTTCTCAAAGGTTGTGATGTCCTCTGGCTCTGAAAAATGTATAAGTACTCTGAGGTGAGGTTTGCTTTGAGGCTACTGATTGGAAGTGTTTTGTTTGGTCAGATGAGTCTCTGGGCAGCCAATAAGGAGACCCTTCACTCCAGTTTGGAAAACCCAGATGTTGATGCTTCTCTCTCTGGTAACTATGTATGTATGCTCAGACAGTTGCATCTGTCTGTTGATCTATGATGTATGTATTGCTTGTGTGAGGCTGCTGAAAGCACTGTCTGTTGATTTTAGTTTCTCTGTATTTTCTCTGAGGTTCACAGTTCTGACTTTCTCCCCTGAGCTAAGTGAATGATACATATGTGCTTGATTAAAGTCATTGTTGATTCCTCAAAAGTTGCTTTCCTTTAGGAAAGCAAATCAAAAAACCTGTGACAGCAGGCCCTCCTCTGTATGTTGGAGCACTTTCCGTTATACTATTTAATCAATGAATGGGGACATGTTGAATGCTGTGGATAAGTCCAATTACCTTGATAGTACACATTTACAATGTGACTGTACACATTTACAATGAAGTTGACACAATAATTGCCAAACCTAACTTTTCCAGAAATTTATTTACCTCCTTAACTTCTTTCTTGTTTATTTTTAGTTTAGATTTATCTAGTTCCAAGAAGGGAAGTTGAGGAGTGTAGTTTTAGTCTCTATTTCCTCCTGTAACCCATTCAACTTCTCCTTCAAAAGTTTTGATGCTATACCATGTGATGCATTATATATATAGATTCTGTTCTAGACTTTTACCTTTGCCCTGTGTGTATCTCTCTACTTCAAGTGTTCCTTGTATGTACATATATATGTGTTTGTGTGTGTGTGTGTGTGTGTGTGTGTGTGTGTGTGTATTAGAATTCTGGTTTTAATCCATTCTGCTATCTGCTTCTATTTATGAGTAAGTTCATCCCATCCACATTTATAGTTAGGATAACTAACTGTTTTCCCTCCATACTATTTTTGCTTGTTAATTTCCCACTCTCTCTTACCTTCCACCATTTCAGTCTTCCCAAATATTTTGCTTCTGATTACCTCCTTCCCCCATTTACCTTCTCTTTATCAGTCTCCCTTTCTCC
Source organism: Potorous gilbertii (assembly GCA_028658325.1). Taxonomy (NCBI): domain Eukaryota; kingdom Metazoa; phylum Chordata; class Mammalia; order Diprotodontia; family Potoroidae; genus Potorous; species Potorous gilbertii. Next base: position 589,563,694 of record CM053770.1, on the reverse strand, counting down.
TTTTATTGTCCCTATCCCTTTTTTACTTTCCCATAGGATAAGATAGATTTCTATATCTGAGTGTATATGTTATACCTTCTTTGAACCTATTTTGATGAGAGTATGCTTTAAGTTTTCCTGTCACTCCCCCACTCTATCTTTCCCTCCATTAAAAAAACTTTTTCTTGACTCCTTTAGATGTTATAATTTCTGCCATTCAATGTCCCCTCTCCTTCTTCCAGTGGAATTTTTTCTCACTGCTTTATTTTTTTTTGAAATATCATCCCATCAAAGTCACACCCTCTGTCTACATATGTTATTTCTAATTGCTCTTATAGTAAAAAAAAAAAGTTAAGGGTTACAAATATTATCTTGCCATATAGAAATACAATAGTTTAACCTTTTTGAACTTCTTGAGTTTTCTCTTTTTCATTTCTTTTTTTACCTTTTTATGTTTACCTTCAGTCTTGTATCTGGAAGTCAAATATTTTTATTCAGCTCCAGTCTTTTATTTAAAGATGCTTGAATGTCCTGAATTTCATTAAATATACATTTTTCCCTCGAAGGATTATATTCAACTTTCCTTGGTAAATGATTCTTGCTTGTAATCCTAACTTCTTTGTCTTCGAGTATATCATATTCCATGCCCTCCTGTTCTTTAACATGGAAGCTGCCAAATCCTGTGTAATCCTGAAGGTAGTTCCATGGTATTTGAATTGTTTCTTTTTGGCTGCTTGCAATATTTTCTCCTTGATTAGTAAGCTCTGGAATTTGGCTATGATTTTCCTGGGTGTTTTCATTTGGGGATCGCTTTCTGGCAATGATCAGTGGATTCTTTCAATTTCTATTTTGTCCTCTGGTTCCAATATATAAGTGAAGTTTCCTTTGATAATTTTTTAAATATTTTTTCAGCTTTTTTTATCATGACTTTCAGATTGTCCAATAATTCTTATATTATTTTTTTCCAATGACAAATTTCATATTTTCTTCTATTTGTTTTTAATATTTTTTATTTTGTTTAATCATATCTTGATGTCTCATAGGATCAGTTTCCATGTGTTCAATTCTAATATTTTATTCAGTGCCCTTTTGTATTTTTTTTCCATTTGGCCAATTGGAAAAAAAACTCCCCATTTTTGTATATCTTTTCCATATTTTGTTCATGATTCTCTTGCATTACTCTCATTTGTTTTCCCAACTTTTCTTCTACTTCTCTAATTTGCTTTTTAGAAATCCTTTTCCAAAAATCTTTTTGGGCCTAAGACCAAATTACATTTTTTCTTTGAGGCTTCACATGACATCATTTTCCTCTTTTTTTCTTTTCTTTTTTTTTAATATAAATTTATTTATTTAACTTTTTACATTCATTTTCACAAAATTTTGGGTTCCAAATTTTCTCCCCATTTGTCCCCTCCCCCCACTCCAGTACACTGAGCATTCTAATTTCCCC